>CM056056.1:128130333-129330333 GCA_029574335.1 Rana kukunoris
ATACCCGTGGAGCTGTTGCCAACCCGAAAGGGAGGGCTACGAACTGGTAATGACTTTGGTTTATCGTAAAACGAAGAAACTTGTGATGTGCTGGGTAAATCGGCACATGCAGATATGCATCCTTTATGTCTATAGATGCTAGGAAGTCGCCCTGATGCAGGCTGGTTGTCACTGAACGTATGGAGTCCATACGGAAGGTCTGAATCCTTAGAAAGCGATTTAGGCGTTTGAGGTCTAATATAGGCCTGACGTCGCCATTGGGTTTTGGTATAACAAAAAGGTTGGAGTAGAATCCCAGACCCCTTTCTTGGGTTGGTACTTCTACAATTACTCCTTGGAGCAAGAGGCGATCCAACGCCTTTACGAGAGAGGCCCTCTTTAACGGGTCGCTTGGAAGACTTGACCCCTGAAAATGAGGAGGGGGGATTTCTCGAAACTCTAGTTTGTAGCCTGAGGCTACTACGGACCGAACCCAAGAGTCGGGAATTCTGGCCTTCCAGACTTCGGAGAAAAACTGAAGTCTTCCCCCCACCCAAGAGAGTGGGGGCGCTCCTTCATGAATCTGATTTGATGACTGGTTTAGCCGGCTTGCGAGACCAGGGCCTCTTGTTTGCCGCGGCTTGTCCCTGTGGGCGGCTATTAACTGCTGAACGCCCGGGAGGCCGTCGATACTGACGGGAAGTCGAAGGGGCCGAGCCTGCAATGGCCTGTCGTTTAAACGTGGGCCCACGCGGTCTTTTCTTGACCGGTAAGGAAGTACTTTTTCCACTTGATATGGTGTGGATATATTTATCTAGGTCTTCCCCGAATAGTCTTCCCCCATGAAAGGGAAACCCTGCTAGAAGCTTTTTGCAGGGTGCCTCTGCTGACCAGTTCTTTAGCCACAAAAGACGACGCATGTGAACCATCAGTAGAGATGAACGGGATGCCTGTTGGATGGAGTCCTTAATAGCATCTACTGCAAAGCAGAGAGCCCTAGGGAATTCTGCTAATTCATGAGTATGCTGAGCCGGCATGTCCTTCAATATATGCTTTGCCTGATCCTTCAAGGCCTGACAAACACCAATGGCTGCTACTGCTGGCTGAACCATGGCACCTACTGAGGTAAAAGCTGCTTTCAGTAGGGTCTCGAATTTCTTGTCGACCGGATCCTTGAACATATGGACATTTTCAACCGGACAAGTCAGGGATTTATTCACGCAGAAAATGGCTGCGTCCACTGTAGGGAGAGCCCATTTCTTTACATATTCCTCTTCCATAGGATAGAGAATAGAGAATCTTTTAGGAGGGACAAAGATTCTATCAGGTCGAGCCCAATCTTGGTAAATCACGTTCCGCAGAAGGGGGTGCATTGGAAAAGATGCACCAGTTAATGGGGCCTTTAAAGAACCCAATGAGGATACCTCCGGGGCTACTAGTTCTGGCACTGGAAGTTTAAAGGCAGTGCGAACCAAATCTGTCAAAGACTGGATCCACAGGCCCTCCGCTTGAGAGGCCGAAAAATATTCATCTATAGTGGAATTTTCCCTGTCTGAACCGTCGGGACTTGGGTCTGCCTGATCCCCTTGTGGGTCCCGTTCCTCTGAAGAGGAGACCTCCGCATCTGAAAACCCCACACTGGGTGAGGGGGATCTAGCCCGCTTGCTACTTGGGCAAGGACGGGAAAACAACGCAGTTAACCTTTTCTCTAGCCCACACATGGTGGCTGCTAGCATTTCTTCCGTCACGTAAACGGGAATGGGTGGATCGGGGGCCGCCTCTGCCCCCAGCACCCCCAATGGCTCTTGTACTATGCCACTCGGTGTCCTGACTGGCGAGGGTGGGGCCGTAGAAGCCTGGCCCAAATCCTCTGACCCCGATGGAGACCCCTTTTGCTTTTTGGCACCTTTAGCAGCCTTGGCTGGTCCAGATCCCTTTGGAGCCATTGTACAACCTTGGGTCACCCCTATAGCCAACACCTGACTGTTGTAGCTAGGAATAACCAATATGAGGGCAGGTATGAGAAAAATGAAAAAGAACTAATTTCTCTCTTTTTCTTTTATATTTCTCTTTTTTTTTTTTTTTTTTTTCAAAAAAATCTTTTTTTTTTTTTTATTTTTTTTTTTTATTTTTTTACCCGTCTGGGAGGTGGCAATACCGAGGAAGCCTGTGAGTATTGACACACCAATGCCCGTTAGCCGGAGTCCAAGGTAGACTCAGATACTGCTGGATCTAAGGCTGAGTCCCTTTAAGCAAAAAAACTTTTTTTTTTTTTTTTTCTGGTCAATAGTGGACCTAAGTCCTAGACCTGAAGATCCACAAAACCGCCACTAGGTGTCCCTGTGTGGCCAAAAGACCCAGCTGCACGCTCTGTATCCTTTCTTCCTCTGCCTCCAGGAGGGAAAGACCAGCCAGAGAAAAGTTTTTCCTTTATACAGACCCTGACGCTGCTGGCCCGCCCCCCCGACGCACGCCGACGCTATAAAAGGCGGCGTGCACCCGCGCGCGTATGCGCGCGCACACACGCGCGCACGATGGCGCGCACGATCGCGCGCACCACGCTGAACCCACATGGAGGAAGCAGAGCAGAGGCACAACATGGACCAGCGTTATGCAGCACCAACAGACACCAGGTAAGCACTAATCTTATTGTAGTGCACCCACAGCGAGGAAGCTGTCCCCATGGGCTTCCTAAGAAACAGGAGTTTTTTACCAGCAATTTCCTCTTTAAAACATGTGGGGTTGCAGTATCAGTGTTAACAGGCAGACCTGGGGTGAGTAGCAAATATATAACTTACACAAGTATACATATATTTACATATTATCTGGGTAAACATTATAATCCCATCCTGCCTCAACAGACATAGTGGAGATAGTGGCTGATGCACCAGCATACTGTTAGCCAACCCAGAACCCCCAGGGGGATACCTACTGTCGAACCAAGTCCCGCAGGTTCCCTCTTACCTGCTCCACGCCGCAGGGTATTGCAAAATGCAAGAGGCCCAGCCTTCCCCCATCTCCGTGGGTATTGTCTTGGACCTTCAGGGACCGGGGTCCTGTGTTAAGGAACCCACACCCCTGGACCTATATAGCATCCTGGCATCAGTAGCGTTTAGTTCTTGGAAGAGACTAAGGCACTGGAGCCCAGAATCCAGCCCTCCAAGGAGAGGCATTATAGGCACAACCCTACTCCAGCAGGGCCCGGGTACCGTACATCTTGGCTTTGAAGCACTTCGGACGGATCCGGCTAGCTATCCTGGGTCCCGAGACCTCCGAGGGACAGCTAGACGTGACCAACACCTAAGACACTGGCGAAAAAACTAAAGCACTCTCAGTGGGAGGGGGTTATATAGGGAGGAACTTCCTGTGAAGTTGATTACACCAGTGTCCACACCTGAAGGTACTCCATATAACCCATATGTAATGACTATGCGCTCTGTGTCCCGTGATGTACGATCAAGAAAAATAGTTTAATCTCAGTGTTTGCTGGTGATACAAAGCTAAGCAGGGCAATGGCTTCACAACGGGAAGACCTTGATAAAATAGAGTGGTGGGTAAACACATGGCAAATGAGGTTCAATGTAGGGAAATGTAAAGTAATGCTCTTAAGGGCTTAAAATATGAATGCAAGTTACATGCTAGGGGAGGCCTAAGTATTGAGGATGGAAAACTATCTGGAGGCCCTAGTTGATGACAGAGTCAACAATAGCATGCAATGCCAACCTGCAGCCAGTAAGGCCAGTAGAATATTAGCATGCATTAACCACTTGCCCACTGGGCACTTAAACCCCCTTATACACCGTTCCTAACCAGGCCAATTTTCAGCTTTCTGTGCTCTCACATTTTGAATGAAAATTACTGAGCCACGCAACACTGTACCTATATGACATTTGTGTCCTTTTTTCACACAAATAGAGCTTTCTTTTGGTTCTTTTGGTGTGGCAATGCCACATGTGTGATAGTTTTTTTTACAGCCTAGCCACATAGAGAGGCTCAATAAGCAGGGAGCACCGTCAGGTGATCTAGAGACATAAATTGCACATCTAATTTTCTGACAACCTATAACACTTTTGAAGGCCCTGGAGCACCAGAACAATGGAAACACCCACAAAATTACCCATTTTTTTTCAAATCAAACACCCCAATGTACAGTATATTATATGTGGCATAATGACTCTTTTGAACATGTCATTCTTTTCCACAAGTTTTGGAAAATGTAGAAAGAAAATGAAAAAGGGATTTTTAAATACAGCTTACCTGTAAAATCCTTTTCTTGGAGTACATCACGGGACACAGAGCGGCATATTCATTACTATATGGGTTATATGGAGTACCTTCAGGTGTGGACACTGGCAATCTCAAACAGGAAGTCCCCTCCCTATATAACCCCCTCCCCTAGAGGGAGTCCCTCAGTTTTGTAGCAAGCAGTATGCCTCCCAAAATGTTTCCCCAAAAGAGGGGTGGGAGCTCTGTGTCCCGTGATGTACTCCAAGAAAAGGATTTTACAGGTAAGCTGTATTTAAAAATCCCTTTTTCTTTCTCGTACATCACGGGACACAGAGCGGCATATTCATTACTATATGGGATGTCCGAAAGCAATGCTTTAATGAGGGGAGGGAAACATCTTCCAAAGAAGGATTCAATTTAGAGGTATACTCAAATAATAATAATAATAATTCCAACTTAGTCAAGAAAAAACTTTTTTTTTTTTTTTTTTTCTTCTTTACAACCAAGGGTGCCCCTGATCCCGAGGATCTTAAACTGCAGCCTGTAGTACTGCCTGTCCAAAGGCAGAATCCGCATTCCTTCTCACGTCTAGTTGATAAAACTTTGTAAACGTGTGGACTGATGACCACGTCGCCGCCTTGCATATCTGAGCCATAGAGATCTGATGGTGTGCTGCCCAGGGGGCGCCCATGGCCCTGGTAGAAATGGGCCTTTACCGACAAAGGAGGAGGCAACCTCTTCAACCCGTAGGCTTGAATGATTAATTGTCTAATCCATCTCGAGATGGTGGATTTTGCAGCTGCCTGCCCCTTCTTGGGGCCATCTGGTAGAACGAATAACACATCTGTCTTCCGGATCTTTTCTGTAGCTTTAAGATAGGCCTTCATGGCCCGGACAATATCCAAGGTATGCAGCAACCCCTCCTTTCTAGATGTGGGTTTTGGAAAGAAGGATGGAAGTACCAAATCCTGGTTCAAGTGAAATTTGGATATAACCTTTGGTAGAAAGGAAGGATGGGGCCGGAGAACTGCCCTGTCCTTATGCAGAACGAGATATGGTTCCTTACACGATAAGGCTGCTAATTCTGACACTCTCCTGGCCGAAACTATGGCGACCAAGAAAACCAACTTTCTTGTCAGTAAGACTAAAGGAATCTCAGCCAACGGCTCAAAGGGTTGTTTCTGTAGAGTGGACAGGACAAGATTTAAGTCCCATGGACAAATTGGTGACTTGACAGGAGGATTAATACGCAAGACCCCCTGTAAGAAGGTCTTTACCAGCGAGTGGGTGGCCAGCGGCCTCTGAAACCACACTGACAGAGCTGAGATCTGTCCCTTGATTGTGCTTAGTGCCAGGCCTTTATCCACTCCTAGCTGGAGAAAACTTAACACCCTATCAATAGTATATTTGCGGGAATTCCATCTTTTGGATTCACACCAGCCTACGTAGTTCCTCCACACCCTGTAATAAATCACCCTGGAGACCGGCTTTCTAGCCCTAATCAGGGTAGGAATTACCTGCCTAGACAGACCTCTACCCCTGAGAATCAGGGATTCAGCCTCCAGGCCGTCAAATTTAGACGCTGTAATGTAGGGTGGAGGATCGGGCCTTGTGAGAGTAGGTCTGGTTGTAGAGGAAGAGTCCAAGGGTCTCCCACTGCCATCTTCAGGACTAGTGAGTACCAAGTCCTCCGGGGCCAAGCCGGAGCTACTAGAATGACTGGCTTGTGCTCCACTCTGATCCTGCGCAACAGGCGAGGGAGTAACTGTAGCGGAGGGAATGCATATAGAAGTTTGAATTGATGCCAAGGGCAAACCAACGCATCGGTTCCGCAGGCCATAGGATCCCTCGCTCGAGACACGAACCTGTCTAGTTTCTTGTTGAACCTGGATGCCATTATATCTACGTCCGGCATTCCCCACCTCTGGCAGATTGTCTGAAAGACCTGGGGATGCAGAGACCACTCCCCTGGCAACAGACTCTGGCGACTTAAGAAGTCTGCCTGCAGGTTGTCCACTCCGGGAATGAATATCGCCGAAATGCAGGGTACATGAACCTCTGCCCACTGAAAAATCAAGCTCACCTCCCTCTGAGCGGCCTGACTCCTGGTTCCCCCTTGGTGGTTTATGTATGCCACCGCCGTGGCATTGTCTGACTGGATTCTCACCGGGAACCCCTGTAATCTGGAGGTCCATGCCAGAAGGGCTAGGCGAGCAGCTCTGATCTCCAAGATATTGATGGGGAGCTGCCTCTCTGCTTTCACCCAAGTTCCCTGGCGAGAGAACCCCTCGAAGACCGCCCCCCAGCCTGCCAGGCTGGCGTCTGTGGTAACTACCTTCCAGACAACAGGGCTGAAGGATTTTCCCTTTAGAAGATTCTGAGGGTTCAACCACCAGGCCAGGCTTTGTCGGACCCTTGATGATAGCGTCAAAGGGGACTCTAAGGCATGTGCCCTCTTGCCCCAGGCTGCTAGAATGGCTGCCTGTAGGACGCGAGTGTGGATCTGAGCGTATGGTACTGCCTCGAACGTGGCCACTAGCTTGCCTAGTACTCGCATACACAGGCGAATAGTTGTTTTTTTCTTGTTTAGAACCAACTGAACCAACCCCTTGATAGCCTCGATCTTTACAAGGGGCAGGAACACCTTTTGCTGTTCTGTGTCTAACCTCATGCCGAGGCATTCCAACTGCTTTGTAGGCTGGAACGCTGACTTTCCCCGGTTTAGGACCCAGCCGAATCCTTCGAGGTACCGAACCGTGAGGTTTACTGCCTGTTGCAGACCCGGCCGTGAGTGATCTATGATTAAAAGGTCGTCCAAGTACGCTAGGATTGTGACCCCTTGGATCCTTAAATTGGCCAGAACTGGGGCTAGGATCTTCGTGAATACCCGGGGGGCCGTGGCCAGCCCGAAGGGGAGCGCCCTGAATTGGAAGTGTCGCTGCCCCACCGCGAAGCGTAAAAATCTTTGATGCGACTGAAAGATTGGTACATGAAGGTAAGCATCCTTTATGTATATGGAGGCCAGAAAATCGTCCCTCTGAAGCGCGGCGGCTGCTGACCGGATGGATTCCATCCGGAAGGAACGAACCCTTAGGTAACCGTTTAACCTTTTTAGGTCCAAGATTGGCCTGACATCGCCGTTGGGCTTTGGTATGACAAAGAGATTGGAATAGAAACCTAGCCCTTGCTCTTGGGCTGGCACCTCTATTATTACGTCCTGGCAAAGCAGGTGATCCAAAGCTGCCAGCAATGAGGCCTTCCTTGCTGGATCCTTTGGTAGCCTTGATTCTTGAAAATGAGGCGGAGGACACCTTAGAAACTCCAGTCTGTAGCCTGTGGTTACAGATGCCCGGACCCATTTGTCGGGGATCTTGGCTTCCCAAACTTCTGAGAAGAAACGAAGCCTTCCCCCCACCCGCGAGAGTGGGGGCGCCCCTTCATAAGGCAGACTTAGGGGCTGTCTTTGTCGGCTTGCGATACCATGGCCTCTTACCCCCAGGGGCCTGTCCCTGCGATCTACTGTTAACGTTGGATCGTGCAGGCGGCCGTCGATACTGCCTGGAATTTGAGGGCCCCGAGACAGGAAAGAGCTGCCTTTTAAATGTAGGACCCCGGAATGTCTTTTTGACCGGTAAAAGGGTACTCTTGCCACTTGAAATAGTCTGAATATATTTATCCAGATCCTCTCCGAAGAGTTGTCCTCCATGGAAGGGAAACCCTGCCAGAAGCTTTTTGCATGGGGGCTCCGCCGCCCAGTTCTTCAACCATAAGAGCCTTCTCATGTGCACCAAAAATAGTGATAAACGAGAGGCCTGCTGGATGGAATCCTTTATAGCATCTACCGCAAAACACAGAGCTCTGGGAATGTCAGAAAACTCTTCTGCGTGTTGGGTAGGCATGTCCTTTAACATTTCTTTTGTCTGGTCTTTTAACGCCTGACAAACTCCAATTGCAGCCACAGCTGGCTGTACCACTGCTCCTGCCGTAGCAAAGGATGCTTTTAAAAGTGTCTCTAACCGTTTATCCACCGGATCTTTAAACATATGTATGTTTTCCACCGGGCAAGTTAGTGATTTATTCACACATGAGATGGCTGCATCCACTACTGGGAGCCTCCACCTCTTGGAGAATTTTTCCTCCATGGGGTAAATGACCGCAAATCTTTTCGGTGGCAGAAAAATCCTGTCCGGCCGTACCCAATCCCGAAAGATCAATTCCTCCAAGAGAGGATGGACCGGAAAAACTGCGTTGCTTAACGGAGCTTTCAAAGAGCCCAGAGAGGAAACCGGAGGAACCTGAGGCTCTGGCAATGGTAAACTAAATGCCGAGCGGACCATGTCCGTCAAAGACTGTACCCACAGTCTTTCTGTCTGGGAGTCTGAAAATGGTTCCTCAGAGGCAGATCCCTCAATCCCTGAACCCTCTTGGTTCAGGTCTAGTTGATCCTCCTGTGATTCCAATTCCTCCGGAGAGAGAATCTCAGCATCTGAGGATACACCTCTTGGTGATGGGGATCTAACCCGTTTCTTACCAGGAATAGCTCTAGCGATCAATGCTGCTATTCTCTCTTCTAGCCCCCCTAGGGATACGGCTAGCATCTCCTCTGTGATAAACACAGGGCTGGGCTGATCTGGGCCAGCCTCCGCACCAGATCCCCCTAATGGCTCATCCAAGGCGCCCTTTATGTTAATAAGTTGCGGGGAAAGTATCGGCATATCATCAGAATCAGAGGGGGAACCCCTTTGTTTTTTGGTCTTTTTTGTACCCCTTTGACCCCGAACCTTTGGAAGCCATAATACAAAATCGAGGGACTCCGCCAACAACAACAGACTGTAGTGGCCAGGAGTACAAAACCAGAGCTTAGGGGACAATAGATCACTAATGCCCAAAAACTGATGGGGCCCCGTATGTTTTTCTTTTTTTTTTTTTTTTTTTTCCAATATATATTATATATATTTTTTTTTTTTTAAAACATACAGTGACCCCAAACTTAGTTTGCCAGCCTCCAACCTGCTGCAAAAAGGGGAATTTCTTGGCTTAACAAAAAAGGCATTGGAACAAAGTCCAGCATGTACTACCCCTCTTCCGCCACCGGGAGTCACTGTTCTGCCGCTCTGCGTCCTCTCCTTCTGAAATCAGCCTCAGACTGAGCACTGACAATGCCTGCTGATCTATAACAGCACAAGGCGCGCCCCTGTATGACGCCGCAGGCACGCCCCCCCCCCGCCCTCCTCTCTGAACGGCGCGAAAAAAACGTCTATAAGACGTGCGCGCGCACGCGCGCGTATGCCGGAACAGGAGAAACATGGAGGAGCCGCTCTGCTGGAGACCCAGGACTGCAGTATCAGGCGGCAGATTCAAACCCCCGGCCAGGTAGGACTCTCCAAAAGGCCCCATAGGGATCCTTACCAGTCCTAGGAAGAAAACAGCAGGTTAGCTAGCAACACATTCTTAGACAGGGGAACCTAGTGATGGGGGAAAAAAGGGGTCATCCTGTCTTTCTCAGACATAGTGAGCAAGGTTGCCAATGCAGAGCATACTTAGGCTATCCCCCCTTTTAGGTTACCCCGGAGAGCCTGCTGTCGAACCAAGTCCCGCAGGCTCCCCCTTACCTGCTCCATGCTGCAGGATGTTTGTCCAGCAAAATGATCCAATCTTCTCCCATCTCCGTGGTAGCGTAGTAGACCTTCAGGCCCTGGGGTCCTATGAAGGTACCCACTGTCCTGGACCTATATAGCACCCTGGCAAACAGGCACTTATGGTTTTTACAAACTCCAAGTCCTGGGCCCAGGGTCCAGCCCTCCAAAGAGGAGCATTATAGGCAAAACCCCACGGTTTGGGGCCCGGGTACTGTCCACTTTGGCACTGAAGCTCCTTGGACAGATCCGGTTAGCCCGCCCTTAATCCCAAGGATGTGGAGCAAAGCTATTCCGTGACCAACACCTAAGACACTGGCGAAAAAACTGAGGGACTCCCTCTAGGGGAGGGGGTTATATAGGGAGGGGACTTCCTGTTTGAGATTGCCAGTGTCCACACCTGAAGGTACTCCATATAACCCATATAGTAATGAATATGCCGCTCTGTGTCCCGTGATGTACGAGAAAGAAAATGCATTTTAAGCACTTTTTAATGGCTAACTGATGAGCACTTATATGCACTGTAATGGCACTGATGAGCACTGTAGTAGCACTGTAGGGCACTGATAGGGCACTGATGAGGCAATGTATTCACACAAATGGCACTTATGGGGCACTGTGATTTCACTGATGGGTCACTGTATTGACACTGATGGGGCATTGTGATGGCACTGATGGGACACTTTAATGGCACTGTAGACACACAGGATCATGCCAGCTCACACTGTTGCAGTGTTTCTCTCTCCTCCCCCCACACTGATACAGCGCATGAGGAGGGGAGAGAAAGAGTCACTACAGCAGCGCAAGCTCAACTGGTTTGTTGACAAGTGATCAGTCCGTCGTTGGACAGAGCGATCACGTGGTGAGAGTTAAAAAAATCTCTTAGAAGAGAATCCTAATGAACACAATGTACAGGGATATGGAAAGTGGTAGAGACATAATACATACAGTACACACACACACACCTACACTATGTAAATATGGTGTTTCCTAAGTGCATTATAGGGGTTTGGCCTAAGGTGGTTGTAGCCATACAGTTAAGGTATGTCCTTGATACTCTTCTTTTTTTTATGCACTAACAATTATATTTTAAGGACAGGTTTTGGCAGACTACAACCCCCTTCTTGGTCCAAGTAGAATGTGGGTGGCAATTTATAATTTATTATAGGTATATATGTACAAAATGTCAGCTAGGGCCCCTTTTACACTTGTGCGATTTGTCCTGCAACTTGAGATTGAAAACTTGCAAGACAAGTCGTATCCCATGATTCCCAATGAGTACTGTTCATATCTGTGTGATTTCAAAGTAGTCCCTGCACTAATTTGGTTCGACTTTGATGCAACTTGAGGTCCATAGACTTCAAGATTACACAGGCATTGCTTCAAGTCATGTCAAAGTCCTGTCAAAGTCGTGTATAATTTTCCTCCCATATTGGCCACTGCTGTTTACTACTAAGTGCTGCTTTAGACTTTGGCTTTTTCAGCCAGTTGTCTGGTGAGAACAGGTTATGAATGAGAGCCCGAGTCCCCCTCTTATGATTTTCTTACAAAGTTGTCATGAATGTTTTTATGATGGTGTAGTGATGGTTGCTTTTATGTGAATTTTCCAATTTGTATTAATAAACATGATTTTTGATAATTACAGTATACTGCTGTGTGTTTCCCCTTGGAGTCACTTAACTTTGGTACATTGATTCCATAGTGTCTTTCGCCACACTCCAAAATGAACCATGACCTCTGATTATACCAGTAAGTCACTTTGCTGTAACTAATAAAACCCATTGGGTGGGGGACGGAACTGATTCCCCCATACTTTTTCTAGTGATGATTTAAACCAAGGCTAAAGAAAATTGTAATTTAAGAAGTTTCATTTTCATTAAGCATGCTAACATACTTTTTTCCTTCTATGCATTGTGAACAGCTCATTCTAATAATTCTAAGCTAATTCATATTAGCTAAACTGTACAATATGCACTTTTATGTGTGACAGACATGCAGTCAGTGTTACTGAATTAACAGAAAATGTATGTTGATTTTAAAATCTAGGCGAATTACTATATTCTTAGCTGTTTATTACCTTATTTATAAGTTCTCCTATCATGCCATTCCAGGAACCATTAGGAAGCGGATGTCCATACTTCCCATCAGGGACTTGGTAAATTTCATATTTGAAGCCAAGGTTTTGAGATAATGCATCAAGGACATCGACTGAGAAACCTTTATACTTCTTTGGTTGACCAAGTATGTTCTCTGCTACCATCACGAAAGGTTCCTCCTAAGAATTGAAAAAAAAAATCTTCAGTTTATAAATCAGGCTTAGCAAATAAAATCTAAATAGGAAATATACAATTTTAAATTTTTTATTTAATTTGCATGTATAAATGAATGGCAAGCCTACTGATATGCATAACCAAATTCACAGCATAGGGGCAATTACTGTTTATACTTGAGTATAAGCCGAGGCACCTAATTTTACCACAAAAAATGAGAAAATGTACTGATTCGAATATAAGCCTAGGGTGTCTATCTGCATGCCTCACTTTGCCTCACTGTGTCCATGTGCATGCCTCACTGTGTCCATGCCTCATTGTGTCCATGCCTTACGTTTAACATGGGAGTATAAAGAAGGGGTGCCCGGCTTTGAAAAATTGGTGCTCCCCGGCCGTAGGTCCCCCAGACAGTTTTGAACACTTGTAGAGGAGGCTATATGTGTGCCAAGTTTCGGGTCCAGGGGACCTATGGTCAGCTGGTACCGGGTCCCCAAAGTCCAGGTGATCAGGTGCAAAAAGGTGACTTGACAATAAGCCGAGGGGGGCATTTTTTAGCACAAAAAAATGTTCTGAAAAACTCGGCTTATACTCAAGTATATACGATGAGTACAGTTTTCTATAGTCTGAAATAACATACTAAGGCTCTATTCACACCTTGGCGACAAAACGCCCGATGCTCGACGCTCGTGCCGCTGGAGGGGCGAATTTCCATTGCTGTCTATGAGATGGTTCACATCTCACGCCAAACGCCGAAACGCCGAAACGCCATACGCCTGCTGCCTGAAAAAAAGTCCCGGACCCTTTTTTTCAGGCAGCATTGGCGTTCGGCCATAGACAGCAATGGAAAGAATTTGTTAAAAAAAAAAGTTAATCGAATCGCGGCAAAGTAAGCCGCGTACGCGGCGTTACTTGTCTCCTAGGTGTAAATGCAGCCTAACATATTCCTCTTCGAACATATATGCTCTGAATTGTATAAAATTATTTTGCTGGCTCTTTGCACGCAAAGTAATTATAATTTCACTACATGTTTTCCTGTTTGAATTCTACTGAAATGATAAAACCAGGCAAAAGATTGAAAAAATACTGATAAAATGTTCTTAAAAAAAAAAACACTTTCTCCAACATGCAACATAAACACAAACTTGACCTAACTTTTGACAATTTTTTGAAGCTTATTTATACATTTTCCATTTTATAACTTGTTTTTATTATGTTGTATGAATCTACAAATAAACATTGCCTTAGGCTGGTTTCAAACTAGAAATCTCAGCAGCTCACAGCAGGAGTCTTGTGCGTCTCCATTTACCGTTTCAGGTCCAAAATCAGCCCGAATTGTGGGCTGAATTTGGACGTTAAACCGACCAAGATACACACAGGGCTCCTGTGCAATTCGCTGCGGAGATGTGTGAACCGGCTCCATAGAGAGTCAGTCACAATCTCCTGCTATGGGAATTGGATGTGGGGAAACCACAATAGTGTGAACTCAGCCTTACAGAGTATATTTGTGATCATATTTTTACAAAGCATGCTGGGTAGGGATGAGCTTTATGTTTGATTGTTTTAAGGAAAAAAATATACATTACAATTACCCCTCTGAAGCAATGGGGTTTCTGGTGGTTTCCCCGAGGTGTCACTTGTGACCCGCCCCCTGAAACATCACGGGAAGCCCCTGTTGTGTCACAGGGGGCGGGGTCACCCATCCACGTCACGGGGGTCCCCACCCTCGGTTATGAAAGAGCTCTCAGACGGGTGGACCTGGTATCGTTGGTAGCGGCGAGTCGAACTCGTAGAAGGATTACGGCACTGGAATCTTTTTTTACTAAAGGACTTGTCCCAACTTTGTGTGTGTGTGTGTTGTTTTCCTTTTTTCTCCTTTTTTTTGGGTAAAATGGTAGAGGTACAATGTACCCCATTACCAATTCACATATGGGGTGGGATCTGGAGGTCCCCTTTGTTAAAGGGGGCTTCCAGATTCCAATAAGCCCCCGCCCGAAGACCCCCACAACCACCAAGCAAGGGTTGTGTGGATGAGGCCCTTGTCCCCATCAACATGGGGACATCCTCCCCATGTTGAGGGCATGTGGCCTGGTACAGTTCAGGAAGGGGGCCACTCTCTCGTCCCGCCTCTTTTCATGCAGCCTGCCAGGTATGGTAATGATTTTTGGTGCAGTATTCCCCTTAATATCCATACAGGACAATTGATTTTAACCCAGCCACTGTCTTTAGCTTGCAATGCTGATCACTAGAGCACACAGGAAGCAGACTGGATGGCTGAAAGTCACTTACATGTTATATAGAAGAAATTTTCATTAAAAACAAATGCCGGCTGAAAAATACAGGAGCCTGTCCTCCTCTAAAACAACATAGTGACGTCAGTGCGTGCCCTCCCAGATGTGTTCCGTCCCAGAGGACCAGCTCCTGTATTTGTTTTTAATGCTATTTTTTTTTCTATATAACATGTAAGTGCAATGCTATATATTTTTTAAATAAATCCTTGAGACTGTATCACGCTATGGTCAGCTTTCTTTCCTTTTGAGCATATGACTGAATCACGGACACGTATTATATAAGACGCCTAGGGGAGACTTTGAGCCATCCAGTCTGTTTCCTGTGTGTTTGAGTGGTCAGAATTGCAAGCTAAAGGCCGTGGCTGGGTTATAGCCAATTGTCCTTTATGCTTGCCATTTGGTAAGCAGCTCTATGTTACGGTGGTTGGGCACTTTTTCCTTTTGTCAAGTCACTGTGGTGCCATTTAAGGACTGGTTCTTCATATGGACTATTAACTTGCTCAAACTTTCATTATCATATACTATATTTAAGCTTTCATTTCCTTGGTGCAGCTTTCCCCTTTTCCTTCAATCTATTCATGTGTGTATCCCACATTGAGCTGCTGCCTTTTTGTTGTTTATTAGTCTAGCACGGTTTATTTTTTAATATACACATAGCTTTTTGCTTTTAGGCCAAAAAAAAAGGATTTTTAATAAACAGCTTACCTGTAAAATCCTTTTCTTGAAGTACATCACGGGACACAGAGTGCATAGCCATTACACTTGGGTTATATGGGTACCTTCAGGTGTGGACACTGGTGTAATCAATTTCACAGGAAGTTTCCTCCCTATATAACCCCCTCCCACTGGGAGTGCTTCAGTTTTGTAGCAAGCAATTCCTCCGAGGTTACACAATGTTCCCCAAAAGAGGGGTGGGAGCTCTGTGTCCCGTGATGTACTTCAAGAAAAGGATTTTACAGGTAAGCTGTTTATTAAAAATCCTTTTTTCTTTATCCTACATCACGGGACACAGAGCGCATAGCCATTACACTTGGGATGTCCTAAAGCAATGCTCTATGAAGGGAGGGAGACCGTAAGGCCAAAAATAGCCAAACAAAAACATTATCAGGAGAAAAAATAGCTCCACCAACAGAAAAACAAGGGGGCGTGAACCGGGCCAGAGGATTCTATACTGCTGCCTGTAGGACCGCCTGCCCAAATGCTGCGTCCGTAGCTTTTGCGACGTCCAACTTATACAATTTAATAAACGTAGAAGACCAGGTTGCCGCTTTGCAAACCTGTGCCATAGAGATCTGATGGTGTGCCGCCCAAGAGGTACTCATGGCCCTCGTAGAATGGGCTTTAACTGATAAGGGAGGTGGAATGCGTTTCAGACCATAGGCCTGAAAAATCAGCTGCTTAATCCACCTAGCCAAGGAAGACTTGGCAGCCGGCTGACCCTTTTTGGGGCCATCCGGAAGAAGAAAAAGCACATCTGTTTTCTGAATCTTCTCTGTAGCCCTGAGATAAACCCTCATGGCTCGGACCACGTCCAAAGTATGAAGCAGTCTTTCCTCTCTGGACTGGGGAGTAGGAAAGAAGCATGGTAGGACTAGGTCCTGATTCAAGTGAAAACTGGATATGACCTTAGGAAGGAAAGAAGGTTGAGGCCGCAGAACCACTCTGTCCTTATGCAGAATAAGGTATGGCTCCCTGCATGACAAGGCTGCCAGCTCGGAAACCCTTCTGGCCGAAGCCATAGCCACCAAGAAAACCAACTTTCGGGTTAGTAGCACAAGAGGGATTTCTGTCAGAGGTTCAAACGGCTGCCTTTGTAAAGCTGACAAGACCAGATTTAAATTCCAGGGGCAGAGGGGAGCTCTAATACGGGGATTCACATGCAAGACCCCCTGCAAGAAGGTTTTCACAAGCGAATGCGCGGCCAAAGGCCTTTGAAACCATATCGATAAGGCAGACACCTGCCCCTTTAGAGTACTAAGAGATAATCCCTTATCAACGCCAACCTGGAGAAATCGCAAGATCCTGTCGATAAAACTTACGAGGATGCCCTCTTCGAGACTCGCATCACTCCCCATAGGTCCTCCAGACTCTGTAATAGATATTTCTAGAGACTGGTTTCTTAGCCAGAATCAACGTAGATATGATCTGGGCTAAGAGGCCTCTGCCCTTAAGAATTAGGGATTCAGCCGCCAAGCCATCGAATCTAGCTGCTGTGAAGCAGGGTGGCATATCGTGCCCTGAGATAACAGGTCTGGGCGCAGGGGGAGTGGCCCCGGTGCCCCCACTGACATCCTCACGATGGGCGTGTACCAAGCCCTCCTGGGCCCGGCTGGGGCCACCAGGATCACAGGCCTGCGCTCCACCCTGATCCTTCGTAGAGGGCGGGGAATCATCTGCAGTGGAGGGAACACATACAGGAGAGACAACTGGTGCCAGGGGAAAACCAACGCATTGGTCCGTAGGCCGAGGGATCCCTGGCTCAGGATACGAATTTGTCCAATTCCTTGTTGACTCTCGTTGCCATGATGTCTACATCGGGAACTCCGAATCCTTGGCAAATGTCTTGGAATACCTGGGGGTGAAGAGACCAATCCCCCGGGAGCAACTGTTGAAGATTCAAAACTCTGCTTGAGAATTGTCTATCCTTGGGATGAACACTGTCGAGATGCAGGGTACATGGGCTTCGGCCCATGAGAAAATCAGGTTTACTTCCCTTTGAGCCACTAGGCTCCTTGTGCCCCCTTGGTGGTTTATGTATGCCACCGCCGTGGCATTGTCGGACTGTACCCTTACTGGTAGACCCTGAAGGGGGAGAGTCCAGACGACCAGGGCCAACCGAGCAGCTCTGATCTGTAGGATATTAATGGGAAGCAGTCTTTCTGCCTCCTATCACTGTCCCTGCTGGGTCAGTCTTCCTAAAATTTCCCATGTGATGGGGCAAAAGGATTTCCACTTTGACAAATAT
Source organism: Rana kukunoris (assembly GCA_029574335.1). Lineage (NCBI taxonomy): Eukaryota > Metazoa > Chordata > Amphibia > Anura > Ranidae > Rana > Rana kukunoris. Next base: position 128,147,699 of record CM056056.1, read on the forward strand.
TGAGGGACCAGCCACCAGAACAGGCTGCGCCGGACCCCTGAGAGAATTAACGGACTAGTGCCTGCATGGACTTGTTTCAAGCAGAGAGAATGGCTGCCTGGAGAACTCTGGTATGGATCTGGGCATAGTGCACTGCTTCGAAGGCGGCCACCCTCTTCCTCAGCAGTCGTATGCCTAGGCGAATAGTCGGCCTCTTTTTGCCTAAGACTATTTGAACTGTTTGAGTCAATGACCTGACTTTTGCTTGAGGAAAAAATATCCTCTGGCCGACTGTATCTAGCCGAAGGCATATAATTCTAACTGTTTTGTGGGTTGCAACCTCGATTTTTCTTGGTTCAAAATCCACCCAAACTCCTCTAGATGCCGAACTGTGCTGACTACTGCATGATTGAGGTTGGAAGCTGATCTGTCGATAAGCAGGAGATCATCCAGGTATACCAGGACCAAAATGCCTTCTGTCCTTAGGACGGCCAGCACCGGGGCTAACACCTTTGTGGATACCCGCGGAGCTGTTGCCAACCCGAAAGGGAGGGCTACGAACTGGAAATGACGTTGATCTATCATAAAATGAAGAAACTTGTGATGTGCCGGGTAGATTGGCATGTGCAGATAAGCATCCTTTATGTCTATAGATGCTAGAAAGTCGTCATGATGTAGGCTGGCTGCCACCGAACGTATGGATTCCATACGAAAGGTCTACATCTTAGAAAGCGATTTAGGCGTTTGAGATCTAAGATAGGCCTGACGTCACCATTGGGTATTTATAAAAAAGGTTGGAATAGAATCCCAGACCCCATTCCTGGGTTGGTACTTCTACAATTACTCCTTGGAGCCAGAGGCGATTCAATGCCTTTACGAGAGAGGCCCTCTTTAATGGGCCGCTTGGAAGACTTTGACCCCCGAAAATGAGGAGGGGGGACTTCTCGAAACTCTAGTTTGTAGCCCGTGGCTACCACGAACCGAACCCAAGAGTCGGGAATTCTGGCTTTCCACACTTCGGAGAAAAACCAAAGTCTTCCGCCCACCCAAGAGAGTGGGGGCGCCCCTTCATGAATCTGACTTGATGACAGGTTTAGCCGGCTTGCGAGACCATGGACTCTTGTTTGCCGCAGCTTGTCCCTGTGGGCGGCTATTAAATGTTGAACGCCCGGGAGGCCGTCGATACTGACGGGAAGCTGAAGGGGCCGAGCCAGTAAAAGGCCCGTCGCTTAAACGCGGGCCCGCGCGGTCTTTTCTTGACCGGTAAGGAAAAACTTTTACCACTTGATATGGTATCTAGGTCTTCACCGAATAGTCTTCCACCCTGAAAGGGAAATCCTGATAAAAGTTTTTTGCAGGGTGCCTCTGCTGATCAGTTCTTTAGCCACAAAAGACGATGCATATGAACCAACAGCAGAGATAGACGGGACGCCCGTTGAACGGAGTCCTTAATAGCATCTATTGCCAAGCAGAGAGCCCTTGGGAGGTCTGCTACTTCACGAGTTTGCTGAGCCGGCATGTCCTTTTAAAAACTGTTTCTTTAAAGCCTGACAAACGCCAATGGCTGCCACTGCTGGCTGAACCATGGCACCTACTGTGGTAAACAAAGCCTTCAGTAGGGTCTCCAATTTTTTGTCGGCCGGATCTTTGAACATCTGGACATTTCCAACCGGACAGGTCAGGGATTTATTCACGCAGGAAATGGCCGCGTCCACAGTAGGGAGTGCCCATTTCTTTGCAAATTTTTCTTCCATAGGATAGAAAATAGTGAACCTTTTAGGAGAGAAAAAGATCCTATCAGGTCGAGCCCAATCTTGAAAAAAAACACGCTCTCCAGAAGGGGGTGAATTGGAAAAGACACCCAAGTTAATGGTGCCTTTAAAGAACCTAATGAGGATACTGCAGGGGCTAATAGTTCTGACACTGGAAGTTTTTAAAAGCAGTGCGAACAATATCTGTCAGAGACTGGATCCACAGGCTCTCCGCTTGAGAAGCCGAAAAAATTTATCTAGAGTGGAACCCTCCATGTCTGACCCGTCAGGACTCTGGTCCGCTTGATCCCCTTGTGGGTCCTGTTCCTCCGGCTAAGAGACCCCGCATCTGAAAACACCAATATAGGTGACGGGGATCTAGCCCGTTTGCCACCTGGCAAAGAACGGGCAATCAAAGCCGTTAACCTTTCCTCTAGCCCACCCAGGGTGGTCGCTAGCATTTCTTCCGTTACGTAAACGGGAATAGGTGGATTGGGGGCCGCCTCTGCCCCCAGCACCCTCAATGGCTCCTGTAAGATGCTACTCGGTGGCCTATCTAGCGAGGGTGGGACCATCCTGACCCAAATCCTCTGACCCCGATGGAGACTTGTTCTTTGGCATCCTTTGCAGCCTTAGCTGGTCCTGATCCCTTGGGAGCCATTGCACAACCTTGAGACACCCCTGTAGCCAACACCCGACTGTTGTAGCTAGGAGTGAACAAATAAGAACAGGCTATGGAAAAAATATTTTTTTTTTTTAATTTTTCCACGCTCTAGAATGTGGCAATACCGAGGAAAACCTGTGAGTATTGCAACACCAATGCCCGTTAGCTGGAGCCCAAGGTAGACTCGGATGCTGCCGGATCTAAGGCTGAGTCCCTTTAAGAAAAAAACCCTTTTTTTTTTTTTTTTTCTTGGTCAAAGTGGACTTTACGTCCAGACCTGAAGATCCACCAACCGCCACTAGGTGTCACTGCATGCCAAAAAAAAGGGATTTTTAAATACAGCTTACCTGTAAAATCCTTTTCTTGGAGTACATCACGGGACACAGAGCGGCATATTCATTACTATGTGGGTTATATGGAGTACCTTCAGGTGTGGACACTGGCAATCTTCAAACAGGAAGTCCCCTCCCTATATAACCCCCTCCCCTAGAGGGAGTCCCTCAGTTTTGTAGCAAGCAGTATGCCTCCCAAAATGGTCACCCAAAAGAGGGATGGGAGCTCTGTGTCCCGTGATGTACTCCAAGAAAAGGATTTTACAGGTAAGCTGTATTTAAAAATCCCTTTTTCTTTCTCGTACATCACGGGACACAGAGCGGCATATTCATTACTATGTGGGATGTCCGAAAGCAATGCTTTAATGAGGGGAGGGAGACATCTTCCAAAGAAGGATTCAATTTTAGAGCTAAACTCAAATCATAATAATATTTCCAAATTAGTCAAGAAAGAAGAACCTTTTTCTTTTTTTTTTTTTTTTTTTTTTTTTTATATAACCAAGGGTGTTTCTGATCCCGAGGATTTCAAACTGCAGCCTGTAGTACTGCCTGACCAAAGGCAGTATCCGCATTTCTTCTCACGTCTAGTTGATAAAACCTTGTAAACGTGTGGACTGATGACCACGTTGCCGCCTTGCATATCTGAGCCATAGAGATCTGATGGTGTGCTGCCCAAGAGGCGCCCATGGCCCTGGTAGAATGGGCCTTTACCGACAACGGAGGGGGCAACCTCTTCAATCCGTAGGCTTGAATGATTAATTGTCTAATCCATCTCGAGATGGTGGATTTTGCAGCTGCCTGCCCCTTCTTGGGGCCATCTGGTAGAACGAATAACACCTCTGTTTTCCGGATCTTTTCCGTAGCTTTAAGATAGGCCTTCATGGCCCGGACAATATCCAAGGTATGCAGCAACCCCTCCTTTCTAGATGTAGGTTTTGGAAAGAAGGATGGAAGTACCAAATCCTGGTTTAAGTGAAATTTGGATATAACCTTTGGTAGAAAGGAAGGATGGGGCCGGAGAACTGCCCTGTCCTTATGCAGAACAAGATATGGTTCCTTACACGATAAGGCTGCTAATTCTGACACTCTCCTGGCCGAAACTATGGCGACCAAGAAAACCAATTTTCTTGTCAGTAAGAGTAAAGGAATCTCAGCCAAAGGCTCAAAAGGCTGTTTCTGTAGAGTGGACAGGACAAGATTTAGGTCCCAAGGACAAACTGGTGACTTGACAGGAGGATTAATACGCAAGACCCCCTGTAAGAAGGTCTTTACCAGCGAGTGGGTGGCCAGCGGCCTCTGAAACCACACTGACAGAGCTGAGATCTGTCCTTTGATTGTGCTTAGTGCCAGGCCTTTATCCACTCCTAGCTGGAGAAAACTTAACACCCTATCAATAGTATATTTGCGGCAATTCCATCTTTTGGATTCACACCAGCCTATATAGTTCCTCCACACCCTGTAATAAATTACCCTGGAGACCGGCTTTCTAGCCTTAATCAGGGTAGGGATTACCTGCCTAGACAGACCCCTACCCCTGAGAATCAGGGATTCAGCCTCCAGGCCGTCAAATTTAGACGCTGTAATGTAGGGTGGAGGATCGGGCCTTGTGAGAGTAGGTCTGGTTGTAGAGGAAGAGTCCAAGGGTCTCCCACTGCCATATTCAGGACTAGTGAGTACCAAGCCCTCCGGGGCCAAGCTGGAGCTATTAGAATGACTGGCTTGTGCTCCACACTGATCTTGCGCAACAGGCGGGGGAGTAACTGTAGTGGAGGGAATGCATATAGAAGTTTGAATTGATGCCAAGGGCAAACCAACGCATCGGTTCCGCAGGCCATAGGATCCCTCGCTCGCGACACGAACCTGTCTAGTTTCTTGTTGAACCTGGATGCCATTATATCTACGTCTGGCGTTCCCCACCTCTGGCAGATTGTCTGAAAGACCTGGGGATGCAGAGACCACTCCCCTGGCAACAGACTCTGGCGACTTAAGAAGTCTGCCTGCAGGTTGTCCACTCCGGGAATGAATATCGCTGAAATGCAGGGTACATGAACCTCTGCCCATTGAAAAATCAAGTTCACTTCCCTTTGAGCGGCCTGGCTCCTGGTTCCCCCTTGGTGGTTTATGTATGCCACCGCCGTGGCATTGTCTGACTGGATTCTCACCGGGAACCCCTTTAATCTGGAGGTCCACGCCAACAGGGCTAGGCGAGCAGCTCTGATTTCCAAGATATTGATGGGGAGCTGCCTCTCTGCTTTCACCCAAGTTCCCTGGCGGGAGAACCCTTCGAAGACCGCCCCCCCAGCCTGCCAGGCTGGCGTCTGTGGTAACTACCTTCCAGACAACAGGGCTGAAGGATCTTCCCTTTAGAAGATTCTGAGGGTTCAACCACCAGGCCAGGCTCTGTCGGACCCTTGATGATAGCGTCAAAGGGGACTCTAAGGCATGTGCCCTCTTGCCCCAGGCTGCTAGAATGGCTGCCTGTAGGACGCGAGTGTGGATCTGAGCGTATGGTACTGCCTCGAATGTGGACACTAGCTTGCCTAGTAATCGCATACACAGGCGAATAGTTGGTCTTTTCTTGTTTATAACCAACTGAACCAACCCCTTGATCGCCTTGATCTTTACAAGGGGCAGGAACACCTTTTGATGTTCTGTGTCTAACCTCATGCCGAGGTATTCCAACTGCTTTGTAGGCTGGAATGCTGACTTTCCCTGGTTTAGGACCCAGCCGAATTCTTCGAGGTACCGAACCGTGAGGTTTACTGCCTTTTGCAGACCCGTCCGTGAGTGATCTATGATTAAAAGGTCGTCCAAGTATGCTAGGACTGTGACTCCTTGGATCCTTAAATTGGCCAGAACTGGGGCTAGGATCTTCGTGAATACCCGGGGGGCCGTGGCCAGCCCGAAAGGGAGCGCCCTGAATTGGAAGTGTCGCTGTCCCACCGCGAAGCGTAAAAACCTTTGATGCGACTGAAAGATTGGTACATGAAGGTAAGCATCTTTTATGTCTATGGAGGCCAGAAAATCGTCTTTCTGAAGCGCGGCGGCTGCTGACCGGATGGATTCCATCCGGAAGGACCGCACCCTTAGATAAGCGTTTAACCTCTTTAGGTCCAAGATTGGCCTGACATCGCCGTTGGGCTTTGGTATGACAAAGAGATTGGAATAGAAACCTAGGCCTTGCTCTTGGGCTGGCACTTCTATAATTACGTCCTGGCAAAGCAGGTGATCCAAAGCTGCCAGCATTGAGGCCTTCCTTGCTGGATCCCTTGGTAGCCTTGATTCTTGAAAATGAGGCGGAGGATATCTTAGAAACTCCAATCTGTAACCTGTGGTTACAGATGCCCGGGCCCAATTGTCGGGGATCTTGGCTTCCCAAACTTCTGAGAAGAGACGAAGCCTTCCCCCCACCCGTGAGAGTGGGGGCGCCCCTTCATAAGGCAGACTTAGGGGCTGTCTTTGACGGCTTGCGATACCACGGCTTCTTACCCCCAGGGGTCTGTCCCTGCGATCTACTGTTAACGTTGGATCGTGCAGGCGGCCGTCGATACTGCCTGGAATTAGAGGGCCCCGAGACAGGAAAAAGCTGCCTTTTAAATGTAGGAGCCCGGAATGTCTTTTTGACCGGTAAAAGGGTACTCTTGCCATTTGAAATAGTCTGAATATATTTATCCAGATCTTCTCCGAAGAGTCGTCCTCCATGGAAGGGAAATCCTGCCAGAAGCTTTTTGCATGGGGGTTCTGCCGCCCAGTTCTTCAACCATAAGAGCCTTCTCATGTGTACCAAACATAGTGATAAACGAGAAGCCTGCTGGATGGAATCTTTTATAGCATCTACCGCGAAACACAGAGCTCTGGGAATGTCAGCAAACTCTTCTGCTTGTTGGGTAGGCATGTCCTTTAACATCTCTTTTGTCTGGTCTTTTAATGCCTGACAAACTCCAATTGCAGCTACCGCTGGCTGCACCACTGCTCCTGCCGTAGCAAAGGATGCTTTTAAAAGTGTCTCTAATCTTTTATCAACCGGATCTTTAAACATATGTATGTTTTCCACCGGGCAAGTTAGTGATTTATTCACACATGAGATGGCTGCATCCACTACTGGGAGCCTCCACTTCTTGGAGAATTTTTCCTCCATGGGATAAATGACCGCAAATCTTTTCGGTGGCAGAAAAACCCTGTCCGGCCGTACCCAATCCCGAAAGATCAATTCCTCCAAGAGAGGATGGACCGGAAAAACTGCGTTGCTTAACGGGGCTTTCAAAGAGCCCAGAGAGGATACCGGAGGAACCTGAAGTTCTGGCAATGGCAAACTAAATGCCGAGCGGACCATGTCCGTCAAAGACTGTACCCACAGTCTCTCTGTCTGGGAGTCTGAAAATGGTTCCTCCGAGGTAGACCCCTCCATCCCTGAACCCTCTTGGTTCAGGTCCAGTTGATCCTCCTGTGATTCTAATTCCTCCGGAGAGAGAATCTCAGCATCTGAGGATACACCCCCTGGTGATGGGGATCTAACCCGTTTCTTACCAGGAATAGCTCTGGCGATCAATGCCGCTATTCTCTCTTCTAGCCCCCCTAGGGATACGGCTAGCATCTCCTCTGTGATAAACACAGGGCTGGGCTGATCTGGGCCAGCCTCCGCACCAGATCCCCCTAATGGCTCATCCAAGGCGCTTCTTAAATTAATAAGCTGCGGGGAAAGTATCGGCATATCAGAATCAGAAAGGGACCCCTTTTGTTTTTTGGTCTTTTTTGTCCCCTTAGACCCCGAACCCTTGGAAGCCATAATACAAAATCGAGGGACTCCGCCCACACAACAGACTGTAGTGGCCAGGAGTACAAATTTCAGAGTTTAGGGGAGAATAGATCACTAGTGTCCCCAAAAACTGATGGGCCCGTATGTTGGTCTTTTCTTTTTTTTTTTTTTTTAAATAATTATATATTATATATTATATATTTGACAACATACAATGACCCTAATTTAAGTTTGCCAGCCTCCAACCTGCTGCAAAATAAGGGGGATTTCTTGGCTTAACAATAAAGGCATTGGAACAAAGTCCACATGTACTAACCCTCTTCCGCCACCGGGAGTCACTGTTCTGCCGCTCTGCGTCCTCTCCTTGAAAAAATCAGCCTCAGACTGAGCCCTGACAAGGCCTGCTGTCTATAACAGCACAAAGGCGCGCCCCTGTATGACGCCGCAGGCCCGCCCCCCCCCGCCCTCCTGTCTGGACGGCGCGAAAAACGTCAATAAGACGTGCGCGCGAAAAACGTCAATAAGACGTGCGCGCGCACGCGCGCGCGCGCGTATGCCGGATACAGGAGGAACATGGAGGAGCCGCGCTGCTGGAGATCCAGGATTCAAACCCCCGGCCAGGTAGGACCCTCTCAAGGCCCCTAGGGATCCTTACTAGCCCTAGGAAGACACAGCAGGTTAGCTAGCAACACATATTTAGACAGGGGGGCCTAGTGATGGGGGGAGAAAGGGTGTCATCCTGTCTCTTTTAGACATAGTGATCACGGTTGCCCATGCAGAGCATACTTAGGCTATCCCCCCTTTTAGGTTACCCCGGGGAGCCTGCTGTCGAACCAAGTCCCGCAGGCTCCCCCTTACCTGCTCCATGCTGCAGGATGTTTGACCAGCAAACTGATCCAATCTTCTCCCATCTCCGTGGGTAGCGTAGTAGACCTTCAGGCCCTGGGGTCCTATGAAGGTACCCACTGTCCTGGACCTATATAGCACCCTGGCAAAACAGGAACTTTATGGTTTTTGCAAACTCCAAGTCCTGGGCCCAGGGTCCAGCCCTCCAAAGAGGAGCATTATAGGCAAAACCCCACGGTTTGGGGCCCGGGTACTGTCCACTTTGGCACTGAGGCTCCTTGGACAGATCCGGTAGCCCGCCCTTAATCCCAAGGATGTGGAGCAAAGCTATTCCGTGACCAACACCTAAGACACTGGCGAAAAAACTGAGGGACTCCCTCTAGGGGAGGGGGTTATATAGGGAGGGGACTTCCTGTTTGAAGATTGCCAGTGTCCACACCTGAAGGTACTCCATATAACCCACATAGTAATGAATATGCCGCTCTGTGTCCCGTGATGTACGAGAAAGAAAATGGCTCAGCTGCGCGCTCTGTGTCCTTTCTCCACCGCTCTCAGAAGGGAAAGACCAGCCGGCCCGCCCCCCCTATGCACGAGGACGCCATAAAAGACGGCGTGCACGCGCGCGCACACGCGCGCGCACACCCTCCCCACGCTGAAATCAACATGGAGGAAGCAGGGAGCAGAGGAGAAGCATGGACCAACGCCAGCAGCCCAAACTGACACCAGGTAAGCACTAATTCTCAATGTAGTGCACACATAGAGGAAGCTGTCCCCATAGGCTTCCTAAGAAACAGGAGTTTCACCAGCATTCCCTCTTTATAGTACGTGGGGGCTGCAGTATCAATGCTAACAGGCAAATCTGGGGGGAGTAGCAAAATATATATCTTAAACAAGCATACATATAGCTGGGTAAACATTAGTACATCCCATCCTGCCTCAAAAGACATAGTGGAGATAGTGGCTGATGCATAAGCATACCATTAGCCAACCCAGAACCCCCAGGGGGATACCTACTGTCGAACCAAGTCCCGCAGGTTCCCTCTTACCTGCTCCACGCCGCAGGGTATTGCAAACTGCAAGAGGCCCAGCCTTCCCCCATCTCCGTGGGTATTGTCTTGGACCTTCAGGGACCGGGGTCCTGTGTTTAAGGAACCCACACCCCTGGACCTATATAGCATCCTGGCATCAGTGGCATTTATTTCTTGTAAGAGACTAAGGCACTGGAGCCCAGAATCCAGCCCTCCAAGGAGAGGCATTATAGGCAAAACCCCACTCCAGCAGGGCCCGGGTACCGTACACCTTGGCTTTGAAGCACTTTGGACGGATCCGGCTAGCTATCCTGGGTCCCGAGACCTCCGAGGGACAGCTAGACGTGACCAACACCTAAGACACTGGCGAAAAAACTGAAGCACTCCCAGTGGGAGGGGGTTATATAGGGAGGAAACTTCCTGTGAAATTGATTACACCAGTGTCCACACCTGAAGGTACCCATATAACCCAAGTGTAATGGCTATGCGCTCTGTGTCCCGTGATGTACGATAAAGAAAGTAAAATTTTGGTCTCATCTAACCAGAGCACCTTCTTACACATGTTTGTTGTGTCCCTCACATGGCTTCTTGCCAAACTGCAAACAAGACTTCTTCTGGCTATATTTCAACAATGTCTTTCTTCTTGCCACTCTTTCATAAAGGCCAGAGAGCACGACTAATAGTTTTTGTGTAAACAGATTCTCCCATCTGAGCTGTGCCTCTCTTCAGCTCCTCCAGAGTTACTATGGGCCTCTTGGCTGCTTCTCCGATGAATTCTCTCCTTGCCTGGCCTGTCAGTATAGGTGGGTTTGCTGTTGTGCCATACTCTTTCTTTTTTCGGATTTTATGGATTAAACAGTGCTCTGTGAGATGTTCAAAGCTTGGAATATTTTTTTATAACCTAACCCTGCTTTAATATTCTCCACAACTTTATCCCTGGTGTGTTTCTTGGTCTCCGTGATGCTGTTTGTTCAAAAAGGTTTGCTAACAAACCTCTGAGGGCTTCACAGAACAGATGTATTTATACTGAGATTAAATGACTAACAGGTGGACTCTATTTGCTAATTAGGTGACTCCTGATGGCAGTTGGTTCCACTAGATTTAGTTAGGTGTATCAGAATAAAGGGGGGCTGAATACAAACGCACAGCACACTTTTCACATATTTATATGTAAAAAATGTTGAAAACTATTTATAATTTTCCTTCTACTTCATAATTATGTGCCACTTTGTGTCTATTACCTAAAATTCAAATATAATACATTCAAGTTTTTAGTTGTAACTTGACTTGGTTGTATGAATACTTTTTCAGGGCACTGTATGTAAAATGCTGGTGCTATAAAAATGCCTATAATAAATAAATAATAAAATAAACTCTAAGGCCTCGTACACACGATCAAATCTGTCTGCTGGAAACGGTCTGCTAGACCGTTTCAGCAGACAGATTCGATCGTGTGTACGGACGAGCCGACGGATTTGGCCACCCGACAGATTGGAAAGCATGCTTACCAATCTGTCGGCTGGGAACCCGTTCGCCCGACATGTCTGCTGGTTAGTACGCTAACCAGCAGACATGTCTTCTCGCACACGCGCCGAATGGTTTCGACGCATGCGTGGAAGTGTTTTACTTCCTGGTGCGGTGACGTGGCGGGGGATTTTGGTTTGCTCGTGTGTACACGCGAGCAAACCAAAACTCAAGCAGACAGATTTGTTCAAATCGATTGCCTCGTGCGTACGAGGCCTTAGAGCCGGCTCACACTGGGGCGACTCGTCAGGTGACTCAGTCGCCTGACAAGTCATATTCCATTCTATTCAATAGAACGGTCTTAGAAAAAGGTTCTTGTACGACTTCGGGGGCGACTCGGGGCGGCTTGCATTGACTTCTATACAGAAGTCATTTTGCAAGTCGCCTCTGAAGTCGTCTTCAGGACGCCTTGCCGAGTCGCCCCCAAAGTCGTGCCCCCCTAGTGTGAACCGACTATTAGGAAAGGAGTAAAACAAGAGGTTTTTCTTATAGATGCATACTTTCATTTTCTAAACTGCATTCAAAATATGAAATTGGTAGCTATAAGAAATTCCTCCATGCCAGTACATACAGTACTATCTTCCTTTTTCAGAACATTAATCTAAACAATATAAAGCTGTATATCTGTTCAAACAGAGCTTGACTTAGGTGAAAATGTAGAAACAGTACAAAATACACTAATCAAAAATTGAGAAAAAATAAAACAATGTTCTATATCTCTCCCTCAGCGCTTACAGAGATTTGTTAAAAGACAGAGTAAAACAGCTACTATAATGTATAAAATACACGTTTTTATTGCCATATTTTTATGTAGTCTCTCCTACCGGAGAAAAGGAACAAAGAAAATCAAAGCACTGTCAAATTTTGCACAAGATGAAAAAGAAACATTTAGATGTTTTGTGTTTTGCAGTACCATACCAAGATAGTCACCACTTTCAGCGTTAATCCTTGTAGGTCATTGTCAAGCCGCTTCTCTTGCAGGCTTCCGTTAAGGCCTCTTATGGAATCCCAAGTTGCCAGCTGAAACAATAGAATAAGACATTTTTAAATAGCATTGCTAAAGACTTAGGAACAATAAAAACAATTCCTGCAATGTCTGGAAATAGAGTAACAGCGGCATCTCGGAAACAGAAACTTGTCATGTCAGTTATTCTCAAGCTGCTGAGAAATTTTAAATAGATGTAGACTCATTGTACCCAAAATAACCTGTATTATTTCTGTGTCATGTTCCGTAAACAAAAGACATCAACTGTGGATGCCATAGTAAATATTCCTGCGCCAATGTAATGCTGAATGCATTTGAGAGCAGCAAATGCATATGTATGGGAAATAAGGCTGACTACAGGACAAGTAATGTACTAATTTCAGTGAGAAGAACAGTATACTATTACAAAGCAAAAATAAACCACTGAACATAATAGCATATTTTGCTCAGTTTTCTGTGAAGATGAATTGAATGATTTTAATTCAGATAGTACAGGTATACAGCCTATCCGTATTAAAACATATATGCAAATTTCAAATGATTTAAGTAGAAAATGTGGTAAGCAAATACAAATGTAACAATTTTTAACAATTAAAGCAGAATGTAAAGAGCTTGTGATTTAGCTAAAATGTTATATAGGTATTTGTAAAAGGAAAAACACAGATATGACCGAACTCAAATATTTCAAATAATGAATATGGACACTTATGTCTTGGTTGACACAGGATAGGCGGAATGTGTGCACATACCAAATCTAACAAGCAAATCTGACAAGTGACAACCACTCAGAATAATTTATAACTAGAGCTGAGTGAATGAGCAAAATGTATTTGCAGGAGATTTGCAGAACCCAACTGCAGGTCCAAGAACTCTGCTCATATCACCAAACCATATTGAAGTCTATGGAAGCTGAATCCTGCTATTTTCTTCAGGCCATTTTTAAGGCTACTTTGTAAGCTATTGGTAAAATAGAAAAGGGCCATTTTGTTGCATTTACATTTACAATTTTTAAGGGGAATGAGTATAAAGGGGTACCATGTACTCATTCCCCCTGATGGTCCAGATTTCTTCAGGCACTGCATTTATAATTGATTCAGAATCTGAAAAGTCCCCTTGCAAACCCCCACAACCCTTTTGTTGGACAGGATGTGGAAATGAGGACCTCTCCCCCTTGACATGGGGACAAGGTGTCTTGCAGGGTGGGAGGCTTGAATACCAACTCAATGTTCAAAATTATGTGGATCCTTACTTCTCTCTAAGGGCCTGATATAATATTTTAAGGGGGGACTGCATATTATTTTTTTCTTAAAGGTCTAATGAACAAAAATAATTTGATCCCAAACCTGCCTGTTCACATCGGTGTCAATCTCGTGAGGAAGATCCAGAAGTGGTCGAGTCCATGCCTCCCTTCCCGGGCTTCAGTTGATTGATATGCCTGAGTTACACTAGGATCTGGTAAGAGTACACCCTTAATTATCTGTTGATGTGTCTGCAAGATTGCTTTATCTATAAATGTGAGTTTGGTGGTGAATTTCTTCCAGGATTCTCAACCCATAATCTACAATTGCTCAACTGGACAATTTCTTATGTACATTGGGACTACTACAATACACCCTCTGATATCTGCTTAAATTGACTATTGGAGATTATGATCAAGTGCTAGATTTTGATGTTAGCAGTTTTTTGGATATACCAAGTTTTTTTCACAATATCATTTGTGGTGTCTTCACGGATATACATTTAGTTTAGAATTCATCAATTTACATCTATTCTATTTGCACTTGTTTTTCACTATATTTATTTATTTATTTTTTATTGATTTGATTCATACACAATAACAGGTTGTGTCTCTGAGCGCAACTAATCTTTTCTTTTAACTGTTCACATCTGTGCAACCCGTGATCCAACAATGCAGTCCCACTGAGCTACTACCCCAAAACAGAACACCAACTGGCTTGCAAACCTCCAGGGGATGCTAGGTGATGTAATTGACAAATATGGTCATTATCCCTGGCTTGTTTGTTTAAATACCACTTAACGCCCACCGAAAGCCTATGTACATCCACAGAATGGCACGTACAGGCAGATGGGCGTATATATACGTCCCTGCCTTCTAGCGGGTTGGGGGTCAGATCGGGACCCCCTCCGGTGCATGCGGCGGGCGGCTTACCTTGGGGAGCGATCCGTGCTGATGGGGCGGCTGCTCGATTTTGTCTGCAACCTCATGATCGCTCCCAGCCAATCCCGTGAGCCTCCGCCGTGTCACTTCCACTGCCTGTAAAATGTAAACACTGGCAGAGGAAGTGATGCAGCTCTCCTCTCGGTGGTATTTTCAAACCGCTGAGAGGAGAGAAGACTCACAGTAAGTCGCACCAACACTACACTGACACCAGTACACATGGGCATACAGTATTTAACCCCTTGCGATCATTTTTTTTTACTAAAGACATGTGGCTGAATACATTTTGGCCTAAATGTTTGACTAAAATTTCGTTTATTCAATTTTTCTTATAACAAAAAGTAAAAAATATTGGGGCAGATTCACAAAACAATTACGCCTGTCTAACTGGGGTTAGACAGGAGTAATTTCAAATTTCGCGCGGCGTATCACTAGTTTGAATCCTCAAACCATGATACGCCGGCTTCGGGCTTCGATCCGAGAGGCTTACGTCTTCGTAAGCCTTCGGATCTACGCTGCCATCTATTTGCGGCCGCTGGGAGGAGTTTGCGTCGTTTTGGTGCGTCGGGATATGCAAATGTGTTTTTACGGGGATTCACGAACATACGAGCGGGCGTCGCACTCGTTTTCGTCTATTTTTTTATACGTAATGTTAGAGCAGCTTTTTGCTGCTCTAACTTTACGTAGCCCATGTTAAGTATGGCCGTCGTTCCCGCTTCGAATTTATTTAAAATTGTATTTTGTTTACGTAACTCGTCGGGACATGGATCGCCCGTAAAGTACGCTACATAAACAACGAATGACGTCACGACGTGATTTCGCGCAATGCACGGCGGGAAATTTGCGAACGGAGCATGCGCAGATCGATCGCCGCGTGAAGGCGCCTAATTTAAATGTTTCACGCCCCCTACTCGCGCAGATGGATTGCGACGGGAGAAATACACTACGCCGCCGTCGTTTACCGTAGAAAATCTACCTGAATTCCACGTAGAGCAAGGTAAAAAACGGCGGCGTAGTGTATTTCTGATACGCTACGATAATCCATTTCTCTGTGAATCTGCCCCATTGATTTTTTTTCAAAAATGACGCTCTATTTTTGTTTATAGCGCAAAAAAATTAAAAATCGCAGAGGCAATCAAATACCATCAAAAGAAAGCTCTACTTTTGGGAAGAAAAGGACGCAAATTTTGTTTGGGAGCCATGTCGCACGACCGCGCAATTGTCTGTTAAAGCGACGCAGTGCCAAATTGAAAAAACGCTTCTAGGCATTTAGCAGCATATTGGTCCGGGGCTTACGTGGTTAAATATAGAAAGTGGCTAGGGATCTGCAATTTAGTGCTGGTTATGCACTGCTAAATGACAGCTCCTCGGCTGGTTTATTTACAAACAGCAGTTAAGGATTTGCATCAGTGAACTAGCCATATTTCACAAGTTAGTATGCTGCTTTGCTGAACTGCAAACAGACTTTTATTGTGTTGGACTAAAATTCATTCATTTTTGAAAAGTATACAGGAGCAGGGCGATTGACAGAACAGTACAATTCCCAACTCCCTCTCCAACTAGTCAGCATAAAAAATTGGTATATTTCTGTAAAGTAGAATCTACAGTATCTAATCACTGTGCTACTTCTTCTTTCTCTATTTAGTCACAGGGCCTGGTCTAGGACAACCCTGGCTCAAAGAAAACTGGTTGAATGAGGAGGAAAACTTACCATCACATCCACCACTTCCCTCTTTTGACTCTGTCACTACAAAATTGCTAAACTTTTCTCTGACAATCACCACACCACTAGTCTGCTGGGCCCTATTCTTAAAAAACTACTCTAGGCATCATCTAGCTCTATCCTATGCTCTCTTACATGCATATTCAACCTCACACTCTGTACTGGTATCTCTCTCTTCCCACTAACCTATGCACTGGTCACCGTATATTTGTGCGGGCGTAGCGCATCTTATATACGCTACGCCGCCATAACATAGAGAGGCAAGTACAGTATTCACAAAGCACTTGCTCTGTAAGTTGCGGCAGTGTAGCGTAAATTGGCCGGCGTAAGCTCGCCTAATTAAAAGTAGGAAGGAGGTGGGCGTGATCTATTTAAATTAAGCGTGACCTCATGCAAATAAATGGCCGGTCGAACAACGCATGCTCAGAATCACATCGCATATACTCCCTAAGATACGACGGCTCAATGCCTACGACGTGAACGTAACCTACGCACAGCCCTATTCACGTAGTACTACGTAAACGGCGTACGCGACGTTAAATTCAACGGCGTCAATACCTGACCCATACCTTTGCATTACCTGCGCCTCATATAGCAGGGGTAACTTTACGCCGGACGTATGCCTTACGTAAACGGCGTAGATTACAGCGACGGGCGCAAGTACATTCGTGAATCGGCGTATCTTGTTCATTTACATATTTGACGTGTAAATCTATGGAAGCGCCCCTTGCGGCCAGCGTAAATATGCGCCCAAGATCCGACAGCATAGGAGACTTACGTCGGTCAGATTAAGCCAAAATTCAGGCGTATCTAATTTCAAGAATAAGGCGCATAGATGCGACGGCGCATCCGTGGACTTACGCGGCGTATCAGGAGATACGTCGGTGTAAGTCCTTTCTGAATCCGGGCCAGTATCTCTACACTGCTAAACTATCTGTTTTCCTATTCAATATAATTTATCTGTTTTCTTAGTAATGAATCTATCGAAAACAGGGAAGGCGTTCTATGTCGCATCACAGGAAAATAAACAGAAAATGCTACTTACTAATATCAGTATTCTAAAAAAGAAAATGTAAAAAATGGCTGAGCTGGATTCACTGATCTCATACTTTCAGCCGCGATTGCGGCTTTGTTTAAGTCCGGGCCATCGGAGGTCCGGGCAAGACGTTATGACATCACTCCCGGGCCTCTGACGGCCATAGAGATGACTGGTGATTATCTGGTCACCGGAAATCTCTATCCCCCCATCCAGGGGCGGCCGATTCATTCTCCGGGCCTCTGATGGCACGGGAGACCCCGGAGAAGCACCGGATGGCGGCAGGAGGGGGACCTCCCCTCTCACCGGTGGAACCGCCGCTATGATTGTTCTTATGGTGCACAGAATCGCTGCCTGAAAAGTTCATGCTTATGTGAGGAGAGAACTTTGAAGTGAAATCATCAGTTTGCTGCCTCTTCTTACACTGTTCAGTCACAGGCTGGGAAGGGGTTAAGACCCGCCGTGCAGCAGAGAAAAATTAAGTCTACTCCCCGGCCAGACAGAGCTGTGTTGTGTAGCAGAGCTGTGTAAATCTCAAAACGGGATGAACAGAAATGCAAATCCTTTGGCAGGTATAACAGCTTCTTTACATGCATTTTACCTTACTACCCAACCTAAATGAAGCAGGATACATCAAGTTAAGGAACTCCTCATAATTGAAAAAAATACTGTTGCATTATTAAATAAGGCAAAGAGAAGCAGTTTGTGTCATCACTGCTCATTGCATTGCTCTGCTGAATTTACTTGGAGTAGATAATATTTATAAGGACGGAAGACTGCTTTTCAGTAGAAGCAATGTGTCACACTTGTCATATAACCACTTGCATCATTAGAATGTGTATCGGAACAACTGCTATAACACAATCGACTCTCAATTTACTTTTTTCCCCCCCTGAAATCTCCTAAAATAAAATGATATAGCTGTCATTTCCTTATCTCTTATGTGCTAGCAAAAATAAAAACCTTCCAAACTGCAAAAAGAATATTTAATATATCCTCTTTCTTGAACAAAGCAACGTAGCACCGAGCAAAACAGTCCATCAAAATGGAAACAAAAATGTCAAGATAATTTTACGGCTTTCTGTATTTCAGTTCAACCATAAATCCACTCTCCTCTTTTCCTTTCACTGATGTGAATTTCCTCCATTGATCAAGAATAAAGGGTCTTAAAAAGTTGGAAGGGGGGCTAAAAACAATAAAATACTTTTACTTGAAAGCCTTCATCTGAATCCCATTGTTCCAGTTCATTTTATGTCTGCACAAATGTGTCAACACTTTGACTGTCTGTTGTTTGGTGGCAATGATTTGATTTTACTCAACAGGTCAGCATATGACTGCCGGTCTCATTTATACATTTAGTCCCAGAAAACTCATTTCCAGCCCCAGTAAGCAAAATACACTGGTACACTTTGATAAGGCAGCTGTAGATCATAGAGATTGCTAATACAGTGTATGGGACACTGGTTTCAGCACAATCAGAGGCTGATATGAGTTTTATAGCTGCTAAATCTCTTCATATCAAACAGCTCAATGTCTAAGCAACTGCTTGTAGTAGGTATTTCATAAACCATTGGGTTTGCAAAATATATTTGCTGAAGTTATTGCAAGGGGTTTGCTGCTTATGTAATTTAACCTCTAAATGTTGGCTCTATATTTGAAGGTGCATGTCATAGCCAAGTACACTGTCCAGGTTATTGGGAGAGATAGTGTAAAGATGATATGTAAGGTACACTAACCCACAGCAATCAATTACATTTTAATTTATTCAGATGAAAAAAAAAAGAAAAACATTTTTTATTTAGCGGTAGTGCTGCCTTTTCCCTCCTAAATTGACAATAATAATAATGCCTTTAGGAACTTCCTGCTTTAGCTTTAAATTGGTAATAATTATAATAAAAAAATTCACCTTAACCACTTAAGGAGCCCTTCACGCCGATATACATTGGCAGAATGGCACGACTGTTAGAAACACATATGAGGTCACACTTAACCCCTACAGTGCCCCTAATGGTTAACTCCTAAACTGCAATTGTCATTTTCACAGTTATCAGTGCATTTTTATAGCAATTTTCGCTGTGAAAATGACAATGGTCCCAAAAATGTGTCAAAATTGTTCGATGTGTATAATGTCATAGTCACGAAAAAAAAAAATGCTGATCGCGTAGTAAAAATAAAATATTAATAAAAATGGCATAAAACTATCCTCTATTTTGTAAACCCTAGAAATTGTGTGCAAAGCAATTGATAAACGCTTATTGCTGATTTTTTTTAACCAAAAATAGGTAGAAGAATACATATCGGCCTAAACTGAGGAAAAAATTATGTTTTTTTATATCTTTTTTTGGGGATATTTATTATAGCAAAAAGTAAAAAATATAGAATTTTTTTCAAAATTGTAGCTCTATTTTTGTTTATAGCGGCGCAAAAAATAAAAACCGCAGAGGTGATCAAATACCATCAAAATAAAGCTCTATTTGTGGGAAAAAAAAGGACACCAATTTTGTTTGGGAGCCACATCGCACGACCCTGCAATTGTCAGTTATAGCGACGCAGTGCCGAATCACAAAAATGGGCAAGGTCCTTAACCTGCATAATGGTCCGTGTCTTAAGTGGTTAAAGGTTAACTCGAAAAAAGTCCATTCTTTTGGATTGTTTAGATCTAGTGGGGAAGGTTTAGAACACCAGAGTCAATAGGAAGGCAGCTGAAGGGAAATCTCCCCAAAGGGGAAAAAAGAAAATAATATACATTTCATAGAGGTTCTACCCAATCTCTACACCTTCTGTATGTTATCCAAAAATATATTTTGCTTGATTTTGGCTTACAGATTTTAGCACTGAGTTTATGGCAATTATGGATTGGATATAGGA
Organism: Rana kukunoris; assembly: GCA_029574335.1. Lineage (NCBI taxonomy): Eukaryota > Metazoa > Chordata > Amphibia > Anura > Ranidae > Rana > Rana kukunoris. The sequence continues at coordinate 128,167,370 of CM056056.1, forward strand.
AGAATCAAAGTTGCATTCACAAACAGTGATAATGATGTTTCAAAAGCTATAGGTCAGAAGACCCTGATACAAAAAATCTAAAGAGCTGCCCTATAAGCAGGCCTTTCATATGTAGGCATTGTAGGCTGAATTCCAGGAAATTTGAAAATACTCACTTGCAGTAGGGATGCACCAGCACTGCAAAGAAAGCGTATTTAGGTCTAAGGCGGCGTACACACGACCCAGAACCTCGACGGGCAGAACACATCGTTCCGCCCGTCGAGGTTCTCTCCCGGCCGTCGAATTCGGCGACCCGCCCGTCGGGAATGGCAACCAGCCATTCTTCCAGGCGGGCCGTCGAGAAAATAGAGAGCGTGCTCTCTTTTTCGGCTCGACGAGCTTCCCGACGGGAAGCTCGCCGAGACCGTACACACGGCCGAGGTCCTCGCTGGAATGTGCATTCCAGCGAGGTTCTCGCTGATTTTCAGCGAGAACCTCGGCCGTGTGTACGGGGCCTTAGGGGCGTGGAAAAATAGGTATACTTACTTGCACCTCTGTACTACGAGACCATTCGCATGGTGTCTTCTCTTCCATGCTCCAGCAGTCTAAGGTCCAGACCTAATTAAAACAGATGCAGGATCCAAATTTCTGCATTGAGTATACCAATGAACAGTCTACCGCCGGAGCATGGGGGGGGGGGAGACAATCTTCCAGGGGAGCAGAGGATAAGGTAGGTTAAATTACTATTACTCTACTTTAGACACTCCTGCTCACCCTCTTCCCCCTCAAGAGGCTTTCTCCACAGCAGGGAGAAAGCCTTGCATTACTGTGTGGAGTTACAGACAGAAGAACAGGAAGTGAGTATTTCTCAGAAGAAATAGGGACATTTAAAAGAAAAATCGAAGGATGAGGTAAGTGAAGGGGGACTGCACTAAGGTAAAGGAAGCTATTTAGGGAAACAATGTTTTACCTTTACAACCCCTTTAAAGTACTGATTAAATGTTAATATGTAAACCAGAGTTTCTAACAGCAAATAAAAAAAAAAGGGATGTGATAATAGAATGTTGCACCCCAACATTAAAAATCAAGCAGCCTGTCCCTTTAAAGTCTGGAACTTTACAAGGTGTCTGTACTTCCAAGTAAGGGCATTTAAATCCCAAAAAGCAAGGTAAATACACAGAGCATGCGCACAATCTGCCCAGAAAGCTACCCAAGCCTGTTCACCAGCCTAATCACACTGGATTACATCTTACCCAGAAAAGTTTTCGTTTTCTGTGCTTTCGTTATCATTTGTTAAAACGATAACAAAAATACCTGAAATTCGGACGTATTACAAAATAATACAATAGGTATAAAAGGACCATATAGGATATATGATTGTATAAACAATGTATCCTCTGTGCGCAGTCAATGCGTTTCGCTTTGTGGCTTCCTCAGGACGAGGCAGAAGAAATTTTTAGCAGTAGGATATTAAATATTTCATTTATCAGGCTTCCAAAAACATCACAGATCACTTGGGCTCGTAGATATGGCAGTAGTTGCTGAGTAAGTTTATATGTAGTTAGAGAGAAGATTTTATGTGCCGAACAAAAAGGAGAAGAGAAGGGGCTTAGTACATGGAAAGCCAACGTTGTGTCTTATCCTATAACAGGAATGTTTCTGTTCTGAAGTCAGAATGCCAATAAAGCCGGGGCAGTGAAAAGAGCCACCATAGGAGTTATATCCATATATAGTAGCCAGGTCTAACAGTGTAGACAATTCAATGCAGGATGGCCTACAACTTAGGAAAAAGCCTGAAGATAGAAACGATATTGCATGCCCTGGGGGATAGACTGTGCTATCCGTATAGTACTCAGTATAAATATCCCCAACTTGGATAGAAATAATTTTCCTAGTCAGACAATCATGCTTTCATCCATAAAAAGGAACAGAGGAACTGGAGTCCTCTTCCAATCCACCTCTGGCTACCACTAGGGCAATACACACTGTTCTCGCAACAGCCCCCCTCAGGGGACTGGGCCAAACCAAGGGGTCCATTTCTGAATGGACACAGGGAGCTGTGATGCAGCGTGGGTTTCCTCATAGCAAGCAGCTTGCTTTGGGGGCACTTAACATGCAATTTCGCTCTCCACCTGCTATGAGAAATACAATAAATATCAGCTAGACTTTAAAATCAGTTTAATGAATCAGATCAGGCAATGATTGTGATTGGTTGCAGCATATCATTACCGCTTACTAACTGGTTGCCAGAGGCTACAGCACACATTACGGCTCACTAATTAGTTGCTAGAGGTGACAGTACATGATTTCTTCTTGTTGATTGGTTGCTAGAGATTACTGCACAGTAATACTGCTCACTGATTGCTTGCTATAGGTTACAGCACATCATCTCTTTACTGCAGAGGGGCATGATATACATATGAATGATGCCTTTATTTACATATGCATGCTCATGTTATTTACATATGAATGCAAAGCAGTTACATGTAAACACAGAGTCTGCGGGTGAATCATCTGTACACAACAATAGAGCAGAGCTCGGCAGTATTAGTAGCAGCACTTCACACTGAGATATGAGGACACATCACAGGACAACAACTTCAAGGGACACGGGAACTTAAACTGGGATAGTTGGCAAGTATGAGGCAGCTGATTTGGGCACCACAACAATGACAGGGCCCAGGGCAGCTGCCCCCTTTTGCCCTGCCTTAAAGGTGACCCTGGCTATGTGCATTTCAGTGGTTAAATTCTTAGCAGTTTTGCTAAAACCATTTTGCAATCCTTTATTAATTTTGGTTTTGCATGCTTCTATAATTCCAAGTCTTACCACGCATTCTATCCTTTTTAAATATATGATTTATGATCATTTTTTCGATTTTAACTTTTGCATTAAATAACACAGGAAGTCAAACACTCCTTCAACCTTAAAAAGTTTAACATTATTTATGTGATCTCTAATCAGAGATGTGCAATGTCTGCCCTTTCTTAAAGTCACAAAATGTCATAAGCCTTGCTTTGACAAAATATGCATTACCTTTTTCAAGAAAATTTTATTTTTCTCTCTTTTCACTCACTACACGTTTAGCAGGAATACAAAAAAAAAAAAAAACCTTTGCCGCCAGGAATACTGAGATAGCAACCAAAATATGACCACACAATTTACTGCCTCAGAAGTCACATTGGCCAGAAATCAACAGGCAATGAGTGCCAGCACCGCTCAGGGACTATGAGAGACTGCCAAGTGAAGTAAACGGCACTGAGATGTGTGGTATCCGTGTGATGAAAAAGGAAATGTTACTTCACAGATCTGTGGATGGATGATATAACAAATTACCTGTACCGCAGAGGACCAAAAAAATAAAAATACACGGATGAGCAAGTGTAGAAAACCATATTAGAACTTCATATTACAAATATTGCTTCAGATAGAGCAGATAAAGAATGTGTAACACAAAGGACAATACTGGATAAAAATAGGGTTTTACTTCAACTGGACAAATGAATGTCGGTTTGTAATTGGATGCTGTGGGCAAGTGTATTGTTCATTTTAGCAGTTTATTTTGTTTATGTTGGATTTAAAAGTAAAATTCCTGATGATACATTTAAAATCGAAATTAAGAATATTATAAAACTATAACTTGGTGCAAGCATGTACGTTGTTCTTTATATCTTTTTTAGATTGTAAGCTCTAATGGGCAGGGCCCCTTGTATCCTCCTGTATTGAATGGTATTTTAATAGTACTGTCTGCCCTTATATTGCAAAGCGCTGTGCAAACTGTTGGCACTATATAAATAATAATATTCCAAATATTTCTTTCCATGACAAATGTACTTTTAGTAAAAGAATCAAGCTAGCTTAAGAATATATATTTGTCTTGACCACTTAAGGACTTCCCCACAGAGATATAATGTGGAAGGGTGGACCTCCTGCACAAAATCATGTACAGATACATAATTTTGTGCGATGGGTCCGGGGCGCACACACACGCCGCCAGTGACCCGCTTCCGCTGTGATTGGACAAAGCGGGACCCAGTCAGTGGGTCAGGTGGCCGTTGGGACCCACCGATCATTTACCAGAGTGGCAGAATCGCGGTCTGCTTATGCAAACAAGGCAGACCGCTGTTCTGTGAAGGAGGAAAATGGAGATCTATGTTTTCTTCCAGTCACATCATTCCGCACACAGTTATAAAGCACTCCCTAGGAGCACATGTAACCCTTTTATCACCTCTGATGTTACCCCCTTCCCTGCCAATGTCATTAGTATAGTTACAGTGTATATTATTTAGCACTGATCAATGTATTAATGTCGCTGGTCCCCAAAAAGTGTCAAAAGTGTCAGTTAGGTGTCCAATTTGTTTGCTGCAATTAGGGATGAGCTCCGCGTTCAATTCGAACGTATGTTCAACTCGAACATCGTCTGTTCGACCGTTCGTTGAAATTCGAACGTTATGGGCCGTTGGTGCCAAATTTGAGTGGCGCGTCACGGCCCATAATTCACTGAGGCATTGCGTGCTGATGATTGGCCAAGCATGCACTATAACCCGTATGCTTGGCCAATCACAGCGCACAAAAAACGGAGAGCCATAATTGGCCAAAGCCAGGGTGACTTTGGCCAATTATGGCTCAGGGGGTTTAGTACACACCCCACACTATAAAAGGCTGCCTGCAGGGCGGCCTTGTGTAGTGTGTTGCGGCAGTTAACAGAGAACAGAGAGAGACAGAGAGAGTCATTTTTTGCAGGTAAATAGAGCAGGCAGACAGGCTAGTCAGTTAATGATACAGTGTGTAGAGGATATATATACATCCCAGGTGTTGTACATATATGTATACACTGTATAGCTTAGCTAGATCAGTTCTTCCTAATTTACTGGCAGGCAGGTGATTGTGCTATTTAAAAATGTTATCACAGGCATAGACACACATACATGTTTCCTCGGGCAAGACCCGGGCTTTCAAAGACGTTTTCACAGGCAAAATATAGACACCCAGCGGGTACAATATTTAAGCAGTGATTTTAATGATGCTTAAATAAAAATAAATGAAAAATTCCTTTAAATATTTTACCTGCTGGGTGTCTATAGTTTGCTGGTGAAAACGTCTTTGAAAACCTGGGTCTTGCCCGAGGAAACATATATCAATGGAAAAAAAGTTTTAAAATCGGTAGTTTTTTCAGGAGTCCTGCTCCTGAAAAAAATAAAAAATTGTAATCTTTTTTTTCCATTGATACATGTTCCCTGGGGCAAGACCCGGGTTCTCAAAGACGTTTTACGACAATAACTTGCATATTAGGCTTTAAAATTAGCACTTTTGAATTCGAACGTTCGAGTCCCATAGACGTCAATGGGGTTCTAAATGTTCGGTTCGTTCGAAGGTTCTGGTGCGAACCGAACGGGGGGTGTTCGGCTCATCACCAGCTGCAATGTTGCAGTCCAGCTAAAAATTGCTCATTGCCGCCATAACTAGTAAAAAAAGTTTAAATTAATGCAAATAACAAACATATCCCCTACTCTGTATACGCTATAACTTTTGTGCAAACCAATCAATATGTGCTTATTTCTTTATTTTATTTTTTCCAAAAATATGTAGCAGAATACATATTGGCCTAAACTGATTAATAAATTAGATTTTGTTTATAGTGCAAAAACTAAAAACCACAAAGGTGAACAAATACCACCAAAGGAAAACTCTATTTGTGGGAAAAAAAATTGTCAGTTAAAATAATGCAGTGCCGTAACGCAAATAATAGCCTGTCATGAGGGGAGGTAAACCTTCCGGGGCTTAAGTGGTTAAAAATGTTTTTTTTTTTTTTTTTTTATAACTTTAACATATATAATATATATTGCTGCAACAGCAACTCTGACACGTTACCCTTCATCACTGGAGCTCAGTCAAATGACTCAGCTCCAATAATGGAGGGAAATGCATGAGAGTAGCTGTTGCACTAGGTGGAGATTGAATGTTGCTTCCTTTTGATGATATATTTACATGGCTTTTAAAGAGATAGAACACCTACATTGCAAGATAAACTAACACTGCACACACACTCCACCCCTAGTCCCTATTGTAATTACCTCTGGTGAAGCTGAGCTGTCAGAGCCCATGCAGCTGGTACAGCGGTCCAGGGATTTGAAATCCCTGCTTTTCTCCCTCTTCTCTGTGCAATGCTTCTGGAACAGATCAGAGCTATTTACTGTCCAGGCAATGACCAGTCTGAATCATCCTGGTTTGTCACAGAAGTGCTAAATAAAAGAGGGAGAAGAGTAGAAATTTCAGATCCCCCGGAATGCCGAACTGGCTGTGTGGGCTCTGACAGCTCAGCATTGCTGGAGGTAAGCACAGCAGGGACTGGGAGTGTGGGGTGTGGTTAGTGGGGTGTAGCTGTTAGTAGAATGTTAGTTCACCTTTAATTTTTTTATGTAAAGGTGAACACTTTAACTTTTCCGCTGCCAGAGCCATTTTTATGTTTTTTTTTAAAGAAATAATTATAGGCCTGAAGATTATGTAAAACCCCCCAACATTATATATTTTTGCTAGAAAATAAAATATTGGTAGTTCCAAGTTTTTCATGTCATACAATTTTAATGCAACAGTTAATGAATTGTAAAACTTAACTAAAAAATACACATAACATAATTTTAGGGCAAAATATAAAAGATTAGGTTGTGCTAAGTAAATAGATAGCCAACATGTCATTCCTTAAAACTAAATGAGCCCATGATTTGACAACAAACTTCAGCACCCTATATTTTCCAAAAGTGAAACTCCAAAAGCACCTACAGGTCATTCGTTTAGAGTTAACCATGAATAATGGGCCTAGAATTATTGATCCCACTCAAGTGTGCATGTTGATATCTAACATGTGCTAACAGTGTAGATGGATTAATGCAAGGCTATTGTTGGATGCAACCACTGTTTACGCAACAATTTTGTAAGCGGCTTCCTTGATTTTTTAAGGATGTCAGATGGGAGAGGCCAATAGGGCCACCTCCTAAACTAATTTTGTCTGGTTCATTAGAAACCATACAAAATTTTCATTGTATCATCAACTTGGAGAGTTTAATAAAAGACCACATAGACAAATTCTTGTTGGAAAAATATATTTTAAGCAACAGACAGCATGGATTCAAGAAAGACAGAAGTTTTCAAACAAACCTGATTTCTTTTTATGAAGAGGTAAGTAAATCCTTGGACAGGGGGATGGCTGTGGACATGGTATACCTGGACTTTGCAAAAGCAATTGACACACTCATGTGTAAGGTAAAGTCCTGGAAAGATCAATTTGTAAATGGATAGAAAATTGTCTTAAATACAGAATTCAGGGAGTAGTGGTAATGACTCTTACTCTGAATAGTCTAAGGTTATTAGTGGTGTACCCCAAGGTTCAGTGCTGGCACCCCGACTTTTTAATATCTTTATAAATTATATTGGGTCTGGGATTAAAAGTAACATGTCTCTCTTTGCAGGTGACATCAAGCTATGCAGTGGAAAAATGTTCTTACAGGATGTCTCCAATTTACAAGCTAACCTCAATGCACTAATTGGACAACCAAGTGGCAAATGAGGTTTATTGTTGATAAATGTAAAGTTATGCACTTGGGGGCTAAGAATATGCATGCATCATACATACTAGGGGGAGTACAGCTGGAGGAATCAATAGTGGAGAAGGATCTGGGTGTTTTGGGAGATCATAAGCTCAATAATAGCATGCAATGTCAAGCTGTGGTTTCCAAAGTGAGCAAAGTCCTTTCTTGTATTAAGAGAGGTATGGACTCCAGAGAGAGATACAATTTTGCCCCTGACCAAATCATTAGTAAGACCTCATCTGGAATATGCAGTTCAGTTTTGGGCATCAATTCTGAAAAAGTATATTGGGGAACTGGAGAAAGTTTAGAGAAGGGCAACCAAACTGATAAAGGCCATTGATGAGCTCACCTATGAGGAAAGATTAGAGGAACTGAATCTATTCCCTCTTCAGAAAATTAGATTAAGGGGGGATATTATCAACATGTACGAATACATAAGTAGTCCATATCATGAACTAGGTGTTTAGTTATTCACTTTAAGGTCATCACAGAAGACTGGGGGGCACTCTTAACGTCTAGAGGTAAAAAATGTAATCTCCAAATACAGAAAGGTTTCTTCACAGTAAGAGCTGTGAAAATGTGGAATAGACTCCCTCCAGAGGTGGTTCTGCCCAGCTCAGTCGATTTCTTTAAAAAAAAAGTCCTGGATTCTTTCCTAAATGTATACAATATAACTGGGTACTAACATTGATTCAGGGAAAATCAGATTGCCTCTCTGGGGATCAGAAAGGAATTTTTTCCCTGCTGTAGCAAATTGGATCATGCTTTGCTGGGGTTTTTGCCTTGCTCTGGATCAACTATGGGTGTAAGATTGTGTATATGGGATTGTATGTTTTATTTCTAAATTTTGATGGACTTGTGTCTTTTTTCAACCTGACTATGTAACACGTATATACACACAACCGAAAATCGTACGATAATCTGATCGTTCGTACACAGCTTTCAATAGCCAATCATGACAGTTCATCTGATATTATCCGATCGGACAAGCACTAAAAATGTTCTCATATGATAACAGATCATACAGTTTTCATTTAATTAGTACAGTTGTCCGAAAATACAATACCAACATACTACAAACACATTACATCACTTCCAAATTTTTATTCTGGTGTACGGGAATTTTCGTAACTTTACTGTAGTAACCTATTCAATTTCTTCTTGCAATCAGCAAGCAAAAAAAGTTGGATGATTAGTCTGTGTTACAGTACAAAATAGACAGATAAATTCTAGTCTCCTATTTTTGCAGTTTGGTGGCAAAACAGAAAGCATGCTATATCCCATTTAAAAATAGGACTCATGTTTTTAACTAAAAGTGATAAAACTGTGTAAACTGCACTTCAGAGGAGTCGCTCAATCTTCTAATGATAACTGATGCCGAGTTTTTGCTGACAACAGTCACACTATTACACAACCAGTCTTCCTGCCACGCACAAATTGGCAGTCTATTGCTTTTATATGGGGAAGTGCCCATTAATTTCCTCCATACTGATTGGCTGCTGATGAAGGCTAAAAGCTTTTTCTGAGAGCATTACGTTTTTTTTTTTCAAAGTTAAGTTCAGATTAATGTCAATGGCACTGTATATATTATCAAGGATAGTGTTTTATTTTACTGTATATAGACACTTTTCTCAGAAAGTAATAATATTTTCAACACCTTAAAAATCTATTGCTGATGGAAAAATTGACCTTTACCTGTGCTTACCAAGAGCACATTCTTCTCTGCTGATATAGTGTTTGCTCACTTCCCCTGGCAGACAAACATTAAGTATTTCTTTATGTCAGTTCTTCTAGATGATTAGTCAGATGGAAGAAACTTTTTCAGTTCTATAGACATTCAGTGAAAGCAGTAAGTGACAGCAATATAGTATTATTATTTATTACAGGTACTTATACAGCGCTGTCAATATACAGTGCTTTACATATATACTGTATTGCACATTAACATCAGTTTAGTGATCATTAATTAAAATAGTTACTAAAAGGGTAGTTTCAGTAATTAAAAAGTTAATTTTTCCTGGTCAACAAAGACAGTGTTCCAGTGCTGAGCTGGAGCAGTAAAGTTCCAGCAGAAGTCTTAAGGTGTCAAAGAAATACCTGGGAATTGTCAGCAAGTCTGAGACTCCTGGTGGGAGGGTGAAATTAATGGCAAGCCTGGCAATACATGTGCTACAAAAATAATCTCTTACAATTCCCAGGCAACAAATGGGTAATCATGTCAATCTGCTGGCAAATAATGGCCAATCATTACAATGCACAGGCAAAATATAGGCAATATATGGGCAACAAATGGATAATTGTTAGAATACATGAAAAAAAATAATGGCCAATCTTTACAATATATGGGCCATAATGAGACAAATGGAAAGCAGTGACGGTATGTAGGCACGAATGGCTAATACACAGGCAAGCATAACCATAATGGCGACAATAACTTATTTTGCCTCACCCTCACTCCCATGCCCTTTCCTTTACTGCAAGCCTTCAGAACACAGCATGCAGGGCTCTCCTTCTTCCTCTGGCTATGCATGTTCTCAGTGGTCAGAGGGAGGAGCTGGTAAAGATGAGAACATACAGACCTCCTTTGTGATTCTCCACCTTTCCAGGAATGGCTCTCCCTCCAGACAATGGCTGACAATAATTTTTACACTTTTTTTTGAAAATTTCTGTTTATTAAAGGTTTTATACATACACAGTAAAACATTTCTTGGCACAACACCAAGCTTACTTAGCGGTCAACATGACCTGAACATACAACTCGCCATCGCAGATGGCATGCCCCCAACCAACCCTCCCCCCCCATCCCCCATCTACTCAGTTCCCTCTACCCTCTGACACCTTATGATGGCTGCATGCTAAGTGGTGGCACTCCCTCACAATGGCCATTTCACAGCATTTTACCCGATGCACCCGAAAGAGATTCTTTATCCCTCAGCACATGTGGCCATGGGGTTCAATTATCCGTCCCTTATCAAACCGTGTGGTCAGCTTCGTACAATGCCCTCCACACCTTCTCAAACTTCCCAACACACCCCCTAGCTAGATACGTTGCCTTGAAATATGGGAGCATAATAATTTTTACACTTCTCTCACTACTCCTGCTAGTGTACCAGTTGCAGAGCCAGAGGGAAGCCCCACCGCCTTGCAATTACAGTAAGTAAAGACATTTTTTATACCTGCGCAGCCGGCGCAATTTGCTGACAACACATTCAAAGACAAATGTGTATAGAAGTGCAGCACTAAAAAAATATATAATCTTCAAACAAATTAAATAGAAAACAAATTTGTGCTCATAAAAAACAGTAAACTCCACTGAATAAGTAATAATTTTTCAAATTTATCAATTAGTCCATCCAAAGTCCCAAGTTGTGAAAAACATAAAAAGTGAGAAATGTGGATCCCTCCAAATCATAAAGTAAATAAAGAGATGTGTTCCCTATAGAAGTATTCACCCACAGCCTGCCAGTGGTAGGCCAGAATATACCGATGCCCTTAAAATTAATGGTCAAATAATGCTTTTTTAAACTACAATCCACACTTTGGTGCTGTGATGGAGGGGAGGAGCTCTGACATGTAGCAGCGTCCGTGCTGACACTGGAGACTTGTCTCCACCTGCCTGTCCGAAATCTCCCACCACGCCGGAGAAGAGGGGAGAGTGAGCTGCGAGTGGCCGAAGACACTGGAGGAGCGAATGGACAGTGTGGCCCTCTACGGCATCCACCGAAATTGCGGCTTTCTCCCAGATGCTCAGACATTGCTGATGCCTTCACCTTGAGCTAGTTCGGCCGTCTGCGGTTCCCCTCCCTGCCTCCACATTCCTTCGGTCTCAGTCTGATATTCTGTCCCATACTGCATGCCACCTGCTGCCTGGAGGAGACCTGTACCTAGGGAAGATATGAAGGCAGCTTCTGAAGCTGTGTTCTCCCCTCTGATCATAGGAAAACATTCCCTGAAGTTGTGAGCCGATCTGCAGCAGGATTTGTTCTCTACACCAAGCAATGTGGAAGTGGTAGGACTAAATAATCAAAATGTCCCATATGCTTGCACTGTGCAAACTAAAGTTTAATTGAATTAACAGAACGTTGAGTAACTTATAAAACTGATATTTAGATAATCCATACTTGATCTGCCTAGATGGAACTGTTCACTGCATACTTAAAAGTATTGAAAGTTAAAAACGTCCTTTTTTTTTTCTTAATAACTGATGCCGATCTGTGAGGACTGTGGAAGTCTGGGAATGGTCCTTTCTGCTTTGTTCTGCTGCTTCCCTACAGCACAGGGATACATAAGATTTTTTTTTTTTTAATACTACCACTTTCTGATTGCTGTTGCTGTCCCCTGATGACCGTTGCTTCTGCTGATAATTGCTGCCAATAATCCCAACTTACCAATAACGGCCATCACATGCTGATAAATACCTCTTCTTTTTAACAATTGAGGCTGTTTATCGATAATCGCTGCAGATAACTATCGCTACCTCTTGATAAACGCTACTATTTGTTGATGGCTGCTGCAGATAATTAACCCCTCCTGTTAATATTCACTGCTAGTTGCTCATAAATGGTTGATGCCTGCAGTTCATTCTTAGGACCACAGAATTATGGGGTGCCTTGGTGCGGCTCTGTGGCTTACGCATGCGTTTGCAAATGCGTATGGACAAAACCCCTGTTTTTAACGCATACTGTTAGACAGGTTCATTTGGTTGTTCTGCAGGCTGGTCGGTAAGGAGGCCTGGTTTTTTCCTGGGCATTCCCCAGGTTTTGTTGTTATCTGTTTTAGCCTACCAATGCCACTTACTGTGATTGCCAGGAATAGATGGGGGCGGTGGACACGTTTTTGTTTCACCTGTGGTGTTTATATTGGTCCAGCAGTACACCAGCACCTATGCAGCCATTGTGCTATATGCTGGGTGTTTGGTGTGCTCCTGTACCTTTTAGGAGGAGTGGCTCCCCTTCAGTCCACCTGCCCTCATCTATCCATTAAAATGCATGTGCCTCTACTATGGGGACACTCACTGTTTAGTGTTAGGATCACAGAATTATGGGGTGCCTTGGTGCCCCATCCAATCCAAGTCGACAAAAAAATCTGCGGATAAGAGGGATACCAGAGAAATACAAAAATGATGAGTTAATAAAAGTGATGCATGAACTGTTTAACCCCGTGCTGGGGAGGAATGCAGCAGAAATATTGAAACTGTATAGGGTACATAGGATTACAAGATACCAAGCCCAAGCAGATAATAATTCAATAGATGTCATAGTTAGGTTCCATTATGCTGAAGTCTAAAATCTTGGAAGGTATACGAACATCAGTGGGAATCTCATACAAAGGAATTGAATTGCAAATATTCTCAAATCTATAAGCAGAGACTTTAGCAAGAAGAAGAATTAAGTGCAGTATTAAGATTCCCCAAAGATCTAGGGGACTTTTGCAGTAAACTGGACTTCTCGCCCTCTTCTTCACTGGGCTGGAAGGAGAATAATGGGACAGCAATAGCCTTAAGTATCATGCATTGGACCCACAGTCAGGTGCAGAGGGGGGGGTAGGGGTAGAGTATGTTATGTGTAATAATTCTGGACTTTGAGATAAACTTGTGAGTAGGAGATTCTAGGGTATAACTCAGAGTTAAAAGGGGAAAGTAGTGGAGAGGGTGGGTGTGGTGGAGGGGGTGGGGCTTGGAGGGACAGCAGAGGGGCTGAGGACGTAGGAGTACCCTCCCCTAAAGAGATATGGAACCGAACAACATCTAAATAGATGTCGCTGGACCCGCACATGGATCAACATGGAGCTAGTCCGTCCTCATGGGAGGGAGAGGACTCTGGGGAAGGGTCCTTTTTTTATTTGCTTTTTTTCTTTTCTTTCTCCTCCTCCTCTCTGGATCTGTTGCAGTCTGCCAGGTGTTTTCCATGATGAACCATGACTACAATAAATGTAATTACTTATAATGTAAGGGAGATGAATATCCCAAACAAAAGGTATAAAGTAAACAAAGAGTTCCTTTTTTGGGGGGTGAATGTGGTCTGTCTCCAAGAAGTGCATTTTGCTCATGCCTCAGCCGCAGACTGTTGATCCATGTGTACATTCGTTCACTATGTGGTTTTATGTCGACTCAACATCTAGAAACTTGAGGAATGTGGCCATAGGTTTTGATAAGGCCATGGTTTTTACAGTAAGAGAGCAACTGGCAGACCCTGAGAGGAGATTTATCTTTGTAAAAGGTACTCTGTTTAATATGGAATGTAAACTGGCAAATATATACTCACCAAATAGGGAAAAACAAGACTTATTTCTAAAGAAAGTTTTAAAAAAGTTTTTAAAAAAACTTGAAGTATTTAAAGAAGGTAAGCTCATAATGGTGGGGGATTAAATCGGAGCATAAATCCACAGATAGATACAACAGGGGGGCCCCTCTCACTATACAGCTAAATGACAGAAGGCCGTAAAAAAATAGTATTAGAACATCAGCTGTCTCTGCGTGTTATACGCAGGGGGCTGTGGAATGTTTTTTTCATGAAACTTCCCTCTTAAATTTAGGGTTTGTGTTATATGCTGATAAATACTGTACATTATCTGACCATGTTCCAGTAGAGATTAAGTTAGAAATATTAAATTATAGGATGGGAAGGAATTGGAGACCAGACAACTTGCTTATTCAGGACCCTGTAATAATTAAGAGGATGACAAGCAGGAACTTAAAAACTTGAGTTAAATGATATACCAGAAATCTCCCACTCAGCCTTGTGGGAAGCGTACAAGGCTATTATGAGAGAGATAGTGATAGGGGCAGGTGTAGGGGGGAAAAAAATGGGAGAGAAACTTTGTACTCTATATGGAGAGATACAGGATTTAGAACAAATGACAAGACCCCAAGGTATTCTGGAGAGACAGGAATTAGTTGCAATCAGTGTACCTTTTAGAACAGTACCTTTTCATATGTTAAATAAGGAAAGGTATCAATGAGGAAATAAATCCGGAAGTGGTTAGCTAGAGCAAAAAGGGAAAAAATTGTTCCTTTATCCCTAAAATTAAGAACGATCAGGGAGAGATGGTCCACTCGTCCCCGACAATAGCAAAGGTCTTCCCTGAGTACTATAACTCATTATACAATGTGAATCAGAGAGAGGTACGTAGGGAGGGGAAAATGTATGCATACCTGAGAGCCCTTGACCTTCCCATGGTGCCTAAGGAGGTACTGGAGCAACATGAGGTTCCAATTACTCCAGAAAAAGTAATAAATGGCATGTCTCTGGGAAAGTCTCCGGGCCCTGATGGGTACTCTATCTTATATTATAAGAGATTTTAAAAGTTTTTGATTCCTAAACTATGCAAATATCTTATCACCCTGACCAAAGGAGAGACCCTGCAGGAGGAATCACCATTGGCATATTTAATCCTCATCCTAAAAGAAGAGAAGAATCCAAGAGTCCCGGCGAGTTATCGCTTAATATCCCTGTTAAATATAGATATAAAGATTTTTGCTAAAGTAATAGCGGAAAGATTCAAGCTCCTACTACCAAGCTGGGTAAACAATGATCAGGTAGGGTTTGTACCAGGGAGAGAGGGAAAAGATAACGGCCTGAAGTCACTGTGTTTGATTCATGAAGCAGAGGGGGGGAAGACCCCAGTCGCATTCCTGTCGATTAATGCCGAAAAGGCCTTCGACTGGGTGGACTGGGGCTTCATGTTTGGAACACTAAGACATCTGGGTAATGGAATAAAAATTATGAAATGGATATCGGCCATTCATCATCACCCAACAGCCAAAATCAAAATAAATAAGAACTTACCCCACTCTTTGGACTTATTTAACAGGACAAGGCAGGGGTGCCCCCTGTTGCCAATGCTGTTTGTAATAGCATTGGAACCCCTGTTAGCGGCTATCCATAAAAACCCAGATATTGGAGGGGTAAAAGTAGGGGAAAGATTTTAAGGTATCTGCATATGCCAACGACCTGCTTGTATATGTGTCTAACCCTAGAATAACAATCCCAGTTATATTAGATGAGTTAAATAGATATGGAACAATGACTAACTTCAAAATAAATATGTCTAAATCAGAGTTTCTGAATATTACTATCTCAAGGGATTAACAGCGGGTGATTCAACCTAAATTCTTCTTTGTATGGTGTTGGGACTATGTTCAAGGCCAATTATATTTTTCAAAGGATTCCAATAACAGTACCCCAGGACTATTTTAAGAAATTAAGATCAATGATATATCTGGGCACATAAATGGCCCAGAATTGCATATCCAATTCTGGCAAAAGCTAAAAGGTCGGGAGAATTAGAAGCCCCAGATTTTGAGAAATACTATCAGGCGATTTGTATTTCACGTATGGTAGAGTGGATTCATAATAAAGAGGGGAGAAGCTGGGTAAATATGAAGATTTCACAAAGTAAGGTAGATTTAGGGAAGATGGTTTGGATACCACAGCAGTATCGAGAATTAGCTAATAGTACAAATCCACTAACTAGAAACACCTTCAAAATTTGGGATGGTTAAGGAAGAACGCACCATTGGGACCATAATTCACCACTATTATTGATATTGGGCACAAACTATTTCAAGCCAGGGAAAGAGGAACACATATATTTCACTAGATGGGCAAAAAAAGAAGAAATATTATTACAAGATGTAATGAAAGGGAATAAGATTTGTACGTATGAGGAAATCGCACAAAAACTAGATAAATGGAGGTAAATACAATTTTACACAATCACTGCCACAACCGCTACGGGGAAAAGGACACTTGAGGACAATAGGGATTTTTTTTCACTCTCCCCTTAGTCTAAATCAAAGTATATCCAAAATGTATAGGATACTAATTAAAGAAACAGAACCGGAATTCCCTCCATATTTGGGGAAATGGGAAGAAGAGATAGGCCCACTTAGATGAGGAACATAGAAGGAAATTTTTGAGAATGGTGTGCTATTCCTCAGGAGATACAAAGACAGTGGAAATGTGTTACAAACTCCTAGCGAGATGGTACGTGACCCCCCTGAGGGCACACAGGATCGGGGCAGAGGGACCCCCAACTTGTTGGAGGGCATGTGATGCCCTGGAGACCTTTGCGCACCTCTGGTAGGAATGCACAAAGATCCAACCCTATTGGGAGGTAATATTGGCAGAAACCTACCAAATCACAGAAGAACACATTCTGAAGAATCCTTGGGATTGCCTATTTCATGATATAAGGAAAACGGACCCTCAATATAAGAATACTTTAGTTCCATGTCTTTTAAATGTGGCCAAAAACCTGATCCCAAGGTCTTTGGAGGTCCCAGGAAGTTCAGAGTATGAAGAACTGGGTCGCAAGGGTTGAATCGGGAATTTTTTTTTACAATCCATAGACGCCATTCGTATTAGGTGATTGACAGGCTGTCCATAAGCGTCTTAAACTATCCAATCAAATGGCACTTCCCATCAGTAGTCCACAAGTATCCACCTGAGTTAAATACTCTGCTCATATAAAAAAAAAAAAAGCAGCATCATAGTGCAGTATAAAAACACAGAATTTATTTAAAATAGAATATTCACTCCCAGTCAATGTAAAATTAGATATGTACTGTATTTCACAAAATTCAAAGCCATACCCAGAATCCTGCACTTCTATATACGTTTGTCTTTTAATTACAGTAAGTAACCAGAGTTAGAAGCTGTGTTGTTGCCTGCATCAAGAAAAAAACAATAGTACAAGCAAATTACTATGAACTGATTTTAAATTGTGCAAATCAGCAAGATAAAGGGACTGGGGTGTACACAATATCAGAACTGGACTTTTCCTCTGAACCTATTAGTTGGATGGCAGTCTTTCTTATCCAATAGCTTCAACCTGTTCTGGGTCTCTGACCTTGAACAATTACAAAGTATAGTATGTCTCTGTTATTTTCTCCATGTCAGTGACTAAGGAATCCAGAAAAAAAACAGGTAAGCAGTATTTTTAAGAAGTTAATGTCAGCTCTCATACTTAACCCAGGACAGGTATCCTGTAAGTATGTGGCTGCCTTTGAAACCATACAATGTGGCCCATTTTACTCAGTGAATATAAAGCACTGGAGGTCTATTGGCTAAAGCCTAAACATTGGCTGAATATCAGGCAGGTTCAATATAGAAACCGGCCAACATTTGTTCCATGTGTACTGTAGCCACGCCGTCTTCTGTTAAAGGGGCATGGCCAAAAAAGGTCTGCCGAACGGAAACCAACCTATACAATGGCTAAGGCCCTGTACACACGATCAGACATGTCCGAGGAAACATGTCTGACGGACCGTTTTCATTGGACAAGGCTGAATTGTCTGTTGGTCTGATGCGCGTACACACCATCGGACCAAAATCCCCTCGGACCAGAACGCGGTGACATAGAACACAACGACGTGATGAAAAAACGAAGTTCAATGCTTCCAAGCATGCGTCGACTTGATTCTGCGCATGCGGGGGATTTTGGTCCGATGGTTTGTGTACTAACCATCGAACCTGTCCATCGGACAGGTTTCCAGCGGACAAATTTCAAAGCAAGCTTGAAAACTTTTGTCAGCTGGAAAATGGTCCGATAGGCCGTACACATGATCGAACATGTCCGCTGAAACTGGTCTGCGGACCAGTTTCAGCGGACATGTTCGATCATGTGTACGCGGCCTAAGAGAGCTGACAGGGGTGTTCTGCCAGGGGGTCTGTTCCCCTGTCAAAACAAAATAGGGGAGATTGATGCTCTAACATTGCATAGTTAGTACAGTGGCTCCTCCTGAGCTGTCAGATTTTTTTTATTCAGCCCTGTTGGGTTGAATGACAAAAAATAAATAAAAAATAGTAGTGTGTACTAGGTTTACTAAACTACACTAGACTTGTTTAATTACAGAGAACAGTGATCATTTTATGATATGGCTGATCATCGGTCTCTGCAGCTAAAAACAGCAAAAAGCCTTAATTTGCTATAGCTGGTATCAAAGTCAGTATGCAAATGTACTAGTTTTCTGAAAAACTTGATAGGGAAGCCAATAATCAGCTTTTTGCCCTAGGTCCTAGAGCAGCTGATGCTTAACAGTTAAGAAAATAAAGATATTATCAGTTTACAATATGCCATAGGCCCTTGACACAATACATCAAAGAAACTTCAGCAGAAAGTGGGTAAAATATTCTGTTTTCAGCTATAATAAATCTGCTATTCCAGAAAAATCCTCTGCCAGACTGAGTTCACTGTAAGGATCAGATTGTGGACAACATTGATGGATTGATGCAAGATAACGAGGCTGGAGTCCAGAGCAGTGGACTAAGAAAAAAAACAGGAACTCAGTCTGGACAGAATAATGGATGACATGTGTTTATATGATGACTTATTGAGCTAGGACTGAGCTGCTCCTCACAGCCTGAGCTTCAGCACACGAAAATAAAAATACTGAATCACTTTGTACTTTTATCATCCAGTTTTCCATTACCTTAAGAAACTAGAAGAAAGTAACATTTGATTTGTTTAAAAAATTGCAATGTTAAACAACAAACAATATATCTAAAACTGTGTTAGATTAAAGCTGCCCATACACACTACAATCTAAATTGTACAATTTACCTTAGCAATACCAACAAACTATGTAGTACAAGGGCACCTTATGGTATATAAATAGAACAGAATGTTTTAGCCCTCACTCTACATAGCGATTGGTAAAGCTAAAAGATATTGTACATTATGTAAAGTATATGGCCTGTGTAAGTCCGCAATAACAGTTGTGCCTTTTTGGAGTAAGCCTGTGAACCTACATTCAAAATACATTTTAAGCTCCTTGCAATGAGTCTTTGACACTTGCACTACAGGAAGAATGTGAGAGGGCTGCACATAAGGGAGTAAGGGCAACACACAATGATGTTGGTGAATGCTGAAAACGAAGGGAAATTGTAGTAGATAATTATGGGGCAAGTTAGGGGTTAGTTGCTTTGTCATATGCTCTACTGTGGCATTGTGATACAGTTTGATGTGGTTAGTAAATTGCCTTTGCAGCTCAGCATGTTGTTGGTAGGCTACGTAGCATGCTTTTGATGTCTGATATACTTGTGCTAGGTATTACGGTGTAAGACTGTACAATTGCAGTCCGTTATACTATTTCTGTGTGATGTTATGTTAGATTGCAGTTTAATGTACTCTTGCTGGATAATATAATGTAAGATTGCAATCTTGCATATTCTTTTAGGGATTAAATAATGTGACATAACAATGATATACCGTTTCTGAGTGATATAAAGTGAGATTGCAGTTTTACATATTCTTTCTGGGTAGTATTATGTGAGCTTTCAGTCTTCCAGATTCTTTCTGGGTAGTATTATGTGAGCTTTCAGTCTTCCAGATTCTTTCTGGGCAGTATAATGTGAGATTGCAGTCTTACATATTCTTTCTGGGCAGTATAATGTGAGATTACAGTCTAAGGCCGCATACACACGATTGGTCCAAACCAATGAAAATGGACTTAAGTCCAATTTCATCGGTCCGAACCGACCGTGTGTACGGCCCATCGGTCCGTCGTCCGTCGGACCAAAGTTTTAAAACGTGCTTTAAAATCGGACTGATGGATGCCTGACCATCGGTCCAAACCGATGGTTAGTATGCAAAAGCATCTGTCCAAAAACCTGCGCATGCTCAGAATCAAGTCGACACATGCTTGGAAGCATTGAACTTCATTTTTTTTCAGCAAGTCGTTGTGTTTTACGTCACTGCGTTCTGACACGATTGGTTTTTGGACTGATGGTGTGTACGCATATCAGACCATCAGTCTGTGAACCGATGAAAACGATCCGTCGGACCATTCTCATCGGGTTGGACCGATCGTGTGTACGAGGCCTTACATATTCTTTCTGGGCAGTATAATGTGAGATTGCAGTCTTCTATATTCTTTCTGGGTAGTATAATGTGAGATCGCAGTCTTACATACTCTTTCTGGTTGATCAAATGTGAGAATGCAGTGTTACATACTCTTTCTGGGTAGTATAATGTGAGATCGCAGTCTTACATACTCTTTCTGTGTAGTATTTGTTGGGGATACAACAACTTTCAGCTTAATCTATTGACTGCAGTTCACAAACAGGACACTAGATGTCACCAATGCTCAGTGATATGTTATGCATTTTCTATGATGTGTTGTATTTCCTGTACATTGTGCTGTACTTGGCTTAAATCAAAGCATATTTATGTGTTAGAGTGGCCCTGTCAAAGTCCAGACCTAAATCCAAATGAGAATCTGAGGCAAGACTTGAAAATTGCTGTTAACAGAAGCTCTCCATCCAATCTGACAGAGCTTGAGCTTTTTTGCAAAGAAGAATGGGCAAAAACGTCACGCTCTAGATCTGCAAAGCTGGTAGAAAAAAAAAAAAAAAAAGACTTGCAGCTGTAATTGCAGCAAAAGGCGGTTCTACAAAGTTTCCGGGGAGCTGAATACAAATACACAACACACTTTTCACATATTTGTTATTTTTATTTTTTTAAAACCGCTTATCATTTTCCTTTCACTATGTGCCACTTTGTGTTGGTCTATCACATACAATCCCAATATAATACATTTATGTTTTTGGTTGTAACATGACAAAATGTGGTCAATACAAAAAACAAATGTCACTGCCCTGTGGAAAAGGGGTATGAATACTTTTTCAAGGCACTGTATACCTGTGCTGACTGCAGCCACACACCAGTGTAGAGCCAATGAATTGCCAGTATGAACTATATTAAAGGTTGATATAATTCCCATAAAAATAAGTGCCATTATTTTACATTTAACATTACAAGCAACAATACATGTGCAATGTATGAGAGTGACTTGCGTACAGATATCTTCAATAACTAACTCCCTATTGCACTGGTTCCAAAAGTGCAATAGTTTGTTATTTTCTGTCAATGTTAAGGCTACAACTTAAGTCACAATGATATCAGCGCTGTTCTAAGCACTTTCTGCGAGTCTAATAAAAATCTCTTTTGGGCACAGTCACTATTATGTACTGAAAATGTGTTATAATTAAATTTAGCATAATTACTTTACAGAGTGATCAGTGACAGTGCATTGTTCAGGAAGAATTAATCCTGGGAGCTTTCCACAGCATTTTTGTTCCTGGTTCTAAATGAGATTTCAAAGAATGTAATTTATAATAACTAAAATCCCTAAAGCACATTTTAATATATGCTATCTTTGTTACAGCAGTTCACTCGTGAAATCATCACGAATTAAAATCCTCCTGAGCCCAGCTACATTACCTATATTCAATCTTGTTACCTGCTTTCAACTAGGAATTTAATAATGACACTTAATGACCTGATATATGTACATCAAACATTGTAAACTCTGCCAAGGAATCTAACTTTTTTCCAACATGAAAACAGTATAATTAATTTGTGAAAGAAAAAAAAAACACAGCTAAAGATGCAGGAATATTACAATAATGGAGATATTTACATTGCGCCGTGTCATAGTTTGCACAAAATGCTTAGAGACTTTGAAAGCTTCTAGCAGGTTATTAAAAATCTAGTATGTTCATGGCACCTTTTTTTCCCCAAAGCTATTTCTTCTAGTGCTTTTGTAGCGCCCCCTTACTTTCAGTATGGACACTACGCGAAAGTTAGCTAGAATGGGAGAGCTAAGTTGCTCCCATTTGTGATTTATTTAAATTATGACCCCTGTCGGTCCGGAAAGGTCTTCTGGACCAATCTGCATTCTAGGTATGTGGTATCATCTCCGGCCAGCAGCCAATTAGAGGAGTTCTTCCCTCGCAGGGCATGCTGGGGAGGGGTATATCTGTGAAAGCTGTCATGTGTTCTAATATCTTCACGTGGGTCCCGGTGCTGGGTGCGGCATCCATCTTCAGGGTGTGCGCACCTGTGGGCCCCGCCGGCGCGGCCCTCCTGGCCAAGCTTGCAGGCTTCATTGAGCCTCAACCAGGGGCGAAAGAGGACCCCAGTGATCCACTGGGTTCCAGGTTCCATTGAAACCGAACTCAGGCTGAGTGCCGCACTAATCAGGGATCTGGTGACCGGGATGTTACAGGTACGCACCACTGTCTCCCAGTGACCCGGGCTGGAGTCCATTGGAAGGATTCGCCCCAATATTCATCCATTACGGACTGCTACTAAGGGCTGGATTGCCCATTCACATCCAGGCCTGACACTGCAAGTTCATCCCTTTACTCTCATCAACCTTTTCTCTTCTAACTGAAGTTGATGTTGGCTTGGAAATAAAGCCTTGGAAAACTTTATTAAATGTCTGGACCTCCGCTCACTACTTTGTTAATGCATCACACCCCTAGACAACGCTAAAGCTACGTAATGTGCCGGATCCCAACAATCAACCAGCGGCTCCTTCAGGGGTAGCGCTGCACTAGGATCTTGGAGCTGCCTGCTTTTTGCTTGCAACCTACATGCTATTAGTGCAAAACCTTCAGACGGGGGGAGGTGATGAGTATGTAATTACAAAAGGAGTTAGTATTGGGGCTAGATTTAGGTACGTTTTAGGATTAGGATTTCAGTGGTTTAGGAGTTAAGTGATTGGGAAAGTTGGATGTCAAGGGCTTGCTTAGGGTTAATAGTTAGCAGGTTAAAGCAGAACTACATTGCATCTGAGCAGCACAAACCAAAAACTCTATTTAATAACATTTTTATATGTATCCATTCATCCATGTAATCACTTTGAACCCCTTAGCATTTCTGGCTTCATGACCATTTTCAGCAGGGGCAGATGGCTCTTAGCTTAGGCATTCAGGCAGGACAGTGTGCTTAGCTTAGAAAACCCCTCCTCCTCATCCTGAAGACTGGGATATATGACATTATTTGCCTAGGCCTTAAAACCAGAAAGTACGTGAAGAAATAAAAAATAAAAGTTTAAAATAAGATATACTATCCTATTTACTAATGCTAGCAGCATACGATTAAAAATAATCAGTGCTTTGATTTAGACCACGGTGTTATTAGAAAGAGTATACTACTAAATATGACATTGTGTAATGCAATATAATGACTTTTTGTTATGTTCTATCAAACGTAACGTCTATATTTTGAAAATAAACTTAACTTGTTGCCGACCGCCCGCCGTCATATTACTGCAGGAAGTCGGCTCTGCTGGGCAAGAGCCCGTAGCTATACGTCCACTCTAAAGCGGCCGCTAGGGGGCGCGGACGCGTCCCCACTCGCCCCCGAGTCCCGTGCCCGGCGGGTACGATCGCCGCGGGGCACGCGCGATCGCTCAGTACAGAGCAAGGACCGGGAGCTATGTGTGTAAACACAAAGCTCCCGGTCCTGTCAGCGGGGGAAACGCTGATCTTCTGTTCATACAGTGTATGAACAGAAGATCGGTGATTTCCCCTAGTGAGTCCACCCCCCTACAGTTAGAATACACCCAGGAACACACTCAACCCCTTCACTGCCAATGGCATTTTTATTGTAATCCAATGCATTTTTATAGCATTGATCGCTAAAAAAATGCCAATGGTCCCAAAAATGTGTTAAAAGTGTCCGAAGTGTCCGCCATAATGTCGCAGTACTGAAAATAAATGCTGATCGCCGCTATTACTAGTAAAAAAAAAATATTAATAAAAAAATGCCATAAAATGACCCCCTATTTTGTAAACGCTATAACTTTTGCGCAAAGCAATCAATAAACGCTTATTGCGATTTTTTTAACGAAAAATATGTAGAAGAATACGTATCGGCCTAAACTGAGGAAAAAATGTTTTTTTTATATATTTTTGGTGGATATTTATTATAGCAAAAAGTAAAAAAAAATGATTTTTGTTTATAGCGCAAAAAATAAGTACCGCAGAGATGATTAAATACCACCAAAAGAAAGCTCTATTTGTGGGGAAAAAAAGACGCCAATTTTGTTTGGGAGCCACGTCGCACGAGAATTGTCAGTTAAAGCGACGCAGTGCCGAATCACAAAAAGTGCTCTGGTCATTGGGCAGCAATATGGTCCGGGGGTTAAGTGGTTAAACTTGAATGAAAAAAATAAAAATAAAAAATAATTAGTGCTGCCTGAAATAGTGAAGTTTAGAGTTTTGAGGGTTTAAATTTAAACGCACCCTTAAAGTTAATTTTTTTTTTTTTTTTCAAAAAGTGTTTATTTGAGTTTTCAGAAAAAATAAAACATTGGTACATACAATGCAGTGAATAAATGCAACTCGACATAGGTAAAACAGGAAAGGGGGGCGGAAAAGAAGTGCAAAAAGAAGAGGGGGTAGGACATGAGGGGCGGTGACAGATATTGCCCGCCCCCTACAGGGGAGGAAAATATAAAAGACTAGCCCTACTGGGTCTGAACTGGTGGGATCTGAGAGACAGTCTAGTAAGGGGGATCAAGAGGCCAGTAAATTGCAAAAAGCAAAATATCACTGCGATGACACACAAAAAAAAAAAAACAACAAGAAAAACAGTTGCAAGTCCTGCTAAGCGGAGGGGTAGGGGGAGCTAAAGGGGGAGGGAGAGGCGGGGGGGAGGAAGGGGAGCACCTAGAGGTTGCACATTTAGTGACTGGGTGAGGGGGGGGTGGAGGGGGGGTGACATCCAGGGCATCGGTTGGTATCAGGATGAAGTGGTGGATTGAGCAGCAGGGGGTGGGTGACCGTCCGGGGGTCCAGGGGGAGGGGGTTTGAAGTACGAAAAGGAGTAGTGTTCAAATGCGATCAAATCATCCTGGGATAGCGCTGAGTCCATAAAAGATTGCCAGATCGAGAGGAAGCGAGACTTAGCAGTGGCTCGTTTGAAGTCCGTGGTGGCTCGTTCTCTGTGGAGGAGAAGAAGGAGGTCATGCGTGACCTGGGTGATGGATGGGGGTTGAGAGGAGATCCAATTTCTGAGGATTGCCCTGCGTGCGACAAGGAAACAAATCAATGGCCATTGCTTGCTGGTTTGTGAGGTGGGTGCCATGGTTGAGGCGGAGGAGACAGCTTGTTGTGACCTCTGGAGCAGTAGTGGGTCCCAGTAGCCGAATATGAGGAGAAGGGGGTCTTTGGGTAGCTTCATTAGAGTGATCTTAAAGGTGTATGCCAGAACCTGGTCCCAGAAGGCTGAGATGAATGAGCATGACCAAAAACGGTGTGTCAGGGATGGCTTCGGATGGTGGCACAGAGGGCAGATAGGACCGTATGGATCCTGTGATGAGTAAAGGAAGGGGATGTGTGCTCGGTGGACAATTTTCAGCTGGGTTTCTCTCCAAATTTCGTTCGGGGTGATGCGTTGAACTGTGTTGAGGCCTTGTAGCAACTTGGGTATCAGATAGTCAACAGGGAAGTCCTTTCCCCAATTGGAGGCAGATGTTGCGGATAAGGGGGATGCGGATTCGCTGAGTAGGGGCTTGTATATGTCTGAGATTTTGTAGGCGCCTTCTGAGAGAAGTCGATCAGCAAAAGTAGGAGAGAAGTGTTTGCATGGCTCAGTGCAGGAGGAACGTAGGTAGTTGGCACATTGCCAGTAATGGAAGACATGAGAGTTGGGTAGTCCGAAAGTCTCTGCCGTGGTTGCGAAGGGTAGGATTCGGCCTGTTGAGGGGTCACATAAGGAGGTGAAGAGTGTAAGCCCCTTTTCCTGCCACAGTCTGAAGGGTTTATGGTCGAGTCCCGCTGGTAAGCTCGGGTTGCCTTGGATGGTGAGATGACGGGACACATAGGGGGACAGTCCAAGGAGTTTTCTGGTTTCCCTCCAGGCGATGGCAGTGTCCCTAAGTATCAGGTTATGTTGGAGCGGGGGGCAATCGATTTCCATCTGCAGTGTAGTAGCGCCACTAGGGAGAAGGGGTGGGCCATGTCTGATTCAAGGGCGTAGTTTGAGTATCGGGAAGAACGTGATATCCAGTCCAAGCTGGTTCTCAGTAAACATGCTAAATTATACAGTCTAACATTTGGGAGACTAACTCCGCCCTCGCGCCTGGGGAGAAAGAGTTTTTTCATAGCTATGCGTGGTCGCTTACCGTGCCAGATAAATTTAGAGATAGCCGATTCAATGAGCTTGATGTCCTTATGGCGGAGCAGTAGAGGGATAGTCTGCATCGGGTACAGCAGTCTGGCAAAGCTGACCATTTTTACTAGGTGGCATATCCCCAGAAGCGAGAGCGGCAGATCCGACCAGTTCGTCAATTCCTGAGAGATTTTATTGATCAAGGGGGGGTAGTTCAAGTGGTACAGGGAGGAGGGTAGCTTGCCAATTTTTATGCCGAGATAGGTGATGTGTGATGTGGCGACAGAAAAGATGGAGTGTCGTGTCCAAGGGGGGTCGGGGCGGGAGCCTAAAGGGAGGATTTCACTTTTGGAGTAATTTATTCGTAGGCCAGAGCATGCACGGAAATTGTCGAATATGGTTTTGATGGTGAGCATATCAGAAGAGGGGTCTGTCGAGAAAATAAGGACGTCGTCCGCAAAGAGGGAGGATCGTAATTCATGGGCGCCGCATTTTATACCGTGGAGGGGGGCCACTTGGGTGAGGTGTCTGGATAGGGGTTCCAAGGCTAGGTTGAAAAGGAGAGGGGACAGAGGGCAACCCTGACGCGTCCCCTTATGAAGCCGAAAGTCCACCGAAAGTATTCCGGCAGCCACCACTTTTGCCGACGGGGATGCGTACATCGCCTTAATGAGGTGACAGAATGGCCCGGAGAAACCCATTTTCGCCATAGACAGGGAGAGCCAATCGAAGCTGACATTGTCGAAGGCTTTCTCCGCGTCTAGGGTAATGATGGCATAGTCCCCATCCGGGTGTTGCTTGGCGTGTTCCAGGGCCAGCATCACTTTCCGGATATTTAGGCAAGCTGTTCTCCCCTTCACAAATCCTGATTGTGCCGGATGGATTAAGGAGGGGATAATGTCGGCGAGCCTATTGGCGATGATTTTAGAAAGGATTTTTACATCTAGGTTCAGTAAAGATATCGGTCTGTACGAGCCAGGGTTAAGGGGGTCTTTGCCTTTCTTAGAGAGAAGTTTAACAATGGCCTGGTTGCCGGAGGGAAGATAAGGGCCGCCGGACAACACGCCGCTATATACTTTGTGAAGGGTGGGTTCCACTATACTTTGCAGGGTCTTGTAAAATTCGCCTGTGAAGCCGTCTGGGCCCGGGGCTTTAGAGGGGGTAAGTTTACGAATGGTGTTGGATACCTCGGCCAGGGAGATCGGGGCATTAAGGGCTTCTAGCTGAGAGGGGGAGATTTCGGGGATGGCCAGGTTGTCTAGGAAGGTGACTGCCGCGTTTCTATCGAAGGGGTCCGCCGCATACAGTGTCTTGTAATACTGAAGCATTGCTTTGTTTATTGTAAGGATGTGATATGAGTGGGGGTAAAGGGGCCCTTGCATAGTCTGGCGAGTAATTTGCCGGATTTGTTCCCGAATTTATGGAAAGTGGCATCTAGAGTGGCCCTTTTGATTGTTTCTAGCGTGTCTTCCCAGGTATCAAACGATCGTTTAGCTGCGTGCCATTCATCTCTGTTGGTGGGGGAGTCGGACAAGTAAAGAGTTCTTTGAGCTTGATGCAAACGTGAGCTGGCCAATTTGTACCGAGATAAAGCATTACGCTTGAAAGAGGCTGCATAGGATATGATCTGACCCCTGAGGAACGCCTTCCCGGCGTCCCAGAAGAGGTTTGGGTCTTCCGTGTGGGGGGCATTCGCCGAGGAGTATTCCTCCCAGGCTTTTCCCATAAAAAGTTGAAAGTCAGAATGGTTGTGAAGGTATGAAGGGAAGCGCCATAGCTTTGGGTGGGGGGGAAGGTCCAAGTTGTTTAACGAGACCAATATCGGGGCATGGTCAGACACAGCGATGTCAAGTATATCTGTGGCCGATATCAAGGGGATCAAGTCGTCCGATGCAAAGAAATAGTCTATTCTGGTGAAGACTGCATGGGGGTTGGAATAGAATGTAAATTCCCTGTCCGTGGGATGGGATAGTCGCCAGATGTCACGGAGATGGAGGGAATCCATAGTGGATGCGAAAGGTAAGGGATTGGAAGTGACCATTACCGGGTTAGACCGTCTGGGAGAGGACCTGTCATCTATATGGTGTAGGGTGTCGTTAAAGTCACCTCCGATCAGGTGGGGGAGTTGTGTATTTTGTAGCAGCCACGAGGACAACTCGCGGTAAAAGGCCTTACCCGGGTTGTTAGGGGCATAGATATTAGAGATGACCAGTTCCTTACTACCTATCCTAACGTGCGCCGACAAAAATCTGCCATGGGTATCGGAGTTAACCGCAAGAACCAAACAAGGGAGGTTTTTGTGGATCAGTAGGAGAACGCCAGCCTTACGGTCGACGGCTTCTGAGCCCAGGACCGTGCCTACCCATAGTTTTTTCATGCGTGAGAAGTCGGGAGCCGACAGATGCGTCTCCTGGAGTAGGGATACATCTGTTTTGAGTCGTTTTAGGTGTCTGAGGATCTTCATCCTCTTGTTTGGGGATCTAAGTCCCTTTACGTTCCATGAAATCACTCTCATGTAATGGGCGTGGGAAAGGGGGTCCGAGACGTATTTGTAGGAAAAGCACCGCATATGTGGGGGTTGAGGGGAGTCACCAAATTAGGAGAGGGTAGGGGGTGAATGTCACTGGAGGATTGACGGGTTAAAGGCAGAGGTGCGTTGGTACCGGAGGGAGAGGGAGGGGAGGCGAAAGGAATTAGGGGGGCAGCTAGAGGAAAAATCAGCGAAAACAACAAGAACAACATAACCAGACATAAGAGCTTCACTTTTTTCCACATGGAGTCACTGTATGAGCCGGCTCCCATGCCACGACTCTGTTATCATGGGGCCCAGGAGTACAGAGTAAGGAGTAAGGTGACATGCGGCTAAAAAGGCAGCATACTGGGCCGAGGGAAATAACTTCCGGGGTACATACAGTGATGCCAAGGGGCGCCATGGAATGGGAGGTTGCATATATATAATAGCTGGTAGGCACATACATATTAACTGGTAGGCAACCGGGGGGGGGGAACATGGTTGGCGTAAATGTATTCAAAACAACCGAACACAGGGGAGAGAGAACAAGAAAAAAAAAACATCAATAACAAGAATGGCGAAGATGAGCCTGCAAAAGGAAAACGTTAGATGAGGACAACGAATGTCATTTCACATAGGCTACCTGACCGGTGGGAAGGGAAGTGCAGATCACCTGCCGATCGTAGGTCTAGGAAGTTCAAGAGCAGACCCGGCATAGCGAAGGTGCCCAAAGAGGTTGGCATGAGTGGGTCAGAGGAGAATAGCCAGGGGAGAGTTCCACTTTGAAAACACATCATCTCGTGGTGGGTCGGGTTGGGTCCACTCCTGTGGTCTTGAAGCGCTTAGGAGAGTCTTTTCTGGGGCTCCTTTGATCCAAGGGGCGGTTGAGTGGTGGAGCTTTGGATGGCGTCTGAGGAAGGTGGTGCGATTGCCGCGACCTCAGGAAAGCTTCGGCTTCAGATGGGTCTTGAAAGGACAGCTGGTCTCCGTTCGGGGCCCTGAGACGGAGTATGGCTGGAAAGGCTAGCGTGAATTTAATTTGTTGTTTAAAGAGTTCCGTGCAGACCTGTTGGAATGCTTTGCGTTTCTTTGATACTTCAATAGAGTAGTCAGCAAACACGAGAATTTTCATGCCGTCTATCTGTAGCTGACGGGCTTGACGGAAGGTGTGTAGTATGAGGGATTTATCAGCATAGTTGAGGTACTTGGCAATTATCGGGCGCGGAGATTTGCGTTCCGAGTTGAAGGCACCCATGCGGTGGGCGCGTTCTACCAAGCATGGGCCTGGGAGGCCTAGCGCTTCTGGGATGCGGTGAGAGCAGAGATCTTGGAGGGCAGATGTTTGAAGTGATTCCGGGACCCCCACATACCTAAGGTTGCTCCTCCTGGATCTGTTCTCCAGGTCATCTAACTTCTGAAGGGTATATTGGTTTGTCTTATCCTGTGCATGTTCCAGGGCCTGTGACTGATAGAGGTCCTCTTCTGCACTGGACAAGCGGTGTTCCAGTTCATTTAATCTGGAGCCATTTTCCCCAAGCTGAGCCTTGATTTGCGCCATCCCGGCGTTCACGGCCCTCTCCACAGATGCTGCGATCATGGGGTTCAGCAGGGCAGCAACGGCCTGATCGATGCGCTCTGTGGTGTTATCCCCCATGTCCTGAGCAGTGTGTGCCTGGGGGGTTGGAGGGGGGGAGGTGTTGCCGCTTACCTCCATCGCCGCCGTCGGCGTTGCGGACCGCGGAGCGGAGCAGGCCGAGACCGGGGCCTCGATTTGTGGCGAGGCCGGCGGCGGCTGTAGCGTCTGGGCCGTTTGGGCGTGTTTTCCAGGAATCGGTCCATGGGTGCTGGGAGACGTGCCCAGAGGTGGAGGAGAGGTTGTAGGGCTCCTAGAGCCGGTTTTACAGGCAGGATTCGGTCGTGCTGCGGGAGCTGCAGTGAAGGGCAGCTACTCCATGCGGCGCCGGAACCGGAAGTAAAGTTAATTTTTAATTAAAAGGGTTGTAAAGGTACAATTTTTTTTCCTAAATAGCTCTTTCGCTTACCTCATCCTTCGATTTTGCTTTTAAATGTCCTTATTTCTTCTACAAATCCTCACTTCCTGTTCTTCTGTCTGTAAGTCCACATAGTAATGCAAGGCTTTCTCCCTGGTGTGGAGTGTCGTGCTCATCTCCCTCCCTTGGACTACAGGAGAGTCAGGACGCCCACTAACACACAGCTCCTTTCTCTATCTGCAACGTAGAGAGTGTCCTGACTCTCCTGTAGTCCAAGGGAGGGGCGAGCAGGACACTCCACACCAGGGAGAAAGCCTTGCATTACTGTGTGGAGTTACAGACAGAAGAACAGGAAGTGAGGATTTCTCAGAAGAAATAAGGACATTTAAAAGCAATGGGGCCCGGCGATGGGATAACCTTGAGGGCGCGACATGTTGCCTTAAATTTGTGAAGGGTGGGGCCAATGAGTGGGTGGCTCGTACAAGAAGTTGGGACTGAGCGAGGTGTAACCCAGGGAAGGTGAGAGATCGGAAAGTTGAGGAAGGCATTTTCTATCTCAACCCAGTCCTTATCTCGAGCATGGTGGTGCCAATCCGCCACTCTCACCAGATGGCAGGCTGTGTGATATAGTGCTATATCTGGCAGCCCGAGACCGCCCTTCAGTTTTGGCAGTATGAGTTTGTCCAAGCTTAGCCTGGGCGGGCGTCCTGCCCAAAGAAAGGTTCTGCAGCTTTTCTTGAGAAGATTGAAGAACGACTGTGGTAGAGCAATCGGGATGGCCTGTAAGAGGTATAATAAACGCGGGAGGACGTTCATTTTGAGGGTAGCTGCCCTACCAAACCACGAAAATCTGCCTTTATTCCAGTCCATCAAGTCCTCTTTGATGAACTGGAGAGCGGGCAGAAAGTTGAGGGAGTATAGGTCTTTCAGATCAGGCGGGATTTTGATGCCTAAATAGGTGATGGCTTCAGAAGCCCACTTTAATGGGAAGTTTTGCTTACATAGAGAAACTACCGAGTCAGGAAGGGTGATGTTCAAGGCCGTCGATTTCTCGAAGTTTATTTGGAGATTCGAGAGGGAGTTAAAAAGCCGGAAGTCTTTCAGGAGATTGGGCAGCATAGTAATAGGGTCCGAAAGAAACATTAGAACGTTGTCCGCATATGCAGCCAGTTTGCAGTGTTTCCCCTGGACTTCGATGCCTTTGATAGTTGGATTAGCGTTTAACCGACGCAGAAAGGGTTCCAATGAGAGGATGAAGATAATGGGGGATAGGGGGCATCCTTGCCGAGTACCGTTAGATATGGAGAAGGCGTCCGACAGGTGGCCATTCACTCTAATTTTGTCGGTGGGGATGGAGTACAGTGCTAAGATCAATTGGATGGTCCTGGCCGGCAGCCCAACTTTATGCAGGACAGCCGACATATAATCCCATGCCACCCTGTCAAACGCCTTCTCTGCGTCCAAGGATAGAAGAAAGCCCCTATTGCGGGACGACTTCAACCAATGGTGGATGTTGAGGGCCTTGGTCGTGTTGTCCCTGGCCTCTCTCCCAGGGACAAACCGCACCTGGTTCGTCAAAATCAGTTCGGGGATTAGGGGCAGTAGTCTGTTGGCTAGGATCTTCGCGTACAGTTTTAAGTCTACATTCAGTAGGGAAATTGGTCTGTAGTTCGAAATGATTGTGGCGTCCTTTCCTGGCTTAGGGATCAGGGAAATGTGGGCTTCTAGTAAGTCCTTTTTACAGGCATTCAGGTCTGAAAGGGCGTTGTATGATGTGATGAAGTGTGGTATTAATAAGTGGGTAAAGGCTTTGTAGTAACTAGCCGGCAGCCCATCCGGTCCAGGGCTCTTGCCTACCTTCAGTTGTTTCAAAGCTCGGAGTGCTTCCTCAGCTGTAATTGGGGAGTGCAGGTGGGCCAAGTCTGTAGAAGTGTCAATTTTAGGGCAATAGTCTTCTAGAAATGAGTAAATAAGGGTGGACCTATCCGTGGCCTGAGTGGTGTTTACTGGTTTGGGTATATTATATAGGTTAGTGAAAGAACGTACAAACTGGTTCGCTATGTCGTCTGACCTAGTAATTTTATCTCCCGATGGGGAGGTTAAAGCATTAATAGTGTATGTCGACTTCTGCTTCTGTAGAGCGGATGCGAGGAGTTTCCCGGATTTGTTCCTGAACTCGTAAAAGAGTTTGTTCGTCTGAGTAAATTTTTGGGTTACCGTTTTCTGGAGTTCCTCTAGGAGGGCCTTCCGTGCTGCTACCAGGTCATCGTGTGTGCGCATCGCTAGTGAAAGTTTATGTGCTCTCTCGAGAGTTTTGACCCTATTGGTTAGCTCTGTTATGCGTGCGCGTCTGAGTTTTGAACGTTTAGCCATTAGAGACATGAATTCCCCTCTCACCACGCACTTGTGTGCCGCCCAGGTAAGAGTGAGGGATGAGTCATCTGTCGTGTTTTCGGTAAAGTAGTTGGTTAGGACGTCCGAAATGTGTTGTATGTTCGCTTCATCTAGGAGGAGCGAATCATCCAACCTTCATACTGGTGTCCTGGGCTGATGGGAGGGGATACGCAGTGTTACCGTGATCGGGTGGTGGTCTGAGAGCAGCATTGGCTCTATGGTAGCCTCCACTAGATTAGTAAGGTCGTTTTGCGTGAGGAAGAAGTGATCTAACCTGGAATATTTCACACGTAGATGGGAGAAATATGTGAAGTCTTTCGTGGTGGGGTGTAGGGTGCGCCATGTGTCATGTAAGGTTAGGGTGGTTAGTTGCGTCTTGATCGCTTTTAGGGCTCTGTACGTTAAACATGAGGATCCATTGGAAGTGTCGAGCGATGGTGTCAGGGGCACATTAAAATCACCCCCTAGCACTAGCACGCCGGCCTGGAAGGCCGTAAGTTGGAAGAGTACCTGTCTGAAAAAGGCCACTTGTTTCGTGTTGGGGGCATATACGTTAGCTATTGTGTATGGTGCGTTGTTCAGTGTGCCTTTCAGGAAGAAGTACCTGCCCTGGGGATCCTTCTGAACGTCGTTTACTTGGAAGGGGCAATTTCTTGAGATCAGGATAGATACCCCTTTGGACTTA
This sequence comes from Rana kukunoris, assembly GCA_029574335.1. Classification (NCBI taxonomy): domain Eukaryota; kingdom Metazoa; phylum Chordata; class Amphibia; order Anura; family Ranidae; genus Rana; species Rana kukunoris. The sequence continues at coordinate 128,201,424 of CM056056.1, forward strand.
GCCGTGTCATTTGATGCATGAAAAACCGATGGGAAGTTGCGGTCGAACAGCTTAGGAACACTGTCTGTTCTAAAATGTGTTTCCTGGATTAGAACCACATGTGGCTTTTCTTTCCAGAGCGAGTATAGCAGTCGAGAACGCTTTTCAGGGGTGTTTAAACCACGCGCGTTTAGGGAGTATAGCTTGAGGTGTAGGGGAAAGGGCCTATTCCCACCGTTGGGTTGCTGTGTGGAGGAGGAGGACTGCATCGTGGGGTTGCTTGAGGGGGGGGGGGCGGGGGCCGATGGGGGACCGACCACACACTAGTAAGGGTGGGGGAGGGGTTTGCTAATAGGGTCAGTTATCTTTCTCAGTTGGTACTAAGAGTAACCGATTAGACGAGAGGGCCTAGTCTAATCGCCTAGATAGGCAAATGACAATCGGTTATGTACAGGGTGCAGCGGGTCTCCACACCACCTAAGGGGCTGCGGAGCACCGGTCCACCACTGTGAGGGGGTTGACCGGGGTCAGTGCAGGAATTCAGGACAATTGTATTAGCACAGGTTTCGCAATAGAGTGCGATACACCAAAATTTAACAAGAAAAATCTATAGGAGGCCACCCCAGGGAAAATATCAAAGGGCCGAATATAGAAGGGGGAATTCCCACCCCTATGTAGTGTAAAAACGTTTTAGGTCACCAAGTTATCCGGGGCATCTGGGGAAGCGTTGTACCCCAGAGTATCCGGGCATCTTCCATTGTTTGATAGAAGTAGGAGCCTCAACTCCCAATCCCGCCACAGACCCCAGGATCCATAAACTTTAGATATCTCTTAAAATCAGGTTGAGCTAATTGCCGTTTGGATCTTATGGGGGGATCCATGGCCTGTGAAGATATCTTCTCAGGCATTTAGTGGGGAGGTGGGATCGAGGGGGCTGCCACTAGACGCTCATTTACAGTCAGATTAATTTAGCACCATTAATCGGGGACAATTCAACATCAAGTGATAACATTAAACAGCCTAAACAGTGGTACATTACGATCAGCACAGGAATCAGTCAGTTGCTGGCACCCAAAAGTAACCAATCGGGACCCTGAAACGTGCACCGGTGGCCTGAAAAAACAAAAAATGTGTTAGCAAAACACATACCCTAAATGGAACGCTGGACACAGTGCGTTATTAAAGTTGTTATTGTTGGTCCGCATATCTATAGCCCTGCGCGTATGTCGGGGGACAGACCCCTTGTTGGAACAAATTTCAAGGACACGACTCAAAACATCCGGTGTGGTCCCCCCGCGATACAACTGGACAAAGCGTCAGGAGTAAGTGCGTATCAGTAAGAGCTGGGGAACGGGCTCGGTGACCTGTCGCGCGAGAAACGATCAGCGATCCATGTTGCAGCACGGTGACGGCAGAGGGAAAGGCGGTGTTCTCCAGGATTAGAAGGCGTCTTCCGGTGCAGGGAGGTCAGCGTGCAACGTCAGGCGGTGGTCACATGGTGCGGGCCGGTGTGACGTGTAGAAGGCAGTCCAAGACCACGCTGTGCAATCTGGGTAACGTAGTTCCAAGTTCTTGCAGCGTAATCACGAGGCTTAAGTCACAGCATTAAGACCGCGCCCTCCTTCAAGCTAACGGGAGGGACGGAACGTTAGAGCAGTCACTCGGCCAACAGAGCCTGCAATCCAAGAGGAGAAAATCCTCGTCTGAATGCCTAAGTGAACACCATGGAACACTATAATCGCGACTGACAAAAAAAAAAAATAAATAGCAGAAAGAAGGGAACCTCAAAACATAGTTCCAATGGTAACTTTAACGTGGGGTGATCAGTGAGGGTACGCTGGCATCCCCCAATGTGTACCTTTGCAGCCCGGTTCAATAATCTCTCCTCGCTCTCCTAGGGCCAGGGGCGGTTGGTGAGCCACGATTCCCTCGGGAGTCCTGCGCGGTGGGTGAGCGCCTCTGGTCAGACGGAGATCTCCTGCGGTATCGGGTGGCTTGGGGTTCCATCGGAACCTCTTGGGGCTTGTTCCATCGTCCCACAGACCTACGATACGGGGCATACCAGTCCGGAACTGAGATGATAGGCAGGCCCAAGGCCTCGCAGAACTTGGGCAGGTCTTCCGGAACCATCAGTTTAGCTGTACGGCCATGGCGGGATGCTTCCAGACAGAATGGAAATTTCCATTTGTATCGGATCTCGTTGGCTCGCAGTACATCCAATAATGGTCTGAGATCGCGGCAATGTCGGAGGGTAATTCCCGATAGGTCCTGATAAATCTGGATCGGGGCTCCGTTGTGTGAGGGCCTTTGGCTTCGGGCTTGCCTCAGAATGTCTTCCTTCAGTTGGAAGTCCATGAGGCAGCACACTACATCCCTGGGAGGGTCGGTGTCTCTCTCTCTGGGGCGTAGGGCGCGGTGGATCCTCTCCATGGCTATGGCTGCCTGTGGTGGTCTGCCCAGTATGGTGTTGAAGATGGCGGTTACTTCACCTTGCACTTGCTCTCCCTCCACCGATTCTGTTAGATCACGGACGCGTAGGTTCTGGCGTCGGCCTCTGTTGTCGAGGTCCTCAGAGTGCCTATTCACATCTCTAAGTTGTAGGGTATGGTCATCTATTTTCCTGGTTGATCGGAGCAGGACCTGACCGTGTTCCTCCAGTGTCTTTTCAGTGACTGTGACCCTGTCAGCGAGGGATCTGATATCTATCTTTAGGTCCGTCATGGCTGCTGATAGCGTGTCCTTAATGTCAGCAGCGATCGCTTTTAGATCCATGATGTTAAGTTGCAGGAGCAGGGGGGCCTCTGCGCCTCCCGTGGTTAACCCCAGCGGGGGTAGCGGAGCTGCCTGTGATGCCGTCAGTATAACGTCCGTAGAAGCGACGGATGAAGGGGGCATAGGGCCTAGTGCAGGACCTTGGCATGAGGGCATCATGTTCCCCCTGGCGGAGCGGAACATTTCCGGGATATTTTGTCCCTGAGAAGCGGAATGTTCCCTCGGAGAGCGTGAGCGGGAGGGAGGTCGAGGTGTTCCTAGATGCTGTGCCCATGATGCAGGTTGAAAACGGGGTATGGGATCTCCATTAATGGTGGCTGTTTGCCCTGAGGTGGCTGGAGCTCTGAGCTCAGGCGTCCATCTTCCTGCTCGGTCCGGCCACGCCCCCTTCTTCAGGAATTTTTGTCATGCAGCTCAATACACTTCTCCCCCACTCTCCTCTCACCCGGAACTTCTCCCAGGTCTCCAAATTCGCAGCTAAAAACAAAGCTAATCTGCTGAACACTTCTCTTATCTTTGCAGAGAGATTACAGAGCTGAAATTTGCACGCACGCACGCACAAGTGTGAACCCAGCCTAAGGGTTTGGGTTTAAAGTGTTTATAAGAAGTTTTAGTGTGGATGTTTTTATAGTGTTAAGGGCTGCAGGTTTTTAATTTGTTCTTGAAGCTCAGAACCCTTCCCCCAAAACTACCTGCTTCTTTTGTTATGCATGTTTTTCTCAATGTTCTAGGAAGAAGGAGATTTTCTTTTCAGCCTATAGATGTACCTAAGAGAGACAATTTGGGAAGTATTTCTTGTGATAATTTCTTCTTTATTATACACTATTCTGGAGGTTCTCATAACTGAATTTTCTGACATGTCCAAAAATGTATGTGTGAGTGGCACTTTCTCCATTTTTAATGGAGGAGAGAAGAGGTGAGAGGGTTCCTACCGTAGTATATCACCACTTGTTGCTTCCAGGGAAATATCCTTTAATGGCTAGCCTATGCATATCCTGATCACATGCTGTTCCTCACAGCAGGAGGGAGCTCAACCTGATTAGGCTGACAGGTTCTTGACAAATTATATTTCCTCAATTCAGACAGAAGACTGATTTACGCTGTATAATGTTAAAATGTATGTCATGACAAAAATGTGTTTTCTAGTTTTGGATAGATCGGGGAAGGATTAGTACTAGTGTTCGTTTTTTATTTTTGATAGAATAAATACATGTTTTTAACAAATTTAATTTGTTGGTGTTTTTTTGAGCATCCTAAATATCCCCATTTTCTCATGAATCTCACTGCTTTAGGCTACATGAGCAAATGTCTCTATTTTCACATATAACAACAGAGGCTTTGGCTACAGACAGTGAATGCCTGTCAGAGTAAAGCCTCATAACACGATTGGACTTCCATGGGACAAATCCATTGATTTTTGTCCGAAGGGCGTTGTCCATGACCTTGTTCTGCATACAGATGGCAGAACATTTTCAGCCAACATACACCAAACTATGTGTTTTTTTGTTGGAAATTCCGACAACAATTGTCCAATGGAGCATACAGACGGTCGGATTATCCGATAAAATATGTTCATCGGACAACTGTTGTCGGAATATGCGATCGCGTGTATGGGCCTTAACATATAAGGAGAATATTACAAAATGTTCCTCTACCCATAAGACTTTATGACTATTTAAAGGGGTTGTAGAGATTTATTTTTTTCCTAAATAGCTTTCTTTACCTGCAATTGAACTGCCTTAAAGCCAAATTATACCAACAAATTCCCATAAGACTTTATGACTATTTAAAGGGGTTCTATAGGATTTTTTTTGTCCCTAAATAGCTTCCTTTACCTTAGTGCAGGTTAGTGCAGTCCTCCTTCACTTACCTCATCCTCCCATTTTGATTTTAAATGTCCTTATTTCTTCTGAGAAATTCTCACTTCCTGTTCTTTTGTCTGTAATTACACACAGTAATGCAAAGCTTTCTCCCTGGTATGTAGAACGCCTTTTAAGGGGGGAGGGGGCGAGCAGGCAAGTCGGGACACTCTCTACTTTGCAGAGAGAGAAAGGAGCTGGGTGTTAGTGGGTGTCCTGACACTCCTGCTCAAGAGGCTTTTTCCACACTAGGGAGAAAGCCTTGCATTACGGTGTGTAGGTATAGACAGAAGAACAGGGAGTGAGGATTTTTCAGAAGAAATAATGACATTTAAAAGCAAAATTGAAGGATGAGGTAAGTGAAGGAGGACTGCACTAAGATAAAGGAAGCTATTTATCAACAAAAAAAAATCCTATACAACCCCTTTAACCCTTGCAGTGTGTGGGGGCACTGCAAAGGAATTTGTTGGTATAATTTGGCTTTAAGGCAGTTCAATTGCATCTGTGCATTGTGGTTCACTTTAGTACAAGTGATTTTTTGTAGCATATACTGTATATTAGCCAGAATGCCATTCAAAATGGATCACAACATTACTGTGCATTGCAGGAATGTGCTGTTAAATATGAATTTTAGTGCAGGTTGTCACAGTAGTAAAGATGGAAGCTTTTCTCATAGAGCAGTGTCAGATTCTTGATTAGTGGCAAGTTTCAATAGAGAGTCACTTGATCAACAGCTGTGTGTAGAAATGCCACTCGATTTACTGTATTTGCATCTGTGGCTTCAGATTCATCAATTTGTAAGCACGTTGGATTAGGCCAATTCTATTCCCTCATCTTTAATTGGCAGGTTCTAGCACAGCGCTAAGACATAAGCGATTCAAAAGATCATAATTGCATAGTACAAAATACTATGAGCTCCTGCCACAGAACATAATGTAAGACTTTTAATGGCAAAACGCTGTCCATTTATAATATCATTTATATATCATAAACTCCTATTAATGAATGTGCAAGGAAAGCAACTATGTGCAGGGAAAGCAATATCTAAACTTGATTAAAGTGGGACGAATACATCAGGTTATCACTAATGCTTGTAAGAGGTGAATTGGCTAATTTGTTCCGTCTGCCTCGATATCATTCCCTTGCAGGTATTTGCTATTTCATATCGTAGTTCTCGGACAAATTACCTTTCTTAATCTATTTTTACCTGACTCCGGACAAACATCCTATTATAAGAAAAGCAAAAAAATGGAATCTAATAATGGAATGTGCTGGAGAAAAAAAAGACACTTTAGATATACTTTTTCCTACAGCTATAATTTATCATAAGATGGGAGCAGGTGTGGAGTATGGTTATAGGTTATCATCTTCCTCCGCATACCCTAGTAATTATGTGTGCATGCTGTTTGGTTAACACAAGCCTATTATATGCAAGCTTAGAGATTCAGCCCTTAAAGTAGAATTCCGCATTTGTAATAAATTTGGTACTACAAGGAAGGTCAGGGAGATAATCAACTTTGTAAATAGTATTTATATTATCCATCTTGTTCTATTATGCATAAGCAGGCGTTTGAAGGCACCATTGTAATATTGCTTTACAAAATATTTGCTTACACATCGCTTCCCATCAGGTTTACAGAGATTTGCTTAGAACTATTTGCATTTAGCCATTTTACATTACCTCTGCATGTCAATGTCAGAAAAACTAAAAATTATTTGTTTATGGGAAAAAAAACAATTGCAACCTATGGGTTTTCATAACTCATATATATATATATATATATATATATATATATATATATATATATATTGTAGGATTTGGGAATCAGACTCCAATGGTAGGTGCGTTTTTCAGTGAGCAAGCCAGTCCAGAACTGAGTTTTTAAGGGCCTGGTAGTCCACTTTTATTTAAAAACATCAAAGTCCACAGATACAAAAGCAGCCCTCGCAGGGGGGTTTCCATCATTCCTGTATTTGGCAAAAATCAACAGTCGCACACAGCGTCTGATTCGCACACAGCGACTTATCCACACACAGCATTTGATTCGCACACAGCGACTTATCCGCACACAGCGTTTGAGTTTCTTGGACGCACACAGCATCAAACTTCTGGAAGCACACAGCTTCTTTTCTCACAGAGAGACACCAGCCGGCATCTGCCTCCTGCAGATCTGCATGTGTTACCTGCAACCCATGCAGCATCTCTATCCTCTCAGAGATGGGAGCTCACCTGGCTCTCAGGAACAGACCTCCTGTCTGTAGGGTGAGGCTCTGAGACATGCAGGCCAGAACTAAAAAGCCCAACACACAGCTGTGCAATTAACGTGTCCTTCTCTCCAGAATCTGGCGTAAAACAGCCATTTCTCACACAGCACAGGGTCCCACCCTTACAATAAATAAATTGGACCACTTCTACTTGGCATATCATAAATGAGAAACTGAATAAAGGTTAAAGTGTTACTAATCCCTGCATTCACTATATCTGGTCTCCCACAGAAAGAACATGGGAATGCAATTATTTTAGTAAATATTGACTGCTAAATACCTTTTTTTCATCAGCACTTAGAACAGTCATGTGACTTTTATGAGTTTCTGGTTAAAGCTTGTAGGACAAGTTTTCATTTTTCTCACAATTGTCCTATGAGAATACAGGACCCCTGACCATCTGTCAGAACAGTGCTGATCACATGCACTCTCCAAAGAAAATCTCTAGCAATACACAACAAACTGAGTATGTGCAGCATGTCCCCTAGCTCTGTAAATATCAGGTTATTTTTTGGAGACAGTGGAAGAGGGAGATGATCAGAGGAGAGAGGATCAGACAGTCTTTATTATACAATGCAGAAAGGAAAAATCTCTCTAGCAAAACACACCAAACTGAGCATGTGCAGAATGACTCCAAAGGCTCTGTCTCATCAGGTGATGGATTGGGGACAGTGGGAGAAGTTGAGGATCAGAGAAAGCAAGATCAAACAGCCTTTTCTAAACAATGCAGGTGATTCACACCCTTAGGTTCCACAGTGAGTATAACTCACTCATGTTTTACTGCATATACAGACTAATTTAACTGTTGTGGGTTTAGTAACCCACAGTGGGTGAGCGTGTCGGCGGTTCAGTGAGTTGTGGGGGCAGGAAGTTGGGTGGCTTGGTGGGTGAGCGGGCGGCTCGGTGGGCGAGGGGTCGACTGGCCAATCAACGGGCGCAGGAGCAGAGAGATGACATCATCTCTCACCTCCCGGTGCCCACCCTGCATTCCTGCAGCTCTGCCCTCACTATGCAGGCAGCCATGGGCATCTCTATGCTGACTGACTTCACTCTGGGACACAGCAAGTGACGATTCCCACCTTAGCAAGGCAATTGTAGCAGGCAAGTGACAATCCGCAACGTGCGGCAGGTGACGTGTAAGAGGTGGCGTGGCAAGTGACAATCTGCTGCTGATGACAGGTAATGTGGCACGTGACAATCTGCATCTGGTAACAGGTGACATGGTAAGTGACAATACACAATGTGTGGCATGGGACGTGGCATGTGACAATCCGCAATGTGTGGCAGGTGATGTGGCAAGTGACAATCTGCAATATGTGGTAGGTGACGTGGCAAGTGACAATCCGCAGCATGTCGCAGGTGACGTGAAAAGTGACAATCTGCTCAGCTAGTGCCACCAGGCCGAACTCGGCTCCAGTCTCATGGGTTGATGTATGTCTTGCATAATGAGGTAGAGAAATGGGAACAGAGTGTCCCAGAAAGGGGTCAGGGGGAAAAGTGTGAGAGCGAGGAGGAGAGGTAAGGAGTAGTGCTCAAAGTAGTCCAGGTTCTACCGTGGCTCCCGGGGTAATGCCAGGGTAAATAGGAATGTTACAATAGGATGCCCAGGGTTCCCAGATAGCCTTGAATCTGTCTTGTCCTGTAATTTTGCTACGTCTTCTCGCTCCATAATCCAGGAAACTTTCCTCTTGAACCCTTGGAAAGGAACCATGGGGGCTTTCCACACCCTTGCTAGCATTATCTTAGCTCCTAGCAGGATAAAGAAAGTTAGTGTTTGGAGATTTTTATGAAGTCCTGGGAGGGGGTGGTTCAGGAGTGGTATTTGGGGATCGGGAGTTACCAAAGTAACTGTCACAATCCTAATTGTCTGAAATACCTTACTCCAAAAGGATCTGATCCAGGCAGAGGTCCACCAAATGTGGAACATTGTGCCCTCCAGCTCACAGCCCCTGAAGCATAAAGGAGAATATCAAAGCCAGCCTAGAGGGCACATAGTACCACCTGGTCAAAACTTTAAGGCTAGCTTCTATCAAAGATATGTTGAGAATACCCTTAAAAGAGCATTTGGATGCTTGATACCAGCCCAAGGTTTTCCAGGAGCAACCTGTGTCTTCCTCCCAGGCACGAGCATAAGCCGGAGTGTCATTATTATTTGCCAGTGTGGAGTATATTAGAGAGATCCCTCCCCTCTGATCCATAGTGTTTGAGCACCAATGTTCATATAGTGTGATCGTGAAGGGTTCAGTTTGTTGGTCCAGATGGAGTGTAGGAAATGTGCTATTTGGGAGGAACGGAATAGTTCTGAGTTGGGCATCTCCAGTGTTTTCTTGCAGTGTGCCAGAGTGAGGGGGCCCGCCTGGGAGAGGTGGTGTTCAATTTGGTAGAGGCCCTTATCCGTCCACCATTTAAAGGCTTTAATATTCAGACCTGGTGGGAATCCAGGGTTATGAAAAATATGAGCTAAGGGCTTAACGGGTGAGATGAGGGAATGTTGAGTATAGAGCGTGGAGCACAAAGATACAGAATGAGAGTGTGTTGGAGACATAATTGCTGGTCTAAATTTTGGGTTACTCCATAACAGGAAGTCAATGATATTCAAGGGAATGGCTGGTCTTTCCATGGAGAACCAATCAGGCTTAGGGCCCTTAGAGTATACTGTGGATATTTGAGTCAATTGAGCGGCTTGGTAATACCACCACAGATTCAGTAAACCAATACCCCCTGGGACTTCAACCGGAATAACACTCCCTTGGGGCATCTATAGCCTTTTTTGCCCCAGATGAACCGCACAATTGTGGATTGGAATTTAGCGAGATATTGTTTCTTTACTGGTATCGGGAGAGAGCAAAACAGGTACAGCAAACGGGGTAGCAAGGTCATCTTTACTGCATGAACTCTACCCAGCCAGGATAGACCACACTTTTACCAGCTAACCAGGTCCTCCCCACACCTATGGATCATGGGAGGGTAGTTTGCTTAAAATAGTTTGTCTATGTCTAGGGTGAGTTTGATGCCCAAATAGGGAATGTCAATTGAAGCCGGAGAGAAGGCAAAATTGTGTGTTAGCAATTTGTGTTGGTCTGGGGGTACTGTTACATTTAAAGCAATTGACTTCATCATGTTAACCTGCAGACCAAAGACTCTACTAAAATATTGAAGGGTTTTATACACTGTAGGTGTGGAGGTTAGTGGGGTGGTGAGAAAAGGAGTAAATCGTTTGCATATAGTGTGCATTTATGTTCTTGTTCTCCACAAACCACCCCTTTGATGTCAGGACTAGATCGGATCGCTATGGCAGGGTTTCGATAGCTATTGCGAATAGAAGGGGGGATAATGGACATCCCTGCCTGGTGCCCCTTCCTATAGAGAAAGTGTCTGAGTATCTGCCCATCAGGTGCACTTGCGCGTTCGGAGAGGAATATAGCGAGTGGATTAAGTTTAGGAAGTTAGAACCAAAGCCCCATCAACTCAGGATATCGTATAGGTATGCCCAGTTCAACCAGTCAAAGACCTTTTTCAGGTCTATGGAAAGTAGGAATCCCCCATCCCATTGAGACTTAAGCAAGGAGATAATATCTATCGCTCTCCGGATCTGATCTGGCCCCTGTCTCCCAGGGATGAAGCCCACCTGATCTTTTTGAATGTATGTGACAATGAAACTTGCAACACTATTAGCAAGAATTTTTGTCATTATTTTTATATTGTTGTTGATGAGTCAGATAGGGCGGTAATTGCCAACCTCACTCATGTCTTTACCCGACTAGTTGAGATCATTCCCTAGGGGGGGCTCCATCCCTGAGAGCATTAAAGAACTGCGTTAGATGGGGGACTAGGCAGGGGCCAAATTGTTTATAATATCCAGTAGAAAAGCCATCACGCCCAGATGAGGAGCCTAGTCTTGGGTAAATGGTTCCTCTAAACGATCTTTGTGTTCTCTAGTCAATGCTGGCAAAGGGAGGTTATCTAGAAAGGCATCTTTGAATGGTTGGGGGGAAGGAGGGTTGGGTTTGTAGAGATCAGAGTAAAACCTTAGGAATTCTCCCATGATTTTGTTTGGGTTCATGTGCAGGGCTGTGCAGGGCTGTCTTGATAGCATCATGGGTCCCTGGGAAAATGAATGCTCTGGGGCCCCTACATTGGAGACAGTGCAGGTAAACAGACATCAAGTTGGTAGGAGGCAGACAAGCCAAGGTTCCCCTTTTAGGTGGAGCTCAGCATTAAACTGGTTGCAAACCATTACAAGTTATGCCTTGTACACACAGCCGGGATTTCCATAGGGGAAAACTGCGATAAGAGCTTTTGGCCAGGAATCCCAGGCGTGTGTATGCTCCCTCGCAGTTTTTCTGATGGGAAAACTGCCAAAAACCGCTGGCAAAAAAAAGAAGAAAACTGCCTCTCCCGTCAGAAATTCCGAGCGTGTGAATGAGGCATAAGCCTATATTAAGGCTTACCTGTAGCTACCTAGGATATCTCTTAACCCTACACGGTTTAGGAGATATCCCCTGTCCCCTGCATGTGCCGATGTCATCACAGCGATGGAGCCGCGATACCCGGAAGTAACCACCGGGAGAGATGTCGACCGCCGGAGCAGTGTATGAGGACAGCTGCAGGGGCTTCGATCTCAGGTAAGTAATTTATAACAAGCTACTATGCTATTTTCGGGGCAGCATGGGCTCAAGGACCAGCTGCTTCGGGAAAAGTGCAGGGGCCACACATGCAGCTGGGGCCCCTGGGCAGTGGCCCAGGTGTGCCCTCTCATTAAGACTGCCCTGGACAGGTGACATGGCAAGTGACAATCTGCATCAAGTAGCAGGTGACATGGCAAGTGACAATCTGCATCTGGTGGCAGGCGACGGTGGCAAGTGAAACACTCGGGGCTCCCACTGATTCTGCAATAATGCGCTTCAATCATCCTGACATTATATCAACCATGGTGGCAGTCTGATTAAAGCACCATCCATTTCCCCAATAAATTGCCTTCAAAAACATATTTTCTGCTAGTGCCCCATCTGAGACTAGACGCTGGATCCGCCCTGTACAGCAGATGCTATGAAAAGTGAATGTTTCTATACAAAGGCATTAATAGGCTACAGTGGGGGCGTGGCCGGACCTTGAAGGGAGATGGACGCTTGATTTCTGAGCTCTTGCCACCCCGGAGCTACATTTGCCTACTACGGATCACCCAGCTTGTTTTTCTCTACCCAAGAGACATGGGTACTGCCTCCAGAGCCTCGTCCACCTCCAGATCCCGCTCACCCAGAGAAACATCCAACACAATGGCACACACCATACCGGACTTGTTCCGAACACAGAGAGGAAACATGGCGCCTTCCCGCCAACGAGCCTCCTCAGACCTCGCACAGCCGGCCGGACAGGAGCGCTCGGAAATAATCCTCAGACCGACTATGGAATTAACTCCGCCGGATCCGGCTCCGAACGTGTCGGGTGTACAGATTGCGGGTCCACAACGTTACCTCACAATCGACGATCTGCGGAGTGTAGCAGCGGACATCAAGGACACCCTAACGGCCGCCATCTCCGACCTCCGGCTGGAGGTTCGTTCCCTCAGTGGCAGAGTCGCCCGCACAGAAGACACGGTGGAAGAGCACAAAACTATCCTCCACCGAACAACCATGAAGGTGGACGATCATACCCTTCAACTGAGGGAGATAAACCGACACCTGGAAGACCTCGACAACAGGGGACGCCGACATAACCTACGGGTACGGGGCCTACCCGAATCGATCGAGGGAGACCTCGTCCCACAGTCTGTGACGAGTGTGTTCAACTCCGTCCTCAACAGGCCCCCGCAGACCCATATCGCCATGGACAGAATCCACCGGGCCCTACGTCCCAAGGGAAGAGACACGGATCCCCCCCGGGATGTAGTTTGTTGCCTGGCTGACTTCAAACTAAAAGAGGACATTTTAAAATTTGCCAGGGGCAAGCAGCTGTCCCATCAGGACGCCCCGATCCAGATTTTCCAGGACTTGTCGGGCATCACGCTCAAACACCGCCGCGACTTGAGACCTCTGCTGGACGTCCTACGTGCTCAAAACATAGGATACAAATGGAAGTTCCCCTTCTGTCTGTCGGCCTCCCACCAAGGCCGCACCGCGCTGCTGAAGGTCCCGGAGGACCTACCGCGATTCTGCGATACCCTCGGGATACCCCTCGTGGCAGTACCGGAATGGTACGCGGCCTACCGACAATCGGTGCACCGCTGGTCCGCTCCAAGGGACGTACAGATGGAGACACAACGTACGGGGAACCGCCGCCGCCGTTCCCCGTCAAGCTCCCGTGTCCAACACGGCCCGCGAACCCATAGGTCTGACCGAGCACTCTCCCCTCCGCCGGCAGCCCGAAGAGCGAGGAGGGATTATTAGTCGCCTGCAAGACTGATTGCGATATGCCTCTGTTCCCCCGCTGTTGGATTGTTCGACTACCCGCCCTGTTCTGTGAGTAAGCTGGCTATGACCCAATAGAATAGTCTACAGTTTCCGTTTTTCATTAAACCTTCTTCACGTAGACCCTTTATTTCCCTCGGGACTGAGTATCAGTGGTTTTATTTTGGGGTTTTTCTTTTTGTGTCCCCCTGCCGACTGCCACACCGCCCCCCGAAGTGTACTGTTGTGACCCCACGGTCTTCCGGACTGACCGCTCACTACCGAACATGGCTTGCCCATAAAACTTTTAATAGGCTCGGACCGCTACACGCGCCGGCCATGCTTCCAACTAGATCGCGGGGTCCACAGTCCAGGATCACAGCCCAAAACTACAACTCCCAGGTCTCGTAGCGTATGGAAATCCGTCTCGGCAGGGCGGCCCCACTAGCCCTGCCCTCCCTACGTCAGCAGACCTTGCATAGCAGATGCCGGACCCGGAAAAGGCTAGTGTCCGCCGGGAACTCTGTCCGCCATGGGACCACGGCATCCGAGAGTTCCGGTCCTAGTAAACTAGCCTACCGTTTCCTCTACCTGCGGCCTGCGACCGCGGACACAGTCTCATAGGCTAGTTGCTGCACCGCTTGCGGAAACCAATAGACTGCCACTCGAAGGAACAGATACTTCTACAAGCCCTACCTCAGGACAGTGGCAGCCCCAGCCTATCACTTGCACCTACTCCGACGGACAACATGGCCCTCTTAGTGCTGCTGATTCGACACTTGGGAAGCCGCCCTCGATTCCACGCTCCCTGGACGCCTGGCACCCTGGCGGTTCACCCGCTCCTGCCCTCCACAGTTCTGCTCTGTTGCTCCCACCGTCAAGGACAATATGCACGCTGACAGGACTGGTCTCCCAATGCGGGGGTGATATCCCCGGCTGTTGTCCTGCAGGAACCTGTTAGTGACCAAGCATGCCCTAAAGCCTCCACTGGGGATGTCCCCGCGGGGCACACATGGAGACCACACACTGTGACTATGGGCCCCCCTCTCCGATCTCTGGGAAGACTAACAAACTGTGAGATATACTCATCCTGTGTTTGTTTATGTAAATGCCTGCGGGTTTGGTTTGTGGGCAGACTCTAGGAGGAAAAGCAAGGTCAGTACATATGACAACTTGGGGGGTTACAGCGACAGTGAGGCACTTCTGGCATGACTGCGGGGGGGTAATACCTCCACAGTCTCTAGCAGGGGGCGCAGCGCCACGTACCCGGTTTGCACGGGGGTGAGCGACGCGCCATCCAGCTCCGGGCGTAGTGGCTTTGCAAAGGGGGGTGGCATTGATGAGGGAGTTCCCTAACCTATGTGGAGGGAATCCTTCATCCCAAACCACTCCCCCAGGAGGCTGGGGGCCCAATCTCTCCCGGAGAAAACATACCGCTCCACTTTCAGGGTCTACGTGGGCTCCCCCTTTAGACAGCTGGTTCAGGGTTGAGTGCCCCGCCTACTCACAATGTTGCTCTGGGGTGGCATATCGCCCATCAGTTCTTTTTCATTCCTCAGTTTTAGAACTTGACTTAATTGGTTTACTCGTTCCGTTTGCTACCGACTAACATACGGTCTCCCGGCCTGGACTGACCAACCCCCACACGGTTGTACTTACGGGCAGGTGTACCTACTGGTGAGGGGCGCCTGTCTGGGGTGCACTGTACTTATTGGTGGCAGGACCGTACTCGGGGGGAGCCTACCTCCCCCTCACTAGTGCGTGGACCCCACCCCCGTACTGGGCCTGACACCCAGCTTACTTACCTCCTGATCCCCCCCCTCTCCTTTTCCCCTGCCCCCCCTCCTCCCGACATCCCCTCCACTCCTATCCCGACTGATCCTCCCCCGCCCCTCGCTATTGACTTTGAATATGACTGCCGCTCTGAACCCCTCTCAAATTGCCCCACAAGGGGATTCGTCCTCTCTGAATATCAAACTGTATTCCCTGAACGTTCGGGGACTTAACACACCTGAACGACGATCCTTACTGCTCACCTCTATACACAGGGAAAGGCCTCAAATAGTGCTATTGCAGGAAACCCACTTCAGGTCAGACAGTATCCCTACACTGCGTAGCCGTAACTATCCGACTGTGTTCCATGCAACCAATGATACCTCTAAATCTAAAGGAGTTTCCGTACTGGTCTCCCGACATTGCTCCCTACAGGTAGATGACGTCCAAAGGGACCCGCAGGGGAGGTTCCTATTCCTTAAGGGAAGGCTCAACAACACACCAGTAACCATTGCAAATATATACGCCCCAAACTCGCACCACGTCCAGTTCTTTCGAGACATTATCCTACACCTGACAGCCTTCCAATCTGGAATGCTGATCCTGGGGGGTGACTTTAACGTACCCCTGACCCCGCTCCTTGACACCTCTAACGGGACCTCATGTCTGACTTATCGGGCTCTCCGGGCTATCAAAACCCAGCTAAATCTCCTTACCCTCCATGACTCCTGGCGCACGCTATATCCTACAGTTAAGGACTACACATTCTACTCGCCTCTACATGCGAAATACTCCCGCATTGACTTTTTCTTTCTTACTCAAGCAGACCTGTTCCACCTTGTAGACGCTACGATTGAACCTAGGGTGTGGTCAGACCACCACCCCATCACCATGACGCTCGCATGGCACGGGCAGACACCTGGGCGACCTGCTTGGAGGATGGATGATTCGATCCTCCTGGACCCAGGCAACGTTGCCATCCTAGCCGAAAAGATAGCACAGTACTTTACGAATAACTCCTCCCCTGAGGTGGCACCGGCTACGGTCTGGTCAGCACATAAATGTGTCCTCAGAGGGGAATTGATATCCCTCATGACACAAAGGCGCAAACTCCGTGCTGCCCAAATCAATGAGCTTACAGACAGGATAAAAATCTTGGAACGTGCGCACAAACGTTCCCAGGCGGAAGACACGCTTGAGGCTTTATTGGTAGCTAGGAAGGCCCTGCTCGAGGAGCTTCACGTGAGGTTAAAACGCAAATTTTCCCTGTCACACAAACTATACTATGAATTCGGGAACAAGTCGGGTAAATTATTGGCCAGTGCCCTACAGAGGAAAAAGGAAGCTAACACAATCCACTCTATCACCACCCCTAACGGTGAGACCCTGCATAGATCAGACCGGATAGCTGGGCAGTTCACTGCATACCTCTCCGCTCTATACGATCTACCTGTCCCGCGGGATTCGGAATCCCCCACGTCCCGGGAGGAGCTCATGGCGGGGTTCCTCTCGAGATATGGGTCCCCTTCCACCCTGCCGCCAGACTTAATGCATTTAGACGAGCCGGTGTCCGTCGATGAAACACTTAGAGCCCTGAAACAAATAAAACCAGGTAAATGCCCAGGCCCAGATGGTCTTTCCTCGGGCTATTACAGGACTTTCTCCTCCCTGTTGCTCCCCCATTTCGCACAAGCCTTCAATGACATCCCCTTTTCCCCCTCCACAGGAACTGACCTACTGGAAGCCCACATCGCGCTGATCCCCAAGCCCGGCAAAGATCCCACGCTAGTCCCTAACTATCGCCCCATCTCCTTGCTCAATGTGGACCTAAAACTATACGCCAAAATACTAGCCAACAGATTACTCCCCTACATACCGAACTTAATCTCGACAGACCAAGTGGGTTTTGTCCCTGGTAGGGAAGCCAGAGACAACACCTCAAAGGCGATAAATGTTCACCACTGGCTGTCCACATCCAAAGCCCAAGGATTCCTGCTGTCCCTTGATGCAGAGAAGGCGTTTGACAGAGTGGCCTGGGACTACATGGAGGCGGCCCTCCTCAAAATGGGTTTACCCACGCGCTTTATGCAAAGGATCATGGCTCTTTACTCAGTCCCTTCCGCCAGAGTCAGGGTCAACGGCCACCTGTCGAGCGCCTTCTCTGTACGCAACGGCACCAGACAAGGGTGCCCCCTCTCACCCTTGATCTTCATCTTGACGTTAGAACCCTTCCTTAGGCGCTTGCGGGACAACCAAGATGTACGGGGCGTGACAATCAAGCGTAAGCAATACAAGATAGCTGCATATGCAGATGACGTTCTCTTATTCTTGACAAACCCACTGATCACTTTGCCTAACTTGCTTAAAGATTTCAGCTTATTCAGTAGGTTGTCTAACCTCAAAATAAATTTTGGGAAATCCACGGCACTGAATGTGTCCCTCCCGCAGGACACCGTGACCCTATGCAAACAGAATTTCCCCTTTAAATGGGAACCGGAGGCCATTACCTATTTAGGTATCAAATTGCCCACAAGACTCCCAGATTTATACGCCAAAAACTTTTTACCCGCTCTTCAAACAATTAAGAACGATCTGTTGAAATGGAACAAGGGCACGTTTTCGTGGTTCGGCAGAGCAGCGATCCTGAAAATGAACGTCCTCCCGAGGCTCTTATATCTGCTGCAAGCTATCCCACTAAAACTCCCCACAGCCTTCTTAACCTCATTTAAATCAATCTGCAGGACCTTCCTTTGGTCGGGTCGCCCGTCTAGGCTGAAATGGGACAGACTCACTCGCCCCAAAAATCTGGGTGGTATAGGCCTGCCTGACCTCTCCCGATACCATAAAGCTTGCCTACTGACGAGAATAGTCGACTGGCACGTCCACAGGGAAAGCAAGGCCTGGGTGGAGTTGGAAGAGGCATTCGTAGGGTTTCGGATCTCCCACCTTCCCTGGATAGACCCGAAACTAACCCCCAGGTCCTGCTCCTCCCACCCCTTGATCGGTCCCACTATCTCAGCACTCAAAAACTTAACCAATAGCACTGACACTCCCCCTTTCCCAGGACCCATGACACCGCTGAATCACAACCCAGGTTTCACAGCTGGTCTTTCCTCCAGCGGGCTCCAGGAACACCAACCCACCCCCTCCTTCAGGGCACACCAGTTCTTTGACTCCAACACGCTCCTCACCCACTCAGAAATGACTGCTAAATTTCCAGGATTAGTTTTACCTCGATTCAAATACTTTCAACTGCGGCACTTTCTACAGGACACGCCGACACCTACCCGATGGCACAGAAGCTTCACACCTTTCGAGAAGCTATGTACCTCCTCTGAGCCACAACGACATCTTGTCGCCACCCTTTACTCCGAGCTCACGCCACACATGTCTGCTAACACCGACATTCATGAGAGGTGGGCGTCTGATCTCGAGACCCCCATCTCTGATGATGACTGGCACTCGATCTGTTCTCACACCCACAAAGGCTCCATAAACGTGTCGGCCCAGGAAAACAGGTACAAGCTATACTCCAGATGGTACAGAACTCCCAGCAAATTACACAAATTATTCCCGGAGGTCCCTCCCACCTGCTGGAGATGCGGAGAGGCCGAAGGCACTCTCCTACATATCTGGTGGGCTTGCCCGAAAATTCGACCCTTCTGGATAGCCGTACACGACCTCATCACACAAATCACTACATTCACTCCTGATTTCACCCCGGCACAATACTTGCTCCACCATACCTCCCTACCTCAATCGATGTACCACAAATCGCTAGTCCTTCAGTTAATCAACGCCGCGTCCCAGTGTATTCCCCTACGCTGGAAAAGCCCCCTTCCACCTACCATTACTGACTGGCAGGACAGGGTCAACAAAATTGAAGAGATGGAAAGAATCATCCACCAGACTAAGGACACGCCCGAGAAGTTTAGACTCACCTGGGGGTGCTGGACACACTACAGAACCTTGCTTTCACCAGGCCCGCAAACAACTCCTGACTAGCCCCTAAACTGACATACACCAGATGGCGCAGAATCTCGATCGTATGGCCGATCAAAAGGTTATAACACCCCTACAGTACCCCCCCTTACTTTTCCAATTCCTTTCTTCCCTTCCTCCCCCCTACCCGGTTACTACAAGCTTCGACGCAGGCCTCACAGCCTGCAGAAACCACTCCGGACTCATGCGTAGGGGAAGGCGACATCGCCTACTACATGCTGGAGTGGGCTTTCTTTATAACGGAGTGGTAGAAGTATAACACAGGACCAAGGACCGCATAAAATAACTTTTTATACGCCACATAATAGGACCAGGCCGACCTGCCCTCATTCGGCAAGTGCAAATGGTGCCCCCCCACCCACAGATTAGTTCCCGTTAGGGGTGGGTGGTGGGTGGGACTGTCTACAAGGGACCGATGCCTTCGGTTCCGTCTGTTCTCTTGTCCACTGGGCCTGGTCCACGACACCTCTTGTAGATCTCTTCGACCCCGACCGTAGAGAATCGCTGTCCAAGGGGTTTCCCCCCTGGGAGGGGATCCCAACAACATTGTAAGGTCTTTATTCATACAGCTTCCCCCCCTATACGCAATACTACTAATGTCTTATTGAAATGCGTTTGGAACATTGTTGTTAAAACTGTTGTGTTTGACACATTCATTATAGTACTTTGCCTCTGTTGAAGAATGTTACCGTAATGTAATGTGATATACTAAGATACTGTAACCTGTACAAACTTCAATAAACTTTATGGAAAAAAAAAAAAAATAAAAAAAAAAAATGGATGGAAAAAATAAAAAAATAAAAAGCAAAAAAAAAAATTAATAGGCTACAGTTTGTGTGTATGAAGGGTTAACTATGAAGTTTCCTGACCCTAGTGACAAACATTCTCAGTCTTTTGGAGCCTAGATTGCTGTCCTGCAAGTAGGAAATTGTCTTTGCTGGGTGGGACTAAGGCCTCGTACACACGATCAAATCTGTTTGCTGGAAACGGTCTGCTAGACCGTCCCAGCAGACAGATTCGATCGTGTGTACGGCCGAGCCGACGGATTTGGCCACCCGACAGATTTCAAAGCATGCTTTGAAATCTATCGGGTGGGAATCCGTCCGCCCGACATGTCTGCTGGTTAGTACACTTACCAGCAGACATGTCGTCCCGCACCGCCGCCGAATGGATTCGGCGCATGCGCGGAAGTGTTTTACTTCCTGGTGCGGTGACGTGGCGGCGTCAACGTCACCGCCACGTCACCGCTACCTCAGCGCGCCGTCTGCTGGCGGGGATTTTGGTTTGCTCGTGTGTACACGCGAGCAAACCAAAATCCTATCAGACAGATTTGTTCAAATCGGTCAGTCCGACCGATTTGAACAAATAGATTGCCTCGTGTGTACGAGGCCTTAGAGTGCAGTCTACATGGGTCGAATTTTGAAATATTTTTTTTTTTTTCTAAAATCTTATCTAAGAATTTTCGTTGTAATTTGCACTATTAGTGGGCTGCAGCAACAGTCGATTTTCGTGTGGCCAATGAATTTGAGTAATCGGGCATGTTAGACATTTTTTGAAAAACAAACAATTTTCTAATAAATGATGTGCAAGAAAAGAATATTCTCAGCCACGAAAAAAAAAAAAATGTGCAACAACAGGAGGTTAAATTGAAGGCTTGGTTGGTCGAATTTCTAAATCAACAGTGGCACCATCGGATCAGAAAATGCATGAAATGTCCGATTCTCAAAAGAAAATTCTGTATGGCCAGCCTAAGAGCGCAGTATTCACATTTTGGTAAAGATTGTTGCCATTACACATTCAACTGTGAAAAGTGCAATAACAGCAAGTTGATTTTAACTTAAATAGTCAGATCACTATAAAATGACAGCGGATGGGATGTCAAACCTACAAGTCAGTACTTAAGAGTCGGTTCACACTGGGGCGACGCGTCAGGCGGCTCAACCACCTGACGGGTCGCTTCCCATGTAATGCAATGGAACCGTTCTAATCAAAGCAATGCAAGTCGCTCCGACTTAGAAATTTGGTTCCTGTACGACTTGCAGAGCCGCCCCCGGAGTTGTGCCGCCTGTTTGTGAACCGACTCTAACAGCTTCCGGATCGCGCCACGCATTTTTACTGCAGAAGCCAGCCTGGGTGCATAAAATCATGTACCTGTACGTGATTTTGTGCATGTGGTTTAGGGGGAGCAAATCAGCGGGTCCAGTGACTGCGATGGCCGATGCGACCCGCCGATCTTTCACAGGACAAACGGAGCAGTGGTGAGCCAATGTAAACAAGGCACACCGCTGCTCTGTCAGGGTGGAAAAGAGAGAGATTGTGTTTTAGCTAAGCTGAATCATGATCTCTCCTTTCCTCCAGTAAATTCACTCCCACCACAATTATTAACATCTCCCAGGGAACATATTTAACCCCTTGTCACCGCTGTACTTAACCCCTTGCCTGCCAGTGTCATTTTTTAGCACTGATCACTGCATTGGTGTCACTGGTCCTCAAAAAGTGTCACCTAGGGTCAGATTTGTCTGCCGCAATGCTGCAGTCCCGCTAAAATTTGCAGACCATTACCTGTAAAAACAATAAAAAATAAAT
The DNA here is from genome assembly GCA_029574335.1 of Rana kukunoris. NCBI lineage: Eukaryota > Metazoa > Chordata > Amphibia > Anura > Ranidae > Rana > Rana kukunoris. The sequence continues at coordinate 128,223,046 of CM056056.1, forward strand.
AAAAGTCCCTAAATCAATCCCTTTTTTTGTAGACGCTATGGGCCAGATTCATGTACATCTGCGCATTATTGGACCGGCGTAGCGCACCGCCTTTACGTTAGACTTGCGCAATGTAGCTGACAATCACCCTTTTCTCGTCGCTTTTACGCAGAAAATTGCGCATGCGTAACGTTATTTCAGCGGCGTAAGGCAGAGTAATACAAATTGGGAAGGACGTGGGCGTGTTATATTGAAATGAGCCGTGACCCCATGCAAATGAAGGGCCGGCCGGCTTGCGCATGCACGCTTGAAGCAGACCATGTCAGCACCTCTGTGCGCATGCTCACAACTCGGGAACGGCGCAATCAGTGAAATTGGAAATGGACTAGGGCAAAATCATGAACTACGCAAACAGCATAAATAGACAGAGACAAACGCAATTCCTTTGCAAAAGTACATCCCTTTGTATCCCTCCCTATACAGCAAGGTGCTTTTGTTCTGTTGTTTATTAGCGTTTGTTTGTTTGTTTGTTTGTTTGTTTGTTTGTTTGTGACGTGTCTTTGAGAGTGATTTTTGTCTTTTATGTGTTTTCTTTGTTGTTATTTGGTTTAAATTATATTTTTGCTGGTCATTTTTTTTTGGTTCTGTTTGTGTATGATTTGGGAATGTGGGGGTGACATTCCTGCGGGAAAAGGGGTGTCACCCTCAATTTTGGTGGAGAAGGGTTCCCCAGGACCAGGGAGAAGTGATCCCCAGGTCCGTGTGAATGGTGTATGAATGTACAGTGACATAATTGGAGCCTTGGCATGGCGTTGCTGCTCACAAGTCCTGCATGGTGGACTGGTGGCAATCCAATGTGATGAGGATGTGGGGTGTGTGTGCTAGGGACCACAGTGGTGTGCATGCATGCATTCTCATTGTGCCATGATTAATGTGTGTGTTTAACGTGCAAAGATGCATAATGTGAGCTGGCATGAGATGGGGTCCCAGTGCATATGCAGAGTCACCTTGAAGGGAAAAGACAGGAGGATGTTAGTAGTGCATGTGCCCCTTGTGATGTGTGCATCATGGGGGGGGACAGTCATGCCTGCCACCCATGTCACTCACCAACCAGCCAGCTGTCCCCATACATGTTCTGTTCGCAATCTGTGGGGATGGGGCTCTGATTGTATATGTAGCTGTCATGGGTAGTGTCATGTGTTGGGCTGGTGATGTCCTCCTGCAGGGTTGTGGTTAATTCCATGATGGCATGAGGTGAATCTGAAGATGCGAGACACCTCAGAATCACTCATGCCATAGATGTCTAGGCGTGTGTGATATATCCTCTCCCGTGAAAAGTGGAGAGTGAAGATTGAGGGGCTTGTATCAGCTAAGAATATTGTATTAGATTAGATTAAATTGAAAAGTTTATATAAGCAAAAAAATAAATAAAAAATAAATAAAAAAAAATCCTGTGCCCTCCTCCTTCTTTGCTCATCTAAAGTCAGTAGTATAGCTATGAGCATGGATGACACTGGCATGTTGGCATACAGTTTGTTGGGCAACACGTGTGACTGCTGAGCTCCTCACTAACAGTGTTGCTTTATCTGACATGTAGACGATTTTTCTCTTTTTAGACCAGCTTTTATATGGTCTAATTTTAGACAGGACATTTTGCTGTTGCGCACACCGCGTAGCCTGCGCTGCCCCAGCGTTCTTTTGTGGATCCCCGTAAGTCCCTCATTAGCATATTTGACTAGCAAATCAATGGTTTGTCTAGCGCAGTTTTGCGCGGATGGATGCGCCTGTCTAACGAAATTACGCTGGACAAAAAAAAGTAGATTTCTTGCGTATCTCGTTTTGGGGATGCCGTGCATCGAAACGCACGCGCACAATTAGACTTACGCCGCGCATCTCCTGTTACGCCGGCGTAATCGCTCTGTGAATCTGGCCCTATAACTCTTGTGCAAACCAATCAATATACGCTTATTGGTATTTTTTTTACCAAAAATATGTAGTAGAATACATATTGGCCTAAATTGATGAAGACATTTGTTTTTGTCTTTTTTTATTTTTTTATTTTTTTATTTGGGAAAATGTAGCAAAAAGTTAAAAATATTGTTTTATTTTTCAAAATTGTCAGTCTCTTTTTTGTTTATCGTGCGCAAAAACAAACAAACCTGGAGAGGATATGAAATACCACCAAAATAAAGCTCTATTTGTGGGGAAAAAAAGACATACATTTTATTTGGGTACAACGTTGTACCCAGGAAGGGGGCAAAACCTTCCAGGGCTGAAATGGTTAAATATTTCTCATGTCTTCAATAGCTAACTAGTAGAACTGCATTCATTATAAACCACTTTAACAAAGTTTATCATCTCGCTGTCCTGTCATCTTCTCTAATTTGTCAGAAAGGTGGAAGCATGCTTAAAACACTTGCGAAATACCAGCATAAAAATTCTAAAGTAAATGAACTGCATGGCAATTTTGGGCATATGGATTTAGAAATGCGTGTATAATGCAATATTTCCAAAGTTCACTTTTACGTAAGACTCCATTTGTGTTACTTAAGCCTCTGCAGCAATATACTTCAAAGAACTGTTTCCAAGTATCACTGAGAAGCATAGCTGGAAAATATTTTTATAACCGAACCATGAGATTATTTACAATATTAGACCACTTTGTTGGTTATTTTAGAAGGTGATTTATTGACTGTGTTTAGTGCAATGACCATATGGTGAGATTCACAATACTGAGGTACTCTAATTTCTATTAAGGCGGCCATACACGGTTCGAATTTCAATTTTAGCTTTAGGCTAACCAAACATGTTACAATCTGAACAAACAATCTCTGTACAATCAAATTTAAATCTTCCAAAAGTAATAACAGGAGACCAACCTAATCTATCTTAACCAGTCTGGCTGGTTACTTATGTGCTTGTTCATATATGTAGAGGATATTGTACAGTCATATTGTTATGTGTCTGATGAGCTTTAGCTATACTGTAAGCAAAAACCTGCAAGCAAGTACTTTAGCATGAAAAAAAAAGACGCTAGGCCGGTGTTAAAACAGAAAAAATACAAAATGCAAAATACACAGACAAATATATATATATAATGAAGTCGTTTTACATGTCAAGAATCTTATGTTAATGTCCATTCAGTTCTGAAACATATGCAGCTCTGTCACACAGCACAGCCCTGGATAGTTGGGGAGGAGACCCGACTATCCTTGGTTGCAGTTAAGTAACACTTACAGATCTTGTCTCTCCACCAGCCTGTTCCCGGAGAGTAAAAAGAGAAAACCCAGGCCGAAGAGCTCATATTTCTGTCACAATGCTCCCTTCTCCACTTTCAGAAAAACTGTATATCTAAGCAAATTCAAGTATTTGTGCTCCTTGCGTTCAAAAACAATTTTGACAATGTACGGTAATATTTAACCACTTTAGCCCCGGACCATATTGCTGTCCAAAGACCACAGCACTTTTTGAGATTCGGCACTGCGTCGCTTTAACTGACAATTGCGCCATCGTGCGACGTGGCTCCCAAACAAAATTGCCGTCCTTTTTTTCCCACAAATAGAGCTTTCTTTTGGTGGTATTTGATCATCTCTGCGTTTTTTTTTTTTTGCGCTATAAACAAAAATAGAGCGACTATTTTGAATAAAATGCAATATTGTTTACATTTTGCTATAATAAATATCCCCAAAAAAGATATAAACATTTTTTTTTCCTCAGTTTAGGCCGATACGTATTCTTCTACATATTTTTCGTAAAAAAAAATCGCAATTAGCGTTTATTGATTGGTTTGCGCAAAATTTATAGCGTTTACAAAAAAGGGGGTAGTTTTATGGCATTCTTATTAATATTTTTTTTTACTAGTAATGGCGGCGATCAGCATTTTTTTCAGTACTGCGATATTATGGCGACTTATCGGACACTTTTGACACATTTTTGGGACCATTGGCATTTTTATAGCGATCAATGCTATAAAAATGCATTGTATTACTATAAAAATGCCATTGGCAGTGAAGGGGTTAACACTAGGGGGCGGGGAAGGGGTTAAGTATGTTCCTGTTTGTGTTCTAACTGTATGGGGGGTGGACTCACTAGGGGAAATCACTGATCTTCTGTTCATACATTGTATGAACAGGAGATCAGCGTTTCCCCCACTGACAGGAACGAGAGCTTTGTGTTTACACACATAGCTCTCGTTCCCCGCTCTGTACCGAGCGATCGCGTGTGCCCGGCGGCGATCGTACCCGCCGGGCACGTGTGAGGGATGCGGGGGCGTGCGGGGGGCGCGGGCCGCCGGCGGCGCGCCCGCGCCCCCTAGTGCCCGAAAAAGAGAGGACGTAGAGCTACGTGCTCCCGCGAGACAGAGCTACCGTCCCGCTGTAATATGACGGCGGGCGGTCGGGAAGTAGTTAATGCAGAGTGGAATTAATGTGTGTCCTATAAATCTGTGTGGAGTTCAGCTTTAGGAATATTTATCAGAAAGTTAATTGTTTCCAGTCAAAGAAGAAGCAACTTGCAAATATAAGTTTCACATGATTATCTATCTATTTTACGAATTATGTAAGGTAAATGTATAAAAGACATCGCTTTGTAACATGCATTAAGAGCAAATACTAATTGGTGAGCAGAACTGTAGCACCATGAACTGTTAATAAGATTAATACATGAAATATCTATTTAAGTACTTATGCTGGTCATTAACAGTAATCTAATTATGTATTAATTATAGTGGTATTTACATGAGCCATGTTTAAAATCTGTGCAAATTAGCAATTACCAGGACATCATACATTAAAGTTAGATCTTGTCCAGCGATCAAAAAAACACATCTATCATGTGCATTAAAGTGATACTAAACTAAATCTATTTAGGTATGGATTCTTAACTCAAAAAGTACCTAGTGTTGATTTTTTGGCCTCCTCTAAATCTCCAAATGTCTTTTTTGTTGTTTCTGTGATCCAATTTCATGTTACAGGGTGCTTACATTCTTTCTCCATGATACCACTGTATGTAGGTGTAACGGAACTAAGTTTTCTGCCTGTACATCTATAATAATCATGCAGTGGGATATTATGAGGTGTGAACATCCTCCGTCTGTCTAGATGTATATTAGAACTGAATCAGCCTGGCTCCTAAAACCTCTCTTTAGGTATGCTAATGCCCCTGTCTATTCCCAAAGGTTAATTGATCTATTGTGTGTGTGAAAGACCTGTGTTTATCCTTAAGAGATTGTATATTGTATTCCAAATTAGCAGTATCCGGTCAGTGGTATTGAAATAGCATGTCACTTATGTTCAGAAGAACTGTCAGCGGAGGGAGGGAGGGGAGGGATTGTGGGGGAGGAGGGAGGCTTGGAAGAGTCAGCGGAAGCTTTTATCTCACCAAATGAGCCAAGAAGAAAGAATAGTCTAAGAAAGGTCAGGAATGTTTCCTTAGAAAAGAGAAATGATAAGAAAATAACAAGGAAAAGATGCCGATAATTAAATTTCTGTCGTATAATGTGAAAGGCCTTAATAATCCAACAAAGAGACACAAGATCTTAAAAGAACTGAAAAGCTACAGGACGAACGTGGTTTTCCTGCAGGAAACACACCTTTCTATATAATCTAATATTAAGCTATATTCATCTGATTTTGCCGTTTGGTACTACGGCGATACCATCTCCAAACGAGCTAGGGGAGTAGCTATTGGCCTGGCCAAAGGAGTTTGGTTTATACCAGCCGACCGGCTGGTTGACCCTGAAGGGAGGTTTCTCTTCCTAAAAGGAGAACTGGAAGGGCTAGAATGTACACTGGTAAATATCTACGCTCCTAATGTACATCCGATAAAATATCTCATGGAACTTTTAGAAAAACTGAAAGATTTCAAGCAAGGAAAGGTTATTATGGGAGGAGACTTAAACTTCTGCCTCGACCCAGAGGTAGACAAGACCCCCCAGTCGAAAGAGAAAAAAAAACGCTCTTAAAAAAGATAAAAAATAGACTATATTGTAGTCAACTGGTAGATGACCCAGCGGGATTATACGTTCTACTCCTCAGTGCATGGTAGCTATTCCCGCATAGACCACATTTTCTTGGACCATAGCGGTCTGGAGATGGTGGCGGATGCGGAGATAGGGGCCATGACACTCTCAGACCACGCCCCAATAAGCGTTTCCTTAAACATACTAGGAAGCCAGAAATCATTCCAGAATTGGAGGCTGAACGAGGAACTATTGATGGATGAGAGTAGTCTAACTAGGATAAAAAAGGAGCTGGGGGACTATTTTAGGACCAATGACACAAATGAAATATCGGGAGCGACACTTTGGGACGCACACAAAACATTGATAAGAGGGATCCTGATATCAGAAGGGACGAGGAAAAAAAAAGAAAGAAGTTGTAAGAGAGATAAAATAATAACAGAGATATTAAAGCTAGAGCAAAAACACAAAAAATCGGTAAAGCAATGTGAGATATACCAGGCCTTAGTTAACAAACGAAACGATCTAAAAGAGCTAATAAACCAGGAAACAAAAAGGGAATTTAATTTAGTTGCAAAAGAAAGGTACATGTGGGGAAATAAAACAAATAAACATCTAGCCAGGATGGTACAGAAAAAAAAAAACAAGAAACTATATCGAAAAAATTAAAAATGAGAAAGGGGAGATATTACACACCACAAAAGAAATAGCAAAATCTTTTAGAACATACTATGAGAGGTTGTACGCAGTGGAACATAGGAAGTGGAAACAGGGTGAGAAGGAGAATAAAATAATAGAATTTTTAAAAGGAGCGGGAGTATCAAAATGTAGCCAAAATGATGCAGTTATGATGGATAGGCCAATCACAGAAAACAAAATAAAGAGAGCTCTAGACGAATCAGCGTTAGGTAAAAGCCCAGGGCCAGACGGCTTCACTGTCCTCTACTATAAAAAATGCAAGGAGATACTCATCCCTAGACTCTGCCAATATTTTAACAGGTTGGGGAAAGACTATCCGCTAAGTAGAGAAGCAGCAGAGGCGACCATCACAGTTATACCAAAGGAAGGAAACTATGGCAAAAACTGTGCAGGATATAGGCCGATATCTCTGTTGAATATAGATACTAAATTATTCGCAAAGATACTTGCCGGAAGAGTAAAACAGGAGATGACAAAACGAGTCCATCCTGACCAGACGGGGTTCATTCAGGGGAGAGAGGGAAGAGACAACGGGGTTAGGGCCCTCCTCGTCCTTCAAAAAATGAAAGATGGTGGGTACCCCAGTCTACTCCTGTCGATAGACGCAGAAAAAGCGTTTGACAGGGTAGACTGGGGACTCATGCTAAATACGTTGGAAGAAATGGGCTTTGGGCAGACGATAATGAGGTGGATTAGAACTTTATACCAAGCCCCGACAGCAAGGATAAAAATAAATGGAAGTCTCTCCCAAGTGTTTAAAATGAAGAACGGAACGAGACAGGGATGTCCTCTGTCTCCAATGTTATTCGTACTATCAATTGAGCCCCTGCTGGCCAGGATACGCAGGTGCCCAGAAATTGAAGGAGTCAAAATAAAAGAAGAAGAACATAAGCTTTCCGCCTTTGCAGACGATGTCCTGTTCTACATAGTTAATCCCAAGACATCAATACCAAAATTACTTGAAATATGCACCCAATACGGAGAAATCTCTAATTTTGAATTAAACATTACTAAAACAGAAGTTCTAAATGTAAGTACATCTCGGGCAGAGGCACAAGAACTTAGAGGCATGTACCAATTCCCGTGGGTGGAAAAACGTAAGTACCTAGGGGTTAACTTAACAAACTCAATTAAAAAAATTTATGAGATAAATTATATCCCACTTCTAAATGAAATTAAAGATGAAATAACAAGGGTAAAGAGTAGACCAATATCATGGATAGGCAGAATTAATTTCTGTAAAATGGTACTCGTACCAAAAATTTTATACAAATTCCAGATGCTCCCTATTATTCTCCCAAAGGTAATGCTTCAGACCCTCAAAAACTTGATCATGAAATTCATATGGAGGAATAAGAAGCATAGAATCTCACTGCAGATATTAAAACAACCAAAAGAGAAGGGAGGGCTGGCAGTCCCCGACATTAAAAAATATTACGACGCTGTGGTATTATCGAGAGTGGTCGAATGGGCCAGAGGAAATAAAGAAAAACGGTGGGTCAGTATAGAAAACGCACTATCAGAGGTGAATTTAAAAAAAATAATATGGAATCCCCCCCAACATAGGATAGTGGGTACAAATACACATGAAATCACTAGGAACGCACTTAAAATCTGGGACACTACTCACAAAAGAATAGACAAAGAATATAATTCACCCTTCTTAGCATTAAAAAATAACGATTATTTTGAACCAGGTAAAGTATTGGTGGGAGGAAATTGGATAAAAAAAAGACACGGCACAACTAAGAGAAGTTATAAAGGATGGGCACTTAATTTCACTGCAGGAAATAGAAAAAAAAGAACATTTTATGAAAATAAATAACTGGAGATACCAACAGCTCAGAAATTTTATTTGGAAACTACCACAACCTCTGAGGACGGGAGATCAGTTAACAGAATTGGAAAAATTATGTTCAATAGAAAATTCCAAAGGCACGATCTCAAAGTTGTACAAGATCTTACTTAAGGTGGATGAGCAGGAGGTACCTCCTTTTATTAAAAAATGGGAGAGGGAACTAGGGACACAAAGGGATAGGGGCACAATAAAGAAAATATTGAAACTGACACACACCTCAGCGACCGACATCCGGACGGCTGAAATGAGTTGAAATCTGCGATGGTGGCTATGTGAGGAGAGGAGTTTATGTTGGGTGGGCTTTGTGATGGGGGAGTCTGTGATGGGGGGATCTGCTATGGGGGATCTGATATGGCTTTTTGATGGAGGGGAATCTGTGATGGAGAGGAGTCTGTGATCGGGGATCTATTATGGGGGTCTGTGATGGGGGGTCTGTTATTATGAGCATTGTGATGGAGAGGAGTTTGCGTTGGTGAGCTTTATGATGGGGAGGATCTGTTATGGAGGCTTTTTGATGGATTGGAGTTGGTGGGGGGTCTCTTATTGGGAACTTTGTTATATAGAGAAGTTTGTATTGGGGGGCTTTGTGACGGGGGCCTAATATGGGGGGAATCTTTGATGAGTGGGATCTGTGATGGAGAGGCATCTCTGATGAGATCTAAATCTCCCAAGATTGTCCCCAGAGTGGCGTAAAACCTGACCTGATTGCCTAAGTAATCTGTCATATGCCGTGGCAACTGCCTTGGTCATTTCTTTATCTCTGACAGTTGCTGGGGCGGAACGCGAGGAGCTGTTTACCCCCCACAAGTATTGTGGAGTCTTTCGCACTTTGTGAGACTTTTCACGTTTTTATGTACTGGTTTACCTTTTTTTTTTTCTTTCCTTTTTTTTCTTCTGTTCTAATTGTGCCACAGGATTACTATGAACCAAACTCATCCATGCTGAAATCTCACTATTCGGTACCTCCTTGCAATATGTTGGACTTCTGGTCAAGTGTCTCTAATGCAACAGCGCCTCCTTCAGGTAATGTGATAATACCTACTCCAAATTTTGAGTTTTACCTATCTTTTGCTGAGCGCTCTTTATTTCTGCTCTGATGGCATTGTCAATTGTATCCATGAACGTCAATGTCTTGAATAGCCCATTCAAACGAAGCTCCATGTGGAAAGAGATGGTGCGGCTTAAAAGTGATGTGGTCTGCATCCAGGAGACCCACTTTAAGTCCTCTAAACATCCCAAATGCTCGCATAGAGCTTACCCGCATGTTTTTCAGGCAATGGCTCCTGTCAAAAAAAGAGGAGTGATGGTGGCCGTTAAGCACTCTATTGCATTTAAACTGCACAACGTTGTTTGCGACCCTAATGGGAGATACATAATTCTCGTATGTGAACTGAATCAATCTACCTATACCCTAGTCAACTTATATGCGCCAAACAAAAGACAACCAAGATTTCTAACGGCCCTACTGAAAAGAGTGGAGAAAATCAAACAAGGATCCCTGCTCCTCTGTGGGGACTTTAATTGTGTCCCTGACAGGTCCATGGACTGCTCGCAACCTTTGTCGACAAAGAGGATAGAACTCCGATCACTTATAGCGTAACATGATCTGTACGACACATGGCGTTGCTACCATTCTTCAGAACGGGACTATACACATTACTCATGTCCTCATCGGGCATATTCTAGAATAGACCTGGTGCTCTCTGACCTGCCTCTCTTGCAAAGAGCTATTTCATTGAAAATTCACTCGATAACCTGGTCAGACCATGCACCAGTGTTCATCTCTCTTCAGGACAAGAACACTGACCCTCCAGTCTATCTTTGGAGGAATAATGTTGACATTCTCTCTGACTCTACCCAAAATGCTAGACTAGGGGCACAGCTTCAGGAATTTTTTCAGTTTAATGACAATGCGGATACTAAGATTGCATCTTTATGGTGCTCACATAAGGCATTCAGTAGGGGTCTATTGATACAGACAGCAGCCAGGGAGAAGAGGAGGAGGGCGGCACTGCTGCAGGGGTTGCTAGGGGAAATCCAAAAGTTAGAAACCCTACACAAACAAAATCCCTCCCCTACAACGGAATCTGACTTATTTGCGTGCAGACATAAGCTCCGTCTCATGCTGATTACGTCACATCAGAAGTGTTTGTGAAAGATTAAAGCCATGTACTACGCCCACAGTAATAAGGCAGGGAAGCTCCTGGCCAAATATATCAAAAGACGTCAGCAGCAATCTAAATTGTCCTCCCTTAGAGATCCGCACTCTAACACGTTGGTCCATCACCCAACACATATAGCCAATGCTTTCATGAAATACTATAGAGACCTTTATAACCTTCACCTAGATGCAGACACTACACAACCCACTGACGCGTCCATCAACTCATTTCTCAACTCTTTGACATTGCCCTCTCTATCCTCCTCCCAACTGATGTCACTCAACGCCCCTATTCAACATGCTGAAGTTAGCGAAGTTATCAAAGCCCTCCCCAAAAATAAATCACCGGGCGTAGACGGTTTCACCTCAGAATATTATAAAGTATTTTCTCATATACTAACTCCGTATTTATGTACCCTATTCAACAGTGTCGCCTCCTCATCGATGTTACCAGAAGAAATGCTAGAAGCTACCATTGTGACTTTGCCAAAACCAGGTAAGAAGCCGGATTCACCACAAAATTTTAGGCCTATTTCGCTTTTAAATACGGATCTCAAGATCTATGCTAAAATCTTAGCAAATCGATTAGCATCCATCACTCCATCTTTGGTTAAAGCCGACCATGTCGGCTTTGTGAAGGGGAGGCAGGCCCCCGATGGCACAAGGCGATTGTTTAATTTGCTGTACTTATTAGAACGTCGAGGAACCCCTGCAGCGTTTTTGGCGTTGGACGCAGAAAAAGCCTTTGACAGGGTGCATTGGGGGTACCTTAGGGCAACCCTGCAAAGGTTTGGACTTCAAGGCTCTATATTATCAGCCATCTCTGCATTATACACGTGTCCCTCGGCCAGGGTTTTCTCGTCCAACGCCATCTCCGACAAATTCAATATCACTAACGGGACCCGCCAGGGGTGTCCACTATCCCCGATAATCTTCACGCTAATGATGGAGCCCCTTGCTGTAGCTATCAGATCTGACACAGACATATCTGGGATTAGTGTGGCTAATGAGGTCCACAAGATAGGCTTATTCGCGGATGACGTGATCTTGACTGTGACTAATCCGGCTTCTTCCCTGGACAAAGTGCAAAAGGTTTTATGTGAGTTTGGTGCAGTGTCATATTACAACAAGTTAAATGTCGCTAAGTCTTGTGTATTGCCTGTTAATATTCCTAAAAAACAGATAGCTCAACTTAAAGATAGGTTTAGGTTTCAGTGGATGACCACAAGTATCGCATACTTGGGCGTTAAACTGGTTTATCCCTCCACTGCTACTTTTCGTATTAATTTTGACTCTCTTTTGGACGTTATCAAAGCTGACTTGGCACATATCTCCACTTTTGAACTATCCTGGCTGGGAAAAATAGCTGCCCTGAAAATGTTTCTATTGCCTAAGATTATCTATTACTTCCGCACCATCCCTATACTTATCCCTGACTCTTTCTTTGCCAATGTTGATAAACTATTTAGGAGATTTATTTGGCAGGGGAAAATGCCTAGGATTACATTTACAATTTTGCAGAGGCATAGGCATACGGGTGGTGCGGGCCTTCCTGTTCTCCGTAATTACTATAGAGCAGCCTTGTTGGATCAAATGAAAGCCTGGTTTGAGCCTGATTCACCTAAGCTGTGGGTGCGGATGGAGGAAATAGTTATGCAAAGCAGGGACCGCCCATCCTTACTATTAGCAAAATTAACTAACCTACCAATGAAGGGCACCTGGTTGCCATCTGTCGAAGCTACGTTTTCGGCATGGGACGCCATCCAACCACACCTGGATTCTAATGCTAAAATCAGTCACCCAGTAACCCAAATCTCAGTTCTTGAACACCTTATCCCGGATCTTCGTACAGCCCTCTGGAGGGAGAAGGATTTCTCTACCGTCCAGGAGGTTCTTGACGATCCGGAGGCTGCTCATTCATACCCCTTCACCCAAATTAAACACTTCCAACTAACCCAAGCTAGCTCAACGTATGCATTACCTGTAGAGGTGTGGAAATATCTCAGTACTTCCTATCATAAACCTAAGGGCCTCGCCTGGTTCTACGCCCTGTTACAAAAAGATAGTAGTTTCTCTAAAAGTTCTAGTATGATTAACTGGGAAGGGGACTGGGGCACCTCCCACTCCCATTCTGAGTGGAAATCAGCCATACGTGCTATTTATACTTACTCCCACTGCACTAATCATTGGGACAACTTGATGAAAATCCTCCACAGATCCTATTTGACCCCAGTTAGACTATCACTGATATTTCCACCAGGGAACCCTCTATGCTGGAGGTTGTGTGGAGCTAAGGGTAACATTTACCACATACTGTGGGGTTGCAAGGGTTTACGCAGTTTCTGGATTGCCGTATTTAAACTAATCTCATCGGTTACAGGGTTTTTCTTACATCCTTCTCCCCCGCTGGCCCTTCTTAACATTAACATCACGAATGTCCCATCTCAATTCCGTAGCATAGTTACGCATGTGTTAATAGCTGCCCGCCTAACTATCACTGCTAAGTGAAAAAATACCCAGGCTCCCAACATTAGTGAAGTAATCCAAAGAGTCTCTCCACAATATCTGTATGAGAAATATTTCGCAATGCAGTCAAATGGGAGCCAGTCATTTAAGGCTCAATGGATGCCTTGGATTTCAAAATTCCCTGAATAAGACATACATATTGTATAGTACTGTTTTTTTTTTTTTGTTTACTCTGTACAATTTAATTATGGTTCATGTGGCCTGTGGTACTGTGGTTCGTTTCTCCCCCTCTTCCTTTCTTTCTTGTTCTTCCTTTCTCCTTCCTCTTTTTCTGTTCGCTTCTCTTGTTTTTACGTTACACTCGCTTTTTGTTCACATTTTCAATAGCTCTCGATTTTATTTACTTACCTCTGCCTTTGGTGGGGGTTGCTGGTCCTCACTTCTCTACAGAGTAGTGGATCGGTCTATCCATTTCAGGTTCACCTCTAGTGGAGCTAGAATAGTGCGAACTTATGTCCTACTGTACTCCCTACAATGTTATGTTATGATTGTGAAGTAGGAAGCGCGGGCCTGTTAGTTTCCTGAGTACTTTTAGACTGGTATTGTATCTTAACTTCAGCATTTAATGAATATTATATCCTGTTGTATACTGGGAAATTGTTCGTAAATTCAAACTGTATTGTTAATGTTACTTGTACTGTTACTCTTAATAATCTTAATAAAAACAATTGAAAAGAAAATGTATTCTTTTCTCTTTGTATTGCTTCCTTTGTGTGACCTCCCTGGTATTCCTGACAGTCCCTCTGCTTTCCTATTAAAAGCTGACCATACTAAGCAGGAGAACACACTGTGGTCAGTTCTCTAGCTGTGCTGGGAACTCAACCTACTCTCCTCCAATGATCAGACTTGTGCTGACACCCCCCTTCCCCTGCACAGCCTTTCACTGGGAAGCTCAATGTACTACTGTTTCTCCTCCCCTAGCTCTTATGCATCTGAAAACAGAGTGGATGCAATAACGCAAAAACAGTGTTTATAATGCTTTTTATATATACACAAATGTTTTTCCTTCCTTTTCTATTTTAAAGTGAATAGGTTGTTTTACAAATTCAGTGTTTACATACGCTTTAAGCCATTCATGTTTATGGGTGTACAAGGTGACCACTCTTTGGAGAAGTCCTGAAATACTCCTAATATCTATGATCAGTTCTGTCCGGAGATTATCCATCACCATCTGTCCTGACAGAAGTGAGGGAGAATTGTCCCCAGCAGGGCAAAAGACAGAACTAAAAGTCTGATAGAATCTGTACCCCTTCTCAGCTCCATCCAAAACTAAATAAAGTTTTTGGGTTGAAATGTGCTTGCTACAAATGAAATTCTTTCATACAAGCTTAATGGCGTTTTTACAGCCACGTTTTTTACAGCTTAAAAACGCCTGTCCATGTTTATTTTAGAAAAAAAAAAAAAAAAAATTTTCTTTGGAGCTGGAGCTTTAAAAACGCTGCGGCCACGTTTTTGAGCATTTGTGCTCGTTTATGCACGTTTTTTTCATGTCTGGCGTTTTTACAGCTCTATTGCTGGAGCTTCGGAACGCACTGGTCCCGCATTTTTTTTGCAGCTTAGCCATCTACAGCTCAAAAACGTCATGGTGGGCATGAGGCCATAGACTAACATGGACAGGCGTTTTTAAGCTGCAAAAAACGCTCAGAAAAGTGACTGTAAAAACGCCAGTGGAAATGAGCCCTAATAGTGCCTGCAGGCTGTAGAAACCTAAAAATGTTGCACTTTTTTTTTTAGATCTTGCAGTACAAAATCGCATTGGTACTGTGGTACCATTTGCTTAGGTGGCCTGAAACGCTTTTTTGTGAGATGCATTTGGGTTACCATTAACAGTTAATGGCGCCCACGAGTGTTTCGCAAAGATACCACGTTTATGTGCAGTGCACATGGAAAGTGCCTTTCCTTCACTGTGTTCCAGTGCAAACCTGGCCTCAGGATGGATTGAAAGATTTGTTATAACATTTTGCAAACAAATAATGTTTTTTACTGATGTGCACTGATGAGGCTGCACTAATGAGCACTGATGAACACTGGTGAGGCTGCACTGATGAGGTGGCACTGATGGCCACTGATATGCTACACTGATTGGCACTGATGGGGCTGCACTGATGATAAATGCCCTGATTATCAGTGTAAGGCAGGCCATACACGATTCGAATTTTGAACGAGCCGTCGAGCGATAAACAAACGCGGCGCTCACAAAAGCATGCGAGTGTACCATCAATTACGTACGAAAATCGAGCGAGAAAACACAATGTTTTCATACCATAGAGGAAGTGATGTAATCTTCTGTGACCTTTTAAACATACCCCCTACTGTCAAAAGTCGGGTCGCGCCAACTCGGATCATGCGCAGTTATGTTTCTTGGGAAAAATCGTCCAACTCTACCATTAACGATACGATTTTTGGACATTTTTCAGAAAAAAAACAACATGTTGGTTTTTGAAATTTCGCTTGTCGTACGAAAATTGCGTGTCGAACAAGCTCGTATGCGATTTTCGATCGAAATTCGAATCGTGTATGGCCTGTTTTAATGTCCCCTGTCACATAATAGCTGGTTATCGGCTTTTCTTACCTCATACAGTGACGGCGCTGAGGATAGGAAATGCTGATCATTTGTTTAGATGTGATGAGCTGTGACTGGACACAATGGATCACATGGTAAATGGTCGCTGTGATTGGACCTTTATCTTCATCTGACATCTTCTGGCAGGACATTAATAGATGCTCTTACGGAACTGGATGGCAGTGCTGTAGCCATATTTCACCTATAGCGTGGTCGGCAAGTAGTCAAATAATAAAAGTTATACTTCTCTTCCCCCCCAACCTCCCTATGCCTCAGACCCTTTCCACTCTTCCTTCCTTTGGGTCCTTCCATGGTATTTTCTCTAATTTTCCTTCCCTTTTTTTCTCTTCTGCTTTCCTCTTCCTCTTGTCCTGACTTCAGCGTTACTCTGGCTGTAGCCCCTTCAGCAGGACTCCTGCTGGAAAGTAAGCCCCTCCACATACTTTCTCCTTGATGGACTGACTTTTACTAAGAGCTCTATTCTATGAACCAATTTGCTTCAAGGTTGACATCCCTCCTGTAGCATCAGGAACTCGACTTAGTGTACACTGTTCATTAGTATTAGTATATATCTTAGCTCTGACGGACATTTCCCACATACTTGATAAATGTGTAAAAACAATTTAAATAAGCAGGTTTGAATGTGTCCTTCTGCTTAAAACTTGCTCTGCTGAAATGTATTTCCAAACATCTTTTTTCCGATGTTATGTTTGATGTTATTCATGTGGCTTTTTGTTTAAACTCAATAAAGTCTTTGTGGAACTAAAAAAATAAAGTTGCGTGCAAGCCCTCCATCCGGAGTGTCTACATACAAAAAAAATTATTTTACTATGCGTTACATATCTCCGCACACATGAGAGTAAGAGCAATAATTCTAGGACCAATATTTGTAGTTAAGTCTAAAGTGATGGACTTAAGGAGCCTTTAAAGCATTGCTTATAGAAAATATATTTTTTATGGAAGCTTGTTGTCGACTTGCAGGCATGTACAATTTTAAAGCTTGGCACAACTTTGTCTTTTACATTTAACCAAAAGTTAGCTAATGTGTTTGTGTGCCAAAAATAACTATGGCTCGGGTGCCCCCATAGCAAGCTACCTGCTGTGGGGGCACTCAACAGGAGGGAGGGGCCCCGGGGCCCAAAGAGGGACTCAGAAAGTGGAGGATCTTGGCTGCTCTGTGCAAAACCATTACACAGAGCAGGCAAGTATAACATGTTGGTTATTTTTAGAGAAAAAAAAAACAAGACATTACAATCACTTTAAAGTGTATTGATATCCAAAATATGTTATTTTAGTTTTGGACAATTGTACTATTGGGAACTTTGTTATAAAAGGTCACACTTACTTTCTTTAATGTGGACATTTTACCAGACAGGAAGTGAGGAAAAGTAAAAGCAGTGCAGCGCTCAAACCCACACAGTAAGTGTGAATTCGGCCAAAAACTGAAAATGCCACACTTTTTAGTCTCTAGTTTTTAGCTGATTCACACTTACTTTGGGTTTGAGTGATGCACTACTTTTATTTTTTTTAAAGGTTTGGTTTATTGACCTTTTTGTGCTAGCTGCCACCATTCTTGTTTGGTTTGTATCCCGCTGAGTGCTGACTTTATACTTTTTAGCAAGCGAGGAAAAAAAAAAACAATAAAAAGCTGATAGAGGTTTTAGCATTCTCCTACTTAACTTGAAAAACATACTTCTGTCAGTGTTGCTGTCAGAAAGATTTATGATCACTTTCTGTCTTCTAGGAAGAACCTTTTCACCAGAAAGGAAGTGAAGAAATCGCTCTAACTGAGTCTCCAACTGCACTAAAACTTCCCAGTAGTTGTGACCCTTCCCCCGCTCTAAAATTAAACGTTTTGTCTACAGATACAGGTTAAATATGGAAAAAGTTACCGATGTGAACATAGCTATAATCAGCACCATGGATAAGGCTATCCTAGACATTTTATGAAATATCACAAATCTGTAAATAAAGACTCTGTAATTGCAGACTAAAATGCCGCGTACACACGACCATTTTTCATGACGAGAAAAATGCAATTTTTTTAATTGGTCGTGAAAAATGGTCATGTGTATGCTCCAGAGCATTTTTCTCGACGTTTTTTTTTAAAACCTGCTCTATTTTTTCTCGTTGTTTTTCACGTTGTACTTTTTCACGTCGTGAAAAACAGTCGTGTGTATGCTTTTACAAGGGGGAAAAGAATGCACATGCTCAGAAGCAAGTTATGAGATGGGAGCGCTTGTTCTGGTAAAACTAGCGTTCGTAATGGAGATAGCACATTCGTAATGCTGTAACAGACTGAAAAGCACAAAGACTAAAAAGTGCGAATCATCTCTCGCCCAACTTTTACTAACACGCAGTAACACGAAATTAGCAAAAGCAGCCCAAAGGGTGGCGCTATTCGAATAGAACTTCCCCTTTATAGTGCTGTCGTACGTGTTGTACGTCACTGCGCTTTGCTTGAGCATTTTTTTTTCCACGAACGTCTGTATGCAAGGCAGGCTTGAGAGGAATCACATCAAATCACATAGAAAAAAACTTTGACAAGAATAATGGTCATGTGTACGCGGCATTAGAATAAAAAACACCACTTTTATTTTTTAAATCCATGAGGCCAATATCAAGTAATCAATAAGTGGGTAATCAGTGGTTTTCACTCACATTTAAATATGCCTCTGTCGCATAAAACTGAAAAGACTGAGGGCTCCCAATACTCTATACCTGGAGAATACATTTGTTAAAATAGAAAGCATTCCAGGAACAGGCAACTTTAATTATAATAGATCTAAACCTAGTCATTACGTCCTTATATCTAGTAATTTTAAGTGGGCTTCAGACTCAGCTAATCACAAATTGGGTTAAAGTGCCAATCACAGCAACTGTTTACCACGTGATCAGCTGTGTCCATGGCAGCTGATCACAGATGTAAACACCAGCCAGTTATCTTGTTGCTTGTGTTAAAGGGATATCAGCACTGATAATCAGGGCACTGAATATCAGTGTCCTGATTCTCAGTGCAGTCCTAACAGTGCCCACCAGTGCTGCTAATCTGTGCCCACCAGTGCTGCTAATCAGAGCCTCCTCAGTGTCACGTATCAGTGCTGCCTACCAGTGCCCATCAGTGCCACCTATCAGTGCTGCATATCAGTGCTGCATATCAGTGCAGCCTCATCATTGCTTCCTCATCAGTGCTGCCCCATCACTGCCACCTATCAGTGCTGCATATCAGTGCAACATATCAGTGCCTCCTATCAGATATCATCAGTGCCACCTATCAGTGCCCATCATGTGCTGTCTCTCAGTGCAGCCTCATCATTGCCTCCTCATCAGTGCCCATCAGTGGAGTCTCATCAGTGCACATAAAAAAATAAAAAAGCCAGTAGTGATTAAATACCACCAAAACAAAGCTCTATTTGTGTGGAAAAAAAAAATATTTAGGTACTGTGTTGCGTAACCGAGCAATTGTCAAAGTGCGACAGCAGTGAAAGATAAAAATTGGCCTGGGCAGGAAGGGGGTGAAAGTGCCCAGTAGGCAAGTGGTTAATGAACATCAACATATCCAAGGAACCATTGCTTTGTGACAGATTCCTATCAATAAGCTAAAATAGAATGGACAACTGTGATTATTAATGATTTATATAAACCTCATAAATAATATATTGTAATATTACATAATGCAATATGTAATTGATTACATTGTAATATGATATATTATAATATTACCACACAACAGCTCCTCGCTGAAGCATGCACTTTTATTAACGATAGAAAATAAGCTTTCAAATATTTTTAATATAACCCTAAACGTGTCAATTTGCAAATAGCAATATAATATTGTCTTTGTGTGTTTATGGTATTCCAGACTAGCAGTAAAATTAAGGATTGTTTTATTGCTAGCTGCCAGTGACTGAGGTTTGATTTTTAACATCTCAATAAACTATAGCATGTTATATTATTGAATAAATTCTTGTCACAACTTGTAAACATTCAGACAAAACAAAACCTGTTCTGTGTTTTTTTTTTTTTTTTTTATTAAAGCCACGGAAAAACTCAAATTTAATTCTAAGCCAGCAATAAAACATCTAAAAATCAATATCAAATACTACATGAAGATTTCTTCAGTAACATTAATTTTTCCCAATTGCAGATGCTACATAAGACAATTCTGTCAAAGGCAGGGAAGAAAAAAGGCTTACAAAATATTTATTATGTCTCTATGTTATTGCCTGAATTCTAAGATGCTTTCATAAATACAGGCAAAGGCAAAGGTTTTGTAGTTTTGTATACAATCAATGTATTCTGGTATCATAGTATGTTAGGCTTAATATTTTAAAAACTTCACATAAAGTTTTGTTTAAACATAATTTGTATTTTTGTTTTGTAGAACAGTTTATTGCATTTTTTTAACTATAAAAAGCATTACGATTTTATAAAACCTCAAACCATGTAAAGCCCTCACGATCTTAAGTGTCATTTGCATTACTATTATAGTCTATGGCCAGCTGTGACACCCTTGACATTAGAATTGGTGTATAGAAGTTTAACCAAGTATGTCCAATGTATTAATTGTCAGTGAATGGAATTTTTTTTTCTTTATTTGGTTGCAAAATCTGAAACCTTTTTTTCTACTCTTTTATCCATTCTTAGGGCCCTTTCACACGTCCGTTCAGTTTGTCTGTTTTTTGGACGTCCGTTAACGGACCTCAATGCTTCCCTATGGGTTAGCGTCCGTTAGCGGATGAGCATCCGCTAACGTCCGTTAACATCCGTCTGCGGTTATCTCCGTTTTTTTGGACGGAAGAAAACCCTATTTTTCTTCCGTCAAAAAAACGGAATGGACGAAAAACGGACGTTAGCGGATGATCCGTTTACCATCCGATCCGCTAACGTCAGTTTTTCATCAAAATATGTAAAAAAAAAAAAAAGTTCTAAAAAAAAAAAAAAAACGGATGAAAAAACGGATGAAAAAAACAGATGAAAAACGGATGAAAAACGGAACGGAAACGGATGTAAACGGACGGAAAACTGACGAAAAACTGATGAAAAAACGGATCAACTGAAGGGGGAAAAAACTGATCCAAAAAACTGAACGGACGTGTGAAAGAGCCCTTAAGCAGTCCATAGATGCTAGGGTATAATTTAGGTGTATATAATTTAATAATGCGCAATGTAGCACACCTTAACACATCACAGCTTTTTACTACAGATAAACAGGGGAGCGGGTTTATTAAAGGGTCACTAAAGGAAAAAAAATTGGGCTGAAATGACTGTTTACAGAGTATAGAGACATAATAGTTAACTGATTCCTTTTAAACATGATTAAACATAGATAAAAATCAATCATATAATCAACCTACAGTTCTAGTTTCCTTTTTGCTGTTGTTTCCTGTCTCTCTGATGTACAGAGCCAGAGAACCAATAGAGGGCAATGATGGTTTGTCTAAAACCCCTCAGCCCAATCTAGTTTCAGTTTACACCCAGTAAGCACACCTCCTTGATTAGTGACCACAGTAAGAAAGCTCCCAGTACTGTGGTTATAAGGAAACAGACAACCAGGAAGTGTCCAGAACAGAGCAGGATTACAGCAACTTTAAAGCAAAAATGAACAATAAGGATATGAAAACAGCACTGCAGTAAGGTAAAGGAAGCTATTTAGCTAAAAAAAAAAAATCCTTTAGTGACCCTTTAAGGCTGGTGCTCTATTCTACAAGCAACAAAAGAATGCTATATGCAGTGAACAGCCATCATATGCAGAGAAGTAAAGGACCCGTTATCTCTTGGAGGTATACAAATTTGAGAGATAAAACGTGTCAATTATGGCCACAGGTTATATATATATATATATATATACACTATATATATATTTTATTGTCTGCATCTGATGAGCCATGACAGAGGATACATCGATGACCAGTTAGGTGCTTTTATTGCACCTTATTAAACTGGTTATTTGGTATTCACTTGATTTGCCACTTCTTTCTGTGCTGCAATGAGAAGCTGAGCACCTCATGTGCAGAGGAGATAAAATTTGGTAATCATTTTTGTGTCTTATAAAATACAAAAAAATGGCAAGGATCATAATTTGAGATTTCCTCATCAAATATGCTCCAGAAAATAGGAATATTTAATCAGCAAGAACATCTGGATCCTTTTATCTTCCTACCAAGAGTGTGAACACCCAAGGCAACGCCGATAAGCATTGAGTACAACTGAGATCATAGCCAATGTGCCTGTGGAGTCAGAAATATCATCCACAAGCTATATTACAGGTAGAAGATTCACTTGGACATCCTTTGATGTAAGTACTATCAATATACAAATACAGTGGAGAGTTTTTATCAATTTATGATAAATACTACACTTTTTGTCTCTCTCCTGTGGCTTTCCGCCTCATTTTTCCTTCCAGACATTTCATAGAGATATAGAAATTAAATGGTTGGCCTGAAGTCATGAGCCTATTTCCCCCAAGGCAATAAATCTTCAAAAGTATATGAACTTTTTTATTTGCCATCTCTTGGTCTGTTAAATATACCATTAAAACTTTTTTTGTTTAAAAATACCTGTTGATCTTGCCAGAAATTGTGGGAACTGAAAACTTACTTTGCTCACTGACTGTGTTGTTATCAATTATATTTGTACATGAGGACTACAAAGGACTACAGAAGCATACCCCTCTATGTTTTGGACTAAAAGAGAGGGATGGGCTCCTTAGGCTTATGCCTTGTACACACGATTGGAATTTCCGTCGGGATAAACTTGTACAACACTACGACGAGCCGAGAAAAATGAAGTTCAATGCTTGCGAGAATGCGTCAATTTGATTCTGAGCATGCATGTTTTTTTCTCCATCAGAGTTCCATACAGACGAATGGAATTTCTGATAGAAATTATTTCCACGGGAAAAAAAAAGAACATGTTCTCTTTCTAAGTCCGTTGGAATTTCCGATGGAAAAACTATGATGGAGCGCACACATGGTCGGAAAAAAATGAAGTTCAATGCTTCCAAGCATGCGTCGACTTGATTCTGAGCATGCATGGATTTTTAACCGATGGTCGTGCCTACTAATGATCGGTTTTGACCTATCGGTTAGGCGTCCATTGGTTAAATTTTAAAGCAAGTTCTCTTGGGGGCTCACACACGATCGGTTTGGACCGATGAAATGGACCTTTAGTCAGTTTTCATCGTGTGTACGTGGCCTTATACAGTAAATAGGATTACATTAGTAAAAAAGGCCAACAAAAACATTTTAGGCTATAAGAAGCTGCAACACATTGAAACTCTGAACTTGCTGAGCTACTTTGTTCATCTCTGCTAAAACAAATACAAAAGTATCAAATGTATTATTAATGAACAGATCCATCACCAGTAATTGGAACCACTTCAGCGGTGTCAGCAGCAGAATTTCAGGCCTTACACTGCATGATTTCAATCAGTTATTTATAGAACATAAATAAGTCAATTTCTCTTATTAGAAGGCCTTTCCATCTTATGCAATTCTGAACATAAAGGCTTTTTTCCCAATATATCCATCCTCAACCACTAGTAGCTTAGAATGTAATTAAAATGACTGTATAAGCATATTATCTGCAGAGATATCGGTTTGTCAAAAAATACTAATTTATTATCAATAAGGCATATGGATTTGAAATGGATAGTTCATTGTATAATACATACAGTATCTCACAAAAGTGAGTATACCCCTCACATTTCTGTAAAAAAATATATATATCTTTTTATATGACAACACTGAAGAAATTAAACGTTGCTACAATGTAAAGTGGTGAGCATACAGCTTGTATAACAATGTAAATTTGCTGTCCCCTCAAAATAACTCAACACATAGCCATTAATGTCTAAACTGCTGGCAACAAAAAATAGTACACCCCTAAGTAAAAATGGGTCCCAATTAGCAATTTTTCCTCCCCAGTGTCATGTGACTCATCATTACAAGGTCTCAGGTGTAAATGGGGAGCAGATGTGTTAAATTTGATGATATTGCTCTCACTCTCTCATACTGGTCACTGGAAGTTCAACATGACACCTTATGGCAAAGAACTCTGAGGATATGAAGAAAAAAAGAATTGTTATGCTACATAAAGATGGCCTAGGCTATAAAAACATTGCCAAGACCACGAAACCCACCAAAACCATAAAGCAGTTTAATAGGATAGGTTCCACTCAGAACAGGTCTCGCCATGGTCGACCAAAGAAGTTGAGTGGACATGCTCAGCATCATATCCAAAGGTTGTCTTTGGGAAATAGACGTATGAGTGCTGCCAACTTTGCTGCAGAGTTTGAAGGGGAGGGGGGTCAGCCTGTCAGTGCTGAGAAAATACACCGCACAGAAATAGCCTTACTAGCGAAGCTAGGTTCAATTCAATAATTCTATTCAATTTCTTTGCTATTTTAGTCCCTAGGTATCCTATGTGTGAGTTTGTCCATCTAGATGCAAAGAAAGTTGTTAGTTGTTGTTGCTGGGCTATACTCATCTCCACCCCCATTGCTTCCGATTTACTGTAGTTTACCTTGAAATTTGATAATTTCCCATAATTATCAATCTCCACTAGCAATGGGGGAAGGGACAACGCTGGCGCGGTTAAAAAAAACATAAGGTCGTCCGCAAATGCTGCGAATTTTTGCTCCCTACCTTTTACACAGATACCCCTAATATCTATGTTACCCCTTATTGTTCTTAGAAAAGATTCTAACGTCAGGATGAAGATGATCGGTGATAAGGGGCAGCCTTGACGTGTCCCATTGCGCATGGCAAAGGGTTCAGATATTATTTAATTTATCTTGACTCTAGCTTTCGGCTGAAAATATAAACTCATAACCCATTTTTGCATCCCTTCACCCAATCCTATATATTGCAAAGTTGCTTTTAAGAAATTCCAGTCCACCCTATCAAACGCTTTTTCGACGTCTGTAGATATAAGTACTAGGGGTTTCCGATTGTGAGAAGTGGATAGCACTTAGAACCCATTGTGTATTTTCTCTACCTTCCCTCTCTGGGGTAAAACCAACTTGGTCCTGATGTATTAAAGAGGGGATATGCAGTATTAATCTATTTGCCAGTATTTTTGTAAAAATCTTTAAGTCTACATTTAGCAATGAAATTGGGCGATAACTCAAACAGTGTGTTGGATCTTTCCCTTCCTTGGGTATCACTGCTTTATGTGCCATAAGTGTTTCTTCAGGCATCTTATGCCCTTCTCGTATTGAATTAAACGCATCTAGAAACCTTGGCATCAATCTTTCAGCATGGATCTTATAATATAACAGAGTAAATCTGGGCCAGGGGCTTTACCTGGTTTTAACATTTTAAGGGCATTTGTAAATTCTTCAGCTGTAATTGGGCCATCTATGCTCCTCCCTATCTCCTCTGGTAGTCTAGGCATTCCTGACGCCTCTATATATTTCTTAGCCTCTCCCTCTTTATCGGGTACCTTTAAAACCATTTGTTG
This sequence comes from Rana kukunoris, assembly GCA_029574335.1. Classification (NCBI taxonomy): domain Eukaryota; kingdom Metazoa; phylum Chordata; class Amphibia; order Anura; family Ranidae; genus Rana; species Rana kukunoris. Next base: position 128,248,256 of record CM056056.1, read on the forward strand.
GTCTTTTAACTGATATAGACTCATATAATAATTTCTAAATGCTTTTGCAATTTCTTGTGAAGAATTAACTAGGATATCTCCTGTTGTTTTGATACGATCTATATGATTTTGAGCCCTCGTTTCTCTAAGCGATTTTGTTAGCATCCTACTTGGTTTATTACCGTATTCGTAAAAGGCTTGTTTACATCGTCTTAATGAGGCTTTTGCTTTATCCGTTAATAGTAAATTAAATTTGTTACGTAAACTCCTCAGTTTCTCCTCTATCTGTAATGCCAGCGATTTCTAATGTACCTTTTCCATTCTACAAAATAAATGTAACATCCTAAATATGTGACCTTACAGAAGTTTCCAACACCCCGGATGAATAAGAATAATAAGAAATCCCCCAAGGAGGGGCTTTTTAGGCAACAGTAGTAAGCGTAATAATACAAAATTATATTTTGATATTTAATCGTATAAAAAGGTCATACAATGTGATACATAAAAATACAATAACAAAGAGGGGGTCGAGACTGATCCACATAAAAAACTACAGGGCCCTACTCGTTTCGGGAAAATTCCCTTCTTCGGGGGCCAAGGTCAGTCATAAAATATCAACTCCGTAAAACACAACAGGACATCTTGACCATGGCAAAGGTATTCCTAAACAGGATGATATGTAGGAATAGGGGACAGGCGTTTCACATCCCAGGAGAAAGCAAACCCTGGACCAAGACTGCCGAAGCGTAAAAAGTGTACAGTCCCTATCCAAGGGAAGTAAGATCTAGAATGGCCAGGGGGGTCAGCAGAGAGCACAGCAATGAGAAGCTCTGTTTGACATATAGTAAAGCACCACCGCCATCAACCAGGTCAGGGAACCAGGTGACCTGGTTGATGGCGGTGGCACTTTACTAAATGTGCTGTGCTCTCTGCTGACCCCCCTGGCCATTCTAGATCTTACTTCCCTTGGATAGGGACTGTACACTTTTTTCGCTTCGGCAGTCTTGGTCCAGGGTTTGCTTTCTCCTGGGATTTGAAACGCCTGTCCCCTATTCCTACATATCATCCTGTTTAGGAATACCTTTGCCATGGTCGAGATGTCCTGTTGTGTTTTACGGAGTTTAAGTTTTATGACTGACCTTGGCCCCCGAAGAAGGGAATTACCCGAAACACGTAGGGCCCTGTAGTTTTTTATGTGGATCAGTCTCGACTCCCTCTTTGTTATTGTATTTTTATGTATCACATTGTATGACCTTTTTATATGATTAAATATCAAAATATAATTTTGTATTTTGTATTATTACGCTTACTACTGTTGCCTAAAAAGCCCCTTCTTGGGGGATTTCTTATTATTTTTTTCCATTCTACGGATTTCTCCCAACAAGGCTTCCATCTGGGCCCCTAGCTGATATTTCCTGCGTGTTTCTAATGATATTTAAATTCCTCTAATATAGCACTATGTGTTTCCCATATGCAAGTTGGGGTAACTTCCCCTGACTCGATTTGTTAACCTCCCTGGCGGTATGATTTTGTCTGGAATTACGTACCAAAAGTGGTACAATTTTTTGCATGGAAATTTGGCGTTTTATACTGTAGGCTTGTAATTCTTAGGAATAACTCGCTTAAATCTGTCCAAACAAGACATCCCGGGTATGATAAAGTTTGAAAAACAAAATCATAATTTTTTATATAATAAATAACTATAAATAATTATAACAAATAATAATATAATTATAATACAAATTATTCAATGATGTAATCAACTCAAAAACACTGAAATTTGCTCAGTTGCAGAATTGTCGCTGTCATTATTATTATTTTTTATGACGCATTTCCCCACAAATCGCTATCGCTCAATTCTGTAAGTGATTATAATTTATTATCGCTGTTTTCTAGCTGATCTAAAACCATTTTTGACATAAAGGGACACTTTTGGTTGCTATGGACAATCTACAGTTTCAAGGCAGAAAGATTTTTTTTTTATTATATAAGAGAATATGTAGGACACTGGGCAGACCACTAGGGACAAGGGGAGTGTGTATTTTTTACATACAGTACAGTAATCTATAAGATTACAGTATACTTTATGTAATGTGTTTGTTTACTTTTTTGAATTTGGCGCCGTTCTCCGCCATATTCCAACCTGCCTTTATATCAAGCCACTCAGATAGGGGGTGTGCCTGTAAGTTTCTGAAAGTATGGTCTATATATATATATATATAGTCAAGGGGTTTTCTATTGGTAATACAATTTTAAAGTAATAATAGAGATACTTTTCTTCCTTGGAGGTTAAATCCCTAATGATTAAGAGGCAGAGAAATCTGATGGAACAAGTAAAGAGAGTGAATAATGATTATAATAGAATATACAGTAATATAATGAATATAATACTAATCATTCTCATTTTTCTTCGAAGAAGTGGGCACATGATCTAGTAAAAAAAATGTGTTGAAGAAACTGATTTTTTTTTTACTTCAAAGAGGGGGATTTAGTAGGCTATTTTTGTTAGCAACAATAAGCTAAGCAGCCATCTGCATGTACTGTATATGTGGTAAAAAATAATAAATGGGCATGGCAATCTCTTCAATCTCAGATATAGCAGATACAGCCTATTGATTTTATACACATTTACATACCTCCAACAGAGCATACTCAGATGAACAACTAGGTAACTATTTAGAACTGTGATACTACAAATTTGAAGTTGGTAGACATCGATTATTTAAATTCTCCTTTTATTTTGGAACAGCTATACAGTACAAGGCTTAAAAGAAAAGAAAACTCTTGCCATTATTATTAGACACCATTAACACATCTGTTGAACTTAGGGTATTACTAGCCTTCTATCTACTAGACAATACTGGTGACTATATTGAGACCAGGTACAAATGCAATACATCCAAATTTGTACTGACTTGTTCTTGCTTACAGCAGATGTAAAATTAGTATCCGAATGTTAGCAAATCACTTAATCAAATAATACGCAAAACTATAATTCCTGACCAATTAAGCTTTATGTCTAATAAATCAACATACCCTAACATACAACTTTTTAAATTTACAAATCAACGCAAGAGTAAAGTAAATTAAATAGAATACAATACATTTACAAAGTGGAGGGACACGGTCTTTAGATACAGCTAAAGCTTTTAATAGTATTGAGTGCTATTATTTGTGGGCAGTGAGGGAAAATAAATAATTTGTACGCAAGTTTATCACAAGGGTCAAATTTTATATCAGAACTCTTGTGTATAAATTGGAATAATTAATTGTTTTATCTCCTCAATTAAAATTACATTGTGGCATTTATCAAGGATGCACCCTATCCACATTATTACTTGGAATAGCTATTGAACCATTTGCAGTAATGATCAGACATTAATGACTTTAAATGAGGACCCTTAGTAAAACAAAATATTGTCCACATTTTAGGATTATCTTATTGGGGTAAGTCTGTATTGTGACACATTGAATACATTTCATCCCCTTTAATAAACTCTACTAACTCCATTAAGATGAATTTCCCTTTTTAATAAATATTTGTGAGTGAAAATTTCTATAAATCCTAAAATGTACGTTGTATTAAATGTAGATTAATTTATTGTTAAATTACAGGCACAGTGTATTTCATGATGTTAATGAATTGTGTCCATAACTGGTAGATCTAATCTTATAAAGATAATCCAGAGGCCTTTTTACCAGTGTGAACTGCACAATGAATAACAACATCTGTAGAGATCCTATATGGAGGAAAAAAAATGTTTCTTTATTAAATATATAAACATTACAGGATCCCAATGATAAGGCTGGTATACTGTAGCTACCCCAAATCCATGGATATAGTATATAACCACAAAGCTGCAATGTTCTGTGGGCTGAAATAAGGTGGGCCATCTGCTATTTCAGTTGACAAATTATTGAGAAAGATAGATGTATTAGAGGAGTTCGTTTTTTCTTATTCTCCAGGTGGTGCCCCTATTTTTTGATCGTTAAATAAAATTTAAACAAAGGTTTAGGAATTAATATTTACTAATTTTACACTCCTTTGAGTCAACTATATTTATAAGGATGAAGCAACGTTGGAGAGGTTTGCCCTCTGGAAACAATATGATATTTTTTAAGATTTTTAACAATTATATTATAAGGATGTCCTAAAATCCCAGTGGTAAAGGATATAATTTCATCTGTATACAACCTACTAACCCATAAATATCCACTAATATATTCCCTGAAAGGTGCAGTGTAATGGTTTTGAGACATGGGCAATGTTTAGGGGATGTATTTTCAGAAATTAAAATAACCATTCCCTTTGTCTTGAAATCAGCCTCTCAGGCTTTTGCCTTCTCGGCTCCACAGAGAGAAGATGGAGTAACAGTGAAAGACGTTAAACAGCAGGAGTTCGTTCAGGGCCCTGTCTGCTTTTCTCAAGAAGTCTGGGAAGCTAAAAGTACCGGAATGGGTAGACACTGTTAAACTTGCCAAACACAAGGAACTGGCACCCTATGATAAGAACTGGTTCTACACCCATGCTGCTTCCACAGTTCGTCATTTGTACCTCCGTGGTGGCGCCGGGGTTGGCTCCATGACAACAATCTATGGTGGTTGCCAGATAATGGCATCATGCCAAGCCACTTCAGCAGTGGATCTAAGAGCGTGGCCAGGAAGGTGATGCAGGATCTGGAGGGGCTCAAAATGGTGGAGAAAGACCCCAATGGAGGTCGCAGACTGACTCCACAAGGACAGAGAGACCTTGACAGAATTGCTGGACAGGTTGCAGCAGCCAAGCAGAAACATGTTTAAACAAAAAATAAAATATTCTGTTCCAAAAAAAAAGAAATCAGCCTCTCAGAGAGTAACTCAGTTTACTTACTTATCATAGGACACATAGGACTCCCTATTGACTTTAAAGGAAGAATCTTCAGAACAGTAAAAATGTTATTGGATTATGAAACATCGTGAAAAAAATCCTCGAGCAAAGTGTGGTGACGTGCACCACATACGACGGCACCCTTTGGGCTGATTATGCAAATTTCCCATCTCATAACTTGCTTCTGAGCATGCATGTTTTTTGTTCTAAATTTTTAATGCCCATTTTTCTCATTGAGAAAAATGTTCTGGGGCCTACAAATGATCGTTTTTAATGACCAATTTAAAAAAAAATGCATTTTTCTCTCAAGAAAAACGATCGTGACTACGGAGTATAAGGAGTAAATCTTCTGCATTATGCAAAAAAGGCTGTTTAAATCTGTCAATCTGATCCTCTCCTTCTTCCACTGTTCCTAATATATTTCAGAATAATACAGAGCCAGGGGACAGGCTACACATGCTCAGTTTGGTGTGTATTGCTAGAGAGTTTTTTTTTTCTTGGGAGGGTGCATGTGATCAGCACAGGTCCAATCAGCACTGTTCTGATAGACGTCCTGCAGAGTCAGGGGTAGGACAGTCAGATAGGACAGTCAGTGCAGGATAAAAACTCCTCCTACAAGCTTTAACCAGACACTCAACGAACAATTTATTTAGTAGTTTATATGTACTAAAATAATTGCATTTCCATGTTCTGTGTACTGCAGGAGACCAGATATATTGAATACATGTTCCTGGGTTTAGTAACACTTTAAAGCGAAGGTCTACACAAAAATGGAACCTCCGCTGTCCGTATTCCTCCCCCCTCCAGTGTCACATTTGGCACCTTTCAGGGGGAGGGGAGTGCAGATACCTAAGACAGGTATTTGCACCCACTTCGGGGCATAGACCCCTACATTATCTGCGGGAGTCAACACCATGTCCAGCACCCCCCCCCACACTGTCTTCTGGGAGATACACAGGTTCCAGAAGACATCAGGGACCAGTGGCATTGCGCAGCGCGAGTTGCACAGTAGGAAACCAGAAAGTGAAGCCGCAAAAATGGCAGTGCCAGCACCCGAGAGCCGAGCAATAGCTCTGCTTCGGGTGCCGACATCACGGGCGTGCTTGACAGGTAATTGTCCCTATTTTAAAAGTCAGCAGCTGCAGTATTTGTAGCTGCTAACTTAAAAAAAAATTAGTGGACCCCCATTGGAAAGATGTTGTTCAAAATTTTAGAGCTGTTTTTAAAACAAATGAATGTAATCCATATTATGTATCATGTGCATTTGGAGATTTGGGAAAATAAAGTTAATGTGAGATAGGTGACTAATGCAATTTTCATATCACCCATACACAGTGGAGGAATGGATATAGGCAATTATATTAAATTGCAAATTAGGACAGTTGACTTTTCAGCATAGGAACGTTCTTAACACAGTTTAATAATATATAAATTAAATGGTGTCAGTTACCTGGTATGCTACAAACTTGGGAATGTTACAGTTTTACAATAAGTAAAATATGATTAAAAAAACTTTACGATGAACTGAGTGAATATTCTCTTCAATTATCCACTCATGTAAAAAGCAAATTCCTGTTGATTTCATTTGCACATATATGCATGTTCAAAGTGAACATGACTACAATTTTCTGGGTGAAGATTCTCAAGTTAAGCCTCATTCTGTTTCAATAGCTGTGTGAAAAAAAGTAGGTTTACTTGTTGGTTGTGCTGTATGAAAAGCCTGAAATTGACGCTTCTTTTTAGATACCTCTAAAAAAAAAACTATGTATCAAGCAAAAACAAAGCATCTGGTAAAACAAATTTTACCACAAAAGTACTAAGTTTTAAAAATAACTACTTTACAATGCAACTTTCGGGTTAGAAAGAAAGAAATCACACCACAAATTAATTTTCCATCCTTATCCACACAAGAACTGCTTTCCAAACAAGCTGGAAATTTTTCACCAGGGAAAATAGTCTGAAAGTGTTTGCCAGTATGTTGCTTTATGAAATGCCAAAGTAATAACTACCATTAATATTCATTTGGCACCTTGTTATGGTCCTTGACAGACGGAACATGAGTTTTCAACATATTCCACCTGAATACATGATGTATGCTGTCAGGTTAAAGCAACTTTTTGAACATGATAGTGCCTTATTTCCGATTAAGTAATGATTCTACTTTTTAGGTGAAATATGATAAATTTAAGCTTTTAACCCTAATGTCTTTGGAAATAAAATAATAATGCAGAGCTTCAAATATTAATAATGCCATTTTTAAACTTTCCATTAGGGTGGAAAATATTGCCAAAAAAGGGATTTTTAAATACAGCTTACCTGTAAAATCCTTTTCTTGGAGTACATCACGGGACACAGAGCGGCATATTCATTACTATGTGGGTTATATGGAGTACCTTCAGGTGTGGACACTGGCAATCTTCAAACAGGAAGTCCCCTCCCTATATAACCCCCTCCCCTAGAGGGAGTCCCTCAGTTTTGTAGCAAGCAGTATGCCTCCCAAAATGGTCACCCAAAAGAGGGGTGGGAGCTCTGTGTCCCGTGATGTACTCCAAGAAAAGGATTTTACAGGTAAGCTGTATTTAAAAATCCCTTTTTCTTTCTCGTACATCACGGGACACAGAGCGGCATATTCATTACTATGTGGGATGTCCGAAAGCAATGCTTTAATGAGGGGAGGGAGACATCTTCCAAAGAAGGATAAACTCAATTTAGAGATAAACTCAAATCATAATAATTCCAACTTAGTCAAGAAAAAACTTTTTTTTTTTTTTTTTTTTTTATAACCAAGGGTGTTTCTGATCCCGAGGATTTCAAACTGCAGCCTGTAGTACTGCCTGTCCAAAGGCAGAATCCGCATTCCTTCTCACGTCTAGTTGATAAAACCTTGTAAACGTGTGGACTGATGACCACGTTGCTGCCTTGCATATCTGAGCCATAGAGATCTGATGATGTGCTGCCCAAGAGGCGCCCATGGCCCTGGTAGAATGGGCCTTTACCGACAACGGAGGAGGCAACCTCTTCAACCCGTAGGCTTGAATGATTAATTGTCTAATCCATCTTGAGATGGTGGATTTTGCAGCTGCCTGCCCCTTCTTGGGGCCATCTGGTAGAACGAATAACACATCTGTTTTCCGGATCTTTTCTGTAGCTTTAAGATAGGCCTTCATGGCCCGGACAATATCCAAGGTATGCAGCAACCCCTCCTTTCTAGATGTAGGTTTTGGAAAGAAGGATGGAAGTACCAAATCCTGGTTTAAGTGAAATTTGGATATAACCTTTGGTAGAAAGGAAGGATGGGGCCGGAGAACTGCCCTGTCCTTATGCAGAACAAGATATGGTTCCTTACACGATAAGGCTGCTAATTCTGACACTCTCCTGGCCGAAACTATGGCGACCAAGAAAACCAATTTTCTTGTCAGTAAGAGTAAAGGAATCTCAGCCAGAGGCTCAAAAGGCTGTTTCTGTAGAGTGGACAGGACAAGATTTAAGTCCCAAGGACAAACTGGTGACTTGACAGGAGGATTAATACGCAAGACCCCCTGTAAGAAGGTCTTTACCAGCGAGTGGGTGGCCAGCGGCCTCTGAAACCACACTGACAGAGCTGAGATCTGTCCTTTGATTGTGCTTAGTGCCAGGCCTTTATCCACTCCTAGCTGGAGAAAACTTAACACCCTATCAATAGTATATTTGCGGCAATTCCATCTTTTGGATTCACACCAGCCTATATAATTCCTCCACACCCTGTAATAAATTACCCTGGAGACCGGCTTTCTAGCCTTAATCAGGGTAGGGATTACCTGCCTAGACAGACCCCTACCCCTGAGAATCAGGGATTCAGCCTCCAGGCCGTCAAATTTAGACGTTGTAATGTAGGGTGGAGGATCGGACCTTGTGAGAGTAGGTCTGGTTGTAGAGGAAGAGTCCAAGGGTCTCCCACTGCCATATTCAGGACTAGCGAGTACCAAGCCCTCCGGGGCCAAGCTGGAGCTATTAGAATGACTGGCTTGTGCTCCACTCTGATCCTGCGCAACAGGCGGGGGAGTAACTGTAGTGGAGGGAATGCATATAGAAGTTTGAATTGATGCCAAGGGCACACCAACGCATCGGTTCCGCAGGCCATAGGATCCCTCGCTCGCGACACGAACCTGTCTAGTTTCTTGTTGAACCTGGATGCCATTATATCTACGTCTGGCGTTCCCCACCTCTGGCAGATTGTCTGAAAGACCTGGGGATGCAGAGACCACTCCCCTGGCAACAGACTCTGGCGACTTAAGAAGTCTGCCTGCAGGTTGTCCACTCCTGGAATGAATATCGCTGAAATGCAGGGTACATGAGCCTCTGCCCATTGAAAAATCAAGTTCACTTCCCTTTGAGCGGCCTGGCTCCTGGTTCCCCCTTGGTGGTTTATGTATGCCACCGCCGTGGCATTGTCTGACTGGATTCTCACCGGGAACCCCTTTAATCTGGAGGTCCACGCCAACAGGGCTAGGCGAGCCGCTCTGATTTCCAAGATATTGATGGAGAGCTGCCTCTCTGCTTTCACCCAAGTTCCCTGGCGGGAGAACCCCTCGAAGACCGCCCCCCAGCCTGCCAGGCTGGCGTCTGTGGTAACTACCTTCCAGACAACAGGGCTGAAGGATCTTCCCTTTAGAAGGTTCTGAGGGTTCAACCACCAGGCCAGGCTTTGTCGGACCCTTGATGATAGCGTCAAAGGGGACTCTAAGGCATGTGCCCTCTTGCCCCAGGCTGCTAAAATGGCTGCCTGTAGGACGCGAGTGTGGATCTGAGCGTAAGGTACTGCCTCGAATGTGGCCACTAGCTTGCCTAGTAATCGCATACACAGGCGAATAGTTGGTCTTCTCTTGTTTATAACCAACCGAACCAACCCCTTGATCGCCTTGATCTTTACAAGGGGCAGGAACACCTTTTGACGTTCCGTGTCTAACCTCATGCCGAGGTATTCCAACTGCTTTGTAGGCTGGAATGCTGACTTTCCCTGGTTTAGGACCCAGCCGAATTCTTCGAGGTACCGAACCGTGAGGTTTACTGCCTTCTGCAGACCCGTCCGTGAATGATCTATAATTAAAAGGTCGTCCAAGTATGCTAGGACTGTGACTCCTTGGATTCTTAAATTGGCCAGAACTGGGGCTAGGATCTTCGTGAATACCCGGGGGGCCGTGGCCAGCCCGAAAGGGAGCGCCCTGAATTGGAAGTGTCGCTGCCCGACCGCGAAGCGTAAAAACCTTTGATGCGACTGACAGATTGGTACATGAAGGTAAGCATCTTTTATGTCTATGGAGGCCAGAAAATCGTTCTTCTGAAGCGCGGCGGCTGCTGACCGGATGGATTCCATCCGGAAGGACCGCACCCTTAGATAACCGTTTAACCTCTTTAGGTCCAAGATTGGCCTGACATCGCCGTTGGGCTTTGGTATGACAAAGAGATTGGAATAGAAACCTAGGCCTTGCTCTTGGGCTGGCACTTCTAAAATTACGTCCTGGCAAAGCAGGTGATCCAAGGCTGCCAGCATTGAGGCCTTCCTTGCTGGATCCCTTGGTAGCCTTGATTCTTGAAAATGAGGCGGAGGATACCTTAGAAATTCCAGTCTGTAACCTGTGGTTACAGATGCCCGGACCCATTTGTCGGGGATCTTGGCTTCCCAAACTTCTGAGAAGAGACGAAGCCTTCCCCCCACCCGTGAGAGTGGGGGCGCCCCTTCATAAGGCAGACTTAGGGGCTGCCTTTGACGGCTTGCGATACCACGGCTTCTTACCCCCAGGGGTTTGTCCCTGCGATCTACTGTTACCGTTGGATCGCGCAGGCGGCCGTCGATACTGCCTGGAATTAGAGGGCCCCGAGACAGGAAAAAGCTGCCTTTTAAATGTAGGAGCCCGGAATGTCTTTTTGACCGGTAAAAGGGTACTCTTGCCATTTGAAATAGTCTGAATATATTTATCCAGATCCTCTCCGAAGAGTCGCCCTCCATGGAAGGGAAATCCTGCCAGAAGCTTTTTGCATGGGGGTTCTGCCGCCCAGTTCTTCAACCATAAGAGCCTTCTCATGTGTACCAAACATAGTGATAAACGAGAAGCCTGCTGGATGGAATCTTTTATAGCATCTACCGCAAAACACAGAACTCTGGGAATGTCAGCAAACTCTTCTGCTTGTTGGGTAGGCATGTCTTTTAACATCTCTTTTGTCTGGTCTTTTAATGCCTGACAAACTCCAATTGCAGCTACCGCTGGCTGCACCACTGCTCCTGCCGTAGCAAAGGATGCTTTTAAAAGTGTTTCTAATCTTTTATCAACCGGATCTCTAAACATATGTATATTTTCCACCGGGCAAGTTAGTGATTTATTCACACATGAGATGGCTGCATCCACTACTGGGAGCTTCCATCTCTTGGAGAATTTTTCCTCCATGGGATAAATGACCGCAAATCTTTTCGGTGGCAGAAAAACCCTGTCCGGCCGTACCCAATCCCGAAAGATCAATTCCTCCAAGAGAGGATGGACCGGAAAAACTGCGTTGCTTAACGGGGCTCTCAAAGAGCCCAGAGAGGATACCGGAGGAACCTGAGGTTCTGGTAATGGCAAGCTAAATGCCGAGCGGACCATGTCCGTCAAAGACTGTACCCACAGTCTTTCTGTCTGGGAGTCTGAAAATGGTTCCTCAGAGGTAGACCCCTCAATCCCTGAACCCTCTTGGTTCAGGTCCAGTTGATCCTCCTGTGATTCTAATTCCTCCGGAGAGAGAATCTCAGCATCTGAGGATACACTGCCTGGTGATGGGGATCTAACCCGTTTCTTACCAGGAATAGCTCTAGCAATCAATGCTGCTATTCTCTCTTCTAGCCCCCCTAGGGATACGGCTAGCATCTCCTCTGTGATAAACACAGGGCTGGGCTGATCCGGGCCAGCCTCCGCACCAGATCCCCCTAATGGCTCATCCAAGGCGCTTCTTAAATTAATAAGCTGCGGGGAAAGAATCGGCATATCAGAATCAGAAAGGGAACCCTTTTGTTTTTTGGTCTTTTTTGTACCCTTTGACCCCGAACCCTTGGAAGCCATAATAAAAAATCGAGGGACTCCGCCCACACAACAGACTGTAGTGGCCAGGAGTACAATTCCAGAGTTTAGGGGAAAGTAGATCACTAGTGTCCCCACAAACTGATGGGCCTGTATGTTGGTCTTTTTTTTTTTTTTTTTTTTTTTTAAATAATTATATATTTTCTATGACCATACATAATGCCCCTAACTTAAGTTTGCCAGCCTCCAACCTGCTGTCAAATAAGGGGGATTCTTTGGCTTAACAATAGACATTGGGACAAAGTCCACATGTACTACCCCTTTTCCGCCACCGGGAGTCACTGTTCTGCCGCCCTGCGTCCTCTCTTGAAACAATCAGCCACAGACTGAGCCCTGTACAAGGCCTGCTGTCTATAACAGCAGAAGGGCGCGCCTGTCTGACGCCGCAGGCCCGCCCCCCCCCGCCCTCCTGTCCGGATGGCGCGAAAATTCGTCAATAAGACGCGCGCGTGCACGCGCGCGCGCGCGTACCCGGAAACAGGAAGAACATGGAGGAGCCGCGCTGCTGGAGATCCATGGCGCAGAAACGGCGGCAGATTCAAAAACTCCCGGCCAGGTAGGACTCTTTTAAGGCCCCTAAGGATCCTTTACTAGCCTCTAGGAAGAAACAGCAGGTTAGCTAGCAACACACTTTAGACAGGGGGGCCTAGTAATGGGGGGAGAAAGGGTGTCATCCTGTCTCTAAGACATAGTGATCACAGTTGCCCATGCAGAGCATACTCAGGCTATCCCCCCTTTAGGTTACCCCGGGGAGCCTGCTGTCGAACCAAGTCCCGCAGGCTCCCCCTTACCTGCTCCATGCTGCAGGATGTTTGACCAGCAAACTGATCCAGTCTTCTCCCATCTCCGTGGGTAGCGTAGTAGACCTTCAGGCCCTGGGGTCCTATGAAGGTACCCACTGTCCTGGACCTATATAGCACCCTGGCAAAACAGGAACCTTATGGTTTTTGCAAACTCCAAGTCCTGGGCCCAGGGTCCAGCCCTCCAAAGAGGAGCATTATAGGCAAAACCCCACGGTTTGGGGCCCGGGTACTGTCCACTTTGGCACTGAGGCTCCTTGGACAGATCCGGTTAGCCCGCCCTTAATCCCAAAGGATGTGGAGCAAAGCTATTCCGTGACCAACACCTAAGACACTGGCGAAAAAACTGAGGGACTCCCTCTAGGGGAGGGGGTTATATAGGGAGGGGACTTCCTGTTTGAAGATTGCCAGTGTCCACACCTGAAGGTACTCCATATAACCCACATAGTAATGAATATGCCGCTCTGTGTCCCGTGATGTACGAGAAAGAAAAGTATTTTCTATTGTTACAAAAGCCTGAATTTTTTTTTTTATAATAATCGTGGAAAGCCTATTTTTGTAAGATAGATGTGTGTTTTAGAGTGGATGGGAATCGTTCAAGCATTACAACATACAAACAAAATAATGAAAGAACAAAGGAACAATCTCCTCAAGGTAATGGGCTAATTTATAATAAAAGTATCAAAATATAGACAATGATGGCAGGTATGAGAAATAATAGGCTTGAATTGAGTAAATACAGAGCAAAATAACCAATTTCGCATTGAAAAGCGAGTGATAAAATTGTGCTAAAATAGTGGTATCTACCATTTTCATTAAGATGAATTGTGCTCTCTATAAAATTCACAGCATGTGCTGCTTACTACATACAAATAGACAATGTTGTCTTGTTTCAGAGAAGGAATCATTTTATTATAATAGCACAACAAAATGCATTTTCAAACCAAGTTAGCAAGCAAGTTAGCAGCTGTGGGTAGTAACCGGAAAGTAGTTACTGCATCTTTGATATATATATTTTTTACAGATTTAATAAAAAAAAGTGTGAATTATTGTACAAGTAGAAAAACTTGTAAATAAATAAATTATATTAGGGTCATTTTAAAGATAGGATACTAGCCTCATCCTAAATTTTAGGGAACAGAGAAATAGATGGTTTTAAAGCTTTCAATTGATATCTTTAACTATTAAATACCAATCATTTTAAAATAAATAATATTTTACTGTCATATACACTAGTGTTTATAAAGGTTCAAATAACCCATGTGGCCAAGAGAAAATATTAGATGTGATGCACTCATGGTTGACAATTGTGCCTTTGTGATCTTATTTGGGATCAGTAACAGCTACTAGCAATTGAGAATGCCCCACATTTGCTGTTGTCCAGTATTGGGGCTATATTGGGTACTGGCATAATTGTCAGTTACATCCGCAGGAGTTTCTGGAGAGTGGTAAATTTTGACTTAGAAAATGCACAATAAATCTCAAATCACATAAAACATAGAATAGTGTATCTCTAGGTTACTAATTATTGGACATATACTCTTACATACTCTCTATTGGGTTAGAGTAATCAGCATGGTTTAAAGCATCATTAAATGGTGGCCCACAGGACACTTCTGCCTGGACTGCCAGGCCGTCAGTGTAGTACCAGTCTTTGGTTTGCTGAGGCCGCAGGTTTCCCAGCAACTAATGATGTTGCATGTGTGCACCCCACCTCATGCTCCTCACCGCAGCTCTCGCTCTTACTCCTGGCTGAGCGTGAGATCAAGTGCGTGTCCCGCCCCCTGCTGCTCGCGGCTCCCTGCTCTTGACTCTCATGTGAGGTATATCTCACAGCTTCCGCCCCCCCTGAAGCTTGCTGAATGTTCTCTCTCCTGCCCTCAGGGTATGTGGGGCATAATCTGTTAAGGTGCACACTGATGGGCATATTTTGTTAAGGGGCACACTGATGGGCACTTTTTTGTGTCCCTTAACATAAAATGTACCCATTAGTGTGCCTCTTAACATAAAATGTGCCCATAGTCCTTGGGAAGGCGGGGCCAAGTTTGGTCCGGGTGAGTCGCCGCCCCTGTGACGTATTTCCGGGAAGAGCAGACTGCGGCGGACATGGGTCAAAGTCAGAGTGGTGGTCATTGACCCGGAGGAGGCAAGAAAGATGACAAGGATAAAAAAAATAAGTATGAGTCGGGAAAAAGAAAAAGAAGACGAAAGGGCCTGATGCCGCTAGTAAACTTCCTCTTGTAACACCACACACACGATGCAGACTGAAGCTCCTGAAAATGGAGAGAATTAAAGATTATCTCCTCATGGAAGAAGAGTTTATCAGAAATCAGGAGCAGATGAAGCCTCTGGAGGAGAAGCAGGAGGAGGAGAGGTCCAAGGTGGATGACCTACGGGGGAACTCCCATGTCTGTGGGCACACTAGAGGAGATAATTGATGACAACCATGCCATCGTTTCCACATCTGTCGGGTCTGAGCATTATGTCAGCATTCTGCCATTTGTAGATAAAGATCTGCTGGAACCAGGCTGCTCCGTCTTATTAAACCACAAAGTGCATGCAGTAATTGGCGTTCTCATTGATGACACGGACCCCTTGGTAACTGTCATGAAAGTAGAGAAAGCCCCTCAGGAGACATATGCTGATATCGGTGGACTGGACAACCAGATTCAGGAAATTAAGGAGTCTGTAGAGCTTCCACTCACCCACCCAGAGTACTACGAAGAGATGGACATCAAACGACCTAAAGGAGTCATCCTGTATGGTCCTCCTGGCACAGGTAAAACCCTTCTGGCCAAGGCTGTAGCTAACCAGACATCGGCCACTTTCCTGTGGGTAGTTGGCTCAGAGCTGATCCAAAAATACCTGGGAGACGGACCCAAGCTCGTGCGGGAGCTTTTCAGAGTGGCTGAAGAACATGCTCCATCTATTGTATTCATTGATGAAATAGACGCCATTGGCACAAAAAGATACCATTCCAACTCTGGTGGAGAGAGAGAGATTCAGAGAACCATGTTGGAGCTTCTGAACCAGCTGGATGGATTTGATTCTCGAGGGGATGTAAAAGTTATAATGGCCACAAACAGGATAGAAACCCTGGACCCAGCATTAATTAGACCAGGTCGTATTGACCGTAAAATCGAATTCCCCTTGCCTGTTGAGAAGACAAAGAGGAGAATCTTCCTGATACACACCAGCCGCATGAGCCTAGCAGATGATGTCACGCTGGATGACATAATCATGGCAAAAGATGACCTGTCTGGAGAAGATATAAAGGCTATATGTACAGAGGGAGGCCTGATGGCTCTGCGTGAGAGGAGAATGAAGGTCACCAATGAAGATTTTAAGAAGTCAAAAGAAAATGTCTTGTTGTTACAAAAAGGCACCCGGAAGGCCTCTATCTCTAACTTTTTCCACTGGGTAGGGGAAAATGTTAATGTATGTTTGGTTGGCTTTGTCCAAGTTCTCTAGAGGTTGGAATCGGCCTTTGTTATCCCTTTTGGCAAAGGGTTTTGTTCATAGTGTTTGGCGGAGGTGTTATAGGATACCTGAAACATACCAGGCCGGTATTTAGCACTAAATAAAATTCTGTAAAACCCCCCCAAAAAAATGTGCCCATAAGCATGCTACTTATTTTATGTTAAAGCGGATGGTTCACCAAAAACAAATATTAAAAGCCAGCAGCAACAAATACTGCAGCTGCTGACTTTTAATATTAGGACACTTACCTGTCCTGGAGTCCAGCGGCGTCCGCAGCAGAGGATGAGCGATCGCTCGTCACCCTGCTGCTCCCCCCTCCATCCACGGCGAGGGAACCAGGAAGTGAAGCGCTCCGGCTTCACTGCCCGGTTCCCTACGGCGCATGCACGAGTCGCGCTGCGCCCGCGATTGGCTCCCGCTGTGTGCTGGGAGCCGAGAGTTCCCAGCATACAACGGGAAAAGCCCGTCTTTTGCCCGAGACTGCGGGCCGGAAGTGGGTGCGGATACCTGTCTTTAGACAGGTATCTGCACCCCCCTCCCCCCTGAAAGGTGTCAAATGTGACACCGGAGGGGGGGAGGGTTCCGATCAGCGGATCTTCACTTTAGGGTGGAGATCCGCTTTAAGGTTCATGCTGATGGGCATATTTTATGTTAAGGGACACTCTGATGGGCATATTTTATTTTAACAGCAACACCAATGGGCACATTTTATGTTAAGGGGCATGCAGATGGGCACATTTTGTTGTGCCCAGAGTGCCCCTTATCATAAAAATGTGCCCATAACCTTCCCTTTTATTTTATGTTAAGGTTCACTCTAATGGGCACATTTTATGTTAGGGGTCATGCTGATGGGCACATTTATTGTTAAGGGGCACTCAGATGGGCACATTTTATGTTACGGGGCATGCTGATGGGCACAACAAAATGTGCCCATCAGCATGCTCCTTAACATAAAATGTACCCATCAGAGTGCCCCTAACAAAAAATAAGGGGCATGCTGATGGGCGCATTTTATTTTAAGGGGACACACTGATGGGCACATATGTTAGTTTGGGTACACTGATGGGCGCATATTATGTTAAGGGGGCCCTCTAAAGGGCACACCTAAAGTTATGGGTCCCCCATGTAAACTGCCACTGTGATGGAGACCCCTGATTTAAAAGGGCACTCTGATGTGCACACCTAATGTAAAGGAACACTCTGATGGGGACACCTGATGTAAAGGGGCACTCTGATGATGGCACCTATTGCAAGGGGACACTCTGATGGGGACAAATGGTTCGAGGGGGCACTCTGATGGGAGACACAAGATGCAAGGGAGCCTTCTGTGAAGAAACCTGATGGGAATTCCTGATTAAAGGGGGTAGCCTGATGGTGGCAACTGATCTTTGGGGTAGTCTGATAAGAGCACCCAATGTAATGAATTGCTCTGATAGGGGCACCTGATATAAGGAGGAACACTATTGGGGACATATAGATTTAAAGAGTATTACCAGAGCGTGTGTAGAAAACTATAAGGAAAGCACCAGAGAGTGTGGCTTGTGCAAAAAAAATGCTCCAGACAGAAAAACTAAGGAGAGAAATCGCAGGGGATCACAGAGGTGTTTTTCCAATGTCAATAATGTTGAAACGGACATATGTTTACATACTGTATATCCATAAAAGTGTGTATACTAGACCCCATAGGGAGTTTGATATCAAGATGTATAAATTATTCAGAACAGCAGGTTGGTGTGGGGGCCAGTCTGTAAATTTGAGGAAGAAGCAAATAATCTGAGAGAATATTCTGAGGAGCTTATTTTAGGCATTTGAACCTATTCAACCAAAAAATAAAAGTGCATAAAAGTGCATGCCATAAAAGTGACCGTATTCACGGAAAAGTTGAACATTTTCATCTGATCTCTCCACTGCCATAAAGATATGCCCATTTGTTTGAATCATAGTTATTGTGTAAGTCAAACAATAACAAGTGACTTTAATAAAAAAATGTCTATAAACTCCATTAGCCTTTAGTCTCATAATGTTTTCAAATATTTATTTCACCTAAAGCAAATTAAAAAAAAAATTCTGGAAGACTACATGGATTTTTTTAAAAAAAACTTAATTTGTTGGCAATTTAGAATGTTTTCGATTACAGATAGACTCACAAAATATTCCATATAAATGGCTTCCACTAGAATCCAATTTGCTACCTTATTAGTTTTTCTTTAATTATTATTATATTTATGTGGTCAATTATATTTTGACTTTTCAACACAAAGACACTATTCCAACAGGGGCTTTATTTAATTCCTGCTTTATCTAGTGACCTAACTATTTAATTCCTCCTCAACTACTCTTTACTTCTTCTTCATTAGTTTCAGGTCAAAAATGTAGCGTGTGAGAAGACTTGTACTTCTGGTTTGACAACAATTCTGGGGTTAAAGTATAAATAGTTTTTGTTATTTACACACAATTAAACAACATTCTGATGATAACATAATATTCTGTAATAACTATGCAATATTAATAGATGTACCGGTATATTTTTTTTGCTGTTGGCTGATCTGCTCAGGGGAGAGAGAAATAATGTTTAACTAAAGCCAATTCCACATCACTACAATTCTCTCACATTTCAGGCACTATTCATTTTTTTATAAAATGTTTCACCTATCGCCCAATTATACCTAAAACCTGAATTTAATTGTATATTACAGCCACTGTTTTCTGTTTCTCTCCTTGTTGGGTCTCAGATTCTATGCCTCTGGTTTAATACAACTTATGCCTCGTACACACGATCAGTTTTTACAACAGGAAAACCGTGGGGGGTTTTAACAGCAGGAAAACGGCTCAAAATTATCTTGCATACACACGGTCACTCAAATCTTGACTGAAATTCCAAACGTCAAGTATGTGGTGATGTACAACACGTACAAAGAGCCGAGATCAATGATGTTCAATAGGCAGTTGAGATCTTCTACTTGATTCTGAGCATGCACGTTTTTTTGCGTGTCATAATTGCATACAGACAAACGCAATTTGCGATAGGAATTTTTCCTGTCACGAAAATGGAGATCCTTCTTTCAATCTTTTCTTTGCAGGAAAACTGGCTCTCAATCTCACATCACACTTTTCTTGTCAGGAAAACTGATTGTGTGTACGAAGCATAACGTTTACTTAGTAGAAATCAAATTTTAACCTACATGTTTTATCTTGCATGCATCTGTAATGAAATCAAAACTACAATAGAAATTTTGGATAACTTCCAGCACAAAGGACTCATATAATGAAATGACTTACTACCATTTATGTCAGGGTCCCTCCGTGGCCATAATGGGAGCCACACATTGATCTAGGCTTTACATTTTGCCATAATTGAAATGCAGAGGTCTCTAAACTTAGTATGAGGGACACATAATATACTGTACATTACAAATATTTGAGGGCTAAAAAAAAAATAACAGTTTTGTAAAAATTGGGAGAACGAAGGTTTGCAGTCCAAGGACCACAGCTATGGAATGCTCTACCAACGTATAACTGCATGGAAGAAAACCATCGGGCCTTCTGGAAAAAACTGAAGACCCACCTCTTCTGAAGGATAAGGAAGACAACGGATGGAATAAGTGCCTTGAGGCAATTTAGTTTGCATGTGTAGCACTATACAAGTTATTCACTCACTCACTTACTCACTCTAAATGGATAAATAACATTTAATTGAATGAATAAGTCCCCTATTATATCCTGGAAAGGTCATAAACGTTTTCCCTACATACAGAAGTACTCAGCAGTCTCCCCCCCTAACATCCAGAGTCCCAGCTTATATCTAGGAGTGCCCATCATTATTCCCCCTTACACCCAGGAGTGTCCAGATACAAAAGTAAGGGTGATATCACATCAGGTAGCATGGGAAATTGTAAGTGTGTTGAGCAGGTCCATACTGCCCATATATTGTGCATACCTTTTTTATTTGAATGTGGGTGCATTTTTTGGAAGAAAATTAAATGGTTTCTTTACATTTTATGTGTTATGCTATGAGTCTATTCTGTGTTTGAGTGACAGCTGAAGCAGAGGCGGCAGCAGGCAGCCTCTTAAAGGGGACAGCACATGCAAAGTTGGTGTAAATAGCTGGATGGTGGATTCATAGAGCCAACATAAATAAAGCGTGTTTTGACCTATTTCAATCCTGGAGGTGAGAAGCACTGCACCTAGAGGTGAATATTTTTTTTCCCGGATTCTACACGGGAGCACATTATTTTATGTGAATTTATTAAGGACACTTTGTATACACCGAATATTATATGAGGACTTGATTCTTTCTTATTTTTTTATATGTTTTTTTTATATGTTTTAAAGCACACAATACAAGTGCTTACATTTGACACATTTTTATATTTAAGATATGTACACCTATGTTTTGTATTTTCACAATCGTTCGTGCATTAACTCTTTCAATTATTTTAGAGATATGGGCCCGGGTTCACGAACGTGATACGCCGTCGTAAGTACAAATGTGCGCCATCGTATTGCTACAATTCGTGAAGCTAGATACGCCGTAAAACAAGGCTTCAGCCGCCCGACGTAACTTGCCTACACCGGCGTATCATGGGTGCATAGTTACGCTTGACGCATTCGGCGTTCCCATTTTAAATATGCAAATGAGTAAGATACACCAATTCACGAAAGTAGATGCGCCTGGCCGCTTCATATACATGATTTGCGTGAGGTTTAAGCAAGCATGACGCATTCGCAGTTCGTGTTTTGAAGCTGTGGCCATCATTTGCATGGGGTCAAGCTTCATTTAAATATATCACGCCCACTTCCAGCCCATTTCCACCTACTTGGACTTACGCCGACAACTATACGCTACGCCGGCGCAACGTGGAACGCATATTCTTCGTGAATAGCATGCTTGCTTCTCTACGTTGTGCCGGCGTAGCGTAAAGACGATATGCTACGCCGGCATAAATAAACACCGCTCTTCGTGAATCCGGGCCATATTGTTTTGAGTTCTATTGTGTGTCACCAATTTAGGGTTTGAATAATTCTGAATATTTAAAGGAGCTGTACACAAATGTTTTACTCTTTTACACTATAGTACACTATCTTGGGTGGTTGCAGAGATTCATCATTATCTACTTCATTTTATGGCAGCACAAGAATTTCTGTAATGATATATATATATATATATATTTTTTTTTTTACATGAACCCCCCCCCCCATAAAGCGGTTTTATCCAAAACCAAGATAAAATAATGTTGATACATTAATAACAATACAGAAACAAACAAACAATGTTAAATTACATATAGAAAAATATAGTGAACATGGTTAGCAAGTTATGGTTTAAATGCTAAAGATTTCTGTTAAAAGTTGGAGCCAATAGGCTTCAAAAATCAACACAGGGCATGGAGGACCTCCCAAAAAAACAGCTATCAGGCTATCCAAAGACTGTTGTGCTCTATACCTACAAGATTAGCCAATAGAAGAGTCATTTTTATTACTAAGCACCACACCTGAGAGCAGAAGATTACATTTTTGATATCCTTAGCAAGGTGGAGGCATATTACCAGGGCAAAGGTTTTATGTATTTAAAAATAAAAGAAAACAGGGGCTACATTACCATACAAAAGTTCATAGCTGGGACAGTTTCAGTACATTTGGTCTGGCATGGAGACAAGAATATCACCATGTGTTTTTTGGTTAATATTTTTATTCTTAGTTTTGGATGCCCTAGGTCTTTGGACTGAATCCTCTCTTATCTCTTGTATAATATCAAAAATCTGTACACTTTTTTTTCTCATACATTGACATGGTATGTTGTGGGGGTACTCTATCTCTTTTTTCCCCTCTAATTATAAATATTTGTGTTTTTTTTTTGTTTTGAACTTTAGTATGGTTATGTATCCCCTGTTTTCTTTTATATTTAGACAAATACAACTATTGTCTAGGTGATATACCTCCACCTATGCTATGTTAGTTTGCTGCTCCCTGCTGATGCCTAGGTTTTTGTTGGAGTCCTCCATGCTACATGTTCATATTTGATATCTACAGTATGTGACTATTTGCCTCTCCCTGTGGGAATGTCTGCCATAAATTGCTAACCATGTTCCCTATATTTTTTCTATATGTAATTTTATATAATTGTCTATATCCTCCTTAGCACCCAACTCCTGAGTTAGCAAATTATGTGAAACATGCCGAGGTTATGAGGATATATCCATTGAACTGCCAGTAACTATATATTGTTTATCTGTTTCTGTATTATTAATGTATCATCATAATTTATTGTCTTGGCTCTGGATTTAGCCTTTTTATGGGTGGGATTTGTGTCACTATTTTAATGTGATATACTGTACCAATTATAAGCACATTTTATGCTGTGTGTCTTAATAAAAGTATTTTAACCCTAATATACCTGCATCCAATTAATTGAGAAGTCACACCTTTAAAGTCCCATCACCTACTGTTCTTTTTTTGTCAAATATGATCATTAGGAGTATGATCATCAGATTCCCCCCTTATATCCCTGTATGCCCAACAACCCCCCCCCCCTTACTTTCAACGGGCAGAGAAAGAGGGCAAAAGATGGGAAGCGGAGCTGGTGTGGACAGAGGAAGGCCATTCCTCCTGTAGCTGGGGCTAGGATTCCAGCAGCCCTAGCAACCAACCACAGTGGACAGGGATCTACATTGTGGACTGGAGGGGTCATAACTGACTGACAGTGGATGATCTGGTCTCCAAAGTTATGATACACTAACCACAGCTAGGGATAATGCAGGCTAGATAGATTTTTGAAGTAGACCAAATATAGTTTGGACAACTCTTGTCTAGAAAATATAATGGCCCAGATTCACAGAGCGATTACGCCTGTTTAACTGGTAAAGTGATATTGGGTCTGAGATCAAAAGTAACATTTCTGTTTTTGCAGATGACACCAAGCTATGCAGTGGAATAATGTCCTTGCAGGATGTCTCCAATTTACAAGCCGACCTCAATGCTCTGTCTAATTGGGCGACTATGTGGCAGATGAGGTTTAATGTTGATAAATGTAAAGTTATGCACTTGGGGGCTAAGAATATTCATGCATCATACATGCTAGGGGGAGTACAACTGGGGGGATCTGTAGTGGAGAAGGATCTGGGTGTTTTAGTTGATCATAAGCTCAATAATGGCATGCAATGCCAAGCTGCGGTTTCCAAAGCGAGCAAAGTCCTTTCTTGTATTAAGAGAGGTATGGACTCCAGAGATAGAGATATCATTTTGCCCCTGTACAAATCATTAGTAAGACCTCATCTGGAATATGCAGTCCAGTTTTGGGCACCAGTTCTCAAAAAGGATATTGGAGAACTGGAGAAAGTGCAGAGAAGGGCAACCAAACTGATAAGAGGCATGGAGGAGCTCAGCTATGAGGAAAGATTAGAGGAACTGAATTTATTCACTCTTGAGAAGAGGAGAATAAGGGGGGATATGATCAACATGTACAAATACATAAGAGGTCCATATAGTGAACTTGGTGTTGAGTTATTCACTTTAAGGTCAACACTGAGGACAAGGGGGCACTCTTTACGTCTGGAGGAAAAGAGATTTCACCTCCAAATACGGAAAGGTTTCTTCACAGTAAGAGCTGTGAAAATGTGGAACAGACTCCCTCCAGAGGTGGTTCTGGCCAGCTCAGTAGATTGCTTTAAGAGAGGCCTGGATTCTTTCCTAAATGCACATAATATAACTGAGTACTAAGTTTTGTAGGTAAAGTTGATCCGGGGTAAATCCGATTGCCTTTCGGGGGATCAGGAAGGAATTTTTTCCCCTCCGGTAGCAAATTGGATCATCGCTCTGCTGGTTTTTTTTGCCTTCCTCTGGATCAACTGTGGGTATGGAGTTGGGTGTATGGGAGGATGTACTGTGTTTTACTTTGTTTTATTTTTATTTATTTTTATGGTTGAACTGGATGGACTTGTGTCTTTTTTCAACCTGACTAACTATGTAACTATGTAACTATGTAACTATTACTAGTAAAAACAAATTATTAATAAAATTGCCATAAAACTATCCCTTATTTTGTAGACTCTATAACTTTTGCCAGACCAAACAGTAAATGCTTATTGCAATCTTTTTATCAAAAATATGTAGAAGAATACGTATCGGCCTAAACTGATGAAACAAAAAAAAAAGTTTTTATTTATATATATTTTTGGGCATATTTATTCTAGCAACAAGTAAAACATATTGATTTTTTTATCAAAATTGTCGCTCTATTTTTGTTTATAGCACAAACAAATAAAATTAAATACCACCAAAAGAAAGCTATATTTGTGAAGAAAAAAAAGGACGTCAATTTTGTTTGTGAGCCACATCACACAACTGCGCAAATGTCAGGTAAAGTGATGCAGTGCCGAATCGCAAAAAAGTGGTCTGGTCTTTGGCCAGCCAAATGGTCCGGGGCTTAAGTGGTTAAAAAAAAATAAGACATCTAATTGGCACAAGCTTCAGGAAGCACCCTCTCCTGAAAATGGTGGTAAACATCAGATTATTGACAACAAGGTGATTATAAGAAGTGGGGGATCCAAAATCCCTAAGCTAAATCTGGAAGAAACAGAAAACTTGGGAAAATAAATTGTGCTCAGTATGTATTTCATGGCTTAATTTTCACCTTTGTCTGCAGTATACAGTATATTTAAATTAACCCAGACACAGGTTAACATATAAAAAAAAATTCACTCATTTGTAAACAAAAAATGAGCAGTTGGCCCTTTGTTCTGCTATTTCTCATAACTATGATTAATGATTCAAGTTTCCAGAAACCCTACTTGATTAACGTTAAAACCCACTTTCACCTAAAAGTAAACAAATAATAGTATTTACCCGCCGCACATCTTTGCCAAACGTCTCACTGTAGCTTGTTCCAAGAATTTCAAATTGTACATGTGGATTGGAGCCATCCTCCCTAAACTCCATAATCCCAGTTAATCCTGTTATGCGACCCTGAAGAAACAAGATTTACAGAGAAGAAAATTAGAGACAGCATTTCTTGAGTATTAAAATGTAATTGCCTGCAAAAAAGGTTGATGATCTGTGGCTTGGCATTTTTATTTACTTTAAAATGTAATTCAATTACAGGACATATTTAATATCTGAACGAACAAGAATAGTGCAGCAAACATTGGCTTTGAAACAATATTCTTTCTGCCTATGTATCTTAAAAGGATTTACAAAAGTAAAAGTATTAGAAACGCCTATTAGGAAACTATTAATGGAACAAACATGCTACTAAAAAATGTCACTTACAGAGTAGCAACATTGGGGATACTGTATATTGTGAGATGAAATATTCTAATTACTGGTGATTAAGTAAATGCTTTTGTTAAACCATTCAGAAGGTAAGATTAACATGGTCAGCACACAAATTCCTCATATCATTAATAAAGTAGTGAAGATAAAATACAGCACACTTTTTGATAGGTAGTACACAATATTAAAGATGAATAGTAGACCTAGAGCAGTGGTTCTCAACCTGGGGGTCAAATGAGGATTTGCCAGGGGTCACCATATCCTGGGAGGTTCCTGAAGCCCACACTGCTCTCCCAGCCTTTTTGTAGCCACCCAGCTGGGCTGTTCCTGGAGCCCACAGCCACCCACTCAGCCTCTTTTGCAGCCGCCCATTCAGTTCACGGCATGGCTTGGGGACAGAGACTATAGGTCAGCTTACTGGTGAGGAATGTGAATTGGGAGGGCTGGAGGAGGCCCTATCTTTTGATTTTGGCATAGGTGTCACTGAAACAGAACACCACAAAGTCAGAGACACAGTGAGTAACACTACCTGTGATTATAGTTGCCATTAAAGGTCCCCACTACAGTTCTCAGATCAGCAGGTGACATTGATCAAGAGCACCTAAGTTGGCTGATCAGAACTCCCTACCAACATTGCCACTAACCCCAACTCCCCGCCAGCACTGCCACTCGTCCCTTTTCCCCCCACCCTCCACCAAGGAGTAAGAGAAGGAATAATGTAAGGGAGAGGAAAAGAGGGGGAGCAACAAAGAAAAAGGGAGAATAAGAATAAGAGAAAGAACAAGAAATACGGTTCGAGAGAGGGCTAAATGTCCATGGGTTGGGGGTTCAAATTCCTTTTCTTGACTTGGATGCTGACAACCCACACTTTGAAAATAATTTTACTGTTAGGGGTCCCCACAAGTTGGAAAATGTTATCAAGGGGTCACGCCACTAGAAGGTTGAGAACCACTGACCTAGAGGAATGAAGATAAAATGAAGAAGGCTACAGTGTATGGTGGTTTCTTCAAAGTTTTCTTTCCAGATATGATACTGAGGTGCAGCTAGTAAAAAAGTTCATATCACTTAAGGATCTTTAAAAAAAGATGTACCCAAACACAATTTTTTTCATCTTTTTCTCATGAATAGAGCTTTCTTTTGGCGGTATTTGATTACCACTGTGGTTTTTACTCTTTACTAAAAAAACAGAGGAAGAACGTTTTTCTATGTTTCGATTATAAAATTTGGTAAATAAGTATGTTTTCTCCTTCACTGATGGGCACTGATGGGCGACAATGATGGGAACTGATGGTTAGCACTGATTAGCACTGATGAGGAGGTACTGACAGGCATTACTGATGGGCACTAATTGGTATCCCTGGTGGGCACTGGTTGGCCCTCTAGGTGGGCACCGCCGATGGTTCTGCACTGATAATCAATACACTGATAATCAGCACATACCTCCCCTATCAGGAGAGCCGCTTATCAGCTCTCCTCCTCTTGTGCCCTGTCAGCGCAAATACAGGAATAGCCAATAACTGGCACTTCCTGGTTTCGATGTGAGCAATTCGAGGGCACACTTGAGTGAATTATTCTGCTGAAGATCATATGACACCTACTCCGGATAATGAGACCACCTGTCAGAGAAACACATTGTAAAAAAAAAAAACATATTTGACTTTGAACACTAGATGGCAGCAAAGTTGACAGTGAGAGCTGTCAAAGAAACCTTCAGCTGCAGACTGGCTGTCACATGACACACAGCACATGACTTCCTGGCTGCCTATAAAGCTGAGCAGATGCTCAGAGGAAATTGCTGGTTTGCCTTCAGCTTCCTGTACCTGAGTTCCTGTTTCCTATTGTTTGATTTCCTGCTGTGACCCGGATTGACCCTGACCTACTCTGATCTTCTCCCTATTCTGATACCACCTGCTATAGGATGGTGGGATGTGATTAAAGTATATGTAAACTCTTAGGCCGCGTACACACGATCGAATCTATCTGCTGGAAACGGTCTGACAGACCGTTTCAGCAGACAAATTTGATTGTGTGTACGGGCGGACAGACAGATTTTGCCAGCAGACAGATTTTAAAGCATGCTTTAAAATCTGTCTGCTGGGAACCCGTCCGTCCGACATGTCCGCTGGTTAGTACGCTAACCAGCAGACATATCTGCCCGCACATGCGTCGAATGGATTCGACACATGTGCGGAAGTGTTTTACTTCCTGGTGCGGTGACGTGGCTGCGTCAACGTCACCGCCACGTCACCTGATGGCGGGGATTTTGGTTTGATTGTGTGTACAGCAATCAAACCAAAATAGCCCAGCAGACAAATCCGATCAAATCGGTCTGTCCGACCGATTTAATCGGATTTATTTGGTCGTGTGTACACGGCCTTAAAGTAATATTAGACCCAAAAACAATTTGACACCCCGTTGTCCATGGATATGATCACTTTTATGTTTTGCCATTCCAGTCCATGCTTACTTGAACAGGGCAGAGGCAGTCTTATGAGGAAAGAATAAAACATTTAAAATGCAAGAAAAAAAATGAATAGTGACAAAGGTGGAATACAGACACAGGACACATACAGTGTTTGGGCCCATTTTCACAAATAAAAAGGTTGTTGCTGGTACTATAAAGGTGGGGTTTTAAGCTTTTTCTTTGGAGAAGGGTGCGCATCCCATGGCTGTAGGTTTGTACGTTTAATTTTTACTACTGCCTACCCTTCCCCTCTTGCACCTGCAAAAATATTCATAGAAAAAGACTACAAGGACCAAGGGTGATTGAAATGAGTCTCCTACTAAATGGGACTACCCATAAATTCCAATTGGTTCCCCCTTTCCAGGCTATCATTATTTTTATACAGTTTGTATAGCAATCCTTGCCCATGTTTGCTTGACCATAACAAATATTGTGATGGTGGGCATAAATATTTTAATTATTCACCTTGTGTGCAGTAGGACAGTGGGAAGAGATAACTTCTACCTCTGCCTCTAATGTTGTTCCATAAAAACAAAAGTTCCATAGCTCACAAGAGAAATCTGTGTTAAATACAAGACCTGACTGACACTACGAAATGGAATTGATCATGTTCCTCCTCGGGGAATGCAGAGTCATTTAAAATGTGCCCAATCTTAGAGGGCAAACCATCCTCTGACATATATGTTCTGGAGTAGGCATTTTCCACAGTGCTGTATATTTCAGAGAAAACATTGGTAGCGTAAAACATATTAAAAAAGAATAGGTAGACTTCACATAGGTCAAAAGGTTCACCCAATTCAGGTTTGTACTCCATCAATGGGGATTTGGATGATATCATAATCGATAAAATATTAGACATGTACATACTGAAATATTTTGTTTCGGAATTTCATTTTCATCCGAAAAACACATTTATTTAATGACTCCCGAAATTTGTTTTCATTTATTTTGTTTCGTTATAAAATGCATGTGTCCAAAAATCAGAATTAACCGCTTAACACCCGCCGCATGTATATGTACATCCACAGAATGGCACGTACAGGCAGATGGGCGTACATGTACGTCCCTGCCTTCTTGCGGGTCGGGGGTCCGATTGGGACCCCCCGCTACATGCGGTGGGCGTCTTACCTCTGGGAGCGATCCGGGATGAGGGGGCGGCTGTTCGTTCGTGTCCGCCCCCTCGCAATCGCTCCCAGCGAATCAGCAGAGCCCCCGCTCTGCACTTCCTTTGCCTGTGTAATGTAAACACTGGCAGAGAAAGTGATGTCACCTCTCCTCTCAGCAGTATTTTCAATCCGGCGAGAGGAGAAAAGACATCACAGTAAGTCGCACCAACAGCACACTGACACCAGTACACATAGGCACACTTAACCCCTTCCGATCACCCCCCAGCCCCCTGTCACAGTGTCACTGATTGCAGTGATAATATATTTACTGATCACTGCATTTAGTGTCAGTGTGACAGTTAGTGTGACAGGCAGTTAGTGTTAGGTCCAGGGTAGCCCCGTACCCCCCCTAATAAAGGGTTAACCCCTTGATCACTGCCCTAGTTAACCCTTTCACCCCCTATTGCCAGTGTCATTAAGCGATCAGTTTTCTGATCGCTGTATTAGTGTCACTGTTGCCGCTAGGTCGCACATTTTTTTTTTATATTGCGATTTTTTTTTTTTACTAAAGACATGTGGCTGAATACATTTTGGCCTAAATGTTTGACTAAAATTTAGTTTATTCGATTGTTCTTATAACAAAAAGTAAATTTCACTCTATTTTTGTTTATAGCACAAAAAATAAAAATCGAAAAGGCAATCAAATACCATAAAAAGAAAGCTCTATTTGTAAGAAGAAAAGGACGCAAATTTTGTTTGGGAGACATGTCGCACGACCGCGCAATTGTCTGTTACAGTGACGCAGTGCCGAATTGTAAAAACGTCTTTGGGCATTTAGCAGCATATTGGTCCGGGTCTTAGGTGGTTAAGGTTGAATCTGTCAGTTGAAGGCTTATGGTGTCTGTCGAATGTTCTAAGAAGATTCGACAGAGCAGCTAAACTGTAAGATGACGCAATCATTTATTTCGGGTCGAATGTTCCGCCTACAAGCTATAGAAGAATTTGAATGTTGTATGACAATAGTAATAATTATATTTATAAATTATTATTACTAGTCAACTAACATTCAAATTCTTCTATAGCCTATGGGCCGAGCATTTGACAGAAAATGTAGGATTGCGACATCGTACAGTTTAGCTGCTTGTCGAATCTTCTTAGAACTTTCGACAGACACCAAAAGCGTTTGTATGTTTTTCTCTGCTTCGTCAAATCTTCGTCATTCATGTCGAATGGTCTACCCCAACACCATCTCTATAATGTTGAATATTTTCTCTCTATGTCAAATCTTTCCTCTCTATGTAGAATAATCTTGGACTAATAGAGTTAAGGCTAGGCACATTCAACCACAGGTTCAATAGACACAGATCACTATTGTCAGTGTCATGTCAAATCTCCTATATTTATTGAACTGTTGTAGCAAAAAAAATTAAAATAAAGCATTTTTTTATGTTGGATCTTTCGGATTTTGAATTCTGCGTGTTCATTTTCGTTTGTTAAAACGATAACGAAAATACCCGAAATTCGGCCGAAAATGCATTCAGACGAAAACAAATGCACTTGTCTATAAAACATGGGGAAATACTTTGGGGTGGAGAGGTGATATTGAATCTGATGAAGTAGCCATAATATTGAGTGGACCATATCAGGGAAATGAGTATGATGCATCAGAGAAGGAGAGTGAGGAAGAGATTCTGCATTGTCCTGCTTCTCTTCTTAGATCCCATTAGTGATACCCTTGCCTATACTGGTTTTTAATTTTCCTATAAATGACAATCCTGTGTGGTGTAAAACACATTCAGCTTTCAAATTCTTGCCCAACATCACTAGAAGCTTAAAAAAAAAACATGATTTACATTTCTGTTCAACAACATAAACTACAGTTGCAAAAGAGTCCTTAAAAAGTCTAGTAATATACTTTGTAGTTCTGACTTGCTGGACAAACATTTGCTGTAATAGGGCAGGTTTTGGATTGTAAAATCGCAAATTGCCAACTTATTTGTTATTACTCATCTATAGCCAGCCAAAGAGCCACAGGTATGGTTATACTAATAAACCATTTCTTTCTGTTCAACCTTACAATTATGTGAACTGACCATCATAAATGCTGATTTGGAAGTTGTAAACACTTTGAGTTAAAATTAGCAAAACACAGGCCATGCAGCTTGTTCATTACCATATATTATTTGCTAGTGTTTGATATCAATTCAGTAAATGTTTTGGAAAGCAAGTCATTTGTGTCTGCCACATGCATATTTTCAATGATTGCAGTATTTTGTAAGTAATAATTAATTTTCAAAGATTATGGTACTACAAGCTATTTATTGATGAGAGAAGAAAATTAAGTCAGTACTAGAGTGTGACCGTTTTATTATTTTTTTTATGTTTTTTTATGGATGTACACTGAAGCAGTAACTTCAAACAGTCTTCAGTTATTTTATTTTGCAAAACAACAAACCACATTTGCAGTCCATGGAATGGCTATCTTCCCACATTCTGGGAGGAGCATTTATACAAACGGCATAATAAAACATAAAAAACTACAAGATGTATACACACTTGTGTATAAAATAAATGCCCCCCACAGAAATTCTACATTTTAAATTATGATCCAGTCATCCACTGCTTTATTAAAAGGTTAACCTTTTCAGAGCAGAAATAAAAAATCAAAATCATTGAAAATTAAGAGCTTAGTCAGCCTGTTGAGGAAAACTATGGAAAGAATGAAGCAATAAAGGAAGATGTTTTGCTGGTCAGCATAGAAAAGGGAAGAAGATGTAAAACGGGGGAAAAAAAGTGGAAAATTCCAAAAGGCAAAGACACTCTTAAAACTCCAATTCATGTCACACTGAACCATATAAACTGGTTACAAGACAAAATAGAAAGTCTCAGGAAATGCATGCTTGCAATAGTTAAAATGTCTCAAAACACAAACAATCTTCTCTTATTTTCTTCCCTTTGGTCTGTTTAATGAGCTGACAACTTCCTGTGTTCTCTGCCTGTACTGCACTCTCATCAGTTAACATTGTTTCCAGCATTCTCTGCGACAGAAAACAAGAGAGAGTGTCCTGAAGTCCTATAGTCTTCCTGTCTTAAAGCGGATGTAAGCCCTCTCCTATACCCAGTGAAGTGAACAGCCTCAGATGATACACAGAGAAGAAACAAATATCCCTACATAGGTTTTATATGTATATCTGCTTTTTTCATCTTACTATATTCTTTAGATTTCTTCCATTTTATTAGAATTTTTACTTCCTCATTCAGTGGGAGTGTAGTCTTGGCATACACTGTATGACAGCTGATTGGAGGAGAGGCACACACCCCCACTTCATATTGGCAGAAGAATGAAGATACAGCTGTGTTGTGACAAGACAAGCTCTCTGTTAATCTAAAGCACCCACCCAGGAAACACATTTCAGGCTGGTTTTATCTCCCAACTTGTAAGAAGTTATGCTGAGAACAGAAAAATGAAACAGAAAGAAACAGATATATGTCCTTAGGTCAAATTTCATGAATCGGGTTTACATCCACTTTAAACTGGCCATACATGAATCAAAACTCAACTGGTTCAGCAGGGACCAGCCAAATTTCAATTCATGTATTGGCAACATGGTTGTAAAGCAGTAGATCTAGCAATTTACTATTGTACAACAGTCCTGTGGGATTGTCCGAACTCGATCACCGGTGCAAGCTGCAGCCATAGCCTGTAGAAACCATATTCTGATGGCAGGGATGTCTCCTGGCTGTAAGAATACAATAGCCTAGTGGGGAGAATTCCCCTCCATAGATACAGTAAGTATTTGCACCTTAGGACAGAAAGTGTGTTGCTAACAATACCGCCAGCTAAAAAAGAAAAAAGAAAATAAGACTGAAAAAGTTAACTAATGAAGCTACCATAATCAGACTGGTATTCCTCGCTATATTAGATTTTCTTGCTCTTGGGTTTAAATTCACTTTAAATATAACTAATTAAAATAGCAAAAACAGGTACACACACACACACCTACAATATGCAAAATTTTGTTTAGGTAATGAAGTTTTGGTCAGAAAATTGTAACAAAAATTGTAGCTTACCTAATTAAAAAGTGGAAGCTCCGCTTATCTGTCTACCCCTCCGTGGGTACCACGGCAAGATCACTTGGAAGTTCGGCCCCCTCCCCCTTCCCCCACAGCCTGTCCATTCAGAAAACACAGCCAGTTTCCCTTACAGGCAATGGCGGCGGCAGCACCCGAGAGCCCATGGAAACATTGGCTGGGGTGTGGACATCGCTGGATTCCAGGACAGGAAGGTCCTGGAAATATTAAAAGTGAGCAGCTACAGTATGTGTAGCTGCTGACATTTAATATTCTGCTGGGGGGCGGGACTACACATTTTTTAATAATATCACCTGTTATACAATAACAACAACTAGGCACAAGAGAAACGGTAGACAATTGTAGGATGGGGCAAGAAAGGTCAAATAATTTATACAAATCAAAGTAAAATGCTCAGTGTCTCAACTTTCCCTGTCTATATACCAGAAACCATACAGGTTGTAGGAACTATTATTCTGTCTGTATGGATTTATAGTGTAAGGGCTGCTGCCATCTGTTTTTCAGGGGGTCAGGATCATATACCAATATATTACGCATGAACACATAGCTAGTGGAAGGCACTTGGGCCCCAGCGGTGTTTTTACTCATGATTTATCATTACGTACAACACTGCTGGAGCCCTGTTGGCTCTCTCCGCTATTGTGAACAATTGACATATTAACTCTTCTAAGGAAATGATCTGCTGTGATACAGCACCACATGGCTGACAGAATGGATGGTAATTATAAAAGAAATTACATGTAATTCTTTATCAGGAAAACAGAAATATAAGCTTGTATTAGTGAATATTTAAAAATCTAGTATCAGAGAAATAATGGGCCAGATTCACAGAGCCCTTACTCCAGTCTATCTCACGTTAGACCGGAGTACTTTCAAATTACGCACGTCGTATCATTAGTTTGAATCCTCAAACCATGATACGACGGCTTCGGGCTTCAATCCGACTGGCTTACGTGTTCGTACGCCTTCGGATCTACGCTGCAATAATTTTGCGGCCGTTGGGTGCAGTTCCCGTCGTTTTCCGCGTCGGAGTATGCAAATGAGCTTTTTCCGACGATCCACAAAGTTACGATCGTCCTTCGCAATCTCTTACGGCATCTGTAGTCATCTTTTTGCTGTGTAAAGTTATTCCAGCTATTAGCTGGTCTATAGTTAGACGGCCCATGTTAAGTATGGCCGTCGTTCCCGCGTCAAGTTTCAATTTTTTTTTGTTGCGTCGTCCGGGAATAGGAATGTACGTTAACGACGCTACTCAAAAAAAAATACATAATAACGTTATTTCACACAATGCACGGCGGAAAATTTCAGAACGGAGCATGTGCAGTTCGATCGCCGTGGGGACGCGCCTAATTTTAATGCTTCACGCCCCCTAATCGTATTTCGATTCCGCCGCGAGAAATACACTACGCCGCCGCCTACCTGAATTTGTCGTAGAGCCAGGTAAAAACGGCGGCGTAGTTTATCTCTGATACTCTGCGCCGATGTAATTGTACCTGAATCTGGCCCAATGTTTTTAGCATATATGTTGTTCACCTGCTCCCCCTCAGTGGAACTTACAATCCAGTCCCTAGCACTAGGCCCCTCCCTCCTGTTGAGTACCCCCACAGAAATCAGCATGCTATGGGGACACCAAAGCCAAGTCACAGCTCCCTGCGTCCATTCAGACATGGAGGTGGGGCCTACCCCTGCCCCATCTCCCTTCTGATTAACTAGCCGACTTTGACAGCAGTGGAAACCATAGTCTCAGCCAATCAGGAGGGAGATTCTCGGATGTCTGAGGCATTTGTGTAGATTGCTGGACAGAAATGGGGCTCAGGTAAATATTAGGGGGGCTGCTGCACACAGAAGGTTTTTTATTTAAATGCGTAGAAAAAACCTTCTGCCTTTACAACCACTTTAAGGAGCTATTAGGAATCTATTATAACCCTACGGTCATCCTTGAACTCTATGGAATCTGCCAATAAAGCCCAAAATGAAATGTCAGAAGAAGGTCGTTGGGATCATTCTTTACAGGCAAGATCAGTGAACAGATACTGTAGTCAGTGATCCTCCACCTTTCACCACCATGACGCCCACCCACCATGATGGTCCCAGGCACCCAGAAAGGACAGGTAAGCCCTATACACATGGCAGGAGGGTCAGGTAATGATATGAGGGCACATTTCTGAGCATTTGTAATCGCTTCTATGAGAACGTCAACAATCTGAAAAGGAATGTAAACAAATGTAGTGGTCAGTGGCAGCAAAAAGTTTAAGGGACTCTGGGGTCAATTCATTAAGAGATAAATACTGCATGAGTTTTTGCATTAAAATAACTCAGGCAGTGTTTAGCTCAGGGACAGGGAAGTCATTTAAAAAAAAAATTAAATGCCACATGGGTGATTTAATACATTTGTTTACATCTTATTTTACCTCAGACTAGACCTCCAGCTACAGCAGGAAGTGAAAGATTTGGCAGCAGTATTTCTACCACTGCTAAATATGACCATTCCAGCTCAGAAATACTGGTTCTCAGAGGCATCCTAATAACCAGGGACTTATCTCTGTCCTGCTCATTCAACTTCTAGCCAGAAATTCCAGGCTAACAAGTGCATATAAAAAAAGATCTGGGACAGTGTTTGAAAGTGGCAGTGGCGGGTATTTTGTGAGGGGGACCTGTTTTCCCGCATCCACTGGGCCATGGTCTGTGGGTGGAGGGATTTATCTGACGACCCTTTAACATTAAGGGGCCCCAGATATCAGTCATCCAATGTGAATAAATAAAGAATACATATCGCTACTCTACTATGTACCCCTTACATAGGGGGGAGGCTGGTATATATGGAACATTATGGTTATCCAGATTCTAATAAGCTCCCTTCTTGCAGACCCCCACAACCACCAGACCAGTGTTGTGGGGAAGAGGCCCTTGTCGTTATCAGCATGGGGACAAGATGCTTTGTCAGGGGGTTGCCCCAGCCTGATACCCCTCATATTGAGGGATGTGGCCTGGTATGATTTAAGAGCAGGGACAGACGCTCGTCTTCTCCTTTTCCTGCCCTGCCAAGCTGCATATTCAAATAATGGGCTAATAGGAAATTTGGGGGGACATCATACCTTGTTTTTATTTTCTTGGCATTGAGTTCCCCTTAAAATTTATGCCAGACCCGAAGAACCTGGTATGGATTTTGGGGGAATCGCCATGTCAGGAGTCAGCAGCTGGGATGGCCAGTTATATGTAGCTACACAAGAAAACTGGGACCAAACAATGTACAATGAAGCAAAAATACATGCACACACCAACCAATAGCAAACAAACAACAAGCAAACCATAACCAAAAATTCCTAATTAACCAAAAACCTAGCAAAACTAACTATATACCATATGTACAAATATATACAATATGAGAAGCAATGGTAACAGGAGCAATGCAAGAACAAAGAGGAAATCAGCACTGGGTACATAAACAAGGCAGTATAAGAACAGATAGCTTAAGAGCGTGGATCTGGCAGCAAGCAAGGCAGTGCACTGGTGCAAGTTGCAATAGCAAAGTTGGGAATAAAATACCCTGCCAGCGGCTAGGGCCAGGTGCAACTGATTTCAGGAACTTGCTCGCTGGGAGACACCCGCTGGTGGTCGCTGGATCTACAGCTTTCAGCCCAGAGAACCACAGTGCTACCAGCAGATGAACCAAGTCTCGACACACCACTCCAATGGCTCCCGCTGCTCTCAGCAAAGCCTGCGAGAGAGGGGAAAAGAGGAGAGAGCCGCTGCAGATGAGTACAGTGCTGGAACAAGATCAGGCTCAGGTACATGTACTGGGGATGAGGGGGCATAACACATACCGAAACATTTTTTACCTTAATACAGGAAATGCATAAAGATAAAAAAAAAAAAGTACTGTAGGCTTTACAACCACTTTAATTTGTTCTCTAAGCCAGAAGTCCTGTGATGGACACTACTAGTATTGAGAACAAATTCATCAGCAGTAAGATGTGTCATATTTATGGGGTGTAACACTGACTATTTAATGTTGGCATTGAAGTGCACAGAAAGGCCCAGATTCACGTAGATCGGCGCATTATCGGTCCGGCGTAGCGCACCACTTTTCCGTTAGACTTGCGCAATCTAGCCGCGTAATCCCGCGATTCACGTAGCTTTTGCGCAAGAGATTGCGCAAGCGTAAGGTTTTTTCCTGAGGCGTAAGGAGGAGTAATACAAATTGGGAGGGACGTGGGCGTGTTACATTGAAATGAGCCGTGACCCCATGCAAATGAAGGGCCGGCCGACTCGCGCATGCGCGCGTGAAGGAAACCATGTCAGCTCCGTTGTGCGCATGCTCACAACTCGGGAGCGGCGCAATCAGTGAAATTGGAAATGGACTAGGGCAACGTTGTGAACTACGCAGACAGCATAAATAGACACACACAAACGCACTTCCATTGCAAAAGTACATCCCTTTGTGTCCCTTCCCATTTAACCTAGTGCTTTTGCTCTGTTGTTCGTTAGAGTGTGTTTTGTAGTTGTCAGATTAGTGTTCTGTGTGATCTAGTGCTTGTTGGTAGTTTTGTGAAAGTGAGTTTTGATAAGTGTTTGAGACTGTTTGTTTGATTGATATATTTCTGAGCGTTTGTTTTCTTGCTTTATTTTTTCATCTGATTTTTTTGTGTCTGTTTCTTGCTGAGTGCTAGTGTGATTTTTGGGTGTTCTTTTTCTTTTTGTGTGTGTTCTTGCCTGATTGGTTGTGCTTGTATTTGTGACAGATTTTTGGTGACTGCTAGTGAGTTTGTTTGGAAGTATGACTGAGAGAAAAAGAAAGCTTAATTTTACAGTGGGGGAAAAAATAATTCTTGCCCGGGCCATTACCGACTATGGGCGTTACCTCCACGGCCCGCAGAGTGCCACCACCACCCCGGCCAGGAGGAGGGAGATATTGGATATGATCACGGAGCAGGTCAATTCATCGGGGGAGGGGGAGACACGGACCCGGTCTGGGATTGACAAGAAAATAAACGACCTCCGGCGTCAGGTGAAAAAAAAACTGGCCGCAATAAATGCCCATGCCAGGGGCACAGGAGGGGGCCCACCATGCCGGATTAGATTTACAGCGACGGAGCGTGTGGTGGCCCTGACCTTTCACCGTCATGAAGTGGAGGGCCTGCCAGGCTTTGACACAAGTCCGGTCCCCGCGGTGCCAGGTAAGGTTTTTATTTCTCTCAGGTGTGTAGCATGTGTGGGGGAGGGGGTGAAAGGGAATATGTGGCAAGTGTGTGGATCCTCCAACCTGTGAATGGTTTGTGTCATCCACAGCTGTGCAGGAGGGTGCAGGGCCATCTGGCCTGACCGCTCCAACGCCAGGACAGCAGCCTAATGAGGCCCCCCCAACAAGGCCAGAGTACGCGGAGGAGGAACAAGAGGAGGAGGATGATCATGCGGAGGACGATCATGAGGAGGAGGAGAATCATGAGGAGGAGGAGTCCATGGCAGGCACTGGACGTTTGGTTTCTGCGGACTCTTCCCCTCTGGCTGCAAGAAGCCTGCCCTCCCTAAGGGGGAGCCCCCCCCCCTCCTCCCCCAACATGGCTCCCCTCACAAGGGCCTCCCCTTCTCCCCGGCCACAACCATCAGCTGGAGCCAGGAGGTCATCCCAGAGCACCAGGGGGGCGCCCAATCTCCTGCCCGCCTGTCTGAGAAGGAACCAGGCCATCCAGACCCGCCTTCTGAGACAGCTCTGCCAGACTATGGGGCGGGTGGATCAGAGCCTGTCCTCCATCAACGATAGGCTGGGTAACCTGGACTCCCACTCCCGGGCCTCCACAACCTGCCTAAATGACCTGCAAACTACAGCAGCAGGCGTTGGGCAGGATGTGAGGGCCCTTACCCAGGCTATCCAGGGCAACACGGCAACACTTGGTGCTGCCCTGGACAGAATAGCCGTGGCCTTGGAGGGCAGGCCGCCAGGTGGGCAGATCTCAGGGGCTGCTCCTCCTTCCCCGGCTTTTCCCCTCCCCCATGAGTCTCCCCTGAGGGGCCGGGGCCGTGGCCGGGGGCGCCCCAGGCGTGGCTCACGCAGAGGGCATTATTTTTTTTTCCCCCCTTTTTTTGGTTTGAACGCATTTTTTTTTTTGTTCTCTGCATTTTTTTTTGTTCTCTGCATTTTTTTTTTTTCTCTGCATTTTTTTTTTTTTTTGCTGACATTTTTTGCATATTTTGGGTTGTGAATGCTGTTTGAATGTGGGGGTGACATTCCTGCTGGAAAAGGGGTGTCACCCTCAATTTTGGTGGAGAAGTGATCCCCAGGACCAGGGAGAAGTGATCCTCAGGTCCGTGTGAATGGTGTATGAATGTACAGTGACATAATTGGAGCCTTGACGTGGCGTTACTGCTCACCAGTCCTGCATGGTGGACTGGTGCCAATCCAATTTGATGAGGATGTGGGGTGTGTGTGCTAGGGACCATAGTGGTGTGCATGCATGCATTCTCATTGTGCCATGATTAATGTGTGTGTTTAACGTGCAAAGATGCCCAATATGAGCTGCCTCCTGACTGCTCTTCCCTCAGAAGACGGGGTATCCTCGGTTAGGGGTTGATTGTCTGGTTGGGGGGTCAGGTCATCACGTTCCTCAATCTGCAGGCCCTTCCTCACTGCGAGATTGTGTAGCATGCAACATGCAGCGATGATATGGCACACGAAGTTTGGGGAATACAACAGGGTCCCCCCAGACTTATCCAGGCATCGGAAACGTGACTTCAGGAGGCCAAAGGTGCGCTCCACCACTGCACGGGTTTTGATGTGTGCTTCATTGTATCGTTCCTCTCCTGGGGTTTGGGGGTTCCGGATAGGAGTCATGAGATGGGGTCCCAGTGCATATGCAGAGTCACCTGTAAAGGAAAAGACAGGAGAATGTTAGTCATGCATGTGCCACTTCTGTTGTGCATCACGGGAGGGGATAGTCATGCCTGACTCCCATGTCACTCACCAACCAGCCAGGTGTTCCCATACACGTTCTGATCGAATTCCGTTCGGATGTGGCATTGATTGTAGATGAAGCTGTCATGGGTGGATCCGGGGTGTTTGGCACGAACGTGCCATATGAGGCCTTGGGCATCAACTATCACCTGTACGTTGATGGAATGCCAATTCTTCCGATTGCGGTACATGTGCTCGGTCTCATGGGGGGGCTGGAGTGCCACATGTGTGCAATCAATGGCCCCGATGGTGCGTGGGAATCTGGCAATTCGGTAGAAATCTGCCATTGCCTTGATTCGCAGCTCCTCAGTGGTGGGTTTTATGATTTGGTTGGCCATGCGTCTGAGGATTGCAGGGACAACCTGATGCACACATCTGCTCATGGAGGATTGTGACATCCCAGCCACCACTCCACTTGTACGCTGAAAAGAGCCACTGGCAAGGAAATGGAGTGTTGCCAGTACCTTGACCAGTGGCTGCACTGCATGTGAGCGGTGTGTTGGGCTGGTGATGTCCTCCTGCAGGCTTGTGGTTAATTCCAGGATAGCATGAGGGGGGAATCTGAAGATGCGAAAGACCTCTGAATCATTCATGCCAAACAGGTGTATGCGGGTGCGGTATACCCTCTCCCGTGCCCTCCTCCGTGCCCTCCTCCTTCTTTGGTCATCTATATTCACTAGTGCAGCTATGAGCGACGATGCCCCTAGCATGTTGGCAGTCAAATTGTAGTGCAACACGTGTGTGTGGTCTGCTCCTCAGTAACGGTGTTGCTTTCTGTGAGATGTAGACGTTTTTTCAAAAGTTAGACCAGCTTTTATGTCCTCTAACTTTAGACAGGACATTTTGCTGTTGCGCACATCGCGTAGCCTGCGCAGCAACTGCGTTTTTTTGTGGATCCCCGTAACTCCCTCATTAGCATATTTGACTAGCAAATCAATGGTGTGTCTAGCGCAGTTTTGCGCGAAGGGAAGCGCATGTCTAACTCAATTACGCCGGACAAAAAAACGTAGATTTCTGGCGTATATTGTTTTGTGAATCGCGTGCAACTATACGCACGCGCACATTTAGACTTACGCACGCGCAACAGCAGTTGCGCACGCGTAATCGCTCTGTGAATCTGGGCCAAAGTCTTTACAACTATGTATTTTATTTTTATTGTCTAGGAGCCACAAAAAATTATATATATTATATATATATATATATATATATATATATATATATATATATATACACATATATATATATATATATATATATACTGTTCATAGGACAGGCACAGTCAACAATTCATCACTTATTTTATCAAATTTAATTTTCTTCCTTGAAATGTTTTTCTCCTTATAGAGTTCATGCAAGCTCAAAAGGGTTCCTGATCTATACCAGACCTGTCAATGGTAAAGCTAGTTTACAGAAAGTAAAAATGTAACACTATAGGAGTTCTTACTGGAAAAATGTATTAAAATTACAACTGCTCTTGTAATAACGATACTAATCACACTGTTGAGATTATGTGCCTACTGAATTAGCAATAATATCTGTTACTGATGAGTTTTTAATTTCCCTTTAAACAATTGTTAACTTGGAGGTCATAGGCTAAGAATTAAAATTATGTTTTCCCATTAATGATACAATCTATTTTCATTCATACAGTACAAAAGTGAAGACATTTAGAAAATGTATATTCTACCAGAGGACTTGTCTGGATGCATCTTGTTTTTTGCCTGGCAAGGCAACATTTTTTGCAAATGAATTAAGGTCATCAACATTTGTGTATCTACAAGGCACAGGGATGTAAATAAAAATCCTAGTACAAAAGGGGATACACTTTTTATTCTACACACTGTAGTGTTTTTAGTATAAGTTTTTAAAGATCTGAAAGCTCTAAATAAGCACGGTCATTTTAAACCATTTGAATAACACAACATACTGAAATGGACGGTAAGAATAAAAAATACATGTATAATGTACAGTAGACATGTGCAGACTGGAATATTTTGTTTTGTTTTTTCGTTTTCGTCCAGAAAATAAATTTAGTTACTCCCGAAAATCGGTTTGATTTATTTCGTTTTCGTCGGGAAAGTTTTAGTCCGAAAACGACGATTTTTGATGACTTTGTGAAATTGAAAGACGGAAATTCGACAAAGCATCGAAAATCGTCGGATCTGAACGAAAATAAAGCATTTTTTATGTCGGATCTTTCGGTTTTCGTGTCTTGCGCTTTCGTTTTCGTTCGTTAAAACGATAACGAAAATACCAGATTTTCGGACGAAAATGCATTCTAACAAAAACGAATGCACATGTCTAATGTACAGTATGGGCCAGATTCAGGTAAGAGAGCGGATCTTTATTTTGGAGTAACGTTTGTCATTTACGTTACTCCGCCGAAATTTTAGGAACAAGTACTGTTATTCACATAGCACTTGCTCCTAAAGTTGCGGCGGCGGCGTAGCGAAACTGAGCCGGCAGAATTCAAATTGGGCGGGTAGGGGGCGTGTATTATTTAAACTAGGCGCGATCCCACGGTGAACGTACTGCGCATGCATCGACTGTCAGTGCGCATGCTCCAAATTCTGTCAGTGAACGTCAATGACGTCAATCCCCATTCACGGACGTTTTACGCAAACGACGCTAAACTTTTTAAATTCAACGCGATGACGACGGCCATACTTAACATAGGATACTCCACCTAGGGGGCATGTTTTTCTTTACGCCGCGTATCGCTTACGGAAAAGTCAGAAAGTCACTGCGTCGGGCCCGCGTACGATCGTGAAT
Organism: Rana kukunoris; assembly: GCA_029574335.1. NCBI lineage: Eukaryota > Metazoa > Chordata > Amphibia > Anura > Ranidae > Rana > Rana kukunoris. Next base: position 128,291,120 of record CM056056.1, read on the forward strand.
TTCCGTCTCTCGCTGATTTACATATTCTTTGCGTAAATCAGTGGGAACGCCCCAAGCGCCCATTTTAAAATTGCAGTTTCGACGGCGAAATACAATTACGCCGCTCGTATCTGAACTCAATCCCGGCGTATCTTGTTTTCAGAATACAGAAAACAGATAAGCCGGCTCAAAGTGTGAGTTATGCTGGCGAATCACTGATACTCAAGCGTAACTTTACCTGAATCTGGCCCTATATATTTACTTTTGGCAAAATAATTAAATTCTTACTGTATGTATTGATTTTTGCAACCAAATTAAAAATGTTGCAGTCAGTGAAAAATTTATTTTTACTGAGTGTGTAATTCGGAGTAATTCCATTTGTTTCATGTGGTGTTATTAGGGTCTGTTTTTTTGTGTATATTGGATTACTACTTGTATACTGTTTATTTATTTTTTCTATGAACACAATGTAGAATCATAAGACAAAAAGGGGACCGGAGGACCCCTTTTTTGGCACATTAAAGGCCCAATTGTGGCCTTCCAGCTGTGGTACAACTACAAGTCCCATGAGGCATTGCAAGGCTGACAGTTAAAAGCATGACTCCCATAGGCAGAGGCATGATAGAACTTGTAGTTTTGCAACATCTGGAGAGCTGCCAGTTTGAGAACCCTAATTTAGACCAATGCACCCTTTAAAACTACCTAATGCCCCCTTAGTTTTGCAGCCTTTATTACCTACAATTTATTTTGCCAAAATGGTTGAGTTTTTTCAAAGCTGCGTGTTTTAGAGAAATTTTAGGAAGTTTAGTACTATAAATTTTACTAATCCTATCCCATTTGTTTGTTTACATCAGTTTCTGACATTGCTACAGTGAATTGTCCTAAAAACTATTGGTGTCACATTTTAAAACAAAACACCTTAGGAAGAAAAGTAGGGTGGGGCTGTAATACAATTTTGTCTTTGTGACAAACTAAATAAGGCTCTTTACAGAAAAGAGCTGCTAGTTTAGATACTCTCCTAGCAGAGGAGATAGCGACCAAAAAAGCCAACTTCTGACACACGAGAATCAATGGAATATGACGGATAGGTTCAAAGGGCTGCATCTGCAGAATCCTACCAATGACATTACTTTCAGATTCTATAATAAATGAGCCTGGAGGCTGGCTTCCTAGCATTAATAAGAGTAGAAAGAATTGGACCTGTTTCTTCAGTATGTAGGTTTCAACAGCCAGACCATCAAATCTAGCTTTTGTAAGGAAGGATGGAACACTGGACCTTGTGATAGCAGGTCTTGGTGAAGTGGGAGAATCCAAGGTTTCCCCATCGCCATCCTTATGATATTGGTGTACCAGGACCTTCTGGACCAATTTGGGGCCACCAAGAGCACTGGTATTCCTTCTTCTTTGATCTTGCAAAGAAGTCTCTAAAGGACCGGAACTGGAGGGACTCCGGGTGGCACCTTGGTGATTGATGTAGGCTACTGCAGTAACATTGTTGGATTAAATCTCAACCTGATGACCGTGTAATCTGTGTCCAGGTTCTGAGGGCTAGATATACTACCCAAATCTCCAAAATGTTGATGGGTAGACCCTTTTCGGACTTGGACTAGGTACCCTGGGCTGAGGCTTCTTCCAGAATTGCCCCCCCCCCCAGCCCAACAGGCTGTCATCCCTAGACACTACTTTTCAAGTGACTGGGAGAAAGGATTTCCCTGCTCGCAAATTCTTGGTGCTTAACCACCAACTGAGGCTTTGGCGCACCTCTGGAGATAAATGCATCGGCCAATCTAAAGCCTGGATATTTCTGTTCCAGGCCACCAGGATACTGCTCTGGAGTAGTCTTGAATGAACCTGGGTATACAAAATGGCTCCGAAAGAGGCCACCATTTTCCCCAAGCAATTTCATGCAAAGGCGAATTGATGGTTTTCCCTTCGCCCTGACCATGAGGACCAGATCCTTGAAAGCTTTGAACTTTGGCTCTGGAAGGAATACTTTGGTTTTGGTTGTGTCTAAGACTATGCCCAAATACTCTACCCTTCTCCAGGGCTGTAGAGAGGACTTCTGGACGTGACTTGTATAGCGTTACAAATGCGAATCGCCTCAAGGTGTGTTCATGGGCAGAATCCTTTGGATATAGCATTGGTCAGCAGAAAGCTCCATGTAAAAAGCTTTTGGCTGGTATCCCCTTTCATGGGGAACGACTTTTTGGGGATAAATATCTGGAAATCCAGCCTAAACACTCTATTTTACTGTACTGAGTACATTGTGATTTAACTGTGCCACAGACCGTTCCAAGAGTAAATCGTCCAGATAGGCTGTCACAGTTATGCCCTGCGTCCTTAACTTTGCTAGAAGCATGGCCAGAACCTTTGTAAACACGCAAGGTGCCGTAGCCAAGCCAAAAGGTAGAGCCACAAACTGATAGTGGCGTTGTTCCACAGCGAACCTTAGGAACTTTTGGTGAGCGGGATGAATAGGCACATGTAAATATGCATCTTTGATGCCAAGAATTCTCCACCTTGTAGGGTGGAAATGACGAATGTTTAGAAACTGATTTAGAGTTTTTAGATCCAGAATGGGTCTGACGTCTCTGTTTGGTTTTGGAACCACAAAAAGATTTGAATAGAATCCCGAGCCTTGTTCCTTTAGGGGAACTTCTTTGAATTACCCCTTGGGACAGCAAGTGATCCACTGCTTGGAAGAAGGGTTTTCTTTTTAATGGATCTTTGGAGACATTTAAGTTTAGGAACCGATAAGGTGGGATTTCCCGGAATTCTATTTTATTTCCTAAGCATACCGTGGAAATCACCCATCTGTCCTGAATCTCTGTCTGCCAAGCTGCTGAAAACTGCAGAAGCCGGCTTCTTGTGACCCTGGATTTGGTTCTGGGGTTTAGGTTTTGTAGTTGATTGAGAATGCCATCGCCAACTCTTTGGAGGCAGAGGTCCCTGGGACCGGAGAAAGAGCCTGTTTAAAACATGGGCGTTTATTTTTGTTTTTCTCTGGAAATAGTGTAGTCTTATCACTTGAGATCCTTTGCATGTATTTATCCAGATCATCCCCAAAAAGTCGTTCCCCATGAAAGGGAAAACCAGCAAAAAGCTTTTTACATGGAGATTTCTGCTGACTAATGCTTCAACTTAAGGATTCTGCGCATTTGCACCAGTTGGAGTGTGAGGCGGGATGCCTGTTGGATAGAATCTCTCATGGCATCGACTGTAAAACACAAGGCCTTAGGCAGGTTCTCCCAAAGCTTGGGCTGATCTGGAGGAAGATGCTTAAGCCCTTGTTTGACTTGTTCCTTTAGGACCTGACACATACCCACAGCTGCCACAGCAGGTTGAGACAACACCCACTATCACAAAGGAAGATTTAAGTAAAAATCTTTTTTTTGTTTACAGTACAAAAAATAAAAAACACAGATGTGTTCAAATACCACCAAAAAGAAAGCTCTATTTGTGTGAAAAAAGGAAATTTTATTTGGTTACACCATGTGCAATTGTCATTTAAAGCGACACAGTGCCGTATCGAAAAAAAAAACGGCCTGGGCCCGATAAGACCCCCACCCGCAGACCCCCACACCAAAAGGGTTGTGGGGATGAGTTCACATCCCCATGTTGAGGGCATGTGGCCTGGTACAGTTCGGGGGGGGTGCTCTCTCATCCCCCACTCTTTTCCTGTGGCCTGCCAGGTTGCATGCTTGGATAAGGGTCTGGTATGGATTTTTGGGGGGAACCCCACGCCATTTTTTTTTGGCGCAGAGTTCCCCTTAAAATCCATACCAGACCTGAAGGGTCTGGTATGGGTTTTTGGGGGAACCCCACTGCATTTTTTTTATTTGGCACAGGGTTCCCCTTAATATCCATAACAGACCTGAAGGGCTTGGTAATGGAAATTGGGCTGACCCCCTCGCATTTTTTATTTTTATTTTTTCAATGACTTTTATTTACTTTTATCTGTATTGCCGGGACCCGACAATTCATCCTAGCCGCAAGTAGTTTTAAATTACTTTTTTCCTTTAGAAATGTTATTTTGTGCATATAAACAATCATGGGAATCATGCGCTAATTTACAGGCATACTATAGACACCCCCAGGTACGAAATTTAAAGGAATATTTCACTTTTATTGTTTAAGCATTATTAAAACAACTGCTCCCAAAAAAACTGCAGTTTTTAAAACATTTTTTTCATTGATACATGTCTCCTGGGGCAGGACCCAGGTTCCCAAACACTTTTTATGACAATAACTTGCATATTTACCTTTAAAATTAGCACTAGATTTCTCTCAGACTTTTAAAAGCTTTTAGAATTTGCCGCAAACACCCCAAATTGTTCGCTGTTTGGCGAACGGGTGACCAGCCAATGTTCGAGTAGAACGCATGTTCGACCTGAACAGAAAGCTCATTCCTAATCAAAATCCTGCCCCTAATGTCAAATTACTTAATAGCCCTTTTTAGAGGTCCCTACTGTGGAAAGAGGCCCTGACTTCTAATTCTTATAAAATTTGCACCCAGGAGACTCACTTTCCTGCATCTAAAGCTCCATCATATACTCATCCTAAATTCCTCCAAAACTTTTTTGCTAATAAAGAAGCTAAAAAGAGACTCATGATTGCTATCAGAGATACGGTTGCTATGCAACTTAATAACATAGAAACGGACCCTCATGGCCGCGTCCTTATTCTTTCTGCAACAATTAATGACACCATTTATTCTTCTATGCATAAAGATTACAGTAGAATTTACTTTTTCCCTGTCGATAAATTTACTTTACAAAGAGTTACTTCAGCAAATATAGGAGTTATAACATGGTCTGACCATGCACCATTGACCTGCTACAACTCTTTATTTTCACCTTCACCCTGAAGGCTCAACTCCTCGATCCTTACTAATCGAACCTTTAGGCAACAGATCGCTATTAATATAGCTTCCATCTTTTAGAGCAAAATATTTTCAGTTTCAGATCCACCCCCCTTATGGAATGCCCATATAGCCTTCATTTGAGGCCTCCTTATTAAAATCTCAGCCCATGAGTAAAAGCAACGCATGCAACAGGTGCAGATCACTGCCCAAATGTATGTTCCTGAAGCTCGCAATAAAACTTGTTTTGGTCCCCCTCTTATAGATCAGATTTGAGATCTTCATAATCAACTCAGCTCCCTATTAGACATGTGCATTTGTTTTCGTTAGAATGCATTTTCGTCCGAAAATCGGGTATTTTCGTTATCGTTTTAACGAACGAAAACGAAAGCGCAAGAAACGAAAACCAAAAGATCCGACATAAAAAATGCTTTATTTTCGTTTTCGTTCAGATCCGACAATTTTCGATGCTTTGTCGAATTTCCGTCATTCAATTTCACAAAGTCATCGAAAATCGTCGTTCTGAATACAGGGAATAAGTATATTCACCGTATTCAGAACGAAGATTTTAAATGCTTTGTCGAATTTCCGTCTTTCAATTTCACAAAGTCATCGAAAATCGTCGTTCTGAATACAGGGAATAAGTATATTCACCGTATTCAGAACGACGATTTTCGATGCTTTGTTAAATTTCCGTCATTTAATTTGACAAAGTCATCGAAAATCGTCGTTTTCGGATGAAAACTTTCCCAACGAAAACTAAAGAAATCAAAACGATTTTCGGGAGTAACTAAATAAATTTATTTTCTGGACGAAAACGAAAAAATGAAACAAAATATTCCAGTCTGCACATGTCTACTCCCTATACCAAATGTCACACGGTTTTTACATTAATCGACTATCGTAACTTTAGGGAACAAACTTGGAGCTTTCCTTGCAAAATTTAAAAAGCTACAAGCTGCATCAAAAATGTAATTTCTCTTGGACCAATGTGGCCGTAAACATTTAAATCCTTTCCTATATTGCAGAGTAGTTCTGCAATTACTACTCTGCCCTTTACAACCTAAAGGACTCTAGAAATACTCCCTCATCTGAACCTATAGCTATACAAACCTCCATTCAGCTCCCTAACCGAACTTCTGAACAACTTCAAGATGCTTTCTTCCCGCTCTCCGAAAAATATGTAAAGCTCACATCCTTTCCCTTACATAAATCCCCAGGACCTGACAGTTTTGTAAATGATTATTATAAGACATTCGCATATCATCTAATATCTCAGAATAAAAACTACCATACTTCACCCAACTACAAAATATGCAGAAATAGGTGCGCTTAATATCACATATTACTTTAAAGGGTCACTAAAGGAAAAACATGTTTTTGCTGAAATGACTGTTTACAGGGTATAGAGACATAAAAGTAAACTGATTCCTTTTAAAAATTATTAAAAATAGATAAAAATCAATCATATAATGTGCCTCTAGTTTCACTTTCGTTTTTAAACTGGTTTCATGTTTCTGTGAAGTACAGAAGACACACAGAACAAAAACAAAACAAATCCAGGGCAGTGTTTTGTTTTTAAAATGAATCTGATTGGTTTTAGTTTTAGTTTAGTTTTAGACACATAGCTTAGACCACAGTTAAAAATTACCATGAGATTTTTCATAAGGAGCCAGACAAGCAGGAAGTGTGGACATCAGAGCAGAATTACAGCAAATTCAAAGCAAAAACGAACAATGAGAACATGAAAACAGCACGGCATTAAGGTAAAGGAAGCTATTTGGCTAAAAAAAAAATCCTTTAGTGACCCTTTAAGCCTATGATCGTATCTCAACCCAGAGCACGGTGGAAATCAGCACTGTAATTTCTTTGAAATAAAAACGACAGACTTAAATTTTGATCTTAAACTTCTCCTAGGAGCAGTATGGACCCAGATTTTCCCATAAAATACATGCTATAAACTTTCTCAGCTGCATGGAAAGTATGGAACTTCATTATGGATATATCTCATGGACTCTCTCAAGCAGCATTACAACATTTACCACTTCTGTCTTTTGGAACTCCTTATACCAGATATCTCCTTAATGAACTGGGACACAGCTGAAATTAACTCTGGCACATTTATATTAACATTCCAATCCAGATTCCTTTCAGGAGCTTTGCACTGCCTACTTAATAAAAGCCTCCTCATTCTATCAAACATCTTTAAGTACGACATGCCCTGCACCGCTTGCTAGTGACTAGTGATTCTTCCCTGCCAGAAGATTTCTTGAAACTCTACTCCTTTTCTAGAATTTAGGGTGTCCTCCTCTTTCTTTCTACTTCCTCTTTATTTCTCCTTTCCTTCTCCCTCCTACCCATTCCTGGCTTATATGTTTATATACCTGTGTGTACTTATTTTGCAACATTTACCCCCTTCTTTGTAATGACATTGGCTACTGTATTCAGAACTTTTGATATGCATATATTATGAACTTTGTATACTGTATCTGCACCCACCTTGAATCATCTGTGTCATGATATCATCTTTGTTCCTAATACTTTTTGTAAATATAGGTCATAACCTCCATTTTATTAGTTGCTGTTCATACATTAAAATTGTAAATTTTGTTATATATTTGTATTCAGGTAAAGGCTCTTTAAAATGAACTTGCACTTTGCCCATGCAGGATGAAGCAATGCATATTTTTAATGCTGGTCAGCATAAAATGGGCTTATGATCTCTCTCTGACTATTCCACCCACCAAGTGTGGGAAAATGAAGGGAGGTAGCCTTGTTTAAAAACCAAGTCACTACTCTGGGGCTACAAAGATCTCCTAATTCCCAATTGTGACAGTTCCACAGTGGGTCAATCAATAACCACCTTTGCTGTCCCCATGGGAGGAAAAATAGTAAGTCTTTTGATCCCATCACACCAGGAAATATCAGGTTTTTGTTACCAGGTTCAGATTAAAGTAAACACGTGGAAAACCTTACCTTTTTTATTGTATCCAGCATGGACTTTCCTCCATTCCAAGGTTTAGTTGATTTTCTCATGCAATTCAAACTTGCCATACTGTGCCACTTCCTGTCTTCCAGTTTTCGATGGAATGCATTGGCTAACATCAGCACACTGTCATACAGATACAGATTGGACACCTGAAAATGATATACACATTTATTATACTTTTTGTATAAATAAAAGTGATAGACAAAATAATCATGTAATAATGCTAGTTGTTGACCCCAAAGTTTGGTAATTTTGGATTGGAAAGACCACATGAGCCCATAATATTAGATCAATGCACAGTATACAGCACATTTCTCTGAAGTTATTAACTATTTAGCCTTGCAGGATTGCCAAACAATAGTTCTGGTCTATGAAAAAGAAACAGGGAAAAAACAGGGATCTTGAGCTCTTGCATACAGCACGTCATTTGGCTACCTTTTTTTTTTTATCAAGCCTGCAAGCTAATCTCCATGTGGAAGCATACAACACAAGTTCTTTATTTAAAGAGTCTTAAGATTCTAAGATATTTTCTTTAGTATGTTCAGGGCTAAAATAGTTTCATGATTACATTATTTAAACAGATAAATATGGAATATTGAGTTTGAATACTTTATTTATCACACACTTGGAGTACAACAGCTCACCTCAATCTAGAGACATGCCTCTCTTTGATAGAGGACTGGATGACAAAGTTATCTTAAACTCAACGGAGCGAAAACAGAACTTCTCCTGTTTCACGCCAATCGTATGAATCAACCAGCAACAACTAGGACCCCCCCGCCCATTCTGGGCAAAATCATCACCCCTAGCGCCAAAGTCAAAAGTCTTGGGGTCATCTTCGACTCCTACATGACAATGGACGCACAAATAGGGTCAGTAGTCAGCAGATCTCACCATCTGCTGCGCCTACTACGCAGACTTACTCCTTTTATTCCCAAGGAAGACATAGCGGTCGTGGTGGGAGCAATTTTAAACTCAAGATTGGACTATGCAAATGCCCTTTACCTCGGACTCCCCAAGTACCAAATCGCTCGTCTACAAGTCATTCAAAATACAGCCGCTAGACTTGTGCCTGGGAAAAAACCTTGGGAATCAATATCACCTTCACTGAGAACCCTTCAATGGTTACCAGTAAAAGACAGAATAACTTTTAAAGCACTCTAACGCATAGATGTATCCATGGGAATGCCCCCCATTATCTATGCGAAAAAATAAAAGCTCATTATCCCAATCGCGTTTTGCTATCCACCCATCAAAATCTCTTACAGATACCGAAAGCCAACTACAAGTCCAAAGGAGAAAGGAGGTTCGCGGTCCAAGGTCACAGACTATGGAACACTTTACCAACCAGCATTCGGTTGGAGGAGAACCACTTAGCGTTCAGGAGAAAGATCAAGACTCATCTCTTTTGATACCAAAGGTGACAGGAACAACAAGCGCCCAGAGGTGATTAAGTTCGCATGTGCTGCGCTATATAAGTTTTCATTCATTCATTCATTCATCTGATGCTACTGATCTTCTACCTACTGCTCAGGCTGACACTACAATTCATTTACCGCTGACAAGGCTGATGTTGCTGATACGCCACCAGCTATTAAGTCTGATGCCACTGATCCTCTACCTACTGTTCACTCTGACTCTACTAATCCTTTACCTGCTATCCAGCCTAAATCCATTGGTATTTCACCTGTTTCCTAGCCATATGCCACTGATCATTTTTCTGCTGACAAGCCTGATGTCGCTTATATACCACCTGCTGCCCAGCCTGCCTCTGCTAGTTTTGTGCCTGCTGCCCAGCCATTCTCTGTTTCTAGGGTCAAGATATTATTAGCTACATAGGTCTAATACCTCCACATCTCCATGATTGTTGCATGGCTGGCATGAGTTACACATTTGGTCCAAGATTCCTTTAGACAAATTTCATGAGCCATTTGCTTATGTTGTGCCAAAGCCCAGTGGTCCAGATTTCTGCTTTTTATTTACAACTCCAGTAGTAGAGGTGTTCTGGGTGTGGGCAGATTTCCATCCGAATTTTGTCCTGATCCAGTTGTAATGTTTGCCTCTGCGATTCCAAGGGTATTAGGGGACCTTTGCTGGGGAACCAATGTCTTGGTAAGACCTGAGTGACTATTCAAATACACTTACAGCTCCAGTAGTAGAGGTGTTCTGGGTGAGGGCAGATTTACATCTGACGTTTGTCCTAATCCAGTTGTAATGGGCTGGCTCCCAGTTGATGGTGCTGGCTTACATGTGATGTTTTAAACAGAAGTGTGATTTTTAAACACAAGTGGGAAGAGTTAAAAAATAGGAGTTTGCTTTTAACTGTTTCTGCTTGCAAGTGTCATTTGTTTCTGACACTTTTTAAACAGGTTTTTTATTTCTCTCTGCTAAGGGGAGTGTTCAATTGTGATCAGGTGAACAGGTTATTTTTTTTCTCTGCTAATCAAGGGGAGTGTTTTATTGTGAACAGGTGAGTATAAAGTCTCTGTCAAGCTCCCATAAGTAGCTGGCTCCCAGTTGATGGTGCTGGCTTACATGTGATGTTTTAAACAGAAGTGTGATTTTTAAACACAAGTGGGAAGAGTTAAAAAACAGGAGTTTGCTTTTAACTGTTTCTGCTTGCAAGTGTCATTTGTTTCTGACACTTTTTAAACAGGTTTTTTATTTCTCTCTGCTAAGGGGAGTGTTTAATTGTGATCAGGTGAACAGGTTATTTTTTTTTCTCTGCTAATCAAGGGGAGTGTTTTATTGTGAACAGGTGAGTATAAAGTCTCTGTCAAGCTCCCATAAAGACCTGGCTCCCAGTTGATGGTGCTGGCTTACATGTGATGTTTTAAACAGAAGTATGATTTTTAAACACAAGTGGGAAGTGTTAAAAAACAGGAGTTAAGACAGGAGTTAAGACAGGAGTCTTCTAAACTGTAAGTAACATCTTAAAATTCCTACAAGTAATTATATTGTAACTGGGAAATGTGTGCTAGCAGGGTTGAAGGTTTTGCTCAGTGCACAGTGTGTCACATGTATGCAAAATTGGTGCAACAGCTCCAGGATGGATACCGCTGTGACAGATGTGAGCAAGTTGCCCTTCTGGAAGCTTGCATTAGAGATCTGGAGGAGCAAGTTGCAACACTGGGCAGAAAGGACAACCTTAAAAGGGGTCCTCTGCTTGCTGAGCAGGTGGTCAGTAGGGTTAATGTCGAGGGTGGAGGGGCAAGTCAGAATTATCAGATAGGAAGATGGGTTAATGTAGTTAGAGGGAGTGGAAGGGGCTTGCAGACAAGGAAGGCCAATCCTGTATTTGTGCATCAAAACAAATTTGCCAAGTTGGGTGAAGATGTGGAGGTGGCTAACACAGAGGTGGCAGCACTAGATGTTACTGCTACCCCTAACAGCCGGGAGAGCAACCCATCTAGTAGAAGTGGTGAGGAGAGTGCAGGTAGGCCTAGACAGTTGGTGGTAATAGGGGATTCTATAATCAGAAGGACTGATAGAATAATTTGTCACCAGGATCGCCTCAACCGAATGGTTTGCTGTCTCCCTGGTGCCAGGGTTCGGCATGTGGTGGACCGGGTGGATAAATTACTGGGAGGGGCTGGGCATGACCCAGCTGTCTTGGTCCATGTTGGAACCAATGACAGTATACATGGAAGGTGGAGGCTCCTTAAGAATCAATTTAAAGAACTAGGCTGCAAGATGAAGGGAAGGACCTCCAAGGTGATATTCTCTGAAATATTGCCTGTGCCATGCGCAACACAGGAAAGGCAGGGGGAGATTAAAGAGCTGAATGCATGGCTAAAGACCTGGTGTAGGAAGGAGGGATTTGGGTTTCTAGAGCACTGGGATGACTTTTCATTGGGGTGCAACCTATATGCTAAAGATGGTTTGCACTTGAATGGAAGGGGGTCTGCTGTGCTGGGGGAGAGGTTTAGGGGAATGCTGGAGGAGTATTTAAACTAGACTTGAGGGGGAGGGTGAACTAGAACTACATCGGGCACACAGGTCAGTTAGGGGTCAGACATTAATGGAGAGTGGAATGGGGATAGATGGAGGTGGGGTTATGGCAGGTGACGACAAAGTTCCCATGTTGCAAACAGCCATTGGAAATTATAGTGCCATTTGCACTACTAAAAATTATATGAAAAACACCAGAGAAAAATGTAACAATACATTTAAGTGTTTGTTCACCAATGCCAGAAGCCTTCCAAGCAAAACAGGTGAGTTGGTAGCTCTGGTGCATGGGGAGAGCTATGATGTAATCGGTATTGCTGAAACTGGGCTTCAATCCTCACACGACTGGGCTATTAATATTCCTGGCTATGCTCTCTTTCGGAAAGACAGGGTAAAAAGGAAAGGTGGAGGCGTCTGTCTCTATGTGAGAAGTGACCTCAAAGCAAGTGTAAAAGAGGACCTGGTTGATGGAGAGTGTGATGAAGTTGAAGCATTATGGGTGGAACTGCATACAGATGTGCGTAGTTCAAAGTTAATCATTGGAGTTTGTTATAGACCACCCAATGTTAATGAGGCGGTGGAGACTCGGCTCCTTGCACAGATGGAAAGGGCTGCCAGGGCTGGGACGGTGATAATAATGGGGGATTTTAACTACCCAGAAATTGACTGGAATAATGGAATTTCTGGGACAGTTAAAGGACAAAATTTTTAAAACCTATTGCAGGACAATTTTATGGTCCAGTTTATTGAGGCCCCAACTAGGAATGATGCTCTGTTGGACTTGGTAATCTCAAACCATGCAGAGCTTATTACTAATGTTCAGATAAAGGAACACCTGGGTAGCAGTGATCATAACATGATTTCATTTAATATTAACTATAAGCAAGAAATACATACAGGAAAGAAAAAAACACTTAATTTCAAGAGAGCAAATTTTCAAAGCATGAGGACTGCTTTCCAGGGCTTGGACTGGGAGGGAATATTGGCACAGATGAACACAGAACAGAAATGGGAATTCTTCAAAAAGACTCTTTGGAACCTCACTGCAAAGTATATTCCCATGGGCAATACTTTTAAAAGGCTAGAGATAAAACCTATGTGGCTCACGGTCAAAGTTAAAAAAGCTATAAACAATAAGAAAATAGCTTTTAAAAAATATAAAAATGAAGGAACACTAGTGTCGTTTAAATGGTACAAAGAATATAATAGAATATGTAAAAAGGAAATCAAAGATGCAAAAATTCAAAATGAACGACAGATTGCAAAAGATAGCAGGACAAACCCCAAAAAATTCTTTAAATATATTAATAGTAAAAAGGTCAAGTCTGAGCATGTAGGCCCTTTACAAAATAATCTAGAGTGGGTGACTGAGGACATAGAGAAGGCAAATTTATTAAATGCTTTCTTCAGCTCTGTGTATACAATGGAGTATGGGGGAGCTCATGTCCATAATGGGGGTGGGAGTGACACAGCCCCAAATCCACAATGGCTCAAAAGTGATATGGTCCAGAAATATTTAGACAGAATAAAGGTGGATAAAGCACCTGGACCAGATGGCATCCACCCACGGATCCTAAAAGAATTGAGCTCTGAAATTTCAAAGCCACTGTATCTAATATTTAGGGACTCATTAATGACAGGAATAGTACCACTGGATTGGCGTAGAGCCAATGTGGTGCCTATATTTAAAAAGGGAACAAAGTCTTTACCAAGTAACTATAGACCTGTTAGTTTAACTTCTATAGTTGGGAAGATACTGGAACGTTTAATAAAAGACCACATGGATGAGTTCTTGCTGGAAACAAACTATTTAAGCAGCAGACAGCATGGATTCATGAAAGACAGAAGTTTTCAGACAAACCTGATTTCCTTTTATGAAGAGGTAAGTAAAACCCTGGATAGAGGTGTGGCAGTGGACGTGGTATACTTGGATTTTGCTAAAGCGTGCGATACAGTTCCCCACACACGGCTCATGTGTAAGGTAAGGTCTACAGGATTAGATATATCAGTTTGTAAATGAATAGAAAACTGGCTGAAAGACAGGATTCAGAGAGTTGTGGTTAATGATTCTTACTCTGAATGGTCCAAGGTTATCAGCGGTGTACCCCAAGGTTCAGTGTTGGGTCCCTTACTTTTCAATATATTTATAAATGATATTGGGTCTGAGATCAAAAGTAACATTTCTGTTTTTGCAGATGACACCAAGCTATGCAGTGGAATAACGTCCTTGTAGGATGTCTCCAATTTACAAGCCGACCTCAATGCTCTGTCTAATTGGGCGACTATGTGGCAGATGAGGTTTAATGTTGATAAATGTAAAGTTATGCACTTGGGGGCTAAGAATATGCATTCATCATACATGCTAGGGGGAGTTCAACTGGGGGGATCTGTAGTGGAGAAGGATCTGGGGGTTTTAGTTGATCATAAGTTTAATAATGGCATGCAATGCCAAGCTGCGGTTTCCAAAGCAAGCAAAGTCCTTTCTTGTATTAAGAGAGGTATGGACTCCAGAGATAGAGATATCATTTTGCCCCTGTACAAATCATTAGTAAGACCTCATCTGGAATATGCAGTCCAGTTTTGGGCACCAGTTCTCAAAAAGGATATCGGAGAACTGGAGAAAGTGCAGAGAAGGGCAACTAAACTGATAGGAGGCATGGAGGAGGTCAGCTATGAGGAAAGATTAGAAAAACTGAATTTATTCACTCTTGAGAAGAGGAGAATAAGGGGAGATATGATCAACATGTACAAATATATAAGAGGTCCATATAGTGAACTTGGTGTTGAGGTATTCACTTTAAGGTCAATGCTGAGGACAAGGGGGCACTCTTTACGTCTGGAGGAAAAGAGATTTCACCTCCAAATACGAAAAGGTTTCTTCACAGTAAGAGCTGTGAAAATGTGGAACAGACTTCCTCCAGAGGTGGTTCTGGCCAGCTCAGTAGATTGCTTTAAGAAGGGCCTGGATTCTTTCCAAAATACACATAATATAACTGAGTACTAAGTTCTGTAGGTAAAGTTGATCCAGGGTAAATCCGATTGCCTCTCGGGGGATCAGGAAGGAATTTTTTCCCCTCCGGTAGCAAATTGGATCATGCTCTGCTGGGATTTTTTGTCTTCCTCTGGATCCCTTGCTTGTGTCAGTTGTACATATTAAGGAATCTTAATTTTATATTTTTCTGTTGATTATTGATGAACGTTTTTTTACTGACACACACTGGACTGGCATGCCCTGACCTACACTAAAAAAGAACATCCAGATGTAAATAAACTGACCACTCCATGCTTTAGAGAGATGCACACAGACAGACAACCAAATTAGGAGAGAGTAGATCACACACACAGATTATAGGATGAGTCCTACTACAAGCATACACCCAACATTAGAAAAAGACGACTAGAATCCAGTAGGGTAGCTTAGTGTAGTTAGTGTAGGTCCTGCCATAGAAGAGTCTACCTTGCCGTGGTGGGCAGGCTTGGAATCTCTTGGTCAAAAGCATATCAGCGAATGGGTGAGAGGATCACTAGATCTTCACTTCTGGCCAATTGATTTTACTAAAGGACTCTTGGTTTATTCTGAATATATATAGTTGGAAAATGAAAACATGTGTATAGATCCATAATTATACTTTCATAAAACACACAATAAAAAAATTGGTATATTTACATTTGAATTGCTTCCTCTTTTATTTAATCCTTTCATTACCGGGGGTCATTACCACTTGGATGCACAGGACACATTTGTAAGGCTGGAAGGGACTCTATGGCTACTTCTTCCACTCATGGCGTGTGTAGGGATGTGTAATAAATGTTTATGTATTAACATGTGTCCTAACCATGTATATATGTATGTACTGACAAGTCCCTTATGTGACAGTAGTGACAACTAGGGATGAGCTTCGAGTTCGAGTAGAACTCATGCTCGACTCGAACATTGCCTGTTCACCGAACAGCAAACTATTTGGGGTGTTCGCGGCAAGTTCGTGTGAACTTTAGAACCCTGTTAAAGTCTATGGGACTCGAACGTTTGAAATCTAAAGAGCTAATTTTAAAGGCTAATATGCAAGTTATTGTAATAAAAAGTGTTTGGGGACCTGGATCCTGCCCCAGGGGACATGTATCAATGCAAAAAAAAGTTCATTTT
Source organism: Rana kukunoris (assembly GCA_029574335.1). NCBI lineage: Eukaryota > Metazoa > Chordata > Amphibia > Anura > Ranidae > Rana > Rana kukunoris. The sequence goes on from CM056056.1 coordinate 128,307,041, forward strand.
ATGAATGACTTTTCTCTGTATTGCTGGTATCCGACAATTCATTATAGCCATGAGTGATTCCTTCAGAAATTACATTTTGTGCAGGGACAGTTCTAAGCACAGGAAACAAGCGCTACTTTACAGGCATACTATACACCCCCGAGGTACGAAGTTTAAAGGAATATTTACATTTTATTGTTTCACTTTAAGCATTATTAAAATCACTGCTCCTGAAAAAAAAAAGGATTTTTAATAAACAGCTTACCTGTAAAATCCTTTTCTTAAAGTACATCACGGAACACAGAGCGCATAGCCATTACACATGGGTTATAAGGGTACCTTCAGGTGATGGACACTGGTGTAATCAATTTCACAGGAAGTTTCCTCCCTATATAACCCCCTCCCACTGGGAGTGCTTCAGTTTTGTAGCAAGCAATTTCTCGGAGGTTAAACAATGTTCCCCAGGTGCCGAACTGTGCGGGCTACTGCATGATTCAGGTTGGAAGCCGATCTGTCGATAACCAGGAGATCGTCTAGGTATGCCAGGACCAAAATGGCTTCTGTCCTTAGGTCGGCTAGAACCGGGGCTAAAACCTTTGTGAATACGCGCGGAGCTGTTGCCAACCCGAAAGGGAGGGCCAAAAACTGGTAATGACGGTAGCCTATCGTAAAACGAAGAAACTTGTGATGTGCCGGGCAGATCGGCACGTGCAGATACGCATCCTTTAAGTCTACAGATGCTAGAAAGTCGTCTTGTTGTAGGGTGGCCGCTACCGAACGTATGGATTCCATGCGAAAGGTCCGAATTTTTAGGCGTTTGAGGTCTAAGATAGGCCTGACGTCGCCGTTGGGCTTTGGTATTATGAAAAGGTTGGAATAGAATCCCAGACCCCATTCCTGGGCTGGTACCTCTATAATTACTCCTTGGAGCAAGAGGCGATCCAATGCCTTTAGAAGAGAGGCCCTTTTTAATGGGTCGCTTGGAAGACTTGACCTCTGAAAATGAGGAGGGGGGATTTCCCGAAACTCTAGCCTGTAGCCTGTGGCTACCGCGGAACACACCCAAGAGTCAGGGATTCTGGTCTCCCACACTTCGGAAAAAAAACGAAGTCTTCCCCCCACCCAAGTGAGTGGGGGTGCCCCTTCATGAATCCAACTTGATGGCTGGCTTAACTGGCTTGTGAGACCATGGCCTCTTGCCTCCAGTGGCCTGTCCTTGTGGGCGGCTATTGAATGCTGAACGCCCGGGAGGCCGTCGATACTGACGGTAAGTTGAAGGGGCCGAGCCTGCGAAGGCCTGTCGCTTAAATGCAGGCCCACGCAGTCTTTTCTTAACAGGTAAGAAAGAACTTTTACCGCTTGATATGGTCTGGATATATTTATCTAGGTCTTCACCGAATAGTCGTCCTCCATGAAAGGGAAATCCTGCTAAAAGCTTTTTGCAGGGTGTCTCTGCTGACCAGTTCTTCAGCCATAAAAGGCAACGCATATGAACTAATAGAAGAGATAAACGGGACGCCTGCTGAATGGAGTCCTTAATAGCATCTACTGCAAAGCAGAGAGCCCTTGGAAGGTCGGCCAATTCACGAGCTTGCTGAGCCGGTATGTCCCTTAATATTTGTTTAGTCTGATCCTTTAAAGCCTGACAAACCCCAATGGCTGCCACTGCTGGCTGAACCACCGCACCTACTGTGGTAAAATAAGCCTTTAATAGGGTCTCCATCTTTGTGTCGACCGGATCTTTAAACATCTGGACATTTTCAACTGGGCAGGTCAGGGATTTATTCACGCAGGAAATGGCTGCGTCCACGGTAGGGAGCGCCCATTTCTTTGCAAATTCCTCTTCCATAGGATAGAGTGTAGAGAACCTTATAGGAGGGATAAAAATCCTATCAGGCCGAGCCCAATCTTGAAATATCATGCTCTCAAGGAGGGGGTGAACCGGAAAAGACGCACAACTTAACGGTGCCTTTAAGGAACCTAAAGAGGATACCGCGGGGGCTAACTGTTCTGACACTGGAAGTTTAAAGGCAGTGCGAACCATGTCTGTCAGGGACTGAATCCACAGGCTCTCCGCTTGAGAAGCCGAATCCTCAATGGAATCCTCAGTGGAATCCTCAATGTCCGAACCATCGGGACGACCATCGCCTGATCCCCCTGTGGGTCTAATTCCTCCGAAGAGAGGACCTCCGCATCTGAGTACACCAATCTAGGTGACGGGGATCTAGCCCGCTTGCTTCCTGGCAAGGAGCTGGCAATTAAGGCAGTTAACCTTTTCTCTAGCCCACCCAGGGTGGTCGCTAGCATTTCTTCCGTAACATAAACGGGAATGGGTTGATTGGGGGCAGTCTCTTCCCCTAGCACCCTCAATGGCTCCTCTGAAATGCTGGTCGGCGGTCTATCTGGTGTGGATGGGACCGCTAGAGCCTGGCCCAAATCCTCTGACCCCGATGGAGACCCCTTTTGTTTTTTGGAACCTTTTGCAGCCTTAGCTGACCCCGGTCCCTTGGGAGCCATTGCACAACCTTGAGACACCCCTGTAGCCAACACCTAACTGTTGTAGCTAGAAGTGAACCAGTAATAAGAACAGGCTATGGTACAAATTTTAGATAACTAAATTGCCATATCACAGAGAAGGCGGCAATACCAAGGAAATCCTGTGAGTATTGCCACACCACTGCCCGTAAGCTAGAGCCCAAGGTTGCACCAACTCAGATACTGCCAGATCTAAAGCTGAGTCCCTTAAGAAAAAAATCTTTTTTTGGTCAGTATGGAGCCAAGTCCAGACCCGAAGATCCACAAACCGCCACTAGGTGTCACTGTATAGCCAGAAATGGCTCAGCTGCATGCTCTGTGTCTCCTCAGCTTCCTCTGCTCTCAGAAGGGAATGACCAGCCAGTAAGTGATGTCAGGGGCTTTTCACTGAGGCCTGACGCCGCTGGCCCGCTCCCCCCCCACGCACGCCGACGCTGTAAAAGGCGGCGTGCACGCGCGCCCCCCCCCCCACGCTGACACCAACATGGAGGAGGAAAAGGAAAGCCAAAGGAGGAGCATGGAGAAGCGCTGCAACCCAACAGACACCAGGCAAGACACTAATACTACTGTAGTGTGACACACAGAGGAAGCTGTCCCCTTAGGCTTCCTAAGAAACAGGAGTTTGCCAGCGTTTCCTTCCTTACAGCACGTGGGGCTGCAGTATCATGCTAACAGGCAGACCTGGGGGGAATACATATACATATCTTTAAAAGCATACATATATCTACATGTTATCTGGGTAAACATTAATTCATCCCATCCTGCCTAAAAAGACATAGTGGCGATAGTGGCTGATGCAGCGCATACCATTTAGCCAACCCAGACCCCCAGGGGGACACCTGCTGTCGAACCAAGTCCCACAGGTTCCCTCTTACCTGTTCTACGCTGCAGGGTATTGCAAATGCAAGAGGCCCAATCTTCCCCCATCTCCGTGGGTATTGTCCTGGACCTTTAGGGACTGGGGTCCTGTTTAGGGAACCCACACACCTGGACCTATACAGCATCCTGGCATCAGTAGCGTTTAGTCCTTGTAAGAGACCAAGGCACTGGAGCCCAGGATCCAGCCCTCCAGGGAGGAGCATTATAGGCAAAACCCCATGCAGGTAGGGCCCAGGTACCGTACACCTTGGCTCTGAAGCCCTTCGGACGGATCCGGCTAGCTATCCTGGGTCCCGAGAACTCGGAGGGACAGCTAGACGTGACCAAACACCTGAGACACTGGCGAAAAAACTGAAGCACTTCCAGTGGGAGGGGGTTATATAGGGAGGAAACTTCCTGTGAAATTTGATTACACCAGTGTCCATCACCTGAAGGTACCCTTATAACCCATGTGTAATGGCTATGCGCTCTGTGTCCCGTGATGTACGATAAAGAAACTGCAGTTTTAAAAAAAAAAAATTTGCATTGATACATGTCCCCTGGGGCAGGACCCAGGTCCCCAAACATTTCCCTGGGGCAGGACCCGGGTCCCCAAACACTTTTTAGAACAATAACTTGTATATTAGCCTTTAAAATTAGTACTTTAGATTTCAAACGTTTGAGTACCATAGACTTTAACAGGGTTCTAAAGTTCACAAGAACTTTTGGTCTGTTCGCAGGTTCTGGTACGAACCAAACCCAGGGGTGTTCTTCTCATCCCTACTGGAGAGTGGAACATGTAATATGTTATGAAGGTGAACTTAACCTTTAATAAATAAACCCCTTGATTATAAAGGGTATGTAAAGCAAAAACTTTTTTTGGATAGAGTACAAAACAGTAAAGTCCCATGTCAGCTTTTTTTGCTGTCTGGTGCCCATTAGGGATACAAACACCATCAACAGTTTCCCGATTAGAAAAGTGCTTCACAACTTTCGTTCACTATGACAATTTCAAAATGATGGATTTCCAATTAAGTACTGGGCACAATGGCCACCAAGAGAAATAGAGATGGTAGCAATAAAAAAAACATAAAAATGCACCATAACTACCATTCAGATTTTGCAGCATGCAATTTGTTTATTTAAGAGGTGATTAAAAGTAGTAAAATATGTGATATTTTTGGGCATAACTGTTCTGCAGTAATTACTGGGCTGCTTTCAAACTGATCTGTAGGTGCATAGAAGTGCACCTGTGGGTTACCTTCACTGAGCCATAGACTTCTATTACCTGCGAGTGTGGTGTGCTTTCTGAAAGTGCACCACACCTACAGGATACTGTATAATAGAAGTCTATGGCAAAGCGGAGCTAACCTGAAGGAAAGCCACAGGTGAACTGTGCTGCACCCGTGATATGGTTAAACAACAGTGCATCAGTGTGAAAGCAGCCTTAGGCCCCTTTCACATGGTCAGTCCAACTCAATCGGACCCTCCATTCACCTCTAAGGCCGCGGACACACGATCAAATCTGTCTGCTGGAAACGGTCTGCCAGACCGTCCCAGCAGACAGATTCGATCGTGTGTACGGGCGAGCCAACGGATTTGGCCAGCCGACAGATTTGAAAGCATGCTTTCAAATCTGTCGGCTGGGAACCTGTCTGCCCGACATGTCTGCTGGTTAGTACACTAACCAGCAGATATGTCTTCTGGCACACGCGTCGAATGGTTTCGACGCATGCGCGGACGTTTTTTATTTCCTGGTGCGGTGACGTGGCGGCGTCAACATCACCGCCACGTCATCGCGCCGTCTGCCGGTGGGGATTTTGGTTTGATCGTGTGTACACGATCAAACCAATACGTCCCCAGCAGACAGATTTGTTCAAATCGGTCTGTCCGACCGATTTGAACAAATCTGTCTGCTCGTGTGTATGGGGCCTAAGGAGTGGAAGATGTAACTTGCTTGTGTCCGGTTACAAACGCCTACCTCCAATCCAATCCGCCATCTACCCGCTCCGCTCATTGTGGCCAGTGACCGGTTACGAAATCGCTTAGGTGGCCCTTGCTCTTCAAAAGGTTGGGCACCCCTGGTCTAAGGTTATGAATGGTGTGCCCCAAGTTTCAGTGCTGGGACCATTACTTTACAAATACATGTGAATATAGAAGAATATAGACAGGTGAATATAGACGTTTTTTCACATAATTCTGGATTTAATTTTGATATAGATAAAGTGTTCACTCAACTTAAAGGAAGACTAAAGTTATTTATTTTTTTGTAAAATAACAAACATGTTATACTTACCTCCACTGTGCAGCTCGTTTTGCACAGAGTGTCACTGAACCCTGTCTTCTGGGGTCCCTAGGCGGCTGTCTCGGCTCCTCCTCGCAAGAGCTTTCTACCTTCATGCGAGCAAGCTCTCATAATGGAAAGATTTTGCGGGCGTGCTCCCGTGATACATCGGCAGGCATAGCCGCCGACTGTATCACTCAGCCCCGCCCCCCTGGCACGACGCGTCATCTGCTGTGATCAACAGCAGCACCAGCCAATGGCTGCGCTGCTATCAATCCGTCCAGCCTAGCCAATCAACACCAGGCTGGGAACCGAAGAGGATCACAGGGACACGTGAGGGACTTTCGAGGGGTGAGGTAAGTAAAACGGGGGTTCGGGGGGCGGCACTGTCAGATGTTTTTTCACCTTAACGCATAGGATGCATTAAGGTGAAAAAAACATTTACCTTTACAACCCCTTTAAGCACACTCTGGAGAAGAAAAAAAATTGATCCTGGTGGGATATTATTACGTTGGAACAGTATTTTAAAGAAAAAAATACACTAAAGAGTCTTAGATGGGATATTATCCCTAATGATGGACTAGAAAATGAATGAATGGATGGTACCAGTTCTTTAACCAATGTGAACAAAAACTCATTGGTTTGATTGTTGATAGGAGAAAAATTAAACATACAATTTTAGAACACAAGATCACCACTAGCTATTTGCTGATCCAAACTTGAGTTATTTGCAAGATAGTGAGAACCCTTTTTTTCGCTCTTGCAATCACTGTATCCTGAACTGCATCCTGAAGAAGCCTAATGGCGAAATGGGTTGATGCAGTCAGGCTCTTGTCATATAATATGCAATTCATATGTATGATTTTTAACAATTGTTATGTCCTTATGTATATCATGTGTGTGTCTTTTTTCTATTAAAATTATTTCTATATATCTCTATTGTTTACTGTGCCGTTAAAGTCCGAATAGGGATCACCTTTGGGTTCCCTCCCCCCTTTTTACAATGGTAAAATGTAGAGAAATTATATTCTGATAAAAAAGCCAAAGATGGACAAACTTGGTGATATAGCCTTTATCACAGGTTATCACACCCAATATAAGAGTTTAGAACAAAATGTATGTACATATTGGCCAATATTGTTAAAGGATCCTAAAACACTCCCCAAAAAAATATTTATATATAGAAAAGTCCCTAGAATATGGAACAAAATAGCTAAAAATGTGTTGGATCCCCCAAAAAGACCTACCACGTTTTAAGGTAGAAAAGGATTCTTTAGATGTGGTCTATGTATTTCTTGTAGAGCCACTAGTGATAGAAGAAGAAGTAGAACATTCCTCTGGTACCACAGGACACAATTATGACATTAAGAAATGTATTGCATGTCATACTAAACATGTCACCTATCTTCTTACTTGTCCCTGTGAGTACAAATATGTAGGGAGGACCACTAGACCCTTATTTAAAAGAATAAACAAACATGTTAACAATATAAAAATGGTTGCATAACACATAAGGTATGTAGCCATTTTAGAAAGATGCATAATAGGGACCCATCTGGCCTTAGGTTTATAGGTATAGATGGGGTATATAGACACTGGAGATAGAGAGATCTTCAGAAACAGATCTCCCAGAATGAGACATGGTGGATACATGAAATTGGTTTCCATCAGGACTCAATATAGATATTGATCTAAATTGTTACATCTCCAACTACTAGTTAGTTGGAATAAGGTGGTGTTTTCACATGGGGCTACAAGGTTTTGGTGATCAAAACCCAGCCCATTGTGATAAACAAGGTTTTAGTCTAATCAGATTAAGACAGTCATCTTCTTTTCTACCAGCTGTTTTGTGAAGTTTCTTCTTTTTTAGTACCAATACCATTATGTTTTTTTACATGGGGATATAGGGTGGTGTCATTCACAACCCAGCCCCATGATAAAAAACAAGGTCCCTAATTAAAGAGATAATTATTAACACTCTTATCAGAGTATTGGAAAGTTTCCTTTATTATTATTATACAGGATTTATATAGTGCCAACAGTTTGCACAGCACTGAACAAAGTTAAGGCAGACATTACAGTTACATTACAATTTGGTACAAGAGGAATCAGAGGGCCCTACTCGTTAGAGCTTACAATATAGGAGATTTATTTCTCTATATGTGGTTTCTCTTGTGGTTAAAGGATTGTGTTAATTACAACCTAACCCCATTGTTAAAAATAAGGTTTAGTCTAATTAAACCTAGAAAACCATTGTTATCCCCAAAAGATGTTTTTTGAAAATATCCCCTCACTATATATTTTAATTATATACATTTCTTATGGGTTTCTTGCTTTTTTGTATCAATAAAACCAATATGCAGGGGTTCTAATCTAGCCCATAAGATAGGAAAACTTTTCATGTGATATGTCTTTTAACCACTAGATGGTGGTATGGACAGATTGTATGAATATTTAATTGAATCAAATTATCCAATATCATGAAATTAGAGATTTAACATTTTTTTATTCAGTATATTTTTTACCTAATGTGGTTTATATGCTAATCATGTGATTGAATTAAAGAATGTGCTGTAATTTTGACATTTAATATAACGTAAGTGATTTTAAGTCGATTTTTTTTTTAATGATTAAACACATTTGCCATTGTTTTATTTGTTGGAATATGCTTGTTTGTAAAGGTGAGACACCAAGATGTACAGCGGTTATGATATACAACTTTTTCGGGTTGATTTAAGCTTAGATGTATTAAGATTTTTGGTAACCAATCAAATTGCATGGTGGGGTTTATAAGGCTACAATAAAGTGGCGAACGGGTAAGCTTCCTGATTACCTGTTGACCACGAAATGCATTGAGTCTGCGTGCTTGCCCGCATTAGCGTTACTTCTGGTACTATTGGTTCTGACTTCAGGTTTGTTGGAACGCACACCGCAACTTAGAGGAACAGTGTTTTTCTACTCTGGCTGCACATGTTGATGCTGACTTATTAGCACCTCAAAATGTAAGTGAGCATTCACTTTACTTGGATATTTGTTTTAATAAACATGTTGCACTATGATACATATTTTGATTCTTCTGAACTATTGTTATATAAACCTAAGGAGACATCTATGGATTGAGCTTAAGCTAAGGATTACCCCCTTCTGATTTATATTGCCACCCAAGGGATCTAATTGTTACATTATATTTATACATCTGGTGAGTTTGTATTTCTCCCACACGAATTATGGAGGAGCACGAACAATCAAGAATACCTGTCATAAACATAAATTATTCTGTTTTCACTGTGTTTGGACTCCTTCTGAGGACTTTCTCCCCTTTAAAAAATAAATAAAAATCACTTTGTTTTTGTGGAACATTACTATGCACTAAGGTGTCTGTTTATGAAGCAGAGGTGATCCTAAGGATACACAGTTTATGAAACAGAGATAATCGGGGGAGAAGTGTTTAACCCCTTAAGACCCGGACCTTTAGGCATGTAAAGGACCTGGCCAGTTTTTGCAATTCGGCAATGCGTTGCTTCAACTGACAATTGTACGGTCATGCAACGTGGCTCCCAAACAAAATTGGCATACTTTTTTCCCAGAAATAGAGCTTTCTTTTGGTGGTATTTGATCACCTTTGCCGTTTTTATTTTTTTTGGCGCTATAAAAAAAAATAGAGCGACAATTTTGAAAAAAATCAACATTTTTTACTTTTTGCTATAATAAATATCCCCCAAAAATATATATAAAAAAATGTTTCCTCAGTTTAGGCCGATACATATTCTTCTACCTATTTTTTTTTTTACTACTAATGGCGGCGATCATCGATTTTTTTTCATGACTGCGACATTATGGCGGACACATCAGACAATTTTGACACATTTTTGGGACCATTGTCATTTTCACAGCAAAAAATGCATTAAAAATGCATTGTTTACTGTGAAAATTACAATTGCAGTTTGGGAGTTAACCACTAGGGGGCGATGAAGGGGTTAAGTGTGACCTTATATGTGTTTCTAACTGTAGGGGTCGGGGCTGGACGTGTGACGTCATTGATTGTGTTTCCCTATATCAGGGAACACACGATCAATGACAGCGCCAGAGTGAAGAACGGGGGAAGCTGTTTTTACACACAGCTCTCCCCGCTCTTCAGCTCTGGGGACCAATCGCGGGACTCCAGCGGCGATCGGGGCTGTGGGTCCCAAGGCCACGGTCACGGAGCTTCGGACCGGGTCGCGAGTGCATGCCGCGGGCACACGCCCGTGACCCATGGCTGGGCACTTAAAAAGGACGTACAGGTACGTGCTTGTGCCCAGCCGTGCCATTCTGCCGACATATATCTGCAGGAGGCAGTCCTTAAGTGGTTTATGAAGTTGCGATCTGAGCGCTTCACAGGCAATCTGTGTCAGAATTCACCTCCCAGATTCACCAGCTCAGGGATGGAGAATCAGGGAGTGAAGAGAGTATCTGGAGGGATCTGAGGAAGTAGAAGGAAGATTTTTAAGTTCTTTCTACCATGTTCAGACCCACAAGACTGTAACCATGTGCCCCAGGTACTATTTCTGTGTATATATCATGTGCGTGTGTGTGTGTATATATGTATATATAATGTGTGTATACATGTTATACATGTAGGAGGACTCCTTATTTTATTAACATTAACCACACGGCCTGTTCATGTACTGAGCAGTGATAATTTATCACTGCTTAACCACTTCCTTACTGGGCACTTAACACCCCTCCTGCCCAGACCAATTTTTAGCTTTCAGCGCTCTCACACTTTGAATGACAATTACTCAGTCATGCAACACTGTACCCAAATGATTTTTTTGTCCTTTTTTTCGTTTACAATAGTTTATTGATTTTGGTGGTATTTGATCACCTCTGTTTTTTTTTATTTTTTGCGATATTAATGAAAAAATGTTTTCTTAGTATCTGTGATAACATTTTGCAAATTATTAATTTTTCTTCATAAATTTTGCCCACAATTTATACTGCTACTGTACATGTCTTTGATAAAAATAACCCAAAAATGTTGGAAATGATTTGGTCTGTGTGAAAGTTTTAGAGTCTACAAGCTAGTGCAAATCATAAAAAATTATCACATCTGATCACACCTGATGTACTGAAGGCCCATCTCATTTCTTAAGACCCTAACAAGCCAGGAAAGTACAAATGGTACAGGTGGCACAGATTTGCGTTGAGGGGGCACAGATGGCACTGAGATGGGTACTGATGTGCAACGATGAGGTGGCACAGATGTGCAACGATGAGGTGGCACAGATGTGCAACGATGAGGTGGCACAGATGTGCACTGATTGACTGTGGCACAAGTGGGCACTGATGAGGTGGCACAAGTGGGTACTGATACGCACTGATTGCAGATGTGCACTGAGGTGGCAGGTGGGCACAGGTGGTACTGGTGGCACAGGTGGGCACAGGTAGGCACCAAGTGTTTCCCGGGCACTGGGCACTGATTGGGCTCTTTGTAAAGTTATATTCCTTTTTCACTTATGTAGCTAACTCACAGATGCTCTCCCTCCTCACACGCGGTGTCTGTGTGAGGAGGGTGAGCGGCAATGAGAGATGATCTCATATGTTTACATTTGAGATCATCTCTCATTGGCCACGACGATCGCACTGTAAATAGCCGCTGTGATTGACTATTTACCACGGTCTGTGATTGGCTGTGTCCAAGGGATGCACGCTCCGGAGCGCTCGCGGGGAACGAGGAAAGAGGCGGCCATAAAAAGACGGCATCCCAGAGATTCACAACCACCTTGCGGCCGTACATAGTCGTACGGCCGTTGGGAAGTGGTTAATAAACGGGCATCTCTGTGTTTTCTGTAAATTTCTGTAATCTCCTAAAGTCTGACAAGATTTTAGTATCAGGGGCCGTTCTCCACTGTTAAAAGCCTTTGTAGATCACTTCACTCCTCCAAAGGTGAAGCGATCTACTCCGCTTCATAAACTGGCATCCAGAGGAGAGAGATCTCCTCTGTGAGTGATGGAGAATGAAGCAGTGAATAAATATATACTGCTTCATAAACAACTAAGATTAAGGCGCCTTTCACACGGACGAATAGAATGATGCTTTTAGCTGCAGATTTTCTAGTTTTCTACCGCAGCTAAAAGCACAGAATGCTTTCCTATGGCCCCATTCACATACAACGTTTAGCTGCGATTTTGTTGCATGCGGTTTGGTGCGAATAGAAAAAATAGAATTGAATGCGTCCAAGTGCGATTTAGCGCAGCTATAGGTGCTTAACCGCAGGTAATCGCAGTCTTTTGTGTCAACTGCGGATAGCAGCGTGAGGAAAAAAAAAGAACAGGAAGCACATCATAATCAAAAAAAATAAAAAGGGTTGCTATGGAAATAACTACCGCAGCTAAACGCGGCCGCATGTAACTGCACGTAATCGCAGTGTACAAATGCAGCTAATCGCAGTGCCCAGAGCCTTGAATTTCAATGAAAAAGTACATGCTTTTAATTGCGGCAGAACTGCCATCCTTCTGAAAGGGGCCTTAAAGGGGTTGTAAAGGTACACTTTTTTTTCCTAAATAGCTTCCTTTACATTAGTGCAGTCCTCCTTCAATTTTGCTTTTAAATGTCCTTATTTCTTCTGAGAAATCCTCACTCCCTGTTCTTCTGTCTGTAACTCCACACAGTAATGCAAGGCTTTCTCCCTGGAGTGTCGTGCTCGCCCCTCGCTTGGCCTACAGGAGAGACGTCCTGACTCTCCCGTAGTCCAAGGGAGGGGGCAAACACGACACTCCACACCAGGGAGAAAGCCTTGCATTACTGCGTAGAGTTTCAGACAGAAGAACAGGAAGTGAGGATTTCTCAGAAGAAATAAGGACATTTAAAAGCAAAATTGAAGAATGAGGTAAGTGAAGGAGGACTGCACTAAGGTAAAGGAAGCTATTTAGGAAAATGGCTGTTGAGCCCTTTAGCCATTTATGATGAAACACATTGAAGAGTTGGTGCTTTTGAGTGGAGAAATCATATTTGGAGCTACACTGTGGATTTTGTAAAAGAGCAGAGATTGGATTGAGGCTCTTATTCAATAAGTAAAGGAGAGTTTATTTTTTATTTTTAGCAGGCATGCTGTTAGTCTATAGACAAAGGGGATGAGCAATGCCTTGGGCTTGGGATGTTTCAACAACATGGAGGGCATATTATCAACAAAAACAATAACCATTTTAATTATTGAAGGAAAGCAGAAGAACACTTTAGAAATCCTACATCATTTCATTTTAGATAAAAACATGATGAAAGGCTGTTATTCCAGAGAAACTCAGCAGTCATCAGACTAGAATGATATGTAATTATTTGCAATTTGCATGTAAATTTATTTGTGTACAATACCTGTGCCTTCACAGCTAGATAACTAAAAGACATAAGGAAAAAAGAACGGTCTTTCCTTACACTGCTAAGCATATTAAAAAAATGAATTTCTCTTTAATGTGATAATAATCATCTAAACAACATTTTGTTCAATGAATAACATGAAATGCAGTTATAATATATTTTGTTCAATGGGGTTCAACATAAAAACATTGGCCCAGATTCAGAGAGAATTGGATTCTCGTAGCGTATCAGAAATACACTACGCCGCCGTTTTTTACCTGGCTCTACGTGGAATCCAGGCAGATTTTGTCCAGTAAACGACGGCGGCGTAGTGTATTTCTCCCGTCGCAATCCATCTAGACGAGTAGGGGGCGTGAAGGATTTAAAATAGGCGCGTTCCCGCGGCGAGCGAACTGCGCATGCTCCGTTCACAAATTTCCCGCCGTGCATTGCGCGAAATCACGTCGTTACGTCATTCGTTGTTTGAGTAGCGTCGTTTACGGACATTTCTATTCCCGAACGAGTTACGCAAAAAAAAAAAAAAAAAAAAATTAAATTCGACGCAGGAACGACGGCCATACTTAACATGGGCTACACACAGTTAGACCAGCAAAAAGCTGGTCTAACAGTACGTAAAAAAAAACAGATGTAAGCGATTGCGAAGACCGCTCGTATCTTCGTGGATCGCCGTAAAAACACATTTGCATATCCCGACGCATGAAAACGACGCAAACTCCTCCCAGCGGCCGCAAAAATATCGCAGCGTAGATCCGAAGGCTTACGAAGACGTAAGCCTCTCGGATCGAAGCCCGAAGCCGCCGTATCATGGTTTGAGGATTCAAACTAGTGATACGGCGCGCGAAATTTGAAATTACTCCTGTCTAACACCAGTTAGACAGGCGTAATTGCTTTATGAATCTGGGCCATTGTTCTTTCTCAGTAATTGCACCAAAAGTTACAGTATATACTGTAGCTGCTTTAGAAGCATAACATATTCACTTCAGTTTTCTTTACCCATGGTATGTGCCTGAACATGTTTGTGTTTTTACACTGCTTATACTGAATTTGTAAGCCATGTTTAACTTTTAAAAGTAAAAGTCCTGGCAAAGCTGGCCATGCACATTGCAATATAATTGTAAAATAACTTACAAACGTTTTCAAATATACCAAAACTGCCCCTCACACAACATAGCTACATGTAGGACTTGTGTATAGTCTATTTAAAAGAAGATAGTGCAGGGAGATGTGGTGGCTCAACGTGATTGGCACTGCGCTGACAAGCCATTCACCTCTGCAGCCAAGGGTTCGGATCCCGGTCTCGGCTACATGTGAATTGAGTTTGGTGGTCTCAGCCCGGCTCCCGGTGGGTGTGCTATGCAAGGTACGCCTGTGCTTAGTACGCCCACCCCCCCCACAAAAACCACCACACTTGCACGCACACAAAATTGGTTTAAAAACACATGCACTTTGACCATGCGGTCTCTTCAAATAAAGAGAGGCGAAGGACCTACGGGGCTGGCTGGGTGGGCTAGGCCCCCTCACTCCCTCATAGGGGGAGTCCCTCTGCCCCATTGGGGTCCCGTTGGGCCCCAGTTGGGCTCCCAAGAGGAGCAGGTAGGGCGGGGTGAGTGGGAGGCCCCCCTTCACACCCGCCATTGCCACCATGGGCATGGAGAAGGATGGCGATTGCCTCTGGGGGGAGGGTCTGCCTACTCCCAACTCCTGCAGTCCGGCTCCTCTCTCTCGAGTTCACACACAAAAAAAAAAAAAAGAAGATAGTGCAACCAGCCTTTATTTCCTTTATTTACCAGGAAAAAAAACTGTGTACTTCTGTTAAAGTAGCTGGAACTAGACATGTGCATTAGTTTTCATCTGAATTTCGTTACCATTTAAACAAATGTAGCGGGCTCCCCTTGTCAGAAGTCTAATGACAAGCCATCCTCGCTGAGACTATATTCACATCTGTAAATATGTACATTACCCTTTAAGGAGCTATGTATTGTGGGATAGAAATTAGCCGGAGATATGGACTCAATTGACTCCTATGAGAAGCAGACTACATTTCCCACAACACCCTGCCCGGTTGGAGCATGTGACACCTCCGCACAGCCTTGTGAGGAGGGTTATTTAAGAAGAGGGAGGAGTGTTTTTCACTCTCTCGGGACCAGCTCTTCTCCTGCTAACAGAGACAGCCTTGCTGTTAGGCCCAGAAGCCTGGGCCTAAATTATCCTCAGAGGTCGGCCATAGAGAAGAAAACGAGACTCCGACACCCAGCCTGTACATCCAGAGGTCGGAGAGGAAGCCTAGCTGACAACTGTATCCTAGAGCACCCTCCTCCGGAATCTTGTGCTGTGGAGCGGTGACTCTTCAACGCGCTTTCCGGGAGGTGACCAGGCGGATCGGCCTGCCGGGTCAGCCTTCAATTCTCTCTTCAGACAGATACTTTAATGCCACCTCACAGGCCTCCCGTTGCCCTGTTGGTTTTCATCCTGAACTTGTACCCTTTTCTTATTTGCCTATAGTGGCCGTCCAGAAGTGACTGACGCTGAATAGCAATCAGCTCACTGCCATTGGTGCTGACCATACTTTGATGGATTAAGTTCCCTTTACTTTTCCTCGTTTGTGAATTACAATTTTAACGTGCACCATCCGGCCGCAACGTGACTGACGTTGTTTGCAGGATCACCCTATAGGGGGAAGCTCGCAAGCACAGACTGTCCACCAGTTAGCTGAATGGTACCATTCTTCAGTATAGATTTTATAGTAATCATAAATGCTATTTTTGTGACTCCCACAAGGGCCCTTGTGTAGTCACACCTTCTTATTGCATAGCACCTGTTTGTTTGATGATGTGAATTATTGTGTGTGTTTTCTTTGAGTACTAATCGAGTAAACTCACTCTTTTTGATTAAAAAATACCATTGTGTGAGGTGTATTCTTAAAGTCTGAGGGCCCATCCACCACTCAAGGGTCACAATACATCCCTCAGACTTCTGGTGTGTCAAGGGAGGGTTCGAGCAAGTTAATAGGGGTGTGTTCAATCTTGAAGAAAGAAAAGAGAAAGAGAGTAGATTCCATCATAAAAACCAGCGGCCCTTTCGGGGGTGACGCTACACAAACAAAAACAAACGCAGAAAATCAGAAATCCGAAAGATCCGACATTAAAAAATGCTTTATTTTCATTTTCGTTGCCACAACAGTGTGATATGATAGGAGATTCGACATGACGCTCACAATAGCGATCTGTGTCTATCGAACCTGTGGTCGAATGTGTCTAACCTTAACTCTATTAGTCCAAGATTATTCTACATAGAGAGGAAAGATTCGACATAGAGAGAAAAGATTTGACATTATAGAGACAGTGTTGGGGTAGACCATTCAAAATGAAGGACGAAGATTCGACGAAGCAGCGAAAAACATACATTCATCTGTCATTGAAGGCTTATGGTGTCTGTCTAAAGTTCTAAGATTTGACAAGCAGCTAAACCGTACGACGCCGCAATCGTACATTTCCGGTCAAATGCTCGGCCCATAGGCTATAGAAGAATTCGAATGTTGGTTGCAGCGTCGTACAGTTTCACTGCCTAATCTAATCTTCTTGGAACATTCAACAGACACAATAACCCTTCAATGATAGATTCAACCTTAATTAATTCGGATTTTCAGACGAATAATTTTTTTTAACAAAACAAAATAAATACAAACAAATTTCGGGAGTAACTAAATAAATGTATTTTTCAGATGAAAAATAAATTCCGAAACAAATTCAATGTGCACATGTCTAGCTGGAACATGACCTCTTGGCTAAGGCCAACTAACAGGTTATTCCCTGCCCAATCAAAATGTCCTTTCTAGACACTGCTGAATTCCCATTTATTTTTTCCCTTAGAGTGGAATCCCACCCAGGGAAAAAAAATTGTGACAAAAAATCCTAAAAAAATAGAAAAAAAATTTATACTCACCCGAAATACCTGTTGCTATGCGGAAGTCCGTAATCTGCCTCTTCCGTAACCACGGTCAGTCTTCTTCATCCTTCCCTAGTGAATGGGGCACGCTGTTTTCTGGGAACTGTGTGTAATCCCAGAGAGCAGCCACCCATTCACAGGTCAGCTCGAGACTCGCGCATGCGCAGTAGATAACACCATCACGCATGTGCAGTAGGAAACGCCATTGCGCATGCGCAGTAGGAAACGCCATCGCACAGTAGGAAACGCCATCCACACTAAGGGAAACAGGCAGTGAAGCCTTACCGCTTCACTGCCTGTTTCCCTTAGTGTGGATGGGGGCATGGAACCTGCACCGATCGAGGGTCGGCAGCTGGGGGGCCATCAGCGCGGATGAGTAGGACAGGTAAGTGTCCTTATTAAAAGTCAGCAGCTACAGTGTTAGTAGCTGCAGACTTTATTTATATTTAAATTATTTTACCGTACCTCCGAAATTTTTAACAATTTCCAAGAAATGTTGTTTTGCCCTTTTAGCACAATTACAGTTAATGAGAGGTTGAGTAAACATGTTTCATGTTTTAAACCCAACCATGCTGATATTTGTTAGTTGAACTTTAATACCAGCCAAACTAGATTGCACAAGGTAAGAGATGATACTTGGTCACATCTAATCTTCAGAAACTGTTTTGTTTTTTCTCTCTTAAGAGGGTTTGCTGCTTGATTTGTTCAGCATGACACATATGGAAAAAATCTGAGCTTACAAAGCTGTACTGAAATCTCAAGCAAGTATATCAGCCCAGCCTGAGTTCCACCCTATAGGTTACAGAAGATCTTAGACTTATATTATAGGTATGAGGAGAGAGGGACGTCATTTATAGTCTACCAAGGAATGACTTTGGCAGGGAATTTTTTCTAGACATATTTTCTAGTAGAGTGCAGCATGTGTAGAAACCATGTCAGGATTTTGTTGCTGTGTCCCCCGTTCTCTTTCTTTAGCCCATGTGATGGGTGTCAGACAGAAGAGAAGTGAGGGGATATATCACTGGAAACATGGCAGTATTTTAAACTTGAAGAAAAAAAATAGTGGAACAGACAGCAGCATTTAAAAACTCACATTGGTTCTAACTCTCATTCTTTAAAAAGACGAAAAATAAATAAATAAATTCAGTTACAATCATTTACAACTGACTATAGAGTCATTACTAAATTTGGATACTTATCAATTGGTGTGCATAATTAAATCGACTTACTTTGCATGACATCTCTAGTGGAAAATTATTCAGCCATAGATTATCACTTACAATAATTTGGAAATACGCATTATATTATTGGGAAAAAAACATTGCAATGCATTATCCATAGCAAGAGATCCCAAAAATACCAGCTACAGCGAACACAGTCTTATTATTACACCATTCTGTTGAAGAATAACACAGTTGTGGCATTAATGAGCGACTGGGAGAGGGTTTTTAGCAAAGCTGCATCAAAGAAGTGCTTAACCCTCTTGATTGGTACCTGGGATTTTGACACATAACATTCCCTTCTCTCAGGCGCATCAGCTGTACAGTTTCTTTATATTACATAGCAAGTATGTGACCTCAGTCCAATTATAAGAACATGCCTGTTGAGATTTTTAGCATCCAAGGCTGGGATGTGTGATGGCAGAACAAGTGCTTGTCTTGGTCACACTTGGAAATGGAGAACAGAACTAAGTGAAGGTCTCAAGGAGTCATCTCCACATGCAAATATAACCTTTTTCTCATTATGTTACAGCCTCCTGATTTTTTTAGTTTTTTTCCTAGGCAAGACGTTATAATAATCTGTCTACAGATGCAGCATGGGATATCAGAGCATCAGGTTCAATTTCTCAAGAAAATATTCTTCTACTACTTGAGATGAGCACTAGTTAAGAATGGTAAAGTGGCACAAATTGTACATCAGGCTGATTCCCAATGCTGATTTATCCTGCTAATTAGCAGATCGGGATTTCAAAATCTGATCTGCCAGTATTTATTCTAACAGCTTTTTTTTAAAGTTTTTTTACTTATCTTCTTTTTTTTTTCCCCCTTTCAAATATGGAGTGGTAACCCCTAAAAATGCTAGCTAGGCACAGTTAGTATATTGACCAGTTTATTCATGATAACAGCCCATTCACCTTTCAGTAGCAGATCTATCCAGAAGTTTAAAAAAAAAGTGTGTCAGTATCTGAAACCACAAATATAGTGCTGATAATGTTTTTTGAGACAGACAATATGTGGGTGTTGTCAGAGGGTTGATACTATAAACTAGCAGTGGAAACCGTAGAGCTAGCAAGTTAGATTTTCACTTTTAGACCTCTTGGTGGAGATGGTGGATAAGTTGCCATGAAGATGTTACATAGGGTTTCACCAACAAAATGTTTTTTACATTGTTCCTGTCAGTAAATTTTGTAACTAAGTAATTTTTCTCCTTCACTAATGTGCGCTGATGAGGCGGCACTTATGGGCACTGATGAGGTGGCACTTATGAGCGCTGATTAGGTGGCACTGATGAGGAGGCACTAATATGCCGCACTTATGGGCACTGATAGGTGTCACTGATATGTTGCACTGATGGGCACTAATAGGCGACACTGGTAGTCTCTGATAGGCTGCATTGATAGGTGGTACTGATGGGCACTAATGGGCATTGATGGGTGGTACTGATGAGCGACACTGATGGGCATGTATAGACAGTAGTGATGTACAGCACTGGTAGGTGGCACTGACTAGCATCACTAATGGGCACTGATTGGTGGAACTTGTGGGCAGTGGTGGACACTGATTGCTGGCATTGGTGGGCACTGATTGGTGACACTATATTGATATATTGTAATCAAGGCACTGATGATCATTGCCCTGATTACATGTGTAGATGTACCCGTGGCATGGAGATGCCGCTCATCGACTCTCCCCGTAAACACTCTGTCAGCGTGAGGTGAGGAGAGGCGATTACCTGCATCTCCATGTTTACATGTGACTGGCTGTGATTGGAAACAGCCGATCACATGGTTGAAGAGTAGCGGACACGGATCTTTACAGTGATCAGGGTCGCTCTGTGTCCTAGCAACATATGACGTCATCCCAGAACGAGAGCCGCACCCTCCGCCGTCATTTGACGGTGGGCGCACGGCAACTAGTTAAAGAACAATTCCAATGTATGGATAGTTTTGCATTGTTACAATGGTCCATCTTGCACTAATGAAACTATGCATATGCCATGCCTGTAGAATACCTCTAGAAGTTGGAAATTACTGTAGTAAACACCAGCAACACAGTGATCATCACTAGAATCTGTGTCCAAAGTCAAACTTCTGTATAACTGAATTCTGAACACAGGAGCTCAGCCACTCGACATGGATGTCATTCAGAGAATTATTTGCATTTTCTCAATGAACACAAAGCATTCAATGATTGGACGAGGAGGAGAGTTGATGTTAATACCATTGTTATTAATAATACCTATCATAATATTATAGATATTCCCATGAATGGCCAGAGAAATGCATAACAATTAGCCACCATCTTGCAACCAACATCTTGATGCATTCCACAAGATAAGTGTGCTTGACTTATATATCAGAGTGTTCATACTGGATTGTAAATAGTAACAGGGTAAATGTACCTGTATATATTGGAGTATAAGCTGACCCGGGTATAAGCCGAGGAACTAATTTTACCACAAAAAAAAAAAAAAAAGGAAAACGTATTGACTTGAGTATAAGCCGAGGGTTAGAATGCAGCAGCTACTGTAAGCAGAAAAGAGGGTCAACAATGCCCATTTGCAGTTTCACTGTGCCCATTTGCAGCCTGACCTCCCTGTGCCCATTTGCAGCCTGACCTCCCTGTGCCCATTTGCAGCCTGACCTCACTGTGCCCATTTGCAGCCTGACCTCACTGTGCCCATTTGCAGCCTGACCTCACTGTGCCCATTGCAGCCTGACCTCACTGTGCCCATTGCAGCCTGACCTCACTGTGCCCATTGCAGCCTGATCTCACTGTGCCCATTTGCAGCCTGACCTCACTGTGCCCATTTGCAGCCTGGCCTCACTGTGCCCATTGCAGCCTGACCTCACTGTGCCCATTTGCAGCCTGACCTCACTGTGCCCATTTGCAGCCTGACCTCACTGTGCCCATGTGCAGCCTGACCTCACTGTGCCCATTTGCAGCCTGACCTCACTGTGCCCATTGCAGCCTGACCTCACTGTGCCCATTGCAGCCTGACCTCACCGTGCCCATTGCAGAATCTGATCTGTGTACCCCAGTCTCTGACATAGACGGTTGCCGTGCAGTTTTAAAAACTTGTGCTCCTCCTTGTGCTGTTCCGTTACGCTTGGTTTCCCAGCAAACACTGTGTTCAGTGTTCCACCTATCACGATCGCCCACTTGTCCTCTCGTCTATCACGAATGAGAGGGCGATCATGATAGGCAGAATACTGAACAAAGGCGGAATTTCTCAGCAAACACTGTGTTAAGTGTTCCGCCTATCACGATCACCCTCTCGTTCGTGATAGACGAGAGGACGAGAGGGCGATCGTGATAGGTGGAACACTGAACACAGTGTTTTCTGGGAAACCGAGTGTTTCGCCTATCATGGAACAGCACAAGGAGGAGCGCAAGTTTTTAAAACTGCACAGCTGCCATCTGAATATGTCACAGTCCCAGGTACACAGATCGGATTCTGCAATGGGCAACGTGAGGTCAGGCGGCAATGAACTGGCAGGTACTGACTCGAGTATAAGCCAAAGGGGTAATTTTCAGCCCAAAAAAAGGGCTGAAAAACTTGCCTTATACTCGAGTATATACAGTAATTGGAATAATATATGATCGTTCACATGATTGTGGCACTGTGACTATGCTTTTTCCTTTTTATATAACTTTATTGGTATTGAATGGCAAAGGAAATTTATTTTTTCTTAAATTATTGTTTGTGAAAAACAAATGTATTGTAGTAAATGGTGTGACACCTAAAAAATCCTCTTTCTAAATATCCAGGCCAGTATTCTCAGTTGCTGGGATGTGGTGCCGAGATCAATAGTGCATACAGGGACACATTCAGGCAATTAGAGATTATGGAAAGACAGGGAGGCCAAAGACTGATGAAAGTTGAAAAAAAGCAGAAAGGAGAGGAGAACTTGAAAAGCTTTGACAGACTTATACAGTGTATATATATATATATATATATATATATATATATATATATATATATACACACACACATATATATATATATATATATATATATATATATATATATATATATATATATATATATATATAGTATTGTAATGAAAGAATGGAAGTGCCAGGAATGTCATCTTTATCAAATTCGTGCAAAATATATTTGTCACCCATTTTGTACTTCATTTATCCCAGCACTGCTAATTATATGCTGTTTTGTTACATGCTGCTCGTTTACTGCAGGGGGAAAAAACTCTGAAGAGTTAAGAGCACAAATAAAGCAAATCCCTTCTGTGACAGACAAATAAGAAATTACCTAACCTACCAGTGTGTTTTTTAATTTTTTTACTCTAATTACCTGCTAAATGCTTTGTGCATACATAATGCAAAGCAAAAGCAATATATTTCTAAAGCTCTAATTAGGTTCAGTTAGGATTAGAAGAATGAAATTGGGACTTAGGCCTGTGCTGGCGATTGTCTTCACAGTTCATATTTGTCCAAACACATTGCGGCAATCTCAGATCATTCAAAAGAGAAAAAAAAGCACTGCCTTTGAATTCACAGAAACAAAAGTAAGTGCAGTACATTAGGTCATAATCAGCAGGGCTTTGCTGCTACCCATGGCTGTATTTACACTTTTGTCTGCCTTAACCAGCAGTAAATGACCATTTATTATGTGCATACAAAACATTAGACAACACAGTGTACTTAACGATGGGTTGTAGGAACTAATTAGAAAATTGTAAAGAAAATTGCTATTAAGTTAAACCTAACTATGTTAACTATGTGCTACCTTCTACTAGAGTAAAAGGTAGCACTCTCCTTAGTTTAAAAAAGGAATGGACATCACAGTAGAATATCCTACTGCCTGATGACTGGTGAGCCAATAATCAAGAAGCAGTGGGATATGGGCGGGATATGGTCCCCATGTTGCCACTCTTCAGAGGAGAGTCAAAGAGAACAACTACTTGCAATTGCCCACCTTAAATACCTTTTCTCATGATTGGATGCACCAGTCTATGAAGTTCAAGGCTTAATGAGCTCACCAAACCAACTGTGTGTTCCAATTGTAGCGTCTGGTTACTTTCCAGAACCGGTGCTAGTGTACATTTAAAGGGAGGTCATAGAGTTAAATAACTCTGAGCATGTTAATTGGTTTAAATCTGAGGCCTCTGTCTCAGCTTTGGCTGTGCTGTGGGCTCATTCTGTCGTTTCTGGGGTGCTGATCACACCCCAGGCCGACAGGTGCGAGCAGTGGAGTCAAGGATTTGGATACTTTTCCCAGCAGCCTATCAGGAGGGATTTCCTTTGCTGGACATGCTGGGAGAAGGGTATTTATGAGGCAGACACAATTTGCTAGTGTATTCTTCCCGTGTAGCCATACCACGGCGCCCCGGCAAAATGGCCTTCCGGGCCGGGGTATGCGTGTGTGCTACGTGGTGTTCCTGGTTCCGGGACCATGTTGGTCCGGAACATCTGAGCTACGGCTGGGGCCCAGTGATCGACTGGATCCCCAATCTGAAGAGGCCCTGGGCGTTAGTCCTGTTAGAGGAAGCTGTTCAGTGGAAAGTCTGCCTGAGGAGTGCCAAGAGAGGCTAGCGTTCCGAGAACTTTCTGACTATCCACCGGGAACGAAGGTAACTGGGTGCTGAGAGGCTGGACGTCGGTCGCCTATCAGTCGGTAACCTAGCTACAACTACCTAAAGGAGATCCAGGTGTCAAATCTGATAAGGGGGATTATCTCCGCTGTTTCAATCATAGGGAGGGTCTGTGGCAGAGACTTTTCCCAAAGTTCAGAGTGACATTCTGGCTGCCAGGCTTGTGAGAGAGGCCTGTCCAGGTGCGCTGTACCCATTCCAGCTGGGCTGGTGAGAAAGAAAGTGTCGTTGGAAGCAGGACTGTTTCCCTATTACTTACACCTGAATCTGCTGTTTCGATTTCTACTAAATCTCTACTCCTCACCAAGTTTTACTGTTTTTACCCGGCTGGGTAATAAAGAGCACAGAAAAATACACCTGCTGTGTGGACATTCCGTTACTACAACTTTCACCAAATACCCCTAGATGACAGAGGAACATGAGGTAACTTGCCACCCAAAACAAACCAGCAGCTCCTTCGGAGGCAAGTGCTACACAATCAATCAGTGCTAAGTAGTTACAGGTATTCAAATCAACAAAATGACAAGGATGCCCAAATTTATGCACCTGTCTAATTTTGTTGATGCATATTGCGCATTTTCTGTTAATCCAATAAACCTCATTTTACTACTAAAATATAACTGTGTCCTTCAGTTATTTGATGGATCAAAATTAAATTGCTGATCCAAACACAAAAATATTTATAAATGACAATCATGGAAATTGTCAGGGGTTCCTAAACTTTTGCATACAACTTTAATGCAACAGGTGGGGATAGTGGTGACACAACTGACCAAATATGGCCATGGACATATTTAGGTCCATGTCATGGCAGTGATGTCAACACTGTCTCTACCCTTTACTCTTGTGGAGGGGATTCCCGTTGACATCATCATTTCCAAGGGACGTAGTGGGTACAGGCACTCACTACTTTCTTAGAAACCACTAATGGCAGGAGTTCTTGTCCACTTTAAAAATAAGGTGCACATTGTAAAAAAGCAACCAAATGCAGTATGTTAGCATTTACAATATATCTATATGATCAGCAGAAATAGAATCAATCACTGCTCTGATTTGTGATCCATTTTTGGATTTAAACCTTTTTTTTCTATTATATTCTTTTTTTGTAACTATTATTTTTTTTTTTTAAGTAGGAAAATATTAAAGCAAAAGGAAAAATAGGTCAGTACCACAGTCCCATTTATTGATTTAATGCCATTGAATAAAAGGAAAAAACACTGCATAATTTTCTCCCCATCCCAAATCACATTTTGTTCTTCCCAATGCACAAAGGCTTCAAATACTTGCTCACTGGATTGAGAGCTGCTGTTTCTGCTAAAATAGATGATGCCATGACACCACTGGGGAGTACACAAATGCTGGCATCATGGATTCATTCATATCTTCTTCATATAATATTCATAGTTGTTATACAGAGCTAATAACTAGCTGCATCAAACATACTGTAGCTGCCAGCATTTCAATACATATTCCAGTAACCCTTGGCTGTTCTGTTTATCAGTGCTTTATATATCCATACTGGAGTATAGAAACAATAACAGCTAAACAGTATATACTGTTATGACAATTTTGCTAATACTTAGCAACTTCAAAAACCCTGCACACGACCTGGATCTTCTCAATACTTTCTTAAAGTTAAATGGACAGCTACAAAAAAAAAAAAAAAAAGACGACAGAGAAGTCCACTAACGCATTACAGCCATAAAGGCCTTAACCACACATAGGTCTACTTAATCAATTAATGACTGCCGTAGATATACAGTAAAAACATCCTGTCGTCATGTGGTAATACCAGGACCATGGCTGCAGCTGCTGCAAGCCAAGGTATTTTCTTTATTTTTTTTACAGGCAGTAATCAGTGGCGGTGCATCTATAGAGGGCCTATCAGAGCCAATGGCTCTGATAGGCTTTCCGAGTATAGCCCTCAGCCTTCTGGATGCTTATCCAGAGGATGTACGTGGGGTGTGTTCCTTGGATAAGACTGACAGGTGTCTCAGCCAATCAGGTTCTGGTTACCGGGAGAAGACTTCGAGGGACGTGGAAGTAGGATGACTGACTCCCAGAAAGGTAAGTGCTGGGTGGGGGGGGGGAGAAGGGGAATTTTACAGGGCACATCGGCACAGTGGCGACAATTGGCAATTGACACAGTGGCGACAATTAAAGGGCACAGTGACATCAATGGGCACACTGGCGACAATAGGCACAGTGGCGACAATGGGCACAGTGGCGACAATTAAAGGGCACAGTGGCGACAATGGGCACAGTGGCGACAATGGGCACAGTGGCGACAATGGGCACAGTGGCGACAATGGGCACAGTGGCGACAATGGGCACAGTGGCGACAATGGGCACAGTGGCGACAATTAAAGGGCACAGTGGCAACAATTGGCACAGTGGCGACAATTGGCACAGTGGCGACAATTGGCACAGTGGCGACAATTGGCACAGTGGCTGCGTTTAATGGCATGGCACAGTGGTGACAATTGATGGCACAGTGGCTGTGTTTGATGGCATGGCACAGTGACTGCATGTGATGGTCAGTGGGAAGAATGCTCCTTACACTTGCGATCACTGTGAGGAATTATCCCATAGCAGATAGCTAAAAGATCAATTATGTCAGTGGAAAGATATCTCTAAAAATAATTGTGATAAATAATGAGCTGCTTTGTCTGGGGGCACTTGGCAGGAAGGAGGGGACAGGAGCACTGGCAGGGGACCCGAGAAGGGGAGTATTTGTACAAAACCAGGTAAGCATAACAATATGTTTTTTTTTTTAGGACCTAACCTTTAATACCTCAGTCAGCCTTCTCCTCTCCAACCGGTCACGTAACATAAAGGACATTTTCTGCACAGCTCACTTCCTCTACCGGCTTCTCTGTACAAGCACTGGGCACCCAAGGCTCCTACTCTCCAGAAATGATGAATGCAGGTACCAGTGCCAGCTGCTTGTGATGATTCAGGAGGCAGATTCTGTCCCTGCCTGCCGCTGCTATTCAAAAACTGTAGCATGGAGCCAAGTAAAGAGCGCTGAAAATCCTCCTGGGCTCTGTGCTACAGTTCTGATAGGTGGAGTTATCCAGTCACACTGTACTGTGCTGAGATTAAAAAAAAAACGGTATGTACCATGTACAGCAGTGTTGGCTTTCCTGAATAGGTGAGATAGCTGTGAATGGAAAGGGAGAGGGGGGCAGGGAAGAGGTGGTTGTGCAGAAAAGCAGCTATGGGAAGGTTGTGAGCTTATTACAGGGGTGTGAGCAGAGGAGGGGAAAGTGAATTTGTGCAGAAAGAAGAACTGGGAGAAGTTAAACACAGAGGAAAGCTGGGTGGGATTTGCACAGAAAAGAGGGCTGGGGGTTTGTACAGAAATGAGAGGGAAAGGGAAAGTGTCTGGGGAATTGTGCAGAGAGGAGAGTTTGGGGGGTGTGCAGAGAGGAGAGCTGGGGAGTTTTTACAGAAAGGAGAGCTGGGAAAGTGTCAGGGGAATTGTGCAGAGAGGAGAGCTTAGGAGGTGTGTAGAGAGGGGAGCTGGGAGGAGGATTTGTGCAGAGAGGAGATCTGAGAGGGGGATTTGTGCAAAAAGGAGAGCTGGGAAAGTGTGTGTGTGTGTGGGGGGGGGGGGTTGTGCAGAGAGATAAACTGGGAAAGGGGGGGATTTATGTGGAGATGAGAGCTGCAGAGGGCAGAAAGCAGGTTGTGCAGAGGAGAGAGCTGTGGGGGAAAGGGGTGCAGAGGTAAAAGTTTGGAGATGAGCTAGGTTCTATATTACATATTCCTGACACCTGTACCCTCTACGCAGGACTATATGTTGCATACTCCTGAGCACAAGGGATGATTCACATTGAATGTAAGTACTTGCCCTTTTACTGATTTTTTGTAAGTGTCTTGTGTGATATAAAAAAATTATTCTGAATTTGGTGATTCGATGAATATAAATATGACCCAACAGCTGCACTCATGTGTATGTAAAAAAACAAACACATGCAGCCTATCACAATAGTGCACATGTAAAGGGGTCAGGCTGTAAGGAGGCTGCAAGACACCTGCAGCACTAAGTTTTTAGGACTCTTCCTTTCCTCTCACCCCCAAGTTTTCCAAGCTACACAACATTTTCCTACCTACAGGACAGTGCTTACAAGCCTTACCCAAATCTTTCCCTATGCACTTATCAACAATACTTCCTATGGTGCTATCATAGCTAAACACATTGTGAATATGGCTACTGGAAACCCTCCCTT
The DNA here is from genome assembly GCA_029574335.1 of Rana kukunoris. NCBI lineage: Eukaryota > Metazoa > Chordata > Amphibia > Anura > Ranidae > Rana > Rana kukunoris. The sequence continues at coordinate 128,335,069 of CM056056.1, forward strand.
TTATAGTGAGGGGCAGGCAAAAAAAAAATTATTGGCCCTTTCTACACCAGGTGACCCAAGTTCAAAGGGTAGAAAGTGCATTAGGAATAGTTGGGTACTAGGCAGTAAAAACTGGAATTAGTTTGACACTTGCAAACAATCAAAATTTACTTGAATGTTAGACCCGAGCCCAGGCCTCATGTCTTGGTGCTATCATAGCTAAGAGACCACACATTGGCCTGGATTCACAGACATCGACGCACATTTATGCCGCCGTAGCGTATCTCTTTTACGCTACACCGGCGCAGTGCGGAGAGGCATGCACTGCATTCAGCAAGCCATTGCTCACCAAGATGTGCCAGCGTAGCATATTTTTGAAGGCGCAGGCCAGCGTAAGTGCTCACACCTCTGCTCTAGAGGTAGTTTTCGAGGAGCAGGTGGATCTCCATCTGGAGGAATGCCTCTGTCTTGAGGAGGCTTCCATCTTCCCCCGACCCTCTCAGACCTCCCCGCCCATCAGGGGAACCCCATCCAAGGGAACCCCTTCCAGGGGAACCACCTCCAGGGCTACCCCATCCAGGGCTACCCCGTCTAGATGGACACAAGCCTCTCCATCTCCTAGGAAGGCTCTCAGGAAGACCAGGGGCGTACCCGGATCCCTACAAGAAGGGCTGGAGAGGGAGCAGGCATTCCAGACACGGCACATGGGAGATATTGCCTGTGACCTCCACCGTGTCGCTGACAGCCTGGCCTAATTTGTTGGGTCCTCGGCCAAGACCCAGGCTGCGTGCACAGTGGCTGTGCAGGGCACCGCAGCTGCTATGCAGCAGTGCCTCAGCCAACAGGCTGCCCACACCAGCTCCATGGTGGACTGCCTGCAGGAGGTGAGCGCAAACTGCGCTGCCATGGTCACATGCCTGGGTGACCAATCCGAGACCCTTAAGGCCATGCATCACCACATGGTAGCAGGGGGTCCCTCATCATCTGTGGACCAGGGCTCGGATGTGCAGGCCAGCCTGGATAGGAACAGCATGGCGATTGGGGAGCTGCAGGCCACAGCAGCAGGCATCATTGCGGAGGTGAAGAGCCTAGGAGTATAGAAAGTGTGGTATCTCACGCCAATAAACTAAATAAATATAAAATTAATGTGACAACAACATATAATTATAGTGAATGAGCTGCTCCCCTAAAATTGAGACCTCATCAAAGGTCTGAATTGAACAGATTCCTGACGACGTGTTAATCACGAAACATACGTCGAGGCGCCTGGTTATGTATGAACGATGCACTTCCAGTCCCGCTGGCTCTCTGGCTTGGAACGCACACCAGCTCCCTAGCGAGGAACTTCCATCATAGCCTATCCTGCCATGCTGACTAGCCTCAGTGCCGGGTCCAAGGCACTACTAAAGTTAGAGGCCATTTGGCTACGCTGTTTATTTGTGATATATTTTTAATAAACGGTACTTCACTATGGTGGTTTCCCCTCTCCCTCTTTTATGAGAGTGTTTGAATCCAGGAAACATAGAGCCGCAGCTGAACCTTTCAACTGGATTAGTGACCAACTGCTGTATTTGACCTTTTCTAAACAATTAGGTCAAAACTTTGTGTTAAGGAGCCATCCATTAGCGCACATTTGGGGGATTTTCTTGATGAAGGTGGACACCTTTCACAATGAATTTTCAACATTGTTCATCCGATAAAGAATAGCCTTGACTGGATTTTATCCAACACTTTTGAATAGACCTTATTATTTTTTCACATTTTTATTTCACTTATTTTATTTTCAAAGTATATTGCTGTTCATTAAGTTTGTCTTTGTTGGTATAGACGGACCATCTTATTAGTTTCTAGATATCACTTAGTTATATATTCGCCAATTATTTAGTTCTAGCGCCCCCTCTATATGCCATTAAGAGCCTAGGAGTGGTCATACAGGCCAACACTGCCGCTATCCAGGCGGAGGGTCGGCAGAACAGGTGCCTCCAGCGTCAGACCAGCGGCAGGTAGCTGCGGATGACACCAACAACGTGCTAACACGCATTGCCGTAGCATTGGAGGCGATGCAGGCAACATCTGCCAGGAGCGACAGGCCAGGGGATGCACCTCCTCCTAATGCCCCACCCACCCGAGCAATCGCAACGACTATTGAGGAGCCGAAGCCTTGGCACAAGGCCTGGCCCACGAGAAGGCAAATTACTCTCTGGACATTGGCAGCTCAGAGTATGAGCGTTATTATTTTTTTTGAGCGTCGTGCACAGATGGATGTGCCATCCTCCTGTAAGGGCATGCCATGTCGGAACAAAGGCATGATCCCTTTCTTTTTTTTTGTAGTCACTGCACACGGTCAGGAGTGCAGGCTACAGTGTGACTGGTGTGTGAATGTGTGTGTGACATTCCTGCCAGCAAGGCGTGTCACCTTGGTTCGTCGGGGAGAGGTTATGTGCCCCTCGTGATGTCTGCATCCCGGGGTCGGACAGTCATGCCTGACTCCCATGTCACTCACCAACCAGCCAGCTGTCCTTGTACACGTTCTGTTAGAATTCTGTTGGGATGTTGCTTTGATGGTATATGTAGCTGTCGTGGCTGGCCCCTGAGTGTTTGGCAAGGACGTGCCATATGAGGCATTGGGCATCGGCTATAACCTGTAAGTTGATGGAATGCCACTGCTTACGATTGCGGTATATGTGCTCTGTGGCACGGGGGGCCGTAGTGCCACATGTGTGCAATCAATGGCTCCGACGGTGTGTGGGAATCCGGCAATTCTGTAGAAATCCTGCATTGCCTTCTGCCGCAAATGCTCATGGGTCAGTTTGATGATGTGGACATGCATGTGAGGATTGCGGGGACAACCTGGTGCACACATCTGCTCATGGTGGATTGTGACATCCCAGACACGACTCCACTTGTACGTTGGAAAGATCCACTGGCAAGGAAATGGAGTGTTGCCAGTACCTTGACCAGTGGCTGCACTGCATGTGAGCATCCCGTCTGGATAGTGATTTCATCATGCAGGCCTGTGGCTAATTCCAGGATGGCATCAGGGCTGAATGGGAAGATGCAATACACCTCCGATTCCCCAATGCCAAAGACGTTCATGCGCGTTCGGTAGATCCTCTGCTGTGCCCTCCTCCTCCGTGCCTGTAGACGCAGTAGTGCTATGACAATGGCTGCCCCTGGCATGTTGGCATACAGATGTGTTGTCCTGCAAGTGTGGTTGTTTAGCTCGTCCGTAATGGTGCTGCTGCTCTCCAGCTGACCTGTGCACGTCTGTTGCTGAGTTACACCTCCTTTATGGGGAATAATGCGTCGGGTGCACGTACGTTTGTGAATCGCCGTATTTCCCTCATTTGTATATTTAAATGCCTAATCAATGGGAGAAGCAACATGCGTCCAGACAAAAAAATGCGCCCACGTTACGCCGGGGTAAGTAAGATACGTTGGCGTAGGCTAGCCAGTTTTTAGGCGTATATTGGTTTGTGACTTAGGCGCACAGATACGCCGGCGCACATTTGCACTACGTCGGCGTAAAGTGCTTTGTGAATCCGGGCCATTGTGAATATGGCTACTGGAAACATTTTTTTTTATAGTGAGGGGCAGGCAAAAGCCCCCTTATTGGCCCTTTCTACACCAGGTGACCCAAGGTCATATGGTTAGGAATAGTTGCATGCTATGGCAGTGAAATCTGGCATTAGTTTGACACTTCTGCAAATAATCAAGATTTTATTACCAATGGACAAATTTAGTCCAGCTGCTACTTATTTCTGCTGCAGTTCACTACAGAAAATGGCATTCTATAATCATAAATAATAACTAACACCGCACATTTCAACATCTTTAGAATTAATAGGAATGCAGGAAATCACAAAAATCATATCTACAAGGGAAAGAAATGGAGATCAATATTATCTCCTAGACGCCTTCAATGAAATGTTCAGTCTGTTGTATAATTAGAGGGAAAAGATTGCAAAGGATATTTTGCAATGCTTTTTCTGTATTCGCATAATTGACTTAATTGGTCTCTTTTTTTGCAATATTTGTAATATTGGTTTATATTTGTGTGGCAGGGAAAAAAGCATATTTTGTGTAATCCTCTGCAGATAGCTAATTACAAGAACATCAGAAAAATAATATTTATACTATTTTTGATGCCTGTTTTATATTGCAAACATATACTAATTATGTACATTAGGACGGTTCTTTTATGAGCACCCTTGAGATTTAAGGATTATTAATGAGAGAAGTATTATTCCTGTTTCTGAAATGTATTTCATATACTAAATAGGCATACGTGGGCTTTATCAGCACAAATAGTAATGATAATGTGCAAGGCAAAGTAAACCATAGCAACCTCCATGAACAACTACTAGTGATTCGTGTTCCCGGCAGCTGCATCTCGTACATTTTGACACTGTCACTGTTTCCCTGGAGTTGCCTATATTTTAGAAACCAGAACATAACACTAAATAACACATCTCATATGATAACGAAAATGGGAAATACTAATCTTTGCCAAGGATATGGGATTTACATTACTCCTCTTCAGCAGACATGCACCAGCCAACTACACAAGAAGAAACATGAAAGCTTGAAAAAGTGTAACAACTGATATTGGTCCCCCGACAAATGACAGCAAGAACTTCTTGCCATTTTTTTAGGAGTTTTTTTTACATAGTGGGTCTAAAATAAAAGGAGACAATGCCACTACTATCTTGCACCCAATATGAGAAAAACAAAAAAAAATATTTTACCAATTATCCTCCTGGTAACTTGCAATAGAATCCTGGAAATGTTCTTGATCTTTCCTGAAGACTATTGGCTAGATTCACGTAGAGCGGCGTAATTTTATGCGGGCGTTACGTATCTCAGATACGCTATGCTGCCGTAAATTAGAGAGGCAAGTGCTGTATTCACCAAGCTAAGTTACGGCGGCGTAATGTAAATGGGCCGGTGTAACCCCGCCAAATTCAAATGTGTTTGATGTGGGCGTGTTTTATTCATGCGCCGTCCGTGGACGTATCCCAGTGCGCATGCTTCAAATGACGCCGCTATGACTCATTGGTTTTGACGTGAACGTAATTTACGTCCTGCCCCATTCACGAACGAGTTACGCCTTACGTAAACGGCGTATCTGTACTGCGACGGCCGGGCGTACGTTCGTGAATAGGCGTATCTCGCTGATTTACATATTCTAGGCGTAAATCAGCGTACACGCCCCTAGCGGCCAGCATAAATAGGCAGCTAAGATACGACGGCATAGGAGACTTATGCCGGTCGTATCTTAGCAGCATTTAAGCATATCTCACTTTGAGAATACGCTTAAAGATACAACGGCGCAGATTCGGAGTTACGACGGCGTATCTACTGATATTCCGTCGCAACTCTTACTGAATCTGGCCATATATCTAAACTTCGAGATGCAATTCATCGGAATTTCCGATGAAAAAACTCCAATGGGGCTACACACAATCGGAAAATCCGATGGAAAAAGTCCATCTGACTTTTTCCATTAAAAATTCCGATCATGTGTACGGGGCATCAGTGGAGATAGCTCTGCAAGAGAGAGTCCCCTATCAGCACAGAGTTGAGGGGAATCGACAATTTTTTCAATTTTTTCAACCCACTGGTTGAACAAAAAAATGTATTATGTGCGGCATGCCTAAAGACCTGTGTGAAAGGGCTTTTGTTTGCACCAACAGGAAAAAAGACGATCAAAAGATCTTCAAATGCATGAGTATGAATCAATGAATTATCTCAGAAACTGAAAACTGAAACTGATGTCAAATTGATGCCATCAACATAAGCCCAAAGCTTGTCAACACAGGTCCTAAGAGCCGGTTCACACTGGGGCGACTTGTCAGGTGGCTCAGCCACCTGATGAGTCGCGTCCTATTCAATGCAATCGAACCGTTCTAATAGGAGCGACGCAAGTCGCTCCAACTCAGAAAAAAGTTCCTGCACGACTTCGGGGGTGGCTTGGGACGATCTGCTTTGACTTCTATACAGAAATCGTTTTGCTGGTCGCCTCTGAAGTCCTCCTCAGGACGACTTGCAGAGTCGCCCCCGGAGTCGTGTCGCGGGAGTGTGAACCGGCACTTAGGGTGGCCATACATGGCTTTTCACATGAGCTCCAGAGCCCTTGCAACATTTTACCAATCATCAGGCAGCGTAGAACTTCTCTATGGACCTATTATGAACACTTAACACTTTTAGTGCTGCTCCATGTAACACACTGAAATAACACAAAAAAGAGAGTACATGATCACCCTAGTGTAACCCAATTTATTAAGATTAAAACTTTAAAAGGTGACAATGGCTCTGCATTCTCTCCCTCCTCCCTTGTGTATAGTCTCTCGGCTACAGATTGTGACACTGGCTGGTCCGGGCGCATGCGCAGTAGTATCCGCAGACTGAGGACTGGCATTTGTGGCATCCAGATGTCTGCATGTTTCATTAAAGAGCTCCAACACACCTGGACCTTACAGCAGCCATTAAGGAGAGTTGTGGCCATAAGAGACCTGTCTGTTTTAATCTGCTACCATGTGAGTGTATTCTTTTAAAGTTTTAATCTTAAAGTGGATGTAAACCCAAAAAGTGTATTTATTTTTGATGTCACAATGTAGAGTATAATATTTCCTATCATTTGTGCCCAGTCTTGCCACACAGAGTTAATCCAGCGCTGAGTAATCCTCTTTTATGTTCAGTAAAAACGAACAGCCTTCCAGATAAAACCCTGCCTAAAGCAAAAAGTCCGGAATCTCTCTTCGTGCTTTGAGTGAGAGGTTATTTACAAATATAGCTAGGACATGTTTATCATATGTTATGTTTTGTTTATCATAACATGAGGTGATATAACATCATAACACATCCTAGTAATATACAGTGAACTTTGGATCACCTCTTGTTATGATAAACATGTCCAAGCTCGATATGTAAATAACCTGTTACTGAAAGCAATAACAGAGAAACAGACTTTATAATTTGGCAGGTTTTTCTCTGGAATTCTGTTAATTTGCACTGAACTTTAAAAGAGGATTACTCAGCGCTGGATTAACTCTGTGTGGCAAGACTGGGCACAGATGATAGGAAATCGTATACTCTACAATGTGACATCAAAAAAATATTTTTTTGGGGGGTTTACATCCACTTTAACTATGAATTGGATTAGACTAGGGCAATTGTGCACTTCCTTTTGGTGTTGTTTCAGTGTCTATTGCCCTGGGGATTAATGGAGAGGAGCAGTGCCATCTAGTGTAATCACCTTCAAATGTAAAGAACTTTTCCTCCCTTAACTTACAATTACATTTCACAGTTTTTGTCAGATTTTTTTTTCCTTTAGATTTACCAAAACCATATAATATGATGTCAAACCTAAAGACTCTCAATTTGTATGCAATCAGGCAGGCCAGTGGTGGCCTGTCCATTAGGGGCACACAAGCACCGCCCCCCCCCCCAATTTATGCATCCGGCCCCCTAATCTACATTCGGGGCACTAAATGCATAGATTCTAATTGGGGGTGTTTTTTTAAGAATGTGAATAGAGCCAGAGGTTCTAACAGGCTTCAAAATAGGATGGGCTTGGGGCGCAGAGCACTCGGCTCCGACCCTGCCCAATTGTGTAAGAATAGCAAATGAATAGTCGCTATTCTCACACTGATCCTCCTCCTGGGCAAATCAGGAAGCGGGTCGTAACCCGCCATTCAAATGACTGAAAGGACAGGCAATCCTATTGGACAACTAGAAGGAGAAGGGAGGAGATGCAGATTAGGAGGAGATGTCGGTCTGCCCGTCACCCATCGCAGAGCTGCCCACCTGGAACCTATATGGGGTAAGTGCTGGATGACTGATCAAGTGCGGGAGAGGGTGACGGGTGACCTGACCGAGTGGGGGGGTGGTTGTTTGCCCACCCCCCACAGAAAAAATCACCAGCCGCCACTGAGGCAGGCCCTTGCACTACTTTTAGTTGAAGGTAAATCTAAAGGCAATCAAACAACAAAAGTTGTATAGTGTGTATTCAGCTTAATCCTCGACAGTCTAGCCCAGTAGCAGAGACTCCTTTGTTCTTGTCCATTTATACATTTTTAAATTTACCTGCACAGCATTTTTTTTTTCGTTATATGTCAATATAACACACAAACAGAAAATATGTTGAAATATTTCTGTGTGACCCAGTTATTACACTTAAATTCCTACTACTATTAGCCATAATAGTCAATGTGCTCTGCCAACATTTAAATGTTAAAGAACAACAACATCTTTCCAAGAAAACCATATCTGCTGAACTGCATTTACTGACGTGCAATTACTTGCAATTGTTTTGCATCAATTATATGCACATCATTTAAAGAAGAGGTTACAATATCAACCTGAGTAGTCAGCCCACGTCATGAACAGTGGAAATATTAGGATTTATTTACTAAAACTGGAGAGTGAAAAAAACTTGTGTAGCTCTGCATAGAAACCAATCAGTTTCCAGATTATTATTTTTTTTGTCAATGCTTAAAGGGGTGTTTCCAGGCATTTTTAATGTTTATTAAAAGTCAGCAGCTACAAAAAGTGTAGCTGCTGGCTTTTAATAAACATACACTCAGTCGCACTCCTTTATCAAGCTCGAGCTTGATAAAGGAGCGCGACTGCCGCATCACCGCAGTTCGTACGCTCAGGAAACGCGTCGCATATTCTAGTGACGTCACCAGTACCATCCTGCTGCTGCAACATCTCCACCCTACCAGCCTGGCTTACAAGCTCTCTTCGCGACCGCCGCCGGCCTCAACGCCTCACAGCGGTGAAAGACAGCTCCACAGCACAGTGCCCAGCAGAAGAAGGACCACAGGTGACAGAACTGATGACCACCTCTAAAGAAACATGTACAAATGCCTATTTTTAACCTCAAAAATGTTAGTTGCCTGTACTTTTTTACAAATTAAATTACTTAAAACATCTACACTTAGAGGCGCCTCTTTTCCCTTGCTTTTTTATCAAGTATGAATAAATGATTTGCTCCTCGTGCATGCACTGGTTATTCATAGGACTATGAGTTATGCTTTAATATACTGTTTTTTGTTATATTCTTATATCACAAATTGTTAATGATTTTTTTCTACTATTCTTAACACAATGCAGTTGAAAGAGTTTAGAAACTGACCTGTAACATTTGGAGGTAGCCTTCTTGAGGGTCACAGGGAAGTGAAGCCACTCTGTGGTTATTACTCATACATCTGACATTATTTTCTTTCAGAGAAGGAAAGATTTGTCTTATAACAGTAATCCTTCCGAGAGCGCTGTGCACAAGCTCCACTATTTCAGCATCATTGATTTCCTAAAACAAAAGAGAGAGAAAATACGCAATTGGCATTTGCAGCCTGCTTGTTTCTTCACACATAGTACAGTCAGAACATCACAGCTCTAAGAAAGGATTTATGTGCAGAAGTCCATGCCGATCAGTACTTGGCTGCTATGCATGACCTTTTGCACATGAGCAATTCTGTATAAATCTGTGTAGCAAGTCAATGAATAAGTTAAATATATGCTAAACCCATGATAGAAGAGGCCTGAAATAGGCAAGAACTGGAAGTCACCTTTTCTTTGAAATGCCTAAATCTTTAATAACACAGCTACACCATTACAAGTAGAAACAATGGGGGTGCACATTTTATGATAATTACTATAACATTAAATATTAAATAGTAGCCTTTGCGCTACTATGTGTGAATAATGTACTAACCAAAAAAGTGAATATAAATAATGCAGCAACACCTAATAGTGTTTACAATACACACATAGAACAATTATATATGAGGAGGGGTGTTGCACAAAAAATATCAGCAAGCCAAAAATGACAATAAATTCACAAGGTGAAAATCACAAAATAAGTGGATAAAGTAAAAAAAACACACAAAAAAGTGAAAAAGTGTCCAATGCTGTATAAACAGCTGCCAGGCGGAGCAGAATGAAAATAGGAGTGAGTGGAACCAGGTGAATTCTATGTAGACTGGGATGTGACTCTAAAAAGGGGTAGATCGTGATGTCCCTCAAAAGGCTCATAGAACTCTCACCTCATATAGAGGGGTATGGAGCGTTGGGGTATCTTAGGTATCATCCACCTCCTTGCAGCCACCGAGCCTTCCCACCTGTCTTTGTTCAGATGTACCTCTTCAACCTCTCAGACCTGTCTCTCCTCTATGGTGCTATCGCGCCAATGAGATCAATTCTTAAGGGCACTCAGCGCCAGGGAGAAGGGAAGAGAGAACAAAGACAACCTCCAATGGTGTAGTATAAACTTTCCCCCTGACTTTTATACTACATCCCGGCTTCCAGGGACAGTCCCCGAATTGAGGACACTGTCCCCGATTTTGTCCCCGGATTGGATTTGAACAGGGGCTGGGGCAATTTCAAAGACAGTCAGTGCAGAATAAAAACAAATTATCTAAATTACACCCCCCCCCCTGCTCTGCCCCTCCTACTAAGTTAGGGGGTTGTATTTTTTTCCATGATCTGTGCCCCTTTCTGATGATCATGTGCTGGTCAGAGCGGAGGAAATATTTCTTCAATTTCCTGTGCATGCCCATTCATCTTCGTTTCGCATTTTCTTCTGCCTTGGCTGAAGTCCTGGCCAGTCGCTTACCTGCTTATCTCCTTGGCTTCCCTGGCAGAGTGATCTTCCTCTGATCCCCACCCAGTAGTAGCCAGGGCCCAGAGAGTAATGCCGCGCACGCACAATCATTTTTCGACATGAAAAAAACGTCATTTAAAACACATAATTTTTCAGGTTCTGAAGAATGGAGTAAGCACATTCATCACGCTGTAACAGACAGAAAAGCGCAAATCGTCTTTTACTAACAAGGAATCAGCTAAAGCAGCCCAAAGGCGAATATAACTTCCCCTTTAGAGTGCCGTCGTACGTGTTGTACGTCACGTGCTTTGTTAATCATTTTTTTTAAACGATGGTGTGCGGGCAACATCGTTTTTAATGAAGAAGTTGGAAAACCGTAGTTTTTTGGACATGCAGAAAAACAACGTTTTTTTTTTTCATGCTGAAAAATGATTGTGTGTACGCGGCATAAGACTTGACAGGCTGTGAGGCGGGTGGTGGCGGCGGCAATGGGCAGAGAGTCTCTGATTGCTGCCATTACTAATAAAAAAAAATATGTCCCCGGATTTTATTTAAAAAATCTGGTCACCTTAAGCTAAGTGGAGAATTAGGGATGTAGATTAAGAAGCTGTTTTTGTTCTTTTGCTCATTGCATTGTTTGCCATGTTCACACACAGTACATACTTTTTGATCTCTAAATTCTGACTCAACACTCTATGTAGGACCAGATTTCTACACAGTAACATAAGCCATGGCCTTGGACAGTAGGTAACAGGAATAAAAATGAAAAAAAAAATATATCTCTGTGTGTCTTCCACTGCCAGCCAAGGCCTACTCTGGAATTCCTCTCTTACATAAAAAAAAAAAACATAAGGTTTTTGCTAGAAAATTAGTCATAACCACCAAACATAAATATTTTTAGCAGAGACCCTAGGGAATAAAATGGGGACTGTTGCAATTTTTTATGTCACATGGTATTTATGCAGCAATTTTTCAAATGCAATTTCTTTGGGGAAAAAAAAACACATTTTCATATTTAAAAAAGAACACACTAGTTAGCCCAATTTTTGGAAATAATGTAAAAGATGATGTTACGTTGAGTAAATAGATATCTAGCATAACATTCTTTAAAATTGCGCACGCTCGTGGAATGGCGCCAAGCTTTGGTACTTAAAGCAGAGCTCCACCCTAAAGTGAAGTTCCGCTGATCGGAATCCTCCCCCCTTCGGTGTCACATTTGACACCTTTCAGGGGGAGGGGGGTGCAGATACCTGTCTAAAGACAGGTATTTGCACCCACTTACGGCCCAGCATTCACGGGCAAAAGACAGGTTTTCCTTCACTTCCCGTCGCCCTCCCCGTTGTGTCCTGGGAACACTCGGCTCCCAGCACACAGCGGGAGCCAATCGGCGGGCGCAGCGCGACTTGCGCATGCGCCGTAGGGAACCGGGCAGTGAATCCGGAGCGCTTCACTTCCTGGTTCCCTCACCGTGGATGGAGGGGGGAGCAGTAGAGAGATGAGCGAACGCTCGTCCTCTGCTGCAGACAGCGCTGGGCTCCTGGACAGGTAAATGTGTCCTAATATTAAAAGTCAGCAGCTACAGTATATGTAGCTGCTGGCTTTTAATATTTTTTTTTGATGGGCCATCCGCTTTGATCTTCACAGGCTAAGCTTTAAAACATTTTACAGGTTAGCAGTTTAGAGTCACAGAGGAGGTCACAGAGGAGGTCTTGCACTGGAATAATTGCTTTCACTCAAACATTCGATGCGATACCTCACATATGTGGTTATTTTTTGTTTTTACAATTTCCCTTTACAGTGATATATCGGTTTGTGAGTAACGCGGCATACGAGTGTTTCGCAAACAAGCTATATTTTTTTTTAATCCTGACTTGATTTGCGAGAGCTGTCTCCTAAGACGAGCAGGTCTTAGGCTGCTGGTGTATGTTTTACCATGTGTGGCCAGAGTTCCGGGGGTGATGGAGAACTCTGAGATGTTCTGAGACACTTGGAGATACTCCCAGCTGGAAAATTTATCTTAGGCTTCCCAGCAAAAAAAAAACAGCAGTGTTTACATCTGCCGGAAGTGGAGTTTTGATATAGTTTTCGAGGGTCAAAGAGATGGCCGGGGACCATCTGGTCAGCGATCAGCTCTATGGTAAACTGCCACCACTGGTGGATTTATTCTTGGGCTTGCTGATTGCATGGGCAACTGAAAAAGCAATCAGGCAGCTAACTGCCGCTATTATGGCATTTTTTTCATGTGAGGGGATAGCCGACTGAAAAAAAAAGATATTTGGATGATGCCTGTAGCTGCAGGCATCATTCAGATATCTCCACTTCAACCTAATGACTCATAAGACATCCTAAGGTTAGCTGGTATCTTAAATTAATTATTAATGTGATATACCTGAATGATAGTGTCATACTTTACTACAAAGAAATAGTTTAATAGAAAAGCCATTGATACTCCTTACTGTGCATTTATACTGTGCGTTTAAACCAAAATGACAGCGATAACATTTTTCTCTGTGTGTCTTTATTAATCACTCCACTTTATGCTATATTTTTAACAGTCCCTCCATCCATTTTTTTTTACGATATGGCACTGTGTTACTTTAAAGGGATTGTAAAGGTTAAAATATAAAACAAATAAAAAAAATAACAAACATGTTATACTTACCTCCACTGTGCAATTCATTTTGCACAGAGTGTCCCTGATTCTGGTCTTCTGGGGTCCCTCAGCGGCTGTCTCGGCTCCTTCCCGCAAGAGCTAACCCCCCTCTAGGAAGTGCTCTCCCAAGGTGGTTAGCTTTCGGGCGTGCTCCCGTGTGATACAGTCAGCGGCCATAGCCGCCAAGTTTACCACTCGCCCCGCCCCGGGCGCGTCACGTCATTGATTTGATTCACAGCAGTGGGAGCCAATGACTGCACAGCTATCAATCATCCAATGAAGAGCTGGGGAAAAGCAACGTGGGATTGCGCCCATGGATATTCGGGGCTCAGGTAATTAAAATGGGTGCTGGGGAGGGGGGGCAGAGAGTGCAAGGTGTTTTTTTACTTTAATGCATAGGATGCATTAAGGTGAAAAAACATCAAGCTTTACAACCCCTTTAACTGACAATTGTATGGTCGTGTAAAACCGTACCCAAATAAGGCTGCTTTCACACTAGGGTGCCGGGTCTGTTACTGCTAAAGCGCCACTAGTTTTCGCTGTGCTATACTGCTGTTTAAGTGGCCTCTAGTGGGACATGCTTTTTTCCCATAAAGCTTTATTAAAGTATTTATGCAAATACAAGTCAAATGAGGAAAAAACGATAGGGGTTCAGCAGTAGGAGGACAACTAATAGAGTTGTAGGCAAGCATCAAGGCTTTAACAGAACATAATACAACTATGGGAAACTATAAGTAAGAAAGAAGAAATAAAAGTTGTTGGTAATTCGATTTCCACACATGTCAATGGTGAAGTGTGTGAGGGAAGGACAATTATCCAGTAATGGTCCGACTAGCATGGATTGGAGTTCCCCGATAAATGTGATCGTTGGGCCGAAGAAGGGGTTAAAACTGCCTGTGTTGCAGTGCTTCAAATATGCTTTTCATTCCAATGGGCAGGGGTGGTGTAGGAGCGCTATGTACAGCACTCTTACACCGCCCCAAAGATGCTGCTTGCAGGACTTTTTTTCCTGTCCCGCAAGCGATTCTGAAGTGCGTTGATTCTGGGGGGGGGGGTGCCCCCCCAGTGTCAAAGCACTCCAGCTTTGACACTGGGAAGGCATGAGAGGCAGCGCTTCAGAATTGCCGCAACACAAGCACACCCCTTCTTTGGTGTGAAAATGGTCTTTTTCTTTCAAAATATTTTATTTTACTTGTACAAAACAACATCCGTTGGAGACAAGAAATTATAAAAATATATTTTACTTTCTGCTATAAAACATGTCCAATAAAATAAAAAAAGTAGTCTTCATCAATTTAGGCCAATATGTATTCTGATACATATTTTTGGAAAGCAAAATCCCAATAAGCGTATATTGATTGGTTTGCGCAAAAGTTACAGTGTCTACAAACTATGGGGTATTTAAAAAAATATATATTGCGGTGGACATTCTGAAACTGACACTGTTGACACTTTTTGGGGGACCAGTGACACTAATACAATGATCAGTGCTAAAAATATGAACTGTCACTGCACTTATGACACTGGCTGGGAAAGTGTTAAACATCAGGGGCTCCGGAAGATTTATCCTCCTCCTGACAAGGCCATTAGTTCCTTTTTCCACTGCATTAAATTAACTGACAATTGTGCAGTCATGCAATGCTGTGCACAAATTACATGTCTAACACTTTTCACACAAATAATACTTTAAGGCCCTGTACACACGATCAGACATGTCTGATGAGACTTGTCCGATGGACCGTTTTCATCAGACAACTCTGAACTTGTCTGATGGTCTGATGTGCGTGCACACCATCGGACCAAAATCCGATCAGACCAAAACGCGGTGACGTAGAACACAACGACGTGATGAAAAAACAAATTTCAATGCTTCCAAGCATGCGTCGACTTGATTCTGAGCATGCGCAGGTTTTTGGTCTGATGCTTTTGTGTACTAAACATCGAACCTGTCCGACAGACAGGTTTCCATCGGAAAGGTTTTAAAGCTTTGGTCCGATGGAAAATGGTCCGATAGGTCGTACACACCATCAAACTGGTCCGATGAAACCGGTCTGTGAACCGGTTTCAGCGGACATGTTCGATCGTGTGTACACTGCCTTAGTGGTATTTGATCACCACTGTTTTTTTTTGTTTTGTTTTTTGCGCTATAAATGAAAAAAGACACATAATTTTGAAATATATATATATATATATATATATATATATATATATTTATATTTTTTTACTTTCTGCAATAAAACATAGCCAATAAAGAAAAATATAATTTCTTCGAAATTCAGACTAATATGTATTCTGCTACATAATTTTGGTAGATAAATTCACAATAAGCGTATATTGATTGGTTTTCGCAAAAGTTATAGCGTCTACAAACTATGGTACTGTATATATACTGTAATTTTTTTTTATACTAGTAATGGTGGCGATTAGTGACTTATAGTGGGAAAAATCCACTATGTCCATGTCCATTTTGCTTGGGGCCTCTAAATTCCTTCAAACGGCACTGAACACAGGTTTAAAGAATCCAAAGAAAGCCAAAAACACGGGTTTCTCTGATAGCTTGGTACTTTGCATTAAGCCTTCATGGGATTCCTGTGTCATTGTCTTTTTCATTTTCACAGTGGTATAGCTTCACACTGTCACTTTATATATATCCCAAGGGTAGCCACCTTAATCTTTGTATAAGTTAAATGCTCAGGTGCTTTCCCTTTAAAGACATCTATACAAATCCAAAACAGGTATTGAGACACTCACAAATCTTGCAGAAGAGATAAATTGAAGCAACAACATTTTATTGTCAGCCCATCTTTCTGAAAATAAAGTATGTCTCGAGAAGGATGGATATACAAAAACAGACACACATACTCTCTTAATAACCGTGTCAGAGGCATTCATTCTACAGCCAACAGACCCATTTTTCTACAGTAACTGGAGGACAATGATGGCATCACATAGGTACACATTTATTAGCACAAAAGAACAACAATGACAGTCCCTTCTTACATATTTAATCTGACAGAGCTTGTACCTGGCTAAGGTAGCATCTTAAGAGTGCCCAACTTTCTCCTGGGCTCCCAGGACCTCTGCATTGCCCTGGTGGTCTTTTGTGTTCCTTGAGGTCATGGTACAACAGGACAGGGACTAAATGCACCCCTGATTAAGAAGGTTACAAACAAAAAAAAAGCTAATTTGGAGATTACTTAAAGAAATTAAGTCAATGACTCGGATGAGCAAAACTACAGATTTGTCTGTTTTTTTTTTTGTTGTTGTTTAAAGTAATCCTCAAGTGGACTTAATTTCATGTAAAATAAACTTTAATTTTCATAGCTTTGTAGGAATTCTCCCCAGTCCTGTGCTATCAGGGAAACTGCATTTTAACTACCATTTAAAAAAAAAATCTAAATACTGTTTATTGCTGATGCAATTAATTCCTTTAGTGCCAAATTACCCAGTACACTTGATATTTGCTTTTTATTAATTATTCCTATAGTTGGATCCAAGACAGGGGAAGCAAGTTTGGCATGCCACCAAAAACATTTGGCATAATGAGTTATTTTAGTATGATACATCAATTCCTAATCACCAACACTAAAGTCAATCCAAAAACTCTACAAATTCAATTTTAATGTGTTTTAAAATGTACACACCTGTCTATCTGTTTAAAGATGAGGGTGAACTCTACAGGTTAGTACTACACCTTAATGAAAAAGGACATTCTTTTAAGGACAACAAGGTGCACATTTTAAACAGAGAGGAAAACTGGCTCACAAGAGACAACAACCATCCCATAAAATTGGTGGGGAACTTCAACACCACCTATCACCCACATATAGTGCCATTTTACCATCTTTACACCAGGGATTCAACAAAAATTCACATTTTTAACTATGGAAATAATTGACTTAACACCTTTTGCAAACTACCTGGTATGGTTAGGTTAACATCTACTGTAACCCCTTTAAATTTATACCCACCACTTTTTACCACTGAAAGTATCATGTAAGAGATAAGAGCTAAACCACCTAGTTTCTACATTCAATGGTAGGTTTGCACTGATAGAAATACATAATTCATAAAATGTGAATATGCTATATACAGATATACGTGTCACCAGTTTTTCCTTTAGGAGCTGCATACAGTGAACTCCCTTTTGTACGGAATTTTTTAATGAAAAGAAAGACAGAGAGATGGATCTATGATACATGACTAAGGGAGTCTTAAAACACCAATCTGAGAGAGAGTTTGGTCTGCCATTAGTTTAGAGCCAATCTGCTGGCTGATTCCTTGTGCCAATGTCATAAGCCCTGTCCTGGGTTTAAAGACATAATGCACACTTTTCAACAGAAAGTACAAATATGTTATCTTTTAAACAAAAGTCCATTACCCAGGAAATTCAGAAAGGCTAAAGAATACGAAACAAACACAGTCACCAAGCTAATAAATAATTCACTAGCACAAGCAAATAACACTTATTCTAAAACATTATATTCCAAGGAACCAAAATAATTGATTCCCTAAGGGTATGTATCTAACAGCTACAGAAAACACATTGAGATCCTTTAGAAAGTGTGTATGAAGAACAGAAATGTTCAAAAGGCAGTAACCAGTAGGCAACCAAGAAGACTTGAGTTTACCACAGTTAGGAAAGTTGGAAAATTATTACTATCCATTACTTTAATTTCTACATTTCCAAAGCTCTTCACGCTGCTTACTGAATAAGTCTGTAAAGACCCTGCTTTGGATTCATTTTTAGTATTTAAAGAAATAAGAGATACATAACCAAGGGTTAATTGCCTTCTAATTGACTTGTCATGCATGTCCCATATGGAATCAAAGAGAAACTTTGGTGGTCTTGATACATGGGGTAAGTTACCTCCATCCTCTTCACCGCTGGGATAAGATAACAAACATGGTAGTACATGTCATTTAACATAAGGGGACAATGGAGGAACCTTGTTTAGTTTATTACAGGCTATACTGCACACTTCACTACAGAGATTGCCTCACAAGATGCATAAAGCACCTTATATTGTAAGGAACCCAATCCTTGAGTTAAACAATCATCAGAATCAACACCAATTTACTAGGAACAGAATAACATAAGTCTCTTCACTATGTGATTGTACACACTCTATACAATCACATGCAGGACATCATATTAAATGAATGGGCTAAAACTCTAATGCCACGTACACACAATCAGGTTTTTGCCCAGCCAAACTCACATCGGAATTCTGACGCCATTCCATCGGAGTAAAAGAGAACATGTTCTCTATCTAAACTCTGATGGAATTCCTTGGAAAAAAGTCAGATGGGGCACACACAGTCGAAATTTCCGATGGAAAAAGTACGTTTGACTTTTTCCATTAGAACTTCCAACCGTGTGTACGGGGCATAAGCCAGCCAGCCTAGCCCCAAAATAGGGATTTTATATCTGCCAAAAGTGCAGGGGTTTTAGAGTACAGTATATGTAAACTGCAATGAGCTCCCGAGGGCTTAAAGGGGTTTGTAAAAAGTACAATTTTATTTCCTAAATAGCTTCCTTTACCTTAGTGCAGTCCTCCTTCACTTACCTCATCCTTTGATTTTGCTTTTAAATGTCCTCATTTCTTCTGAGAAATCCTCACTTACTGTTCTTCTGTCTGTGACTCCAGACAGTTATGCAAGGCTTTCTCCCTGGTGTGGAGTGCCATGCTCGCCCCCTTCCTTACACTACAGGAGAGTCAGGACGCCCACTAACACACAGCTTCTTTCTCTATCTGCAACGTAGAGAGCATCCTGACTCTCCTGTGGTCCAAGGTAGGGGGCGAGCATGACACTCCACACCAGGGAGAAAGCCTTGCATTACTGTGTGGAGTTACAGACAGAAGAACCGGAAGTGAGGATTTCTCAGAAGAAATAAGGACATTTAAAACAAAATCGAAGGATGAGGTAAGTGAAGGAGGACTGCATTAAGGTAAAGGAAGCTATTTAGAGAAAAAAAAACTTTACAACCCCTTAAACTATCTGTTATCCAAAACAAAATATATATATAACTACTCTAAAAAAAATGGTGGCTTGGGCTCAATTTAAGCCAAAGTTTCTTTTTAAACTGCAGACACACCGTTTGTCCCCATACCCCACAGAAGCAAGCTCTAAATTATAGTGTCCCTGGTTCCCATCAGTCATGCAATTTTCTACTCTTGAGCCACAATATATTACATTATCTGGTAGGAAAGTGTTTTAAAGTCAAAAACATAAAAAAAAGTTAAGTGCATCAAGATCATTTACAAGGGCTCTGTCTATAAAGACTGTATTTTAAGAAAACGGAGCTTGGCAATTCATGGTGCCCTTTTCCATACTAGATAAATCGGACAAATTGGTCATAATATAGAACATCTGACCTGATGTGACTACAGGCGGCTGATGTAAATCACAAGCACGAATGGCCCATGCACTCAGTGAGCTCCAAACATTTTAGAACCAGGCAATAGACTTGCAAATGAGTGAATATTACGTATCTTAGGCAAAATTAATCAAGGAAGGACATGATTAAAGGCATGGCGAAGAACAGTTAGACTGAAATAAAATATCTTCATTAGGATATGAGAGAAGTGGTGTGACACTATTAATAAGCAAACGAACATGCCCAAGAATTTTACTCTTTTCTTATAGTAATGATAATAAAAAGAGCTGAATTACACTTTAATCAGGGAAAAATCCAGTTTGTAATTAGTTATAATAGTCACTGCCTATGTTAAAAATGTTTCTTTCTCTTATCAGCCAGGTCTTGATTCTGTTAGAATTTTCCTTACAATAGGGCTGTGTTGCCAGGAGCTTTAAAACGTATTCAATTTCCAGAGCCTAAAGTTATTATTTTAAAGAGTTTCAGCTTGTCTCTTGACACATGTCTGACACACTACCCCACCTAAAGTCACTTGATTTTTAACTATTCTCACTTAAAGTGGGGTCCCGGGCATTTTTTATTTTTTTCTGCAAGCTAAAATTAATCACATTAAATAGTCCCTAAAACAAATTATTAGCTCCCCAATCGTTCCAGGAACCGTTGCAAACACTTGCCTTATATCCTTTAGCTCATTTTGTGGCCATATCCATCATATGTGTGGGCATGTGAAGCCTAGTTCCATTTTCTTCCTGGTTTTCAGGGAGAGGTGCATGCTGGGGCGATTTTTAGGCACAGCAATGCCCATAGACTCCTGGGAAATGAGTGTCATCATTTCCCAGGAGGCAATGGGGTCATAGGACAGGAATTTGGACCACCTAGGACCAGGAACTAGGCATATTACGAAATCTGCCTAGTAACAGCCAGATAGAAGTGAGCAAAATATATATATATTTTTTTACATTAAAGGGGTTGTAAAGGTAATGCATTAAGGTCTTTAGAGCGCTCACTGTGGTTGCATAGTTGCTCGGGCCTTGGCACCCGACCTCTGGGTGGTCTTCCCCTCTCCAAGCCCATGTGGCCCTTTTTCCTCTGCATAAGAGATACTGGGGCCTCTTGGTGTTTCACTTTTTTTCCATCGGTGGACTCAACAAGCTAATCTCCAAAACAAATGTGATATCGGTATTGTATTATAATTCTTCTTTTCTTTCTTTGTATTTATATAGTTGCCTCATTGTGTATGGTTGAGACATACTTCCCCTGATAAAGCCTAAAGGCAAAACATGTTGGGAAAGAGTACTCAACCAACTATTAAATGTTTAATGCAACCACCACTTGTAACCACTTTATTGTGAATGATTGTCACTGTGCTATTGCTCTAGTTTTATCAATAATCTATTTTGTATGTTTTACTTGATTTATACTTGAGTCTTCCATTGTCATGGTACCAATTTATTCAAGCACCACTATAGTCCCATTTTCCTTCTCCTATTTCTCAAATTACATTTCGGGGTGAGGTGCTTCTCTTTTGGTGTCTACCCTCAGCCAGACCAACAACTTTAGATCTAATATAATTCCTCCTTACCGCCTGGCAAATGCCCTGGATGCAGATTGCTCTTGCACTGCGTGTTTGAAAGACCACTTATTTTAGAGAAACAGCAATAAGCCAATAGCAAATATGGGGATAAAAAGCAGCACATGGAGCCAATCAGTTTCTGTGCTGACAAGATGCATGAAGATAGGAATCAAAAATAAAAAGAGAATATCCCCTAACTGGAGGTTTAAGGCACCGAGATTAGGTTGTATATTGAAAAATCATAAATGTTATTGTTGAGATATATACATAAATGGAATAAAAATAGATAACATGTTTACAATAGCTGCATATAAAGTATAACAATCACCACAGCGATTGACAACAGATTTCTCATGGTTCACCCGATGCGTTTCAGAGTTTCTGAATCTTCTTCTTCAAGGGTGTCTATGAGAGGGTCAATCATGTCTATATACAACCTAATCTCAGTGCCTTAAAAGTCCAGTTAGGGGATAATTTCTTTTTCTGTTTAGTTATTTGGATGTGGCACTCTACAGAGACATACCCACCGGTATTTAGTATTGCTTGAAGATAGGAATCAAAATGACAGAGAGATGAGCTCATACTGTTTTTCACCTCCTTTTACAATCAAGTCACAAGTAGACATGGGCGCTGTCAATAAACTCATTTTGTTTTGTTCCGTTCCATTTCGTATTAGCCGCTAGTTCCTATTTTGTGTCCGAAATTCTATTTGGATTCGTACGTAATACGAATTTTTGTTAGATTCTTAAAATTTTGGTAAAATTACGAACATTTGTTACGATGAATATAACCTCCCTGGCGGTATGATTCTTTCAAATTTTAGGTGCTGAAAGCGGTACCATTATTTGCAAGGGAATTTGGCGTTTTATACTGTAGGCTTGTAATTCTTAGGAATAACTCACTTAAATCTATCCAAACAAGAGTCTAATAGGCATCCCGGGTCAGACTCGGGAACACCGCCAGGGAGGTTAAAAAGCAAACCCAGGAAGTCAGCAGGGTTTGCTTTTTAGATATCATCATAACGAATGTCCGTAATTGTTATGAAAAGTTAACAAACCTAACAAAAATTTGTAATCAATCCAAATTGAATTTCGGACACGAGTTACGAAATATGAACTAATGGGCTACAATACCTACCCTGCAGGAACTCAGCACAGAACAGGGATGGTGGGAGCCCCTCATAATGAGCACAGCAAGGGGTACAGTCCCAGGAGGAAGTCAGCTCAGCACAGGAATGGTGGGAGACTCTCATAATGAGCACATCACAGGGATGGTGGGAGCCCCTCATAATGAGCACAGCACAGGGATGGTGGGAGCCCCTCATAATGAACACAGCAGAGGTACGCCCCAGGAGAAAGTCAGCACAGCACAGAGATGGTGGGAGCCCCTCATAATGAGCACAGCACAGGGATGGTGGGAGCCCCTCATAATGAGCACAGCACAGGGGTCTCCCCGCTCTGCCTAGTGACAATGACACTGATCTCCGCTCCATGTAATCAAAGCGGAGATCAGTGTCATGTCACACACTGCCCACCCCCCCTACAGTAAGAAACACTCACTAGGGCACACTTAACCCCTACAGCACCATTTAGTGGTTAACCCCTTCACCCCTTTACCAAAAATATGTAGAAGAATACGTATCGGCATAAACTGAGGAAAAGGGACGTCAATTTTGTTTGGGAGCCACGTTGCAAGACTGCGCAATTGTCAGTTGAAGTGACGCAGTGCTGGTAGGTCAGGCTTTTAGTCATGTGATAACTGTGAGATCATGTTAATACTATGATTGGGAAGCCCAGGAAATTATTCTAGTATTTAGAGCCCCTTTAACCACTTAAGGACCGCCTACTGCACATATACGTCGGCAGAATGGCACGGCTGGGCACATCAATGTATATATACGTTGATTTTAGTACCCAGCCGTGGGTCACGGGCGCGTACCCGCGGCGCGCTCCCGTGACCCGGTCCGAAGCTCCAGGACCGGGACCGCGGGATTCGCGGACCCGATCGCCGATGCAGTGCGGCGATCCGTCCCTGGAGCGGAAGAACGGGGAGAGCCGTGTGTAAACACGGCTTCCCCGTGCTTCTCTGTGGCCGCAGCATCGATCGCGTCATCCCTGTAATAGGGGGACGTGATCGATGACGTCACACCGACAGCCATACCCCCTACAGTTGTAAACACACACACAGTCACAGCGAAAGTTACAGCGCCACCTGTGGTTAACTCCCAAACTGCAACTGTAATTTCCACAGTAAACAATGCAATTTAAATGCATTTTTTGCTGTGAAAATTACAATTGTCCCAAAAATGTGTCAAAATTGGCCGAAGTGTCCGCCATATTGTCGCAGTCACGAAAAAAATCGTTGATCGCCGCTATTAGTAGTAAAAAAAAAATAATTAATAAAAATGCAATAAAACTATCCCTTATTTTGTAAACGCTATAAATTTTGCGAAAACCAAGCGATAAATGCTTATTGCGATTTTTTTTACCAAAAATACGTAGAATAGTACGTAGAATAATACGTATCGGCCTAAACTGAGGGAAAAAAATGTTTTTTTATATATTTTTGGGGGATATTTATTATAGCAAAAAGTAAAAAATATTGCATTATTTTTTAAATTGTCGCTCTATTTTTGTTTATAGCGCAAAAAAATAAAAACCGCAGAGGTGATCAAATACCACCAAAAGAAAGCTCTATTTGTGGGGAAAAAAGGACGCCAATTTTGTTTGGGAGACACGTCGCACGACCGCGCAATTGTCAGTAAAAACGACGCAGTGCCGAATCGCAAAAAGGGGCAAGGTCCTTTACCTGCATTTTGGTCCGGGTCTTAAGTGGTTAAAGGGTCATTGGAAGGAATTAGATTATTCATAACTATTTCAGTCTACAGAGGTCATACCAGTGATAGAGGATTATTATTATGTTTGTAAGAGCTCTTATACATTGCAGAGGCACCCAACAATAATTTAAGGCATTGAAGAAGTTACTAGCGTGCGCTTTGTGCACATGTAGAGCATGTGCACATTGTATAGATTTGTGAGCTGCCAGCATGGACAGTGATGTGTGAATCAGACCCGGGTCTAACATATTGTACTGACTGCAACTTGATATGTAACGTCATTTCTTCTCCTGAGCTGCTCATGGTCCATTTACTTCCAGAGCCTTACGGGTTTCAAGTCTTAAAAAAAAACAACACAACTGCCAGTTTTTGAAATAAATAAAAAAAAGAAGAAATGTTTTCATTTTATTATTTTTGATTTATCCAACTATCCCATATGGTCATGTTTTGTAGTCTGTGTCTGTTTGCGTAGATATTTTCTTAAGGAGACATGCATCTGTCATAGTCACTAAGTCATAAAATGTTATATCTAACAGAATGAGACAGTTACTTCCAGATTCTAGGCTATTACATAAAAAAAATCATTAAAAATAGCAAAGATTGTTTTTTTTTTAAAGTGGACCTAGCATCAGATATAGTTTATTTTTTCATAGTAAGTGAAAGCATACGATGTAATGTGTAAGTGTAACAATTACAGGTATTCATTGTCCATGTTATCTATGTTATTGTATACACAAATTGTTTTCTACTTTTGTGATTGTGTTCCTATCCTGTAGTACACTATTTATATATATATAAAAAAAGAATTTATTATATACCTATATTGTGAAGGTGAGATTTACTTAAAATTGATTTATTTTAAAGTATTTCTAAAAAGGTACAAATATATTTAAAAAAATAACAAACATGTTATACCTACCTGTTCTATACAGAGAGCAGCCCTGATTCTCTTCTTCTTGGGTTCCCGGCTGGCAATGTCTGCTTCTCTTACCTGCCGAGTGCCCCAATAGAAAGCCTCTTACTATGGGGGCACCTGAGCCATGCTCCTGTGAATAGACACTGTCCATTCACACACAGAATGCGGCTCTGCCCTGCTCTCTCCTCATTGGCTTAAGGGCTGTGATTGACAGCAGCAAAAGCCAATGGCTCCCACTGCTGTGTGAGCCAATGAGGATATACAGAGACCAGGGAGAATCACTGCTCTCATGCACATTGCTGGATCGAGGTGGGGCTCAGGTAATTTTAAGGTAGGTAAGTAGCTGCGAGGGCTCACACAGGGGAACTACACACACTCCGGTCACCATACAGGCATACTCCTTGGAACTAGGACTACTTGAACCCCTACTCCATATTGGGTTGCATACACCTATATAGCTGACCAGGAACTTGGACTGCTGTTCATCCTGGTTCTCCTAGTTCCCCCTTTTCTCTTTTTGATTTAGCATACTGACAGTGAGCTTCTTTTCTGTTGGGAATGAGTGGGAATTACTTGTCTTTCTCTGGACCTGGAGAACTCTTTTCCATCATTGGCTGTGCACATATTTTTTTCAGGACATGTAGGGTACCAAACAAAACTTTTTTGATACATGTTGACTCCACACGCCTGTAAACCCCATGAAGAAGGCTACTATAACTGAAATGGCCATGAATGTTTTTTGTACTATACTATAATAAATTATTTTTACATATATACTCTACTGTCTGTAGTCACTTCCAAAGTCCCAATAAAGTCCCAATTAAGGGGGTCATTTCCTTTTTTAAGGTAGGGATGAGGGGGAGCTGCACTGAGAAGGATTTTGTACCTTAAATGGGTTGTAAAGGAAAAAAGAAAATTTCATAATAAGCATCCTTTACCTGCAGACATTCCTCTTTTCACTTCCTCATTGTTTGTTTTTGCTCATAAGTTGCTCTATTTCTTCTCTGCTCTGTTCACTTCCTGCTTGTCTGATTTTACTGACCACCATAAAGGGAGACTTTACTGCGGTGGTCAGTAACGTGCGCGCCCCCTCCTGGGAACTACATCTGTGCGGCAGGATGCTCTCTACGTGTTAGAGACTTCAAGGAGGTGTGAATTATTGGGTGTGCCGCAATTCATACTGGGAAATGTAGTTCTTACATGAACAAGTGATGCAAACCAGGAAGTGAATGAGAGAACAGAAACTAGAGCGCCAGAGGTGATATAGATGAAGGATTTAATAGGCATTTACTCGTTTGTTAACAGAATCATTACACTATTCTGCCTGTCTACCTTGCAGACATAAATTTTAGGCAAAAAAAAATGTCCTTTACAACTCCTTTAATACATAGGAAGCATTCAAGTAAAACATATTCTGCCTTTAAAGCCACTTTAATATTTGTTTTGCTTTGAAAAAGTTAACAGTTTCTGTAAGAATTTGCTTGTACTAAGTGTGAACCTGCACACCACAGGAATTGTCTTGGATTACAAAAGTTACAGGTATGTGTAATTGTTGGTCCACAAAAAAATTCTACACTGTCACATAGAACGTCAGTTAAAATATATTTATTTTTCTGATTTAAAAAAAAATATATATATATATTTATTGCATATATTTATCATAAAGACACATTAATAAAAAAGCAGTACAGCTGGTCACATTGCTGTAGTTACGTACATCATACACTCTACTTAGACATATATGAGAGTTGGAGGAGATATGAGCAGATGAGAGGCACCATTCCTTTGGAAAGAAGGTCTTTCAGACATTAGCTGCAAATCCAAGTATTTTTTTTTTTTTATATTTCTTTACGTGTAGCAAACATACAGGCTATATAATATATATATATATATATATATATATATATATATATATATATATATATATATATATATATATATATATATATATATATTTTTATATAACAGTTCAGTTTTGTCTGCAGTTATTACTGCATTACTATCACACAACTCAATGACAGCTGGTCTGCCAAAAGTTGCACTTTTTTGCCTAAATACATTTCTGTAGAAAATATGGTATACTATATGAAAATACGTTAACACAAGGCATAATCACACATGAAAGCATAGAAATCATCTAAGCATCTGTTAATTCTAATGTTTATCTATGAGCCTGTAAATAAATATATGTAAATCTTTCTCTCTCTGGCGTTATCACACTTCATTTCACAGCAGTGGGAGAATCTAATTAATATCATTCTCTATCTAGTAAGTAGGCTGGAGTATCATTCACAAAGACATCTGCAAAAGAAAACTATCCCAAGAGTTGGAACTGAGTAAGTGGAACTGTCCTTAATTTAAAAAGACCATATAAATTATTGAATCAGTCTCTATGGACTTTTTTTTAGCAAGTTTTAATTAATATTCATAGCACAAATGTAGGCATGGGGGTAGCTGTGAAAATCTAGCCTTGTTCATGCAGAGCAACATATGTAAGGTGCTGAAAAAAATCTAACTGAGACTGTACAGAAACACAATTTTGGCCTCTAACCATTCAGCATTTACAACTTAAGCCCTGTACACACGGTCGGGAATCCCGTCTGTTTGAAAACCATCAGTTTTCCTGATGGGATTCCTGTCAAGCTTGCCTTGAAAAGCCATGTATACACACGGCCACACAAAAGACCCACCCTTCTTTTGAATGGCAAGAATGCGGTGTCGTCAAAGACTATGACCAGCCAGCTTAATTACGTTCTATGCTACCGCGCATGCATCAAATTGTTATCGAGCATGCATGGTTTATTTCCCCTTCAGGTAAGCATACAGATGACCGGTTTTCTCGGCAAGAAACACTCTGCCGGGAATCCCGACAGGAAAATAGATAGCAGGCCAAAAGCTCTCCTGGCAGTTTTCCTGGCGAGAAAACCGGTCGTGTGTACGAGGCTTAAGAAAATACCTGTAAATGTTCTATCTGGCAGCATGTGGTTAAAAATTAAATAGATCTCATCCAAATCGTACAGTTAAAGATTGATAGTGTGTATGCATCTTTCTTCCTGCTGTAGACTGGATCTCATTGCCCTGGTTTGTTACCCTTGTTTGTTTATTTATCATATATTTCATTTGAATAGTTAACCTACTGTACCTCTACCACTACCCTTCTCCCACCTTGCCTTGCAAGATACCCCTCACCCATCCCTCCCCCCACCACCTCCTGCAACAAGATGTAGAAACTGTACACCCAATTAGTAGTCATACTTGTATGCTTATGATTTTGTCAACACCATAATTCTTTTTCATCACTTAAAGTGGAAGTAAACCCTTCTATCATTTTCAGCCAAGGAAGCTGCCATCTTGGCTTATGTTTAATCTTCAACTGCCGTGGTGCTGCACATGTGATCAGTTATGACACCAGCCATTGGATGGTTTGACAGTCTGGTTGAAAGCACAAACAATGTGACAGTTGGCAATCCCGGCATGCCGGAAATTTAACTGCTTTTTGAAACTGTTAAATCGATGGGTTTACTACCGCTTTAAGTTACTGTGTATATTGTATCCTTTCCATCACCATTGTTTTCGAGCTTTAACTGCTTATCATCCACCTCATAGCGGTTTTACTGCTACAGGGCGCCAGCTGTGCATGGGATCACACATATACATGCAATTCTAGACTTCCACCTGCAGAAGGCACACACGAGCAATCGGCGGGCCACTTCTCCTGTGATAAATTACAGCAGAAGCCGATCTGCCGGTATCGGGCATTCCTGTCCTTCAGCACACATCGATTGTTGACAATACATAGAGAACTGACATATGCCTATGTAAACAAGGCATATCTCAGTTCTGACAGGCGGTAAACAATGGATTGTGTGTTTCTGCAAAGCAGGGGATGAAATTGATCTCTTCCTCTAGTAAAAGCTGAATAAAATCGCTGGCTAGGCACACAGTCTAGATATTAACCTCTTCCCAGGCAATGTCATTAGTACAGCAACAGTACATATTTTTAGCACTGATCGTTGTATTAGTGTCACCGGTTGCAGGCAAAGTGTCAGAATGCCTGCCGCAATATCGCAGTCCCGCAATAAGGCACCGATTGCCTCCATTACTGGTATAAATATAAAAATTACATAAACACATTTTATCCCATAGTTTGTAGAAGCTATAACGTTCACGTAAACCAATCAATACCTGCTTATTATTATTATTTTACTTTACCAAAAACATGTAGCAGAATACAAACTGGCCTAAATTTATGATGAAATTAGATTTGTCAACTTTTTTTTATTGGGTGTGTTTTATAGCAGAAAGTAAAAAAAATATATATATATTTTTTTTAAATCGTTGGGCTTTTTTGTTCATAGTGCAAAATTTGTGGCGGTGGTGATCAAATACCACCAAAAGAAATCTCTATTTGTTGAAGAATAGGGATGGGCGAACAGATCGGCCCGAACTTTCATTGTCCGGTTGTTCAGGAAACAGCTGAACTTCGGGACGTTCAATCGTTTGTTCGCCCCCCGAACCGACCACAATGCATTGGGGCGCTGAACAGGGCATTTCAAGGCCTTATTGGCTGAAGCTTTCACTGCTTCAGCCAATCAGGGCACAGAGCACTGTCAGAGTCATGATTGGACACTGTCATCATGACTTTATCCAATCATGGCTTATTCCCGCCCCACAGTATAAAAGTATTAATGCAATTGCAGCCATTATCAGTGTGATTTCGGTGTGGAGAGAGATAGAACATGGCTCTTAGTTAGTCACTGTGCTATACTGTGCTATTTTGCTTCAATTGTCAGTGTAGAATACTAGTTTAGTGTAAGTCTAGGGATAGTGTGAGTGTAGTGAGGAGGACCATCATTCAGCGTTGGATAGTGTGCATCTAAAGTGGGGACAGCTAAGATTGTTTCACTGTAGTGTAGTGAGACCGTGTCATTAATACATACGTAGAGTAGGGACACTAGAGTAGGGCATTTTTTTGGGGTTCGGGATTCTCCTTAATATTCCTTCCAGAATCAAAAGGCCTGGTAATGGACTAAGGGTGAACCCATACTGTTTCTTTCCAATTACTTTTATCTGTATTGCCAGGACCTGACAATTACTTTAAATTACTTTTTTTCCTTTAAAAAATTCATTTTGTGCAGGGACTTTTCTAAGCGCAGGAAACATGCGCTACTTTACAGGCATACTACAGACACCCACTAGGTACAACATTTAAAGGAATAAAGGAATAATATAAAGGATTTGGGGGGGGAAACCCACAGCATTTTTTTGTAAAATGGCCCAGGGTTCCCCTTAATATCCATACCAGACTAGAAGGGCCTAATATGGAATTTGGGGGGCCCAAACACTTTTTTTATTTTGGTTCGGGGGTTGCCCTATATATTCATACCAGACCCAAAGGGCCTGGTAATGGACTAAGGAGGAACCCATGCTGTTTTTTTCAATTACATTTATCTGTATTGCCGGGACCCAATAATTCATTATAGCCATCAGCACAAAAGAGAAGCTGCTTCACTAACTACACTCACTCACTGCCCATTCAAAAAAACTAAAATGACATCTATAACAAAAGATTTGCATTCAGTATCTTGAAACCCCTTTCTTTTGCTATTTTCAGTTGTATGTTCATCTGACATCTATAACAAAAGATTTGCATTCTGTATTTTGAATCCAAAATACGAACAGAAAATAGGAATTCAAAATACAGAATGCAAATCTTTTGTTATAGATGTCATATGAACATACGACTGAAAATAGCAAAAGAAAAGGGTTTCAAGATACAGAATGCAAATCATTGACGAAAATTCACGAAAATTATTGTCTAACAAGTAACGAACATGAATTAAACAGAATAACGAACCATCCCGCATGTACGAAAATAAAACGGTAACGAAAATACGAAACGATCGGAATCCTAAAAAATCGCGTCGTACGAAAAACGAACAGGAACGAACAGGAAAACGGGCGTCTTACGAAAAACTAACGGAAACGAAAAAACGGAACGATACGAAACAGAACAAAAAAAATGAAAAAAAATTCTGTGCACATGTCTACTGACGATCCCCTGAAGGCCTAAAAGGAGAACATTTTAATATACAGTGTTTCAATTTTTTTTGCTCCTGCCATAATAAATAAAAACTACATACAAAACCATCCTCTCAGTTTAACCACTTCAGCCCCGGAGGATTTGGCTGCCCAATGACCAAACCATTTTTTGCGATTTGGCACTGCGTCGCTTTAACTGACAATTGCACGGTCGTGCAACATGGCTCCCGAACAAAATTGACGTCCTTTTTTCCCACAAATATAGCTTTCTTTTGATGGTATTTGATCACCTCTGTGGTTTTTATTTTTTGTGCTATAAACAAAAATAGAACATCAATTTTGAAAAAAAAGCAATATTTTTTACTTTATGCTATAATAAATATCCCCCAAAAAAATAGATACAAAAAAAAATGTCCTCAGTGTAGGCCGATACATATTCTTATACATATTTTTGGAAAAAAAAAAACGCAAAATAGGGGATAGTTTATGGCATTTTTATTAACATGTTTGTTTATTGGAAATGGCGGCGATTTTTATCATGACTGCGACAATATGGCGAACACATTGGACACTTATGTTATTTTGGGACCATTCACATTTATACAGCGATCAGTGCTATAAAAATGCACTAATTATTGTATAAATGTGACTGGCAGGGAAGGGGTTAACCACTAGGGGGCTAGGAATGGGTTAAGTATGTCCTAGGGAGTGATCCTAACTGTGTGGGGGCTTGGCTACATGTGACACGACACTGGTCACTGCTCCCGATTACAGGGAGCAGACGATCAGTGTACTGTCACTAAGCAGAACAGGGAGATGCATCTACAGCTCCGCGACACGATCGCGGGACATCGGCGAGACAGATGTAATCCTGTCTCGAGCGTTATGGAGAAAAAAAACTGCATCTACGAACGATACCGCCTACATAGGAGGTGCCTGGCTGAGTGATGCTCTGTCGGTGTGAAAGCTCTTTTATATGCAAGTTTCCTGTGACGCGCCAGAGGGGGCGGGGTCACCCGTACATGTCATTGGGTAACCCCGGGCCTTCGTCTTGCGTCAGAGAGGGGGACGGGGTCACCCGCACTTGTGACGGGTGACCCTGCCCTCAGATAATAAAGATCTGTCACACAAAGAGTGTCATTTGGCTGGGTACCTCCTATGGAGGCGGTATCGTTCGTAGCAGCGTTTTTTTTTCTCTGTATCGCTTGAGACAGAATTACATCGTTGGAACCTTTTTTTCATTTTTTTTTCTTTTTAATAAAGGACTTGTCCCAAACTGTCTTCTGTAGTTTTTAACATTTTGACACTTTTTTGGTGAAATGGTAGGGGTACAGGGGGGGAATCGGGATCTGGAGTTCCCCTTTGTTAAAGGGGCTACCAGATTCCAATAAGTCGCAGGGTTGTGGGGATGAGGCCCTTGTCCCCATCAACATGGGGACATCTTCCCCATGTTGAGGGCATGTGGCCTGGTACGGTTCAGGGGGGGCGGTCTCTCGTCCCCCCTATTTTCCTGCGGCCTGCCAGGTTGCGTGCTCGGATAAGGGTCTGCTATGGTTTCTTGGGGGGAACCCCACGCCATATTTTTTTTAATGGCGCATGGTTCCCCTTAATATCCATATCAGACCTGAATGGCCGGATATAGAATTTGGGAGGACCTCCACGCATTTTTGGTTTGGGGTTTCCCTTAATATTCATACCAGACCCAATGGGCCTGGTAATGGACAAAGGGGCATGCTGTTTGTTTTCAATGACTTTTATCTGTATTGCTGGGACCCAACAATTCATTATAGCCACAAGCAGTTTTAAAATACTTTTTTTCCCTTTAGAAATGCCATTTTGTGCAGGGACTTTAAGCATGGGACACATGCGCTAATTTACAGGCATACTATAGATACCCCCAGGCACAATATTTAAAATAATATTTCACTTTTATTGTTTCACTTTAAGCATTATTACAATCACTGCTCCCGAAAAAAAATGCAGTTTCAGAAACTTTTTGTTGCATTGATACATGTCCCCTGGGGCAGGACCCGCTTTCCCAAACACTTTTTTTGACAATAAATTGCATATTAGCCTATAAAATGTGCATTTTTTATTTTTCATGTTCGTGTCCCATAGACTTTAACGGTGTTCGCATATTCGAACAAATGTTTTGCCTATTCGCATGTTCTGCTGCGAACCGAGCCGGGGGGGGGTGTTCGGCTCACCCCTAGTGGTTAGATTTTTTTTAGCTTTGCTGTAAGTAGCCTCTATAGAGAATTCAGTAGCTCAAGCAAAATGAATAAGAGGGACAACTCCTCCCTTATCAGAAGGCTCTCTTGTATTTATAGTCTTTTTTTTCTACACCATGGCATTGGGAATCTTTGTATTACTTTTTTTTGTATAAATCGTATATACGTAAAGTCTCTATACCATAAAGGATTATTTATGCACATGCTTTTGAACAAAAATAAAACACATTTTATTGGAATATAATTATTAATTTGGAAGGGCAGATTATGTGTCCAGACCACTCATAGTTTTAATGTTTTTTTTTTTTTTTTTCTCAAAAAGTTTTTATTGGATGAAAAGTAATGCATAATACAACGTACACTTATAAGAGCATAATAGTAGTTAAGAATTGCATACAGAAGAGGATAAACAAGAAAGAAGAGCAAAAACAATCGTATGCGAGTTCCATACTGTGATATTCATGTAAGCATACATGTATCATTTTCGAACTAAATCGAAAGAACAATATCAGTGCTTGTACAAGCATTTTAAAGAGGGGGGGGGGTGGGGAGAGGAAGGGGAGGGAGGAGAAAAGAAAAAAAGAAAAGAAAAAAAAAAAAAAAAAAATGAAAAAAAAAGGGGGAAGGGGGGGGATCAAGTGACCTGAAAAAGGAACAAGTATTAAATCTCAGATTTAGCTTTACTTAATGATAGCTTTGTACTGTTGAGAATCTTTGAACATTGTCCAGTTATACCAGGTAGCATAGAATTCAGTAATTTTTTCTTGAGATATACTAATGAGTTCTTCAACTTTTTCAATGCAGTTTATTCTCCTAAACCATTCTGCTTTTGTTGGAGTGCTAGGAGATTTCCAGTGAGAGGGGATGCAGTGCCTGGCTGCATTAATCATGAACATGGGAAGTGATTTCAAATATTGACTTTTGGGCATGCCACTGAAGTGTAGTAGATACTGGGCCGGAGTATAACTTAGGTTTAATGAAGTGACTAGTTGGATTGTTTCATGTACCGATGTCCAGAAAGGCTGGATTAGGGGGCATGACCACCAGACGTGAATCATAGTGCCCTCCTCTCGTTTACATCTCCAACATCTGTCAGAGGCATTAGACGAAATTTTATGCAGAGTGGTGGGTATTCTATACCATCTGGTAATGATCTTGAATCCACTTTCTTGTGTGGCCACATTTAGCGAGCCTTTGTGCGCGTAGAGGAAGATTGTTTCCCAGTCTTTCTCAGTCAGGTCTAATTCTAGATCTCTTTCCCAGGCTTTACAGGAAGAGCTGGAGAAGTCAGTATCGTCTTCAAATAGCGAGTTGTAAACTCATAGTTTTAATGTTGTTTCAAGTGAGAAATCAATGCAAATATCCTGAATCAAAAGGCTGCAAAACCAAAGACTAGCAAAAATGATTAAAACAATTTTACATATGGACCCTTCTGGATTCTTTGATCTGTGTAGTACCTAAAATTATCTTTTAAAAACTTGGTTCAAAAATGGTCATGCAAAGCCATTCTAGTTACAAATATTTTAATGAATAAAAAAATTAGCAGAGTATGGAACGGGGATGTAGAAATTTCCCAGGATTCTGCTTTTTCAGCCCCATAAAACTAACGTATTGTTCTCCTAAAAGCAGCAGAATGAATTTACCTGGCTCTAGGAGGAATTCAGAGAGATTTTGGCCTGTAAGGTATGGCGGCGTAGTGTATTTCTCCTGGCGGAATCAAACTACGCGATTAGGGGGCGTGAGGCATTTAAATTAAGCGCGTCCCGCGGCGATCGAACTGCGCATGCTCCGTTCAGAAATTTCCCGCCGTGCATTGCGCAAAATCACGTCGTTACGTCATTTTTTTTTGAGTAGCGTCGTTTACGGACATTCCTATTCCCGGACGACTTACGCAAAAAAATAAAATAAATTGAAAGTCGATGCGGGAATGACGGCCATACTTAACATGGGCCGCGTAACGTTAGACCAGCTAATAGCTGGTTTAACTTTACGTAGCGAAAAAATGACGTACGCAATTGCGAACGACGCTCGTAACTTCGTGGATCGCCGGAAAAAGCTCATTTGCATACCCGGACGCTGAAAACGACGCAAACTCCACCCAGCGGCCGCAAAAAGATTGC
This sequence comes from Rana kukunoris, assembly GCA_029574335.1. NCBI lineage: Eukaryota > Metazoa > Chordata > Amphibia > Anura > Ranidae > Rana > Rana kukunoris. Next base: position 128,370,410 of record CM056056.1, read on the forward strand.
AGCGTAGATCCGAAGGCGTACGAAGACGTAAGCCTGTCAGATTGAAGCCCAACGCCGCCGTATCATGGTTTGAGAATACAAACTAGTGATACGGCGCGCAAAATTTGAAAGTACTCCTGTCTAACACCAGTTAGACAGGCGTAATGGCTCTCTGAATCTGGCCCAAAGTTTTTATTAATTTGCATGTGAGCAAGATTACAATGGTAAGGAGTTTTTGGAACAACCTTTTTCATGGTACAGAGCTTTAGATTTGTTTGTCTGTAAAGAATGGTTATTTGCTACACACGAATGCTCCATAATATGTATTTACAGATTTTTCAATAAACCAAGATTATTACTCAATACTTTTACCCCATTCCTGCCCAGACACCAGTTCCCAGAGTTGTCACACTTTGAATGCCAATTACTCAGTTATACTGTACATCACTGTACCTAAATCAAATGTATATATTTTTTAAGGCCAATTGAGCTTTCTTTTGGTTGTATTTAACCACTTAAGGACCCCCGCACGCACATATACGGCCACAGAATGGCTCGTACAGGCACAAGGGCGTAAATTTACGTCCCCGCCTAAGTGCGGTTCGGGGGTCCCACCGGGACCCCCTCCGCGTTTACCCGCCCCCCCGCGATCGCTCCCAGCCAATGGGAGCGCTCCCCCTTCGTATAACTTCCTCCTCCTGTGTTTACACAGGAAGGAGGAAATGATGTCACCTCTCATCGCAGCGGTGTTTCCCACCGCTGCTGATGAGAGAAGACATCACAAGTAAGTGTGCACCAACACAACACTGACACACACTCACATAGGCACATTAACCCCTTGTGATCGCTCCCCCCCCACCCCCCTGTCACAGTGTCACTGAATGCAGTGATCTAATCACTGCATTTAGTGTCAGTGTGACAGGCAGTGTAAAATCAGTTAGTGTTAGGTTCAGGATAGCCCCCCCACCGCCCCTAATAAAGTTTTAACCCCCTGATCACCGCCCTAGTTAACCCTTTCACTCCCTATTGCCAGCGTCACTAAGCGATCATTTTTCTGATCGCTGTATTAGTGTCGCTGTTCCCGCTAGGTAGCTATTTTTTTTTATTGTGATTTTTTTTTTTACTAAAGACATGTGGCTAAACAAAAAGTAAAAAATAGTGTTTTTTTTTCAAAAATGTCGCTCTATTTTTGTATATAGCGCAAAAAATAAAAATCGCAGAGGTGATCAAATACCACCAAAAGAAAGCTCTATTTGTGGGAAGAAAAGGACGCAAATTTTGTTTGGGAGCCACGTCGCACGACCGCGCAATTGTCTGTTAAAGCGACGCAGTGCCGAATCGCAAAAACACCTTGGGTCATTTACCAGCGTATTGGTCCGGGTCTTAAGTGGTTAATCAACCCTGGGCTTTTTATTTGTTGCTATATAAATTAAACACCAAATATTTTGAAAAAAGAATAAAGCATTTTCTTAGTTTATGTTATAATTAAATATATATATATATATATATATATATATATATATATATATACATGCGCGCGTGCGCCCGCGAACACGCACACGCACGCAGTATCTCACAAAAGTGAGTACACCCCTCACCTTTTTGTAAATATTTTATTATATCTTTTCATGTGACAACACTGAAGAAATTACACTTTGCTACAATGTAAAGTAGTGAGTCTACAGCTTCTATAACAGTGTAAATTTGCTGTCCTCTTAAAATAACTTAACACAAAGCCAATAATGTCTAAACCACTGGCAACAAAAGTGAGTACACCCCTAGGTGAAAATGTCCAAATTGGTCTCAAAATTTCGATATTTTGTGTGGCCACCATTATTTTCCAACTCCATGCCAAAGATGGTTAATCTTTGGCATGGAGTTCACCAGAGCTTCACAGGTTGCCACTGGATTCTTCTTCCATTTCTCCATGATGACATCATGGAGCTGGTGAATGTTAGAGACCTTGCGCTCCTTGACCTTTTGTTTGATGATGCCCAACATATTCTCAATAGGGTTTAGGTCTGGAGACATGCTTGGCCAGTCCATAACCTTTACCCTCAGCTTCTTTAGAAAGGCTGTGGTCATCTTGGAGGTGTGTTGTGGGTGGTCTTTATCATGTTAGAATACTGCCCTGTGGCTCAGTCTCCGAATGGAGGGGAGCATTCACCATGACACTCCCACCATCATGCTTGACTGTAGGCAAGACACTCTTGTCTATGTACTTCTCACCTGGTTGCCACCACACACGCTTGACATCATGTGAACCAAATAAGTTTAACTTGGCCTTATCAGACCACAGGACATGATTCCAGAAACCTATGTCCTTAGTCTGCTTGTCTTCAGCAAACACTTGTTGTGTGCTTTCTTGTGCATCATCTTTAGCAGAGGCTTCCTTATGGGACAACAGCAATGCAAATCTGACACTGACAGGCTGACACCCCTCCCCGTTCAGCCTCTGCAGAAATGCTAGAAGCACTCGTATATCTATTTCCCAAAGATAACCTCTGGACATGATGTTGAGCACGTGCACTCCACTTCTTTGGTCAACCATGGCGAGGCCTGTTCTGAGTGGAACCTGTCCTCTTAAACCGCTGTATGGTCTCGGCCACCGTGCTGTAGCATAGTTATACAGTAGGGTCTTGGCAATCTTCGTATAGCCTATTCCAGCTTTATGTAGAGCAACATAAATGTTTTCAGATTCTCAGAGAGTTGTTTATCATGAGGTGCCATGTTGAACTTCCAGTGACCAGTATGAGAGAGTGAATGCGATAACAACAAATGTAACACACATGCTCCCCATTCACACCTGAGACCTTGTAACACTAACAAGTCAGATGACACTGAGGAAGGAAAATTACTAATTAGGCTAAATTTGGACATTATTACTTAGGGGGTGTACTCACTTTTGTTGCCAGTGGTTTAGGCATTAATGGCTGTGTGTTATTTTGAGGTGACCGCAAATTTACACTGTTATACAAGATGTACACTCACTACTTTACATTGTAGCAATGTGTCACTTCTTCAGTGTTGAGATACTGTGTATGTGTATATATATATATATATATATATATATATATACATACGCACACTTTTGCAAATAAAAATAAATAAATCTTTCTTTATAAATTTTGGCCAAAATGTATTCTACTGTATTTCTTTAATAAAAATAATATTTAGTCTGTGTGAAAGCTATAGTTTACAGTATGTATATTTGAACATTGATCAATCCTAATGTACTGACTGCCTAACTCATTTATTGAGGCCCAAAAAATGCCAGGACAGTACAAATACCCCCCACATGACCCCTTAATATATAAAAAAAAATACACTTCTGCATTTCTGTACTGCTCTGGAGAGGTGACCAGGAGTTTTTTTTTTCTTTCTTTTTCTTTTTTACACTATGATTGTTTATTACAGTGATGATCACTGTAAAAGCAATCATTTTTACACTGTAAATGGCATCCAAATTGTGCCATTTTCGGATTTTTCAAATTTACAAATTGTGTTTATAATGACCCAAAAAAGTAAAAGAAAAACAAAACCATATGAAACGTAAACAAACAATTTATTCGGCAGTGCACATGTCTAATATTACAGTAGCTGTCAGCTTCACGCGTTTATATATGTGGACAGAATGGCTTTGTTGGGCAAAGCAACGTACTTGTATGTTGCTTTTAAAAGCCTGATGTGCGGGCGCGCGCCCGCACCCACCGCAAGCTCCGTGACCGTGCCCGCGGGACCTGCAGACTCGTCCGCCGGCATCCCGTGATCGTTTCATGGAGCTGCAGAACAGGGGCATGCCTGTGTAAACAATGCATTTCCCTGTTCTGCCTTGTGACAGAACACTGATCGTCTGCTAGCGATCAGTGTGGTGTCACATGTAGCCCAGCCCCCACACAGTTAAAATCACTCCCTAGGACACACCTAACCCCTTCCTTACCCCCTTACTGGTTAACTCCTTCCCTGCCAGTGTCATTTACACAGTAATCAGTGCATTTTTATAGCACTGATCCCTGTATAAATGACAATGGTCCCAAAATAGCATCACAAGTGTCCGATGTATCCACCATAATGTCGCAGTCACGATAAAAATTGCAGATCACTGTCATTTCTAATAATAATTAAAAAAATAAAACATAAAACTATCCCCTATTTTGTAGACGTGCAAACCAATCAATATACGCTTTTGCAATTTTTTCTTTTACTAAAAATATGTAGAAGAATACATATCGGCCTAAACTGAGGATTTTTTTTTTATATATATATTTTTGGGGATATTTATCATAGCAAATAGTAAAACAATATAGCTTTTTTTCAAAATTGTCGCTCTTTTTTTGTTTACAGCGCAAAAAAAAAAAATCACAGGTGTAATCAAATACCACCAAAAGAAAGCTCTATTTGTGAAAAAAAAAAAGATGTAAATTTTGTTCGTGAGCCACGTCGCACGACCGCGCAATTGTCAGTTAAAGCGACGCAGTGCTGAATTCGCAAAAAATGGCCTGATCATTGGGCAGTCAAATCCTATGGGACTGAAGTGGTTAAGGGCTGTTTAGAATAATTCTAATTATAATGCAGGGCAATAGACTATCAGATACTGAAAGACAATACAACAGTATATGCTGGACAGACAAGATATTATTTTAAAGTCTTCATCTGAAGATACATGCTTTATAAAGCTTCAGCTGTTATGCTTATCTAAATGTTTATTTGTTCTGCATCCTAAAATGTGCATGGAGCCAAGACATCAAAGAGATCCTACACAGACATCAGCTTATGTCACAACAATTCAAGTCATACAAGACCACAAACTGTATTTCACGCTGACATATAGCAGCACAGGAAGAAGCAGTGTGCTTTGTTTATTAGCATAAGTTAAATGCAGAAGCTTTAGTGATGAATAAAAGCCTATTCAGGTAAATGCACATATAAAAGTAACTCGATAAGCTGTGTATTAATCATCTCTCACAATCTAGTCTCTACTTGTAGCAAAAATACATCTGTTCTCCTCCACAGGAAAAGCTCATTTTAAGCTTCTGGAGCGAGGAATTGAGCGCCAATCTCAAACTAGTGAAGCTCGGCAATCCCAACAGGAAACATCAAGATCAACAGGAAATGATAGTTTCTCTGTTGATAAAAACGCAAACCGCTGTCTCTAAGTGAGAAATATGAAATACGTATTAAAAAAATTGACAGTTATGTGTTATATTAACAACCAAGTTACTGAAAGAACTAAATAAATTGGAAACGGAATTAAGTTAAAACTTGATAAGCCAAAATCATTTTCACTAATAGAAATGCTCCATTATACATTTTTCAGTCCAGTTATTTGATCAGCGCTTTGACATTTTGCATTATTGTGTTCCAACGCTAATGTTCACTGAGTTACATTCCCGATTTTCATTCCTTAGTTCTAAAACAGGAAATGCAAAAGGAACCTTTTAATTAGAGAAATGGAATCACGAGGCTTGCATAGCAAATAGTATGTATTTGCAAAGAGTCAGATTTTCTAAAGTGCGAAATAAGGAGCATCTGTGTTCATGGCAAACATCCAATCATGTGCCTAGGAATTGGGGAGGGGGGGGGGGCAGACTTTCCTGCACATGATTGTTTGTTTTTAGAACCAAAAGCTTACTAACAAATGACAGAAAAAGTGTCATAGGCATGGCAACAGATATAAAGCATAGTAAAATATTTTCTAAACTGTCCTCATCTATTTGAAACCTCCTAGATGATGCACTAAAATATTGTCCTTTACCTGTCTGAATGATTAAATGTGTAAGTTTACCTTCAGCAAATATTTCCAAAAATCCCCCTATTCAATTCCATGTCTTGTGAATTCTATATACCAGCAAATATTTCCAAAAATCCCCCTTTTCAATTCCATGTCTTATGAATTCTATATACCAGCGCCCCTTCTGTTTTAAATGGTGTGTGTGCACACAGGGTGTGCCGGGTGTGCCCAGGCACACCCTAATAATTCTGTGCAGCACAGATTCCCCTACCGCCCTGGCTCTTCACTCCTTCCTTCTGTAGCATCTCTGTCTTTCCTCCTCTCCTATCCTGCTGGATGTTGCTGCAGAGATGTTTAAAGGGTCACTAAAGGAATTTTGTTTAGCTAAATAGCTTCCTTTACCTTACTGCATGTCCTCATTGTTTGTTTTTGCTTTGATGTTGCTGTAATTCTGATCTGATCTCCACACTTCCTGGTTGTCTGTTTCCTTATAACCACAGTGCTGGGAGCTTTCTCACTGTGGTCACTAATCAAGGAGGTGTGATTACTGTGTGTAAACTGAAACTGGGTTGGTGCTGAGGGGTTTTAGACAAACCATCACTGCCCTCTATTGGCTCTCTGGCTCTGTACATCAGAGAGACAGGAAATAACAGCAAAAGCTTTCTTTTGGTGGTATTTGATCATCTCTTTAATTTTTTTATTTTTTTGCACTATAAACAAAAATACAGCGACTATTTTAAAAAAAAATCTATATTTTTTACATTTTGCTATAATAAATATCCCCCAAAAATATATAAAAAAACATTTTTTTTCCTCAGTTTAGGCCGATACGTATTCTTATGGCATTTTTATTAATATTTTTTTTTACTAGTAATGGCGGCAATCAGCGTTTTTTTTTTTCAGTACCGAGACATTATGGCAGACACATAGGACAATTTTGACACATTTTTGGGACCATTGGCATTTTTATAGCGATCGATGCTATAAAAATGCATTGTATTACTATAAAAATGCCATTGGCAGTGAAGGGGTTAACATTAGGGGGCAGGGAAAGGGTTAAGTGTGTTCCTGGGTGTGTTCTAACTGTATGGGGGGGTTGACTCACTAGGGGAAATCACTGATCTTCTGTTCATACATTGTATGAACAGGAGATCAGCATTTCCCCCGCTGACAGGACCGAGAGCTTTGTGTTTACACACAAAGCTCCCGGTCCCCGCTCTGTAACGAACGAGCTTGCGTGACTCGGGGGACGAGCGGGGGTGCGCACGGGCCGCCGGCGGCGAGCACGCGCCCCCTAGCGGCCGCTAAAGGGAGGACGTAGAGCTACGTGCTCTCGCCCAGCAGTGCCGACCTGCCGCCGTATAATGGCGGTGGGCGGTCGGCAACAGGTTAATCATTTTTAAAAGGAATCAGTTAACTTTTATGTCTCTATACCCTGTAAACAGTCATTTCAGCCCAATTTTTTTTTCCTTTAGTGACCCTTTAGGGATGAGTGGGGGAACGGGTCAGTGAATATATATATTTATCAGCCCCTTCCCTTTCTCAATGAACATGGTGAGTGATCAGTAGTATGTGTTTGAGCTTTGGGGAGCACATCCTAATACAATAGGCTGCGCACACCTATGGTGTCCTCCTATAATAGATGCAGGTAAACTTGGCCTTGAGAAGAGATTGACCTGCATAGTGCCCTCTCATCGCCTGTAGCTGAGCTACCCAGAGGCGTATCTAGTGAAAATAGCGCCTATGGCAAGCACTGAAACTGCGCCCATGTCGAAACATTTGAAACGCATCTTTCAGATAACCTTAATAAAAAAACAGCTAACAATTAGTGATAATTATCATCCCTTGAGATACCTTGGGTAGTGACATATCCTCTTTATGGAGAAATCTGTGGTTTATTAGACCCCTGATCCCTCCTCTGCCCTCCAAGGCCAGGTAAATGCAGAACCAATACTGGAAGTGAAATCTTCATCACTTAAAGCAGGTGTTCACCCTAAAACTATTTTCTAGCATTACAATGAGCTTAGTCTTTACATTGAAGCTATGCCTAACTTTTTTTTTTTTTGCTGTACATACCTCCGTACAGCTATTTTCACCCGAGGCTTCCGGGTTGCGAATCCTGGGGGACTGGGCGTTCCTAACAAGCTGGTGATTGACGTGATATTGATATTGATATTCCTTATTCTTTTTTGTGTGCTGCCAATCCGACCAGATGGAATGGGAGAACAGGGGAGGGCTGTGGCTGAACGCCGCAGGGATAGCGCTGCCATTGTCCATTAGCAAAGGTGCTGAAAAGGAGATCCTGCCTATGCTTGGGAGGAGGGAAGAAGCAAACCTCAGACCCTGGTAAGTGCCTTGCTGCCCAGCCACTCAACAGCGCCCCCTTCATATGGCGCCCGTGGCACTTTCCATGGCTGCCATACCCTAGATACGCCACTGGAGCTACCGGAGAGTATGAACTTTGCATGTGGACAGCTTAAAACAGCCCAGAGTGGCAGCTACGGAGCTCAGCTGGAGCAGAGAGAGTGCACTGGAGCCACCACTAGGGGGCACATTATTGTAATGCTTGTCCTGCAAATGGCAGCACAGAGAGTAATCTGGAGCCAGCATAATTTTTGTTTAAAGGCTCCCTAACAGCTGTATCTATACTGGGAGGACATTCAGCATTTAAAACAGCACTGGTAATTACTCTTCACAGGACATGGGATGGCATAGGGAGATTTTTGGAAAATCTTGCTGACATTGAATGTACAACTCAACTATACCCCCTAGCCCCCCCCCCCCCCTAAAGAATAAAGGAGAAACTCCTGCAGAAAGGAGTTTGGATCATTTTAAAGACCCTGCTCATTTTTTTTAACATTCCCTTAGAATATATGCTACAAAATACCCTTGTATATGTCAAAACATATCTTAAAGTGATATTAAAGTTGTTTAAAAATAACAAAAAATTGTTATACTTACCTGCTCTGTGCAATGGTTTTCTCAGATTTCTCAGGTCCCTCACCATCATTTCTTGCCCCTCCCTCTTGCCGAGTGCCTCTACAGAAAGCAACTTTCCTTTTGAGACACCAGAGATGACGCTTTGTGTGTCCATTCAGACACATAACCGCGGCTTGGCCCCATCCCCTCTCTCCCCCCATTGGCTTACCTATCTCTCCCCATTGGCTCACTGATTTTGATTAATCCATTGGCGCCCGCTGCTATCTAAGCCAATAAAGGAGAGTCCCCGGACAGCTGAGGCTCTTGTGCAACATCTCTGGATCGAGATGGGGCTCAGGTAAGTTTTGGGGGGGGGGCTGCTGCACACAAATTATTTATAAAATGCATTAAGTTAGGAAACCTTCTGCCTTTAGAACCACTTCAATGTAATCCCTCATTAAACCCTTATTTTATAAAATAAAGAAAAGTGTCAGAGTGGTTTTGATAGACTGCAAGTGGTTAAATCTCCTCTTCATCCTGGCAGTTTTACTGCTACAGGGCGGCAGCTGTGCGGCGCATCGTGTATATATATATATACGTGATGAGGCTTTTTGGGTAGCGGGTGCAAATGCCCGCCGCCAACGAATCAGGCCTGCTGTGATTATACACAATGGGAGCCATTCAGCAGGTACTGTGGACTTGATATCCGCCGACACCTGATGATAATCCTGCAGAGACACAGAATGGCGGTCTGTAAACAAGGCAGATCGCCGTTCTTTAAGAAGGGAAAGCATGGATCCTATGTTTTTGCAAAGAAGGCACTAGGATCCATATCTTCCCCTAGTACAAGCCCATACTGTAGTAAAGCACAGGCTAGGCACACAGTTAACCCTTTAATCATCCCTGATATAATCCCCTTCCCAGACAGTGTCATTAGTACAATGACAGTGCATATTATTAGCATTGATCACTGTATTCATGTCAAAAGTGTCTGAATGGCCACACAATTGTCCACGGTGTCTGTAATTATGCAGTCCCTCTATAAGTCGCTGATTGCCACCATTACTAGTAAAAAAAATGTTTTAAAAAATTGTAGACTCTATGGGCCAGATTCAGATAGCCTTTACGTCGGCGTATCTATAGATACGCTGCGTTAAGTCTATTCTGCGCTGGCGTATCTTTTTTTTTCTGTATTCAGAAATCAAGATACACTGGAATTCAGCTAAGATACGAGTGGCGTAAGTCTGTTACACTGTCGTATCTTAGTTGCATATTTACGCTGGGCGTTAGGTGGCGCTTTCGTCGATTTACGCGTCAAATACGTAAATTAGGGAGATACGCCGATTCACGAATGTACTTGCGGCCGGGCGTCGTTTACGTTGCTTTGCGTAAGCGTTAGTCCGGCGTAAGTTACCCCTGCTATAGTGAGGCGCAGCCAATGTTAAGTATGGACGTCGGGACAGAGTCGAATTGTACGTTGTTTACATCGTTTGCGTAAATCGTTCGGGAATGGGGCTGGATGTAATTTACGTTCACGTAGATTACATTGAAAACTTGCGACGTGATTTTACGCATGCGCACTGGGATACATCCATGGACGGCGCATGCGCCGTTCAGAAAAAATGTAAATTACGTGGGGTCATGATTCATTTACATGAATCACGCCCCCACATTACTAATTTGAATTAGGCGTCCTTACGCCAGCCACTTTACGCTACGCCACCACAATTTATGGAGCAAGTGCTTTCTGAATAAGGCACTTCCCCATAACAGTTGCGGAGGCATAGCGTAAAGAGCATATGCTACGCCCGCAGAAATTTACGCCCCCTTCTCTAAATCTGGCCCTATAACTTTTGCACAAACCAACCAATACACACTTATTGAGATTTGTTTACCAAAAATATGTAGCAGAATACATATTGTCCTAAATTGAAGAAGAAATATTTTTTTTTGTTTATTGGATATGTTTTACAGTAGAAAGTAAATAATGTTTTTTTTTTTTTCAAAATTGTTTGTCTTTTTTAAAAGCTGAAGTGGTTAAAGGATCACTAAAGGAATTTTTTTTTTAGCTAAATAGCTTCCTTTACCTTACTGCAGTACTGGTTTCATGTCCTTATTGTTCGTTTTTGCTTTGAAGTTGCTGTAATCCTGCTCTGTTCTCCACACTTCCTGCTTGTCTGTTTCCTTATAACCACCATACTGGGAGCTTTCTCACGGTGTTCTAAGCTGTCATTACTGTGTCTAAAACTTCCCAGAACCAATCAGATTCATTTTAAAAACAAAACACTGCCCTGGATTTGTTTGTTTTTGTTTTGTGTTTCTATTTCTACTTCACAGAAACATGAAGCCAGTTCAAAAGTGAAATTAACCTGCAGGCACATTATATGATTGATTTTTAATCATTTTGAAAAGGAATCAGTTAACTTTTATGTCTCTATACCCTGTAAACAGTCATTTCAGCAATTTTTTTCCTTTAGTGACCCTTTAAGGACCCTCCCAACACCTCTATCAGGATTTCAGAACATGAAGTGAGCTTACAGCTGTAATATGTGGACCTACCAGCAGTAATGACAACTTTATACAAATATATGTCTAAACACACACACACACATAATCCATATTTAATTCCCATCATTTGTTTGAAGTAGAATAGGCGACCAGTTGTATACACACACTTCATCTGCAGTCACTTGGGAAAATACAGTCTTTCAGATAAATGAATCCTACCTGTTCTTAATTGCATCATTAGATCAAGATGAAAAATGCAGGCATTCTATAATTAAGAACCAATTATACACAACGGACAGTGGATTGTGACAACCATACATGTAATGATGCTGGTTAGGTATCCCCATAACTATATTTTTAAACATACTTCATTCAAAGATACATTAAGTTCTGGCAACAAAAACAACAGCTCTTAAAAATAAATGAAGGTCTCCAGTTTATTTGCAGGAGCTTCATACGGAAGGTCTAAGAAAAAAGGAAAGAATAAACACAACACTAGTAAATGACTTGGCTATAGTCTATTAACATGTGCCGTGGGGAGCTTATTCTAAATTAAAGTATTCTGTCTGCTATCATGAGGGCTGGATGGATTAGCTCACTGCATATGTAAATCAGAAGAGGCAGTCTATCTGGAGCTGACGGTTCCACGCTGAATACAGAACAGATTTCATTTCTAAATACAATAAAAGCTGTTTTTCTTTCAAGAGAACACAAGAAAAAGCTATGTGCATGTCAAAGATAATGACTCATGAGTGAATGATGTTAAATGTATTCAAATGTTTGTAGATAGCTTAAAACAAAGGTAAATAGAATTAATTGTAGGGAAAGTTCATACAATTTATAGAATGTTCACAGCAAGTGTGATGTTAGGGACAGAAATATTTATCTATATATTTAGTTATACACGGGTGTGTAAGGCCGCGTACACACGATCGGTCAAAAACGATGAAAACGGACTGAAGGTCCGTTTCATCGGTCCAAACCGATCGTGTGTGGGCCCCATCGGTCAGTTATCCTTCGGTCAAAAAAAATAGAACTTGCTTTAAAATTTAACCGATGGACGCCTAACCGATAAGTCAAAACCGATCGTTAGTACGCACGAGCATCGGTTAAAAATCCACACATGCTCAGAATCAAGTCGACGCATGCTTGGAAGCATTGAACTTCATTTTTTTCAGCACGTCGTTGTGTTTTATGTCGACGCGTTCTGACACAATCATTTATTTAACCGATGGTGTGTAGGCACATCAGACCATCAGTCAGCTTCATCGGTTAACCGATGAAAACGGTCCTTCGGACCGTTCTTATCAGATGGACTGATCGTGTGTACGCGGCCTAACAGTATTGTTATTATGTAGTGTGTTCATTGTGTGTTGACTTTATTAATGTGAAAAAGAATTGAAATCCTACCATGCATCTGTAATGATCACATCATCTGTCCTAACTGATACATTCTCTACGGTCACTTCCTACATGTTAAAGAGGTTGTAAAGGTACAATTTTTTTTCTTCCTAAATAGCTTCCTTTACCTTAGTGCAGTCCTCCTTCACCTCATCCTTCCATTTTGCTTTTAAATGTCCTTATTTCTTCTGAGAAATCCTCACTTCTTGTTCTTCTGTCTGTAACTTAACACCGTAATGCAAGACACATAACCACGGTTTGGCCCCATCTCCTCTCTACCTCTCTGTTAAGGCTTTCTACCTGGTGTGGGGTGTCTTGATCGCCCCCCTCCCTTAGACAATAGGAGAGTCAGGACGCCCACTAACACACAGCTCATTTCTCTATCTTCAACGTAGAGAGCGTTCTGCCTCTCCTGCTGTCCACTTACACCCCACCCCCCAAGGGTGCACTGGAACAGCAGCATTGACCTTATCTGCCTACACCCCAAAAATGAAAAAGTCCCTCTTCTGTTCCTACTTTCTGGGCCCAACTGTTAACCTGATGGAGCCCAGGGAAATGTAATTTAAGTACTGGTAAGCAATTAGGAGTGGGGGTGTGGTTTAGTGAAATCCATTTAGGCAAAAATTAACAATAAAGATGCACTGGACCCCTTTGTTTAGCTGATGGAGCCTGGGCCAGTACAACAGGCAGCCATGGTGCCACCCTTTCATGCTGGAACTAGGGTTGTGTCTCTCTAGACTGTGCACATCAATAGAAACATACAGCTTTGTAGTCTAGAATTGCAAGGTTTTAAATATGGCATAGGGAAAGGGGATTAGCCTAAGGGAAGGCTAATTGGAAAAGGGGTAACCTTGAGCAACAGATAATGATCTAGTCAAAATAATACAAACATGATAATTTTTTTTTATATCAATGATATAATTTTAAAAAAGGATGCAGTTTATAAAACACTTTGTAAGAAGTGTAATTGTATGGCAATTTATTGCCATGGACCTAAATGACAAACAGGACTCACAAATTACAACATAAACACAGCACTAGTCTGGATGTGATCCAGTGATAAGTTATATACACTCCATCCAATTGGATACCTTTAATTTAATGCACAGGGGAGAATCGTTATATTAACAATTCAAATATATGGGTACTGGTTGTCCCTCCCCTGACAAGGCCAATAGGTGTATTAACAAGATTTGTCCATTTGTACACCGAACTTCAACTTTTTCAGATGCACAAGGAAATGGTTCCTTTGAAATCAGGAATCTAATAAACTGCTCCTCCTCACGTATCATTTATGTAATTACTTGCCCACGTCCAAAAATCTATGTGGGCAAGACCTTAAAGTCCGAATTAGGGGGCACTTGAGAGAGATAAATGACATGGTAGGAGCTCCAAGGGACTAACAGTTAAAGGCATTTATGCCCTAAAATTAACCAGAAGAGGCGAGTATGATTACATCCTCCTACAAAAGGAGAAATGGCGGGTGTATCTTTTAAAGTCCCTTGAGCCAATCGGCTTGAATACGGAATTAAATTTACAGGTATACTTGGAAACTTGATACGTTTCCTTATATAGTTCGAGTTGTTCATAAACTTTGCTATATTGTTCTACCTTTTGTTTATTACTATCATTTATCTTATTTTTATATTTAATGACTTCTATTAATTAATTCTGTGTTCAATTTCACCATTGGCACATGCCTTTGTCTCTGTCCATGTCATCCTCTATAGACCCAAGTGTACAGTTATTCTTATTAATACATATCCTAGACATGAAGTCTGTGGTGGTGTGTGTACCTATAATGACCATTTCCTCCTTTGATTTGATTTTATCCTCCTTTTCATTGTCAGTTTGACCCGAGGATCTAACCCGGCTCCTTGGCACTATGTCATAATCACTCCTCAATTATGAAAGATATTTTTGTATTAGCATGCAGGTATACTGATTTACAGACGTTCAACTTCTAATGTCGTTAGCCAAACTCCTTCCCCCCATGTCTATTGGAATAGACAATATAGGTTAATTGTATGTTTTTTTTGTGTTGTCAATTCAAGTGTTTTTGGTTACAGCAACAAAACCCAACAGGATATATGATCCAATTATAGGCAGCTTTATTAACTACCTATATAATAGTGGTTTAACTTGTGCTTTCCCTTTCCTGTTTTCCCTACATCTTTTGATAGAATGGCAAGGTACTCACCTGCTTCTCCCTACTCCAAGCTGACTGGCTTGAAACTGCACTGACCACTGTCTTTCCTGCAACGTAGAAACTCAAGGAAGCAGTACTAGGATAGCAGAGGCCAGCAGAATTTTAATACATAGATTAATAGTATTAAAGTGTTAAGCTAAAAAACACTCTGGGGTTAATACTGCTTTAATCTGTTAAAGCAAACAAGAAATAAAAGTAAGTTTAATGCCAAAGCCCTACCAATGTGTGTTCATAGATTAAAAATGTGTTTCCTAAGTAGACTCTAAGGCCGCGTACACACGAACAAATCTATCTGCTGGAAACGGTCGGCCCGACCGTCCCAGCAGACAGATTCGACCGTGTGTACGGGCGAGCCGACAGATTTGGCCACCCGACAGATTTCAAAGCATGCTTTGAAATCTGTCGGCTGGGAACCCGTCCGCCCTACATGTCTGCTGGTTAGTACACTAACCAGCAGACATGTCTTCTCGCACACGCACCGAATGGTTTCGACGCATGCGCGGAAGTGTTTTACTTCCTGGTGCGGTGACGTGGCGGCGTCAACGTCACCGCCACGTCACCGCTCCGTCTGGCGGCGGAGATTTTGGTTTGTACATTTTGATTTTGTACACGATCAAACCAATACGACCCCAGCAGACAGATTTGTTCAAATCGGTCGGCCCGACCGATTTGAACAAATCTGTCTGCTCGTGTGTACGCGGCCTAATTGTTGATAGCTAAAGATCACATAATCTAGGATGTCCAGGCAAGTTGCTAATTTCATAGCAGGCAGAGGTCCCTATTCAATGCTAAGTAATCATGAAATTTGGTCTTTCAATTTGCAATAAGCATACTGTACATAAAAAAAAAATGAATTATATAGGATTATGCAAAATATCACCTAAAAGCCTTTCATATGTGTTCACAGTTACCGTATTTTATTATCTCCACAGTATATGCTTATAGACTTTGAGCTCAATTTTTTCAAACAGTCATTTAATGTCATGTTAAAAAGGTGCACTGCAACTCATCATCGCCATCTCCCTGAAATTATTCTAAAATGTTATGGACAAAGTAGTAATTTTGTCTTTGCTTACCTCATTCACATAAACCCAGTGGCTGTCCTTTGATGCAAGATTGGTTTCTACTGCCTATAAACAAAAAAATAAAAAACACATTAATACAATTTATAGCATTTTTTTATCAGCAGTTGCTAAAGTCACTTGTGTAACTGTAATTACAATTTTAAAATAAGATCGTTTTGAAGAACTCTAGTTCTAAAGCAAGAATTATTAAGTTGGTGGTATTAATTATGTCACATACAGCAGCACTTCTAATTAACTTGAAGGTTGCCCTTGTTAACAGAACACACCGAGAAAAGTAATTTTTACTACAGCAAATAGAACCGCGCAGTACAATTAAACAGTGGGTTATAATCACTGCACATTGTCTTCTAAATATATTTATTTTAATATGCCAATCAAAGTTTATAATTTAGTCTAAAAATTATTTAGTTCTGTCTCTTTGCTCCCACTTCTGTACTTTTAAACACAGTATTTTCTACTAATATAGCAACAACCATAAACATATTTTGCGCTGTGCAACCCAGGTGGCTTTATGATCCTGTTTCCCAAGAAGTAGCAAAATGTTCATAATATTTATACTTAATTCCAAGCATATAAAACATGTATTGAAGTAGTTAAAGTGATTGTTATTTTTATAAGGAAAAAACAAGACTTTACAAACATGTTATACCTGCTCTGTTGCAGTGGATTTGCACAGAGCAGCCTGGATCCTCCTCTTCTCGGATCCCTGTTCTGTGATCCTGGCTCCTCCTTCCTGTTTGGTGTTCCCACAGCAAGCAGTTTGCTATGGGAGCACCAGAGCCAATTCACAGCTCCCTGTGTCCATTCAGACACAGAGCCCCACTCTGGCTCCGTCCACGCCCTCCCCAATTGGCTGACTGACTTTGTGTTGACAGCAGTGGGAGCCAATAGAGACACTGCTGTGTCTTAGCCAATCAGGAAGGAGAATCTCAGAGGGATGAGACACTCGTGGCCATCGCTGGACAGAGAGGGACCTCAGGTAAGTATTAGGTGGGCTGAGTGGGACTGCTGCTCACAGAAGGCTTTTTTTCTTAATACATAATGCGCCTGCCCTTCCACGAATTCAGTCTTAAATCATGATGTTTCATTTGGAATGACATCTCGATGGTCTAAGGCAATGCACCTGCATTGCAGTGCACCACAATGCACAGTAACAGAAGGGGACGTGCAGTATGGCTGTGCTTGGGTGCATCGGCAGCCCATTTAGTCATTGCTGTAAATTTCTTTATCAACCAGAATGCCCGGTTTTAGTTTACGACTTAGACTTTTCACAATACTTTATTAAAAGAGACGTGGGGGTTTGGGTTTTTTCCTCCATTATACTTATCTAGGTGGATGCAGCATCATACTGATGCTGCATCTGTTTCACCACGCGCTAAAAACCGAGCGATCGAAAATCACGGATGGCTCGGTTCTCACAGCTCACCGAGCAGAGAGCTGCTGACTGTCAATTAGCAGCTCTCCGCTTTGCTCCTCCATGCTCATTGGAGCACTGATCTGTGGAGAGGCAGGGAGTGGCCGTCTGAGGCTCTCAGCATCTCGCTGAGAGGCTGAGACGGACATCTGTCCAGTCCAGGCATCTGGCAGATCCAGGCCTGGCAGATTTTTCCCTCCAAACTCTCGAGTTCTAGAGTGTTTTTTTTTTATTTACCCTTTTGATGATGTCTCAGTTCTGCATATCACATATTTTAGGGTTAGCAATTTTGGATACATATATTCTTATTTCCTTGGTTTTGATTAGGAACAATTTAATTGATTAAAACAAGATCACATTATTGTGACTTTTAGGAAATGTAGCAGGATGGTAAAGTGAACGTATACGTTTACATTTGGAATGCTCTATTCTCTTTAAGTGTGACATTGTGACATGCACAACAAAAAAAAAAAGCTTTGCATAAATTGTTAGCATGGCATTAAGACAAAACTACGTTGGGCTGACAACAGCAAAGCTTAGCATGATAGAAACTTTTGCACATGTTTTGGATCCCTAAAAATGCAAATGATATTATGTTCACGTAAGAGAATATTGCACAGAAAACGCAAATGTCATCCAAGATCACCCAATGTCATTGTTCAGACCCAGGACCTAATGTGGGGGAGAAAATAATATGTGCATTAGCAAAGAGGGTGGGCCTTAATGGCCACACACCACACATACGTGTCCCTGGCAACTAAGATTTCCGTGTTGAGAGCGTACTCACAGCATTGAGAATGAGCTGTCACCAACATTTTGGGGTCTCTAGTTATGATCTGGAGGTGGTAGAACGGGCTCCTAAACATGTGATCAATTTGACAGCTAATCACAGTAGGCACATGATGGGTACATCTATTTCACCCCTTCTCTGCTTTAAGACATATTTAGAGGGCTGTGATGAACAGGAAGAGATTGCACCAGATCTAAGTTGAGGATCACTTTTTCCCATCTCTTCATTTACAGTGACATGCAGGGATGGGAAAAATAAAAGGTTTTCGTTCATCCTACAGGTGAATACTCTGACAGTGTTCCATTCAATTCTATGGGGCAGCATGGTAACCATGTACAATGCATGCCATTGTGGTACGATAGTAGACGGTGGGAAAAGCAATACATAACCTTCTCGCTGTATGTCAAATGCCCTCCGAGAAGTGATCCTCAGAGGGCATAGCGCACATGAATGAGCCCTTACTGAGAGTCCACTTAAAACTTCATGTCCATCAAAGACTTCCCTGTCCACAGAGTCACTCTAATACAGAAGTGGAAAACTAATAGATCTCCTCACAGACTTAACAGATTATAAAAATATTTTAGTGTGAAAACTCAGAAAAGCAAACTGATATGTTAAAAATAAATAAAAAATCTACAGTATGTTGTAGGGGGACTCAGGATAATTGTTGTGTTGATGTTAGTGACAGATTGCATCATATATGGAATTTTTTGTCTTGCGGATATTAACACTTTTAGCCCGTCTCTCCCAAGCTGATACAAAATTAAACCATTTGTACTTCAAACAGAGCTACTGCAAAATGAAGGTAAATGCAGCAAAAAAGCAGCTTCTGTAAATAAAATATACCATATTTTGCTGATGACTATGATTTTATGCTCCGTTGTAAAAAATAAAGCATATATGTTAAAATTACCTTGTAGAAACTACATCCAGAAATGAATGAATGAATTCGAGTATTTATGTAGGTAATGATTCTGAACTAGAAAACAGCTATCCTCCTTGTTTCTTAGGCAAAGATCTACTGGTACTCAAAAGAGACATTAAAGTGGAATAATGATGGCAACCTCAGAGCTAAATTATGGATCATTTTTATGATTATGTCAAAGGTTTACCTTCACAGGCATGCTGTGTATGTGATATCAGTGTAACTGTATTTACTGAATATGGAGGATCATTTTAGAATGTTCACAAATAAGTATTAGAGAGCTTTTGACAGCACAAAGACTGTTAAGTTAAAAGATGTTTTTTACAATAAATGTCTTTCACTTTGACCTTTAATAGAAAAAAACATTTTGTTACACATATATATATATATATATATATATATATATATGTATATATATATACATATATATATATATATATATATATATATATATATATATATATATATATATACACACACACACATACAGCTGTGCATTAAATTGTTTATTTAATATTGTGTATTTTTTTTAATGATTATTTGCATGATTGTACCTTAGGTGAAACCAGTTTGTAAGCATCTTTTGAACTTTGCCTGTCTCTGGATGTGATCAAAGTCAGTAAATCTTCTGTCTATGGTAGGCAGTCATGGAAGGCACATTTATCAAAAAACTGTTGAGCTAGAAGGAATTTAAATGTAAGGAGGATCTAGTTTATTCCAGCAAAAAAGAACTAGTGCAACACACGTGTGTACACATTATAGCACATGACTCAGTGCCACAATCTTATGTGCAGGGCCGGTGCTACCACTAGGCAAACTAGGCAGCCGCCTAGGGCACACTGCTGCCTAGGGGCACTCGGCCACTGATTTTTCATCCATGTCTGCAAGCTCTGCGGGCTGCAGCATGTAACTAACTTGGTCTCAGGCAGATGCTTTATCTGGCTGGTAGTGTAATTTGAGGCGCAGCACTGGAGCCAACGCTAGAGGAAGCAGAGCCGATGCTTTCTGTATAGTGCCGCCTTCTGTCACATGGGCAGGGCAAAGGGGGTGGGGTCAGGGGCAGAGCCAATAAGGGAAGCAAAATTAGCTTTCGCCTAGGGTGTCAAAAATCCTTGCACCAGCCCTGCTTATGTGCATTAGTGTGTGCACCTAATGGCATGTGTGAGCATGAAAACATACTGTATCAAGCACTGCTGTTGGCGCCAAGCAGCCTATATAAACTTTGGCTCTGCATAAAGAGATTGCTTGGTAGTCTTCAGTTAGTCCCTTTGAACCTGCAACCTTTCCTGCTATTCTGCTTTACTTGCTGTGTCCTGCTCTTGAACATTTGCCTACCCAGTGTGAC
This sequence comes from Rana kukunoris, assembly GCA_029574335.1. Taxonomy (NCBI): domain Eukaryota; kingdom Metazoa; phylum Chordata; class Amphibia; order Anura; family Ranidae; genus Rana; species Rana kukunoris. The sequence continues at coordinate 128,390,716 of CM056056.1, forward strand.
CTCAGCCTGTTTACCTGATGCCTCGTATTGCCCTTTGCCTATTACCTCCACTATCTATCTGGCTGTTACCAACCTCATTTTCAATTTACACCGATGTCTGTTCTTAGCTCCTGAATTGGTACCTTGCTTCCTGGCTGTTACTAACCTCAAATCCTTGACTTTAATCCCCTCCCCTTAATTGGTACCTCACTACTTGGTTGTTACTGACCCTGCCTTGAACCCTGTCTACTATCCTGTTGCCTGCTCTGGTACCCAGGTGTTTCTGCCTCTGGTGCATGTCCAGTGGTCTCCTGATGTTCCTGCATATTTTTTTGTCCTGTAATCTACAGTCGCGTGGCCCAAGCACCAGACAGCCTTGACAGACGTGCTACTGCATGCAGCACTCACATTTCCTATTGCCATGTCCAGGGGTGTTGGACAGGAGGTGTAAAAACCCCTAGATAATTTGGTATCCACTAGGTATGTGATGAGAGATATCATAAATTTCATCTGCCACCAATTTTAAAGCATGCTATTCCACATTTGCCCTTGGAAAATCCAAAAATCTAACATCAATTGTCCGATGGAGCATACAAACAGTTGGATTTTCCGACAACAGCCTGTCATCACACAATTCCTGTCGGATAATCTGATCCTGTGTATGAGGCTTTAGTGATGCACTAATGCAGAAGATACCACTCTGCTGGACACCAAATATGCTAAAAGGTCCAAATAGCTAATATGTTAAATTTTGAAGGAGAAATATAAATTTTAAAGGATCACTAAAGGAATTTTTTTTTAGCTAAATAGCTTCCTTTACCTTACTGCAGTACTGGTTTCATGTCCTTATTGTTCGTTTTTGCTTTGAAGTTACTGTAATCTTGCTCTGTTCTCTACACTTCCTGCTTCAGATTCATTTTAAAAACAAAACACTGCCCTGGATTTGTTTGTTTTTGTTCTATGTGTCTATTTCTACTTTGCAGAAACATGAAGCCAGTTCAAAAGTGAAACTAACCTGCAGGCACATTATATGATTGATTTTTATTAGACATGTGCACAGAAAAAAAAAACTTTTTTTTTTTGTTCTGTTTCGTATCGTTCCGTTTTCGTTAGTTTTTCATAAGACGCCCGTTTTCCTGTTTGTTCCCGTTCGTTTTTCGTATAACGCGATTTTTTTGTATTCCGTTCGTTTCGTATTTTCGTTACTGTTTTATTTTCGTACATGTGGGATGGTTCGTTATTCTGTTTAATTCATGTTCGTTACTTGTTAGACAATAATTTTCGTGAATTTTCGTCAATGATTTGCAGTATCTTGAAACCCTTTTCTTTTGCTATTTTCAGTCGTATGTTCATATGACATCTATAACAAAAGATTTGCATTCTGTATTTTAAATTCCTTTTTTCTGTTCGTATTTTGGATTCAAAATACAGCATGCAAATCTTTTGTTATAGATGTCATATGAACAATGAACATAGGACTGAAAACAAACAGAAAAAGGATTGAAACAAAATACAGAATGCAAATCTTTTGTTATAGATGTCATATGAACAATGAACATAGGACTGAAAACAAACAGAAGAAGGATTAAAACAAAATACAGCATGCAAATCTTTTGTTATAGATGTCATATGAACAATGAACATAGGACTGAAAACAAACAGAAGAAGGATTGAAACAAAATACAACATGCAAATCTTTTGTTATAGATGTTATATGAACAATGAACATAGGACTGAAAACAAACAGAAAAAGGATTCAAACAAAATACAGAATGTAAATCTTGTGTTATAGATGTCATTTTTGTTCTTTTGCCGTTTTCATTTCTTGTTTTTTTTTCGTCGGATCATTCGTTCGTATTTGCGGTTGTTCGTTATGCGGCTCATTCGTAATCTCGTAGTTTTCGTATTTTGGTGCTTTAATTTTTTCGTATGTACACATTATCCTGCGGGTACGAAAATGAACATTTTCGTACGAAAATAACATTCGTACGAACGGGAATGCACATATCTAATTTTTATCTATTTTTAATCATTTTGAAAAGGAATCAGTTAACTTTTATGTCTCTATACCCTGTAAACAGTAATTTCAGCAAAAAAAAATGTTTTCCTTTAGTGACCCTTTAAGGAACATCGTGCCAACCATCAGGCTAATGTGACTGCAGGTGTTTGCAGGCATAGAAGCCTAACTAGATGCGAGACCATGCACACATACACTCATCAACATGTTCCCATTACTGCATGTGTATGGGCACATCCACCACACATACTGGGACCAAGCAGATTATTTAAACCTGAGTTCTGCATAGGATTTTTGTTTAGTGGTCCTTCAGTCTGTACTCCTGCAACTCTTGATCCTAAACTTGTGCTTGATCTTGTTACAGGCCAGGCTTTCATCTGACCTGAAAGGCAGGTTGTATTGAAGTCAATCAAACCAGCCTGCTCATTGATGAATTGAAATTCACCCAGTTCCTGCTGAACCAGATGAATTTCAATCCGTCTATGGCCAGCTTAAGTGATAGGCCCCGTATACACAGCCGAGGTTCTCGGCAGAAACCAGCGAGAAGCTCGCTGGGATCCTCATTCTGCCGAGAACCTTGGCCGTGTGTACAATCTCGGCGAGCATCCCGTCGGGAAAGCCGCCGAGAGAAAATAGAGAGCCGGTTCTCTATTTTCTCGGCGGCCCGTCGGGATTAACAGCTGGTCGCCTTTCCCGACAGGATGGTCGCCGATTCTGACGGCCGGCCGAAAACCTCGACGGGCGGAACGATGTGTTCCGCCCGTCGTGGTTCTCGTACGTGTGTACGGGGCCATACAGATATTCTTAAACGTCAATCTCTCACATTATTGTTTGGACATGGCAACAAGTGATACATACATTGATGTTGTAAATGCTGTATGTTTACATTAAAACATGTGATGGTGTCTACTTGTTGTGTAAAGGTTTACCTGCTAAGTTAACCTTCCCCAGTGACAGTCCCTCTCAGTTTTTCCGGCACAGACTGTGGGTAGAAAAATGTATGGGAAGGGTGGGAGTGAATTGTTACCAAAATGCCATAAAACTATCCCCTATTTTGTAGACTCTATAACTTTTTAGCAAACCAATCAATAAACGCTTATTGCGATTTTTATTACCAAAAATATGTAGAAGATTACGTATCGGCTTAAACTGAGAAAAAAATATGCTTTTTATATATATATATATATTTTTTTGGGGGGGGGGGAATATTTATTATAGCAAAAACAGAGAGGTGATCAAATACCACCAAAAGAAAGCTCTATTTGTGGGAAAAAAAGGACATCAATTTTGTTTGGGAGCCACGTCGCACGACCACGCAATTGTCAGTTAAGGCGACGCAGTGCCGAATCGCAAAAAGGGGCCCGATTCTTTAGCAACAAAATGGTCTGGGGCTTAAGTGGCTAAACAAAGTTTAAAAAAAGAAAAGAGTGAACACAACACGTTGTAACACTGTATCCCAGGGCACGTGCACAATGCACACAAGTATACGTACATGAATGGTTCCTAAAGGAGATGAATGGATTGGATTCGGTGCTAAAGACATTAGGTAAATTCCAAGAACTACAACACTTTACCCTTCTGAATTACATTTTAATATAATGAACTACATGACTAATTTTACTATTCAAGAACTTGAGCTCTTTACTATTCTCTATGCCATTCTGATCCTGCCAAGAGACAAATGAAAAGATTTCCATCAGCTTGCAGTATCTACAATACATTCCTGTAACATATAAATAGGCATGTCTCACAACTTAAGTCAATGGCTTCTTCTGGAAGGAGCTTAGTGAATATTGACATCTTCCTACATGTGTACATAGACATTCTTTCGGTTTGATGCCAAATGGGATTTGAGGTAAGTACACCGCAGAAAACAAATCAAGACAGGTCACTGCACAGCACAAGGCAAAACAAGATACCATAGCAAAAAAAGTAATAAAATCCCTTACGGCGCATTCCTGTGCAAATAACAAACAATATAAAAAAAGTAAGGCATGGTTGGTTATACACAAAGATGTCATGAGCTATTTTTATGCAGAATGCTAAAGGCATTTTGCAAATGATATCTTCTCTCTTGAGAACACATTTTAATTCAAGCAATAAGAATATAAGCCTTAATATTCTATGCATTGTAAGCAATGTATTTGTACAGTTCAGTACATTTTCTGATTATATGTCAGGCATTGTATGATGTCTCTATAACAACTTAAAAAATGTATCCAAACCAAAAAAATGTGTTTTCCCTGTCCTGTAAACTTTATGTTATGGCTTTCTTAAACAAATAATCTATCCTCTTGTAATCATGTCTGCCTAAAAGTGCTTTCCTCTGAAACAATGTACCCACATGCAACCTTATTTAAATGTAAACTAGTGCTTTTAGGAAGGGGCGGGGTGTGTGTGATGTTTTAGGGGGGGGGTTATTTGTGGGATACTAGCTACAGCTGGAGAGTGAAAAGGGAGCATCAGTATGACGAAATGGGACATTTCACATAATAGGTAGTGTGCAGTAATCCACGTGGGGTGATTTACTAAAGCTCGAGAGTGCAAAATCTGGTGTAGTTATGTATAAAAAAACAATTAGCTTCCAGGTTTTAAGCTGCACCATTTTTTTTACAGTTCTAGTAATTCAACCCCAAGGGTTCACCAGTAGGGATGAGCCGAACACTCCCCAGTTCGGTTCGCACCAAAACATGCAAACAGGCAAAATATTTGTTCGAACACGCAAACACTGTTAAAGTCTATGGGACACGAACATCAAAAATCAAAAGTGATAAAAAGTGTTTGGGGACCTGGGTCCTGCCCCAGGGGACATGTATCAATGCCGTTTCCCATGCTTGTCCCTGCACAAAGTGTAATTTCTGAAGGAAAAAAGGTAAAACTACTAGCGGCTATTCATGAATTGTCAGTCCCGGCAATACAAAGAAAAGTAATTGAAAAAATGACAGGGGTCCCCCCCAGTCCATTACCAGACCCTTTGGGTCTGGTATGAATATTAAGGGGAACCCCTGACATTTTTTTAAATTACTTTTATCTGTATTGCCGGGACCCGACAATTCATTAATAGCGTGAGTAGTTTTAGATGACTTTTTTTTTCTTCAAAAATTTTATTTTGTGCAGGGAACCAAAATTGACATGAATACTTTAGATTTGAACACATTTAACAAATTTAATTTAAATTGAACTACTAATATTTCACTTTTATTGTTTCACTTTAAGCATTATTAAAATCACAGGACCCAGGCCCCCAAACACTTTTTAGGACAATAACTTGAAAATTAGCACTTTAGAATTTTCCCATAGACTTTTACAGAGTGTTCCGTGGCTTTTCAAATTTGCCACGAAAACACCCCAAATTGTTCGCTGTTCGACTAACTCATGTTCGACTCGAACTCGAAGCTCATCCCTATTCACCAGTCATACATTGGGCATACAGTAAGCTACCTTACCTTAACCGGCTAATATAAATTACACTTTTTTAGGAAACTGTTCACAAAGTGAAATCAAGTGAAAATAGAATGCCATGTCTGGAAACTAGTGTAAAAAGAATGGAACTGACACCTATCCTGAGGAATTAATATAGTGGGCAATGCTAAGACAGCAGCAAGCCAGGATACACAAGCACAATTAAAAACAGTCATTGATTTAGAAAAGTTAATAATGTGACAAGGCAGTACTGAGACAGAGAAGCAAGTAAGGACACCGGTTAATAATAAAGAATATAACATATACTGTATACAGTGTAATCACTATATACTGTGTGTGTATATATTACAGGGCTCAAAATTTCAAGTCCTGAGCTACTAGCCAGGCCTCAAGTGTTACTCGCCACCAGTTGCCCCACCTAATTCATACACTGCCCCATGCCTAATTGCACCTGTAAAAACCCTCGATTATCTCATGGAATGGCACTGTTAAATTTTTTATGCAGAATCAAGTTACAAAATTAACTATTACAAACAACAACTTTAACAAAATGGCACAGGGCACCGGGGGCAGACCAGAGGGACAGGGCACTGGGGGCAGACCAGAGGGACAGGGCACTAGAACTGGGTCTCTTCCCCATTCTCTTGCTGTCTCCTCTGCAACTCCCATCCATCCTCTCTCTCTCTCTCCCCCCTCTCCTATTCATCTCATCATCAGGAGCCTGTGTGTGCGGCTCCACGCTTGCATGTCCCCACGTCCCCCTTTTATTCAGGCTGGCAGTGAGGAGAGGAGCTGCAGCACAGCGGGTGGGAGTACAATCCAGCGCCAAGATCCACACAACTGCACAGCCATTGACACCATAGCACAGCACACACTGACACAGCACAGCACACATTGAGACCAGTCCGCTTGCAGTGCTCAGGCTGAACTGTTGGACACTTACATAGAGCACAAGGAGAAGTTAACTGCACAAACTGGAAGGCTGCCACTCTCATGTCAGGGCAACTTTCAGTGAGCGCTGCACCAGAGTGGTAATTTTCACAATCCTCCACCTCACTCATTACTTTCTGCTCTCCAGCTACATTGGTCGGGGGGAGGGGGGCAGGCTCAGAGAGGTCATACTGTTAGGTACCATGGCTTAAAGGGGTTGTAAAGACAAAAATATTTTCCTCTTAAATTAAAGTCTGACAGTAGCTGATAAAGTAAAAAGTAATGTTTTGCATTATAACTAGTTTGATACCTGTTGAAATCGAGCTGTTTTATTCACCTCCAGCACTCCTGAATCATTATTCTCACTCACTTCCTGGTTTGCGGTGCGCATTCATTCTTGCTACATTAAGGCCTAATGGGAACTACAGTCCCCATTAGGCTTAGCCTCCATGCCTGTGAGGGATAAGAGGGATAAGAGAGCATCTTCAAGCAGGGCTGTAGTCATAGGGAGGGGGCGAGCATATTCTGCTTTCCACCATGCAAAACGGCTCAGGTGCTGGTGGAAAGCAAGAAGAGGAGAGACAGAAAATGGCATTTTCAAACCTGGAATACTGTATTTTGGAGGTCAAAAGGAAAAACGAGGTAAGTGATATTTAAATGCTCTAGCTTACAGCAATCAATTGATCTAATAAAAAACAAACCTTTAGTGTTCCTTTAATGAGAATTGTAAGGAGAGCACCTGTGTACTGCTCTACCTGTGCGCGGATCACTAGACTACTTTTCCTGAGCATGCACCCTTCCTCTTCGGCCGCCAATCTCATGGGCACTCTAAGTGTAGGCACAGATTGGAGGGAGATTGGTCATGCAGCCCTGTCATCACTCGCCCCCAGCTTAAATCCACTCGCCAAATGTTAGCAGGAAATTTTGAGGGCTGTATATATATATATTGTAAAGCTGAGGTAGTTAGCCTGTATTTGTGGGAGGGGGCTATTCAACTACTAACTAGACGCTAGCCTCTAGGGGTCACTGTGTTACATTTTGTCCCCCCTGTTTTTCCCTCTTATTTAATTTCCCACTATCATATCTAGGGTAAATAGCTCCCCTGACATCTCTGCAGAGACTCTCTGGGCTGCCCACAAGGCAACCATCAGAGGCAAACTAATCCAAATCAAGGCAAGACTTAATAGGGCTCGCAGAGCGGACATAGAGAATCTGGAAAAAAAATTCCAGGCGCTCCGTATGGACCATAAAAGGGACCCGGGCCGATGCCCTATGTCTCACATTGACTCTGCCCGCCTGGAACTAAACCTTGCTCTAACTGCCAGAGCTGCGACCAGCCTGCGATGGCAGGGGGCGAGATTCTACCATATGAAAGACAAACCGGGACACCTCTTAGCTTCCAAACTCACCCCGCGGCCACGAACGTTCGCTTTATCTAAAATTAACATAGCAGGCCAACCCCCCACGGCGAACCCTCTTAAAATCCTGCGGGCGTTCCACTTATTTTACACAAATCTGTATAAGGGACGACAGACTAAGGCAACACCTACCAGGACTGGGTTCCTGGATGATCTACCTATACCCACTTTATCAAAGGACCACAGAGACCGACTCGAGCCCCCGGTTTCCACTGCAGTTTTGGAAGTTATCAAGGGTTTAAAGAGAGGCTCGGCCCCGGGCCCGGACGGTTTCTCAGTTCCTTACTATAAGGCCTCGTACACACGAGGGGATATGTCCGCTGAAAACGGTCCGATGGACCGTTTCAGCAGACATCTCCGTTCGTGTGTACGGGCTAGCGGACAGATTTCTCCACCCGACAGATTTCAAAGCATGCTTTGAAATCTATCCGGTGGGAATCTGTCCGCCCGACATGTCTGCTGGTTAGTACACTTACCAGCAGACATGTCGTCCCCCACCGCCGCCGCTCCGCCGCCGAATGGATTCGGCGCATGCGCGGAAGTGTTTAACTTCCTGGTGCGGTGACGTGGCGGCGTCAACGTCACCGCCGCATCACCGCCATGTCGCCGCGCCGTCCGGAGGCGGGGAATTTGATCCGATGGTGTGTACACGCCATCGTATCTAACTCCCGATCGGACATATCCGATGGAAATGGTCCGCGGACCGTTTTCATCGGATATGTCCGATAGTGTGTACGAGGCCTAAGGCCTTCGCACACATTTTAGCCCCACACCTATCAAATTTTTTTAACTCCAAGACCAAGGGGGACCCTCTAGACGCGCAGCTTAATACGGCCTTTATCTCCGTCATCCCTAAACCTGACAAGGACCCGGGTGAAGTTAGTAATTATACGCCAATATCCCTGATCAATAATGATCTAAAAATCATGACTAAAATCATGGCCGACAGATTAGCATCCTTCATTGGTGTATACATACACAAAGATCAGGTCGGGTTTATTCCTGGGCGTCAGGGCCCAGATCAAGTCAGAAGGGTAATAGACGTAATGTCTCTACTGCAATCAGGATGGGATGGCGGAGGTGCTCAGGCAGGGATGTTGTTGTCGCTGGACCTTCAAAAGGCCTTCGACTCGGTCTCTTGGCCCTATATACTGGGGTTTCGGTCCTAATTTTACTGGACTAATTAGATCTCTATACTCTAATCCTGAAGCCAGGATCTAATTGCAGGGCTTGTACTCCGATCCCATTAAAATACGCAACGGGACCCGCCAAGGATGCCCCCTATCACCGCTAATCTTCGCCATTGCGATTGAATCCTTGGCCATTGCCATCAGGTCCAACCCCAACATTGCCGGAATGCGCTGCGGCTCTACTGTTCACAAATGCGGTCTGTTTGCAGACGATTTGATTCTCTTTATCACCTCGCCCTACACGTCCCTGCCAGTAGTATGTAAAACACTTGAAGACTTTGCAACCATTTCAGGTTTAAGGGTTAATTACACTAAGTCTATGGCCCTTAACATCTCCCTCCCGGGGGCCCCTGGTGGCTCGGTTGAAGGATTATACCTGGCCAACTACCCCCCCATTTATAAAAAATTAGAACTTGACCTTAAACAATGGCACCCGCACCGACTCTCTTGGCTAGGGAGGATAAACTCGGTGAAGATGACCCTGCTCCCGCGGCTCCTATACCTCTTTTGTGCGCTCCCGATCTCGATCAGGAAGGACCACTTAGACTCGTTCCAAATCAAGGTTATCAAATTTGTATGGGGAAAGTCGGGCCACCGCCTAGCTAAGCACACTCGTTTTAGACTCAGACACAGTGGGGGACTGGGACTGCCCAACCTACTCTGGTACTACCAAGCGGCTAGACTTGCCCAGATCTCCACGGTCTATATAGCAAATCCGCCAAACCTGATTGGGTGGACATGGAGAGACAAGCGGTTCCTGCCTTCACCCTTGACTTTCTCCTATGGTTCCCCCCTAGGGCTAGACCCCCCACTCTTTGTCCGTCTTTATCACACACTTTTGCAATCTGGGACAAGCTTAAGCATGACCCTTCCTTAGTTTCCCCCTGTAAACCCCTGAGTCACATCTTTCATAACCCCGACTTCCCCCCTGGAATGGACATCAGAGCATTAAAATGGTGGCTGGACAAGGGGATGTATTGGATCAGACACTTCCTTTCTCCTGCAGGACCTCTCTCCCTTTCCCACTGTGTTAAGACCCTGAAACTACCCCCATAAGAGGGATTCAGGTACCATCAAATATCCCACTTTCTTCACTCAATTTGGGCCACGAAACCTGCCCCTCCCCAACTCACACCCTATGAACAATGGTGCGGATACCTTCTGGAGCAAAGGGGGGGGGATCTCCTTAATCTACTCGTCACTGGCCAAGGATATGCAGAAAGCGCCCTACATGTTAGCCTGGGAGGAGGACTTACAGCTGAACTGGGACCTGGAAACTTGGCACAAAGCCGTGGGATCCTCGTTTAGGGGCGTACTCAATATTTCGCTTGTTGAAGCCAATCTAAAAGTTTTCACCAGATGGTACCTCACCCCTGCCCGGCTTTCGGCTATGTACCCTTCGACCTCCCCCTTATGTTTTAGGGGGTGCCAGTTGAAGGGCTCCAGAGTGCCCTAAAATTAGAAGTTTTTGGAATAAAATTTTCCATATAGCATCCAAAATCACCGGACTTGTCATCCCCAGGTCCCCATCGACGGCCCTTTTCAACCTCCTCCCCTCCAGGGCCCCGAAGTCCACCCGTAAACTTATATTCTTTGTCCTCTTGGGGGCTAAAATCACCTTGGCCAGGTCATGGAAACACCCCAAGGTATCTATCACAGCAGCTAAAAGAAAAATGTCCTGGATTATGTCCCAAGAGAAGATGATGAGTTCTATCCTGGATACTTCCCCTCAATTTAGGGAGATATGGGAGCCTTGGGCTATCTATATGGGGATTGGAAACTCCATTTATCTGTCAAGTTGACCCTCCTGGGTATGAACAGTAATAGCTGACCGCCGATGTACTTCTCTTTTCCTTTCACATCTATCTCTTTCTTTCTCTCCCTTTCACCTCCCCCTGCTTACCACCCTTAACTCCCCACGCCATGGGGGACTTATCCCTGGGCCTTGCTTTTCCTCAGAGCTCTATTGAATTCTCTAAGCCCAGCTTAGGTCTCTCCCACGGTTATTGAATCCGTTTTTTTGGGGGGGTTTTAGTTGGCTACATACAAGTACAGCTAACCTCCCGTATGGGCTGTTCCTCCATTTACGATGTTCTCTTACAAGTATTGCGTCTAGACAAGCATGGTGGGCAGGGATCCTCTCTGTAACCCTCCGCACAGCTTGCTCCCAGTGGGGTGCGGGGGTGGGTTAGCAGAGGAGCCAGCTCCAAGGGGCCTCTGGGCCTGAACGTCCTTGACGCCCTAGTACGCATACGCTCCTTCCTTTTCTCTCGTATTTTTCTCTCCAATAGCTCTTGTAAAGAACAGACCACAATTTAGCATTTTCAAACTGTACTGAAACTGTTTGCTTTGATTATTTGACTTCCCCCTGTACTGTTTAGCCATGTATTCTTCTGAAAAACTCAATAAATACTTTAAACATAAAAAAAAAAAAATATTAATCATGCAGAGCATGGAACCAGAGAGTCCATTGCTCTGCTGTGCTGTAAATGAGGCAGATTTGCACATAACCTTTACCCCGTGTCAGGCTTTCTAGGGGAGAGTAAAAACATTTCCCTTACCTCAGGGGTGGCAAACTCAAATTCATCGAGGGCCGCATCAGCAGTGTGGTTGCCCTCAAAGGGCCAGTTGTATATGGGTCGCACTACATACAGAATGCAGAGTTCAGGATTACGTCAGGATTATGCTACGTACACAGTACAGGAATTCAGGGGTCCGCACAGACCCCCATTACATCTGAGTCCGCACAGAGCACCATTACATCAGAGTCCGCATAGACCCCCATTACATCAGAGTCCGCATAGACCCCCCAGTACATCAGAGTCCGCATAGACCCCCATTACATCAGAGTCCGCACAGACCCCCATTACATCAGAGTCCGCACAGACCCCCATTACATCAGATTCCGCATAGACCCCCATTACATCAGATTCCGCATAGACCCCCATTACATCAGAGTCTGCATAGACCCCCATTACATCAGAGTCCGCATAGACCCCCATTACATCAGAGTCCGCATAGACCCCCATTAGATCAGAGTCCGCATAGACCCCTTTTAAATGCTGTGGACTCAGATGTAAAGGGGGAACTCTGATGTAAGGGGGGTTCTGCCCACCAAAGCCCCCCTCTTGCACCAGAGTCCACAGAGCACCCTTAAATTCATTTAAAATATACACTGGGAGGTGGGAGAGGGTGAGCTTACTCACCCCAGGATGGAGGGTCAGGGGCAGGCTGCCTGCATCTTCCTTAACATTTTCCCAGGGATGTGTGAGCGGGGAAGACACAGGGGGTGTGGGCGTGCCATACAGTGTAGAGAGGCGGGAAGAGGGAGGGGAGGGTTCGAGCAGCAGCCGAACTGTCAGCGTGGATTCTGAGCTGTGTGTGAGAGAGACACACAGCTCAGCCAATCGGCCGCGCCGGAGATGACACAGGCACAGCCGCATAGCAGTAGGTGAGCTGCGGCCACAACCTGTGTTAACCCTGTCCAGGCTGCGGGCACCGCTTACCTCCCGATGTGCGGCCTGAGCAGGCGGCACTGGAACAAGCGGTGGAGGCTGGCGGACCACATGACAAGGCTTGGCGGGCCGGATTCGGCCCGCTGGCCTTGTGTTTGCCACCCCTGCCTTACCTGATCACACAAACTTTTTTCAGGGGGGGGGGGTTATCATTTTAAGGTCACCCATGCAATATAAATGTACATTCTCTAGGTTATATTTATATGGGCTTGGTATGCCTGGCCGGAGTCATTTCCAATACAAAGTGATGCTGAATTATCTCTTATATAACACACATATATCTTTGGAAAGATATATGTGTTATATAAGAGATAATTCAGCTTCCCTTTGTATTGGAAGTTACTCAGACAGATGTGTACCATGCTCATATAAATATAGCCTAGAGAATGTACATATTTTTATATTGCAATACATCTGTTATGGCCATATTTTGATCTTGATGAAAACAGCCTATACAAAGTGAAGATGAGGACCGCCGCACAAATGTATACGTCGACAGAATGCCACGGCTAGGCAAATGGGTGGCCGAGACCAGAAGTCTTTTACTTACATGCTTTGTTTATGCCATTTTAACTGTGAGTGTATATACCATTTAATAAACTACTTTTATCAAATTTACTGCACCCCCCCACCACCTCCTTTCTCCTCTGTTATGTTCTTTGATCATGTAAACCCGGGAAACCTGACCTTAATTGGATTGAACAAGAAATTGATCTGCCAGTGATCGCTAGACCAGTGGTATTCATGAGAGAGGCTCACTTATGAGCCAGATGAGGTGAGAGGCTTGAGGAAACGTGGGCACTTGCAGCGAATGAAGGCCTTGTATGTACATTATTTTGGATTGCTCAGAAAAATTCCAGCACAGAGACTATTTCTTGCACGTTTTTTGCCTGGAAAGTTCAGAGTTTGACTTTGCACATTAGGCTATTGGCACAGTTTTTGTTTTACACATTGTTGTGTCTGAATTAGTTGAAATCACTGTTTGCACACTTATGTTGTATTATTGGTTATTTGCACTATTGATGCTCATTTATTTGCATATTTGCACAGTTGTTTAATTACGCAATTCGGCACAGATTGGGCACAGATTATTAACAATTTTTTGCACTTTATTATATATATTTTATTTTTTTATTTGCCTAGTTCTACATTTGCACAGGAAAATTGTTCACAAGTTGAATTTGATACAGAATTAATTGTATTGCACGTATTGCTGATTTGCACAGGATTATTTGGCACGTTATAATTTATACTATATTGTTTGATTTAGTAAGAGCCACCAGTAAATCCCTTTCATTGCTTTCCACCTAGGTTCACATTGTCATGCGATTTTTAGAGATCAAATCGCATGACAAGTCGCAGCCTATTGGCGGCAATGGCACTGTTCCAGTCGGTGCGACACCGATTTAGTGGCGCCGCACCGATTTGCAAAAGTAGTTCCTGCACTACTTTTGCCGATTTCAGGTGCGATTTCTATAGACATCTGTGTATGAAGCCACACAAATGTCTATCAAGTAGCACCTGAAATTGCGCTGACCTTGCTACTTTGAAATTGCGCTACTTCAAGTAAAGTAGCACGATTTCAAAGTAGCATCAGTGTGAACCAGGGCTTAGTGTGTGAACACCTGATTGGTGGCTGCTGCTTTTTTTTTCGATTTTAGAGTTAGCCTTTTACCCTTGTGGTCCGGAAATTAGTTACCCTTTTTATCACTCTGATCGAATGTTCCCTCTCATCGGGAGCAGCGATCAGTGACATGTCACTCGTAGCCACTCCTCCTAACAGTTAAAGTCACTCCCTAGGACACACTCAACCCCTTCAGCGCCCCCTACAGGGTAACCCCTTCACTGCCAGTGTAATTTTTACCGTAATCAGGGCATTTTTATAGCACTGATCACTGTAAAAATGAAAATGGTCCCAAAATGGTGTCAAAAGTGTCTGATGTGTCCGCCATAATGTCGCAGTCACGCTGATTACCACCATTACTAGTAAAAAAAATATATTAATAAAAATGCCATAAAACTATCCCCTATTTTGTAGATGCTATAACTTTTGCGCGAATCAATCAATAAGCAATTATTGCAATTTACCAAAAATATGTAGAAGAATACGTATCAGCCTAAACTAAGGAATAAATGTGTCTCCTTACTTGCTTAGTATTGTTGTAATCCATTTTGTTCTTTATAATATCGTCACTGTTGCATGCTCATTTGTCCCCTGATTGAAGGGCAGGCTCTGCATGCTTGTCTGTCCATTGATAGGACTCCCTACGGCACAACACTCAAATCCCACATGACTGTAGAATCATTTATAGCTACCTCCTACACCCCATGTGAACATGTGAGACATCACATGGCGTGTAAACCTGGGCATCGGACTGCATACTGCAGTGTTATCAGCTGCAACCAAAATAAATACTGTGAACAGTTTTAAACAGTAACATGCGATTTGGGCTGAATTACAATGGCTATAGTTTGATAATTACTTAATATAATGGACTAAATGAAAAGCAGCATCAGAGTCAGCAAGTTTACTTTTTCTTTAACCCCTTATGGACCGCCGCATGTACATTTACGTCGTATTAATGTTTTGTTCAATAGACTGAGCTTCCCATAAAACACCAAACTAATTTGCATTTTAACAAATTCACACTAAAATGCCTTGCAAATTAATTTCTCACTGAGTGCATTTGTGCTGTGTTGATAACAGTATTGCCATTGAGATGGACATTTCTGGCCAAGGAATGTCCTGCTGTTATTAGTATTTCATTTGCTGGCCACTTGCCTTTACATATTCTGCAATGGCTATGTGGAGAGCTGGCTGAAAAAGCAGCATGTGGAAAAAGGATCCATGGCCCATCATAATGATGGTTTGTCCTGCCAAACAATCTGAAAGTGGCCTCTTCACCGTAATAAACTTTCAAGAGCAAGATGGTGCAAATGTCATACTAATCCAGTCTAAAAACTTCAACTAAAGAGCTCCGTGATTTTAATAAGTGACCTAATTCATACCACAAAATAAAAGATATGCATTCATCTTACAACATTATACGTTTAAAAAATAACTGTAGATTTAAAACACATAAGGGTAATTCAGTAATGCATTTATGACACTTATGGTGGTATGGTCCCTTTACAATGTCTTGCACAAAATTCATGAAAGCTTAGTTTCAGTAACAGTTCTAAAATGGTATGAGAGATTCACGCAGTTCTTATTTGCATTACTTTTACAATGTGTTGCTTTGGCTTTGACGTATTTAGAAAAAATTACTTCTAATTTATAGATAATGATGTTTGAGGTAATTAAGACAAAGTTGCTCAAAGTTGGCGTACAGATAGGCTAGAGTTATTGGGAAAGGGAAGGTGTTGCACTGCTAAATGTCTTACTGTGTGTATATATATATATATATATATATATATATATATAGATATAAATATATTTGCTAGGACCTAGACATGTGCACACTAAAATATTTTGTTTCGGAATTTAATTTCCATCCGAAAAATACATTTTGTTACTCCCAAATTTGTTTTTATTTATTTTGTTTCGTTAAAAAATGCATTAGTCCGAAAATCCAAATTAATTAAAGGGTTTGTAAAATATATATTTTTTCCCCCTAAATAGCTTCCTTTACCTTAATTATTTTACCTAAAACCGGTAAAATAATTAGCTTCCTTCACAACAGGTAGGATATAACTGGTTGGCCGCCAAACTCTTGGTCCCTCCCACACTGAGGTAGGGTTCCTCCATGGTTCAGGATGTGGGTAGGCTGCAGGGCTCCACCAACACGTGTCTCAGTTTCCAAGAGTGTTCATCCTTGCTTATACTGTAGATTGTAAGTTACTTCATACTGCTTCACTGACACAGGTGCCAACGTCCCTCTTCTGCCTTTCAAGCCTCCCTTGCCTGGGGCTTAACCCCTTTGGGATCAGAGTCCTGGTAGCCAGGGTTTGGATATTCTTCCCACCTAAATCTCTTTGAACCTCCGAAATTCCGGGTCTCTCATATGCACTTATCAAACTACAGAGTACTGGAAATCAATCCATTCTCTAGACAACCATCCTCCAAAGCACCTCACCCTAAATAAGTGAGAACCTCTGTGTACTGCAATTTTTGCCCAAAATGGTCTCCCTTAAAGGGACTACAATTCAAATATCTATGAAATGTGGATGAATTCCCATGTTTTGCTATTATTTGTTTGTTGTTAACATTGTCATGTTACAACATGCTCTTTGGTTATTCCCATTTTTTAATGCAGGTTCCAGGACAATGGTCTTGATTCTGATTCCATACATATTGTTCTATTTTTTGTTTTGTTTTTTTAGATTTCATGGGTTTTTTCAGGACCCCACAGTTTAGACCTTTTAAATCAAGTATATAATGCCATTTTAGGATCTATCCTCACAGGTTTCCTAAAATGTGCGGTTTCATGATCCCAATACCAATAAGAGATGTTGCCAACCTTTCTTTTTCTTGCTTCTATTCTGACACAGAAAAACAACAATTTGTTTTCCTTAACCAGAGATATTTGAACAAGAAAACAATTATATCTTGATTTTGAAGTGGAACTTCTTGAACTGGGGTGACCTGAGTATTCTGAAACAGGCTCTTTGGGAGACTGCAATGCCAAAGTCAGCTAGTAATGACTGAGAAGCCTTTTTACAAACAGACAAGAGGCTGAGCTTATTGGCAATAAAAGGGATGTTGATTGGAATCCAAATCTAAGCTGTGAAACACCTCACTCTGGAATTTATAGTAATAACAAAAGTGTTTTCATATTGTAAACTGTATAGTGTACTGTATGTATTATGCTGTTGAAAGTAGTGAGCAGTTAATAATGAGAGAAAAATCAGCCCATTTGGGTGGAGCAAGGGGGACTATACACATCACACTTTTTTGGAGAAAGGACAAGCCTGATCTGAGCATTGCAGGGAATCATTGGGTAAAGCTGACTATAAATGGCTAAAATTGTGAATGAAAAGTCTTAGGAAGGGTCTTAGGAAAATGTGTACAAAAAATCTCATTCTCAGAAGATGTGTTTGTCGTTCAAAAGATTGTGTTTGCATTTAACATTTGATTTTGGAATCAATGGACTTTAGCAAATGAAAACCACATACACCAGAAGAAATTTCAAATCTTTCCACCCATGAGGTCAAAGTGATGGACTTCTCTTCCATCCCCTATAAATTAAGAGTTTATTTTCTTAATTTATTTTTTGGCAACCGGGACCAGGACATCTTGCTACACTGGACTTACCACTTCTAAGTTGGACCACCAACACAGGGCTTTATAGCCCAACGGAGCATATGAATACCGGATCCCTCAGGGGATTGATTGATTACAAACACCCCTTATTTCTATAGCTACAAGCTACTTTTTGAGGTGTAGTGCCCCATACAGCCGTTTGGTGTCCCATATACGGTATTTTTTTGCTCCACCAGACACACTTCTCCCCCCCAAAGAAATGGGGGGAAATGTCTGTGTGTCTTATGGAGCGAATATTCACCAGACCCGACCCATATCCAAGCCATCTTCCTGGCTCTGTCCCTCCAAATGTGACTTCACAGCTCTGTCTTTTCTCTCCTCTCTGACCACCGGGAACTGAGTGTGTTATGCCCGCCTATGATTGCTGCTTGTATAGATCTGGACACCAGCCACCTGTTTGCCTCTGTTCCTCTACTCTGGACTGCATAGCACTGTCCCTCCCACCTGCTCTCTGACCATCGGGAAAGGAATGTGGCTTTCCTAGGCTGACCCTGGATCTGGATCCTACACCCTCCGCCCCCCTTATTTGACATTTGACAGTTTGAGAGTGGGAACATCCTCCACACCCTTCTGTGAATATCTCACTGTCTCTACACAGGATCAAGCCAGCCACCCATCCCTCTGGGACTTGAGAGGCTGATATGCTAGTCGTGAGTTACTGGGATTCCCAGCCTCTATCTATTTGATCATCTGTATAATGTTTAGGAAAGGATACATTTGTCTTTAAAGCTTGTTACTTTTTACTAGGGATGAGCTTTGAGTTCAAGTAAAACTCATGTTCGACTCGAACATTGCCTGTTCGCCGAACAGCGAACTATTTGGGGTGTTCGCGGCAAGTTCGTGTGAACTTTAGAACCCTGTTAAAGTCTATGGGACTCGAACGTTTGAAATCTAAAGTGCTAATTTTAAAGGCTAATATGCAAGTTATTGTAATAAAAAGTGTTTGTGGGCCTGGATCCTGCCCCAGGGGACATGTATCAGTTTTAAAAACTGAAGTTTTTTTGGCAGCAGTGATTTTAATAATTCCTTTAAGTGAAACAATAAAAGTGGAATATTCCTTCAAATTTCGTACCTGGGGGGGGGGGGGTGTATAGTATTCCTGTAGAGTAGCGCACTTGTTTCCCATGCATAGAACTGTCCCTGCACAAAGTGTCATTTCTGAAGGAAAAAAAGTAATTTAAAATTACTCGCGGCTATAATGAATTGTCGGCTCCTGGCAATACAGAGAAAAGTCATTCATAAAAAAAAAAAAGTGTGGGGGTCCACGGCATTTTTTTTTTAAATTTGGGGTGGAGTTCCCCTTAAAATCCTGAAGGGTCTAGAATGGATATTTGGGGGGAACCCCACGTCATTTTTTTTTTATTTGATGGCGGGGTTCCCCTTAATATCCACACCAGACCCGAAGGGCCTGGTAATTGAATTTGGGGAGACCCCCACGCATTCTTTTTTTCTGAATGACTTTTCTCTGTATTGCTTGGTATCCGACAATTCACTATAGCCACAAGTGATTTTAAATTACTTTTTTCCTTCAGGAATTACATTTTGTGCAGGGACAGTTCTAAGCACAGGAAACAAGCACTACTTTACACGCATACTATACACCCCCTAGGTACGAAATTTAAAGGAATATTTCAATTTTATTGTTTCACTTTAAGCATTATTAAAATCACTGATCCTGAAAAAACAGCAATTTTTTTAAACTTTTTTTGCATTGATACATGTCCCCTGGGACAGGACCCGGGTCCCCAAACACTTTTTAGGACAATAACTTGCATATTAGCCTTTAAAATTAGTACTTTAGATTTCAAACGTTCGAGTCCCATAGACTTTAACAGGGTTCTAAAGTTCACACAAACTTTTGGTCTGTTCACAGGTTCTGATGTGAACCAAACCCAGGGGTGTTCGGCTCATCCCTACTTTTTACTAGGAATTTTCTGGTTTATTGACAAAATACTGGATCAGCGCTCCTTCTGTTGGTTTTTTCACTGGGTTGGCAGACCGTATGTAAGTTCACCACATTAACTATTTAATAAACTATCTTTTATACATGTAACTTTTAGAGGTTGTTAATCATTATGCAATCTGAAAGACTGTCATTTTTTCCCCATATCTACATTGAGACCATTTGGTTTAGAATATTTTTTTTCTTGTTTTCCTCCTCTAAAACCTGGGTGCCTCTTATGGTCAGGTGCGTCTTATGGAGCGAAAAATATGGTATGCTCTGTCCTTGAACCAGTTATACACAATTATTTTCCCTTTCTTTTGCCTTCCCCTCTTTCCTCTTTTAGTGGATCAGACATCTCATGTTTCCCTCTATGGCTATGAATCAATAGGATCTCCTGGGAAACCCTTTGTTGAAACACGCAGTGATCCTTTGGGTATTGACATTCTGACTCCTGTGGCTGGCCCTCTATACACTTTATATTGTATATATGTGTGTGTGTATATATATATATATATATATATATATATATATATATATATATTGTTGTATCCAAATTGTTAGGCCTCCCACTAGATTTCTTTGCCTAGCAATACATACACATTTGCTATGATGAAGGCTTAGGCCAAAAAGTGTCAGAATTTTGGATGATGCTACTGCTATGATGGTAAAATAAAGTTTTCTATGGAGAAGCTGTCAAGTTGCTGGCTTGTACTTGTTAAGGATTCAATGTGAACTCAATTATCCAGGGTACCACTCTGCACACTAATTGCATTATACAGCGGTAGAGCTTGGGTGAGTTTTCTATTGCTACATTTGGGAAGACGTCCCATATTTTTACATTTTTATTCAGTCAGTATGACATATTTTAATATTATCTATAAAATTCTGTATATTTTTACAATTTGAGTACGTGTTTCCTCACTGGTATTATTAATGGTATTATTATTGGCTACCTTCAACTACTTGCCAACCAGCAGCCGGAGTTGAACTGTGGCAGGTTGGCATGGCTGCGCGAATCAACGTCATTGTACGTCGGCTGTTTTAGAAAGCTGGAGGGGTGCAGTGCAATGCCGGAGCCGATGCACAAGGCCACCTGTAATAGCTCCTCAGAGAGCAAGAATGGGGATCTGTCAATGTACACAGACAGATCCCCATTCTAAGTAAGTACCCTGAGTAAGGGTAAATTTACACTCTATACCCCGGATACTTTCTTGTATTTGCTACATTCACTTACATTTATAAATATTTAATCCCTTCTCTTTTACTTTTCATATAGAACGATGGCTGGTAGCAGCACTATTTTATGATTATATATATTTTTATCTATGCTGGAAAAGCTCTTATCCTTGACCTCACCGTCAACCCACAGGTACTTTTCCTTGTGTACTTTTCACATACTACTTCACTATCCTTGCACCTCTTCCATCCTTTCTATTTCACCTTTTTTGCCAGTACCCTAAAAACCTACAATGAATACAGAGAATGGATGTATGGAGAACAAATACATGATAATATACATATGTGTGTGTATATATATATACATATATATATATATATATATATACATTTTTCTATAGGTCCACATGATGCCTTGATGATCTTGTTGGAATTCACCACGGTGCATAATATCCAATACTCGATTGTGATATGCGTTCTATCCTGCATTGACTACAGAGTCATCTGTCATGTAAATATATCTACAATATCTCTCTCTCTCACTGTTGTATGTTCTGTTTTGTTCTATATTTCAAATGTTCTTGATTATGTTGCTGGCAGCACAAATAACGTGTAACCATGTATTATTACAGATAACTAATGTTATACATCTCTGTACGAAAATCTTCAAAAACTTTGCCCTGAAGAAGCCTCACGGCGAAACGCGCGTCGGCGACTTTGGTTTTTGTATATCTGGTGGTTTATTCATGTATCAATTCTATTTCTATGTATATGTACAATTGTTCCATTTTTTATGAATTATATTAAAACTATATTTTTACATTACTTCTCTGGCCTCGACAGTCCGACCTTCAATACCCCTCCACAGTTATTGTTTTTACATAATTTTTGATTCTTTACACGGATGTGGCCTATGTGAGTGCAGTTCCCTTGTTTTTCTCACCCCCCCACTACTCCCCTTTCCATCCCGTCCCTCCCCCTATCATTCTTGATTTATATTTATACTCGCTCAGGTGGTAGACACCTATTGTCCTTTCGCACTCGGGGGTGTGCTAAGACCTCTATTAAAAGAGGCCATCACTCCCCCCTTCCCCTTATCATCTTATTATTATTTTTTAAATTAGCAGGCACTTTCTTATATATTATTATATATAGAATTTGGTTTAGTATTACATTCTTTACTTAGAGATCACTCCGGCCACTCCTTAGCGGAGTGCTCCTCGAGTTTTTTCCCTTTTCCCCTTCCCCTCCTCCCTTCTATACTGTGGAGTGGTATCGATGGCCAACTTCGTGGGCAACAATTGGGAGGGCTTTATGTTAGATATACAGAAAACATGCTCTACCAATACGAACTCTGAGGTTGAATTTGAGATCGTGTATCAGAAACTCCTTCAAACATTTGAGAGAAAATCCAGCCTATTCTGGCATATTAGATATTTCGAACAATACATCACAGATAACATCAACCCCAAAGGTCTCAGGGTACAGGTATTTCCTAATATCTGGTCTATGGATTCAGACTTTAAAACACGCTGGGAACAAAACCTTATGGGATGTTCACACAAGATGATGGAACTGATGGTAGAATATTATATGAAAGAGTTGAAGATAGTAGATTGTGAAATCAAAAGAATTTATGATGAAAATGAAGGCACTTTACACAAAGAAGGATTTGGAGTTTTTGATGCACGACTCAAAGAAAATATCCAGAGTTTTACAAGAGATTTGTTGGTCAAAAAAGAAGAGAAAATGTCGCGGGATAAACTGGCCTTCGCAGGTCAATACGCATTTAATTGGCCAATAACAAATGGCCCAAGAATAGGACGGATTAATCCCAACCAGTTGAGGGTCAATAATAAAAGGGGTAGTAACAGTAGAGATAAAAATAATGACTCTGACTCATCTACCAATTCTTATACCTCACAGCACTCCAGAACAGGCGATAGAGGACAACGTAAAGGAAGAAACAGCAGAAAAAGACCTCAACAAGGTGGTGGGTATTCAAATGGCACACACAACAAGAAACGTATGACAGAAAAGAATGACCCACATAATGTAAGTACTCCAATTGAAGGAGATATTTCTGACCAAGCACCACAAACACCAAGACCGACCTCTATGTTTCCCATTCACTCACTGGGTGCCTCAACTGAGCTTTCTACCAATCTTTCCTCTATTCCTCCTAAGACAACTCCTAACATCCGACAGAGCATATTGGAATCAGCCCAGACGCTAGCCAGAACGTACAGTGGCAACGAATCTGGTACCACTCCAAAAGACACCAGAAAATGACAAATTGATCACTTCTTTGGACCTTTAGTAACTAATGACTCCAGCGACAAAGAAGGTATCAACACCTATAACCAAGGGACAACACCTCATTTAACCTTATCTAGACCTCCAGTAGTAACTAATGATAACCTCAAATTAGAAATTATCAACTTGTCATCCTATGCCTTGAGCCAATCAGAGGAAGAACTTTTGGGCCTAGGCCTAAACTTCTGCCCTAATCAAACCGTCAATAAATTTAATCTTATTAAGGACCTATATCTTTTTGCTAGAAAACTAACCCTAAAATTCATGTACGACAAGGAAAGGAGGGAGAAACAGGATGAGATCATCAACCAGGAAATCTGGAAGGATTTCACAGTGGCAGACTTTAGGGCATTAAAAACCCTTATCTCATTACTAGACGAAAATGACGGATCCCAATCCCAGGAAGTAATTCCTGAGACCCCCGAATTGAAGGGAGAAAGGATACAGCTTTCAATATATAGAAGAGACATTGAAACACTAGAAAGAGCTGTAAAAAAGAAGTCACTCAATTTCCCCTCACTACACACCAATTCGAATGTGTGGGCGTTCCTCGTCCAGACCATCAAGGAAGTAGAAAACATCCCACTCGTTAGATTCAACAACCAGAAATTTAATTCCATACATTCTAGGGCCCTTGACACACTTAGTAAAAAAGCAGAAGTCGTTATAAAACCATCAGATAAAGGGGGCAATGTGGTTATCATGGATGATCCCAAATATAGAAACATGTGCTGGGATATACTTAAAAACCGAACCTGGTACAGACCAATCAATGAAGATGTAATAGACAGGTTCAATAAACAGTTTAATGACATACTACAGGCAGCTCTAATGGATGGCTCTATCACCAAATCCATCTTCGATGGTATCTCAGTTTCTCATCCAAAAACACCCACATTTTATGCATTACCAAAGACACATAAAAATCTGACAGATCCTCCTGGACGCCCAATAGTGTCCGGTATGGGCTCTAAGACTGAGCGTGCTAGCAGATTGATCGATCAATATTTGAGACCCCATGTGACCTCATTGCCCTCTTATATACAAGACACACCCGACTTATTAAGAGCCTTAGATGGCCTTACCGTACCCCCCGGGTGCCTCCTTGTATCTATTGATGTGGAGGCCCTTTACTCATCGATCCCTCATAATAAAGGATTACAGGTAGTCTCTACCTTCCTGACAGAAAGAGGTCCAAAAATGGACAAAATGAATAGTTTTGTATTAGAGATATTGGGCCACATCCTTACCAAAAATGTGTTTTCCTTTGATGGGTCACACCTCCTCCAGGTACAGGGGGTCGCTATGGGCACCTCCTGTGCGCCATCCTATGCGAACCTGTACCTGGGGGGGTGGGAACGGGAACTTTTTTCTTTGGAACATCATTTGCTTTTACCCATTTTGGGCTGGTTCCGTTATATAGATGATGTGTTTATGCTATGGGCAGGATCAACAGAGGATCTGGCCAAGTTTATGCAACTTCTGGACAATAATAATTATAATCTCAAATTCACCATGAACTTCAATGTGTCCGCCATTGCCTTCCTCGACATTTTAATTTATGTCGATGAGGCTAATGGCATTCAAACATCTTTATATCGGAAACCCACGGCCGGAAACACGCTGTTACATGCGGCTAGTGCCCATCCGGCCCCACTTATTCGAAGCATACCATATAGCCAATATCTTCGGCTACGCCGTAACTGCTCGAACAATGAAAAATTCAAAATAGAATCGGATATGTTATATGCGAGACTATTGAATCGAGGATATAGCAGGTCCTGCCTAAAAAAGGCCTACAACAGAGTCTCAGGCAAAGAAAGAGCTACTACCTTACTTAAAAGTGACACTAAGCAATCCAACAAGGATGTGACACGGTTCATCACTACTTATTCTGACCAGCATGACGAAGTTCGATCTCTAATGAACAAACATTGGCATCTCATCACCGCTGATCCTACTTTATCGAAATATGTAGGCCTTAACCCAAATATCACTTTTAGACGATCCATATCTATTAGGGATCGGTTAATTAAGAGTAATTATCAAAAACCTAGATCAAATGTGAGAGAGACACCAGGCCTATTCAAATGTGGCCATTGTAACTATTGCCATCTACTCAATGAAGGACCTAACATCCATCTTCCGAATGGGGAAATACACAAACTTCGTACACATGCAACATGCCAGACCAAAGGAGTGATTTACATCATTTTTTGCCCATGTGGCAGTTTCTATGTGGGTAAAACCATTCGCCCACTATGGAAACGTATTAAAGACCACATGTACTACATTACCAACGGTCTGCTAAATAAAACTATGGGCCACCATGTAGCTTTTATACACAAATACAACATCCCTCCTGTCAGATTCGCAGTCCTCGACTGCGTCCATGAGGACAAGAGAGGCGGTAATTTTGACCAGATGGTCCTACAACGTGAGACCCAATGGATTTATCGCCTGAGGGCCAATCAAGCCCCGGGCCTGAATGAATCCCTAAGTTTCAAGTCCTTTCTAAATGTCTAATTATAGTTTATTTATTTTCAATACTCTTTTGTCATTTTCTTGGCTCAACTTTACCATTCCTATAGTATATTTGGAGGTCGATAGAATCTATCATTCCCATATTAGAATGGAGGTGACCAAATTATAAAGGATGGGTAAGTGTAATCCATACCCAGTAATCTGATATGATACAGATATTTCCATTCAAAATGTAAACAGACTAAAATTGAATGATTTATGTGCCTCTTCCTGCTATAATATACAGAAACTATGCTTAACCAAACTGATAGAGAGACATATTTATTTATATATATACAAGTATATGCAAAATAATTCTCTCTTTCCCCTGCTTTTTTAATTTAATTTTTATCATATATATCTTTCTATGTATATATATAAGATGTCGTTATATTTGTATTAAAATCTGTTTAGGAAGTAACTTTTATTTATTTATTATCATTTTTTTTTATATAAATGCCGTGAAAATTGTGTGTATATACATGCAATTATATGAGAGAGAGAGATGCTGTCCTATTTGCATGCTTTTTTGATGATTCTCCACAAAGAAGTCTCAATGCATTATCACATGAACATGCAGCAGCTTTCCAACATGAATTATCTTTTGCTCCCAGGCTCCTTCACTCCATTCTCTTTCGTTTATTTATCGGTAAATATCGCTGACTGGCTCTTTTGAGGGGACATGGGTGTCTTTTCTCGTTTCGCCTATGCACGTCCTGGTGTGGAGTGGATGTGGTGGGAGGGTTGGGTCATGTCTCCCCCTCCCTCCCTCTATGGCTGCTACGGGCCTATGGCTATCGCTTCTGTGACACCCCTCCTATAATGACATCATATCCGGAATGATGTATGGGCATTTTCCCCACTTCCGCCATCACACACCCTTGTGTTTATGCGCCTCCACGCACTTGATGCACACCGATGATGCAGCCACGTTGCACTCATCTACCTATTGGTATCAGCTGCAAGCGGATGACGCTTGCCCTGACGAACACCGCTACGTGATGACGCGACTTGCGTCTGACTCCTTAGCACTAAATATCATTGGATGTTTCCACTTACTCCCGCCCCACTATTTTTCTTCCTTACTGATACGCCTCCCGATGTGAATGGCGCACAGTAATCACACAACGACGCTACACGTGAGCAAAACGTCACAGGGTATTTAAAGCCCTCATTCACATTCTGTGTTGTGTGGCACATAGATGTACACCCTGGGACACGGACGCCCGTACGATTCATCCCCCTGGTAAGGTACCTTATATAGAAGCTATCACTGTTTTCTCTCTTCATTCGATATCTATGCTGCCAAAGTTAATCTTTGCTCATAATATCCCTTCATTTGCTACCATACAGATCGGTGGGCTCGTTTCTTAGGCCTAGACCATAAACACTGATCGGTAATCTCATACCCTCAGTGTGTCTGAAACATAAGACATCAAACGGCTGGTCCTGTGTCCCAGCTTGATGTATGATTCCTGATTAAGGGTAAATTTACACTCTATACCCCGGATACTTTCTTGTATTTGCTACATTCACTTACATTTATAAATATTTAATCCCTTCTCTTTTACTTTTCATATAGAACGATGGCTGGTAGCAGCACTATTTTATGATTATATATATTTTTATCTATGCTGGAAAAGCTCTTATCCTTGACCTCACCGTCAACCCACAGGTACTTTTCCTTGTGTACTTTTCACATACTACTTCACTATCCTTGCACCTCTTCCATCCTTTCTATTTCACCTTTTTTGCCAGTACCCTAAAAACCTACAATGAATACAGAGAATGGATGTATGGAGAACAAATACATGATAATATACATATGTGTGTGTATATATATATACATATATATATATATATATATACATTTTTCTATAGGTCCACATGATGCCTTGATGATCTTGTTGGAATTCACCACGGTGCATAATATCCAATACTCGATTGTGATATGCGTTCTATCCTGCATTGACTACAGAGTCATCTGTCATGTAAATATATCTACAATATCTCTCTCTCTCACTGTTGTATGTTCTGTTTTGTTCTATATTTCAAATGTTCTTGATTATGTTGCTGGCAGCACAAATAACGTGTAACCATGTATTATTACAGATAACTAATGTTATACATCTCTGTACGAAAATCTTCAAAAACTTTGCCCTGAAGAAGCCTCACGGCGAAACGCGCGTCGGCGACTTTGGTTTTTGTATATCTGGTGGTTTATTCATGTATCAATTCTATTTCTATGTATATGTACAATTGTTCCATTTTTTATGAATTATATTAAAACTATATTTTTACATTACTTCTCTGGCCTCGACAGTCCGACCTTCAATACCCCTCCACAGTTATTGTTTTTACATAATTTCTGTCTGTCAAAATGTCGCAATTCTGCAGATCACCACCATTACTAGTAAAAAATAAATACATAATAAAAATGCCATAAATCTATCCCCTACTTTGTAGATTCTACAACTTTGTGCAAACCAATTAATAAACGCTTATTGCGATTATTTTTACCAAAAATATGTAGAATATATTGATAACAAAAAAAAAATCACACTTTTGTGTTTATAGCACAAAAAATAAAAACAGAGGAGATTAAATACCACCAAAAGAAAGCTCTATTTGTGGGAAAAAAGTATATACATTTTGTTTGGGCACAACGTTGCATGACTGCGCAAATGTCAGTTAAAGCAACGCAGTGCGTATCGCAAAAAATGGCCTGGTCATTAACCACTTAAGGACCGCCTACTGCACATTTACGTCGGCAGAATGGCACGGCTGGGCACATCAACGTATATATACGTTTATTTTAGTACCCAGCCGTGGGTCGCGGGCGCGCGCCCGCGACCCGGTCCGAAGCTCCAGGACCGGGACCGCGGGATTCGCGGACCCGATCGCCGCTGGAGTGCGGCGATCCGTCCCTGGAGCGGAAGAACGGGGAGAGCCGTGTGTACACACGGCTTCCCCGTACTTCTCTGTGGCCGTAGCATCGATCGCGTCATCCCTGTAATAGGGGGACGCGATCAATGACGTCACACCTACAGCCACACCCCCCTACAGTTGTAAACACACACATTAGGTCACACATGCCCTACAGCGCCACCTGTGGTTAACTCCCAAACTGCAACTGTCATTTCCACAGTAAACAATGCAATTTAAATGCATTTTTTGCTGTGAAAATGACAATTGTCCCAAAAATGTGTCAAAATTGTCCGAAGTGTCCGCCATATTGTCGCAGTCATGAAAAAAATCGCTGATCGTCGCTATTAGTAGTAAAAAAAAAATAATTTAAAAAATGCAATAAAACTATCCCTTATTTTGTAAACGCTATAAATTTTGCGAAAACCAACCGATAAACGCTTATTGCGATTTTTTTTACCAAAAATACGTATAAGAATACGTATCGGCCTAAACTGAGTTAAAAAATGTTTTTTATATATTTTTTGGGGATATTTATTATAGCAAAAAGTAAAAAATATTGCTTTTTTTTAAATTGTCGCTCTATTTTTGTTTATAGCGCAAAAAATAAAAACCGCAGAGGTGATCAAATACCACCAAAAGAAAGCTCTATTTGTGGGGAAAAAAGGACGCCAATTTTGTTTGGGAGCCACGTCGCACGACCGCGCAATTGTCAGTTAAAACGACGCAGTGCCGAATCGCAAAAAGGGGCAAGGTCCTTTACCTGCATTTTGGTCCGGGCCTTAAGTGGTTAAGGTAGCAAATCCTTCCAGTCCTTAAATGGTTTCAGTCTTCCTTTTTGCTTTTGACATTTTTATTTATTGGTTTTGGGTGTGGTGCAACAAATTACAGGTTATGCCTCTCTATATACCTTGTCAAAAATGTACATCGATTTGACTGATTAGAAAAAGGAACAAACTATCTTGGAAGCTTGTAAATATTTCCAATACATCTAGGTATTAAAAGCATTACCATAAAAAAATCACTGTAATAAATAATTCTAAAGCCTCTCACACACGATCTGACTTCCATCATTCAAATCAACGGAATTTTGTCCGAAGGGCGTTGGACATGAACTTGTTCTGCATTCAGACAGCAGAACTTTTTCAGCCAACATACAAGAAACAATGTTGTTTTTCAGCTCTTTTAGCGCCACCCTTTGGGCAACTTATGCTAATGTTGTCTGATAGTTTGCATTGGTTCGGAGCATGCGTGTTTGTACGGACTTGTGTACATCCGACAGAACACATTTTTTGTTGGACAATTTGAGAGCATGGCTATCCATCATTTGTTTGTCAGAAATTCCGACAATTGTCCGACAGAGCATACAGACGGTCGGATTATCTGACAAAACATGTCCATCACACAACTGTTGTCGTAATATCCGATCGTGTGTACGGGCCTTTAGACTCATTTTTAACCCCAGCATCTTGATGTATAGTGGCTGGATAATAGCAGACACCTTCTAATTACCAACACCCAGGAACGACCCTGCTCCCCCATTCAGATCACATATTCTGTGTTTACATTATATATCAGAAGGCTTCTGAGTCACTACTGGGAAGGGGACACAGAATAAATCGAGCTGGCTTAGACAATGACTTCTGAGTTTTTGCTTTGAGGATTAACTGCTCCACAGTGCCTACAGCTACAGATGTTACTTTTTTAAAGATATGTGAATACTTGATTGTCTAAAGCTTGGCCAACAGTATTTGAATTGGATTTGAAAGTCTAGATCTATTCCATTTTAATTATAGATGATTATTATTTCAAATGAAAGATCAGACCATTTGGCCTGATGAAAGAAAAACCTTGGCTAACAGTCTAATACACAGGTTCTTTAGTCTATAGTGTATGATTATGTTTTCCTATTTTGTATATAGAAATGTAAATTCCTCAAATTTGACTAGAGACAAACTAACTCCTTTAAATTTTAATTAGACCAATTTTCAGGTAGCAGATGAAAACACATTTAAGCCAGTCTTCTTTTTATATAATAAATGTCATCCTTTCAAACAGTTATCAGCCTGCTGCACTAGGTCTTCAGATGGCATCCCAAAAGCAACGCAGCCATTGAGTGTGCCTGTCTCCTGATATAATGATACCAGGTCATATATGCGTCAATAAAAGAAGCACAAGAAATAGCGTACATAGTCAAAACTTGCGTGACCACATACTCTATGGAGTTCATCAGTCTCCTAATACATAAATCACAAATCCTGACGCTCCTCAGATTGATCGAAGGTGATCCAGCTAAAGCAAGAATAGTGAATAGACAAAGAACCAAGAAAGTGTTAAAACTGGAAGGAATTATAGTGAACCATAATAATTTGAAAAATAATTGTTTTTCTTTTGCCTCTTATCTCTATTTTTGTTCTCTGTAGTAGACCTAAATATGGTACATTCACTGTTTATTTAGCGCAAATGTGTTATTTTCATAGAGAACATAATAAAACTAGAGCGTTCATTTCTCCAGAGTAAACAATCTGGCAAGATAACTGGAAATCCTGAGAAAGTCAAGTACAAGTTAATTTCCACAAATAATCTGACCTCAAGGTCAGTACAACAGCAACAATAGCATAAAGGCTTTAAAATAAATTTAGTCCACAAATCTGTATTAGTAAGTCTCAAGGTGATTTCCAGCAAAAAAGGATAAGGCCAGATGTTCATCACACCAACTCTTAATAAATGTTAATACAATGTTTTAGCTAATGAAGACCATTACGATAATAAAGCATTAGCTGTTAGCATTTGACTCTACTTGACAATAATATGTCTGATACAGCGATTATAAAATATATACATATATATATATATATATATATATATATATATATATATAAAATATTATATAAAAAATCTGAAAATGGTTTAGAAAATGGTTTAGAGGCACTCACGGGTCTTGCAGAGGAGGAAGATCAAAAACAGCAGTGTTTTTATTGCCAATGTTTTGATGAAGCTCAGTTCATCTTTCCCTGGATGGACCAGGGAGTGCCTCTAAACCAGTTTTGAATTCACATGGATTTCTTTGTGGGTGGGCACCTGAGAATTTTTTTTCCAGCATAGGGCCGTGGCAATCCTGCCCTTGAAACTATGTTCATAAATCACGAGACACAGAGCCTTTGATAATTACTTAGTGGGTTAGATAGTCACCATCAGGTGATTAGACACTGGCAGCCCTAATTACAACCCCTCCCATATGGAGAGTACCACAGTTTTTTCGCCAGTGTCTAAAGTGGTTGGTCACATTGAAGATGTGCTAAGAAGAAAGCTCTGTTTGATTGCCTCTGCAGGGGCCTAGGAGATAGATAACTGGATCCATACCTCGGGCCAATTAAAAAACACCTAAGGATGGTACCCAGGCCTCGTGAAAGAAGAAACAAGGTTTTGGTGCATAAAA
Source organism: Rana kukunoris (assembly GCA_029574335.1). Lineage (NCBI taxonomy): Eukaryota > Metazoa > Chordata > Amphibia > Anura > Ranidae > Rana > Rana kukunoris. The sequence goes on from CM056056.1 coordinate 128,422,775, forward strand.
TTAAAGTTGCACGGAAAGTTTTTTCTGGCAGAGTCTTCTACAGGTCCAGGGAAGAGGATCCTGTAAGTAGGAACCCAGAACCCAGGAGGTTGGTACAACATTACCCGCCGTGATGGGTGAAGGTTGGATCTTTCTGTTCTCAGCAGCTTCCTGCAGTGGGAATAAGGTAAGTGAAGACAATCCTAAGTAAACACCTTAAAGATTATCTTCTTTTGAGTCATTTGCATGTCTTACCTGGTTTCCGCCACTAGAGGGAGTAAGAGACATACCTGGTGTATACTTATATGCCACCCAGGATACACGCTCAGTGAAGCTGGTCTGATAAGCAGCTCTCCTCCTCCGCTGCAGGTTCTGCCACATAAACTGAAAGGGGGATCCCACGCAGTCCAGGGGTCCTGCGTAGTCCTCAGGTGGTCTCCTTTCTCCCCCCTCGCCCCCGGCCGCTGCCATGTTGGTACTGGGCACGCTTTTGCAGCAGACTCAGCGGGGAAGGAGGGAGGTGTGGTTGCAGAGGCATGCATGGCGCACCAGTGCGAAGGTGCTAAGCGGCAATGTTTAAAGTCCAGAATGCCGGAGCCCCTGTAAGCGGTGGGACACAGAGCTGTGGACAGTAAGCATCTCAGTGGATTCAGATCCAGACATACCTAAGACACATACTCGGCATCAGGTTATGCAGACTGAGCTAATCATCAGGGCTTCGGGGGCAGGTAAAACAGGCACTAAAAAAATCACAGCCTAGATCTAGGGGTTCTGGACATGCCTGCATGATACAATCCCCCCCAAAAGACTGGAGGCAGCCTCACAGGATGAGTCTGTGCCCCTGTTAGGCTTTGCAGCTTCTTCCAATATTGCAGCTCCTGTATATGACACTGAAGACACTATGAAAGCTGTGGATGGTTTAGAAGGAAGGATTGCTACTTTAATCACAGCTTCCTTAAAGAGTAGCAGAAAAAGGGGTAAATGCCCTTCCTCTGCTCTGGGTTCCCAATTGGATGAGCATTCTGATAATGATGAAGTATCCCTATCTGGGGATGGGGATCAGGAGCAGTCAGACGACACAGGGAAGGAGGAGAAGCTCTCTTCTGCCTCTCAGGCCCTCAAAGTGCAGGTGCAATATTGTACTGAGTTGGTGTATACCACATACAAATTGCCCTCTGCTGAGGCTGCCATATCTCTGTTTCCTCCTTGGGATCCCAGAAATCCCCACAGGCTGCATATACCTTCCCAATTCATCCCTTGCTGGAAAAATTGTTGTATGAGGACAGGAATGGCTTCACCCAGATAAAATATTTTTTCCTCCCAAGTAGTTTTTCCTGCTTCATCCAGTAGAGAAAACGTTCACCAAGAAATGGCGGGTGCCAGCAGTAGATGTTGCTGTTTCTTGTGTGAATAAAAGCCTGTCCTGTGGACAGTGCTCAGGGGTTTAAAGATCCAACTGATAAAAAGCTGGAATCTTTATTTAAAGCCTCCTTTTCTATGGCTGGCGCTGTGGTCCCGGGATGTATTAACAAGAAAATAGGATTTTTTAAAACAGCTTACCTGTAAAATCTATTTCTTGGGAGTACATCACGGGACACAGAGCTCCCGCCCCTCTTCGAAATTATACATAGGGATACAAGGACAGGAAGAGCCATGGTGACACCACTTCCGGGTTACGGCCGAGCCAGGAAGTAAACGTTATACAAGACTGTTTTTTATGCTGTAACTTCTCTACTTAAATGTTAAATGAGTTTTTTTTACCTTGAATAAATGTATTATTTTTATGGAATTACTACACTATGGAGTGCCTATTTATCCCTTTATGTGCCTGTCTGAGATTGTGAAACCAGGAGGTCCGTAAAAGTGGAGGGATCTTTTAAAGGAACTCAACAGAATGGCGTATTGTTAAGCGTATTAAGGTGAGAGGCTGGGGGAAATGATTGGCACCTGCACTGGAGGATCAGCACTTGCACTTTTTGTAAGACACTGCAATTGAAATTGGATTGCCTGTGACTCGCACTGTTTTGGACTTTTATGCACATTGCTGTGGATCACTTATAGAAATTTTCCAGCACAAGGAACTGCATCTGCACATGTTGCTGTTTTTTTGGGATTTGCATACTTTGCACATAATATTGTTGTTAGATGCAATTTATACTATTTATCTCTATATATTTACATTCGTTTTTATCAGTCTTATATATATTTTTTTTCTCATTGGTTTACATTGATATTTTACACAGGATTCGTTTTTCACATTTGGATTGCTGCACTTGGGCCCAGATTCACAGAGCGATTACGCCTGCGCAACTGCTGTTGCGCGTGCGTAAGTCTAAATGTGCGCGTGCGTATAGTTGGACGCGATTCACAAAACAATATACACCAGAAATCTACGTTTTTTGGTCCGGCGTAATAGAATTAGACATTCGCTTCCCTTCGCGCAAAACTGCGCTAGACACACCATTGATTTGCTATTCAAATATGCTAATGAGGGAGTTACGGGGATTCACAAAAAAACGCAGTTGCTGCGCAGGCTACGCGATGTGCGCAACTGCAAAATGTTCTGTCTAAAGTTAGAGGACCTAAAAGCTGGTCTAAATTTTGAAAAAAAGTCTAATTGTCAGATAAAGCAACACTGTTAGTGAGGAGTTCAGCAGTCACACGTGTTGCCCAACAATCTGTATGCCAACATGCCAGGGGCATCGTCGCGCATAGCTATACTACTGACTTTAGATGAACAAAGAAGGATGAGGGCACGGAGGATGGCACTAAGGAGGGCACGGGAGATGTTTTTTTTTTTTTTTGCTTATATAAAATTTACAATTTACAATTTAATCTAATCTAATACAAATATTCTTATCTGATACAAGCCCCTCACTCTTCACTTGATATATCACACACGCATAGACATCTTTGGCATGAGAGATTCTGAGGTGTCTCGCATCTTCAGATTCACCCCTCATGCCATCATGGAATTACCACAACCTTGCAGGAGGACATCAGCAGCCCAACACATGGCACCACCCATGACAGCTACATATACAATCAGAGCCCCATCCCCACAGATTTCCAACAGAACATGTATGGGGACAGCTGGCTGGTTGTTGAGTGACATGGGAGTCAGGCATGACTATCCCCTCCCGTGATGCACACCTCACAAGTGGCACATGCATGACTAACATCCTCCTGTCTTTTCCCTTCAAGGTGATTCTGCATATGCACTGGTACCCCATCTCATGACCCCATCTCATGCCAGCTCACATTATGCATCTTTGCACGTTAAACACACACATTAATCATGGCACAATGAGAATGCATGCATGCACACCACTGTGGTCCCTAGCACAGACACCCCACATCCTCATCAAATTGGATTGGCACCAGTCCGCCATGCAAGACTGGTGAGCAGTAACGCCACGTCAAGGCTCCAATTATGTCACTGTACATTCATACACCATTCACACGGACCTGGGAATCACTTCTCCCTGGTCCTGGGGAACCCTTCTCCACCAAAATTGAGGATGACACCCTTTTTCCAGCAGGAATGTCACCCCCACATTCAAACATCATTCACAACCCAAAATATGCCAAAAATGACATCAAAACCAAAAAAAAAATGCATAGAAAAAAAACAATGCATAGAAAAAAAAAAAACAGAACCAAAAAAAAAAATGCAGAGGACCAAAAAAAAATAAGCATTCAAACCAAAAAAAGGGGGAAAAAAAAAATTAATGCCCTCTGCGTGAGCCACGCCTGGGGCGCCCCCGGCCACGGCCCCGGCCCCTCAGGGGAGATGCATGGGGGAGGGGAAAAGCCGGGGAAGGAGGAGCAGCCCCTGAGATCTGCCCACCTGGCGGCCTGCCCTCCAAGGCCACGGCTATTCTGTCCAGGGCAGCACCAAGTGTTGCCGTGTTGCCCTGGATAGCCTGGGTAAGGGCCCTCACATCCTGCCCAACGCCTGCTGCTGTAGTTTGCAGGACATTTAGGCAGGTTGTGGAGGCCCGGGAATGGGAGTCCAGGTTACCCAGGCTCTCGTTCATGGAGGACAGGCTCTGATCCACCCGCCCCATAGTCTGGCAGAGCTGTCTCAGAAGGCGGGTCTGGGTGGCCAGGTTCCTTCTCAGACAGGCGGGCAGGAGATTGGGCGCCCCCCTGGTGCTCTGGGCTGACCTCCTGGCTCCAGCTGATGGTTGTGGCCGGGGAGAAGGGGAGGCCCTTGTGAGGGGAGCCATGTTGGGGGAGGAGGGGGGGGGGCTCACCCTTAGGGAGGGCAGGCTTCTTGCAGCCAGAGGGGAAGAGTCCGCAGCAACCAAACGGCCAGTGCCTTCCATGGACTCCTCCTCCTCATGATTCTCCTCCTCCTCATTATCGTCCTCCTCATGATCATCCCCCTCCTCTTGTTCCTCCTCTGCGGACTCTGGCCATGTTGGGGGGGCCTCATTAGGCTGCTGTCCTGGGGTTGGAGCGGTAAGTCCAGATGGCCCTGCACCCTCCTGCACATCTGTGGATGACACAAAGCATTCACAGGTTGGAGGATCCACACACTTGCCACATATTCCCTTTCACCCCCTCCCCCACACATGCTACACACCTGAGAGAAATAAAAACCTTACCTGGCACCGCGGGGACCGGACTTGTGTCAAAGCCTGGCAGGCCCTCCACTTCATGCCGGTGAAAGGTCAGGGCCACCACACGCTCCGTCGCTGTAAATCTAACCCGGCATGGTGGGCCCCCTCCTGTGCCCCTGGCATGGGCATTTATTGCGGCCAGTTTTTTTTTCACCTCACGCCGGAGGTCATTTATTTTCTTTTCTATCCCAGAGCGGGTCCGTGTCTCCCCCTCCCCCGATGAATTGACCTGCTCCGTGATCCTATCCAAGATCTCCCTCCTCCTGGCCGGGGTGGTGGTGGCACTCTGCGGGCCGTGGAGAAAACGCCCATAGTCGGTAATGGCCCGGGCAAGAATTCTTTTTTCCCCCACTGTAAAATTCAGCTTTCTTTTTCTCTCAGTCATACTTCCAAACAAACTCACTAGCAGTCACCAAAAATCTGTCAAAAATACAAGCACAACCAATCAGACAAGAACACACACAAAGAGAAAAAGAACAGCCAAAAATCACACTAGCACTCAGCAAGAAACAGACACAAAAAAATCAGATGAAAAAATAAAGCAAGAAAACAAACGCTCAGAAATATATCAATCAAACAAACAGTCTCAAACACTTATCAAAATACACTTTCACAAAACTACCAACAAGCACTAGATCACACAGAACACTAATCTCACAACTACTGTACAAAACACACTCTAACGAACAACAGAGCAAAAGCACTTGGTTCAATGGGAAGGGACACAAAGGGATGTACTTTTGCAATGGAAGGGCGTTTGTGTGTGTCTATTTATGCTGTCTGCGTAGTTCACAACATTGCCCTAGTCCACTTCCAATTTCACTGATTGCGCCGCTCCCGAGTTGTGAGCATGCGCACAACGGAGCTGACATGGTTTCCTTCACGCGCGCATGCGCGAGTCGGCCGGCCCTTCATTTGCATGGGGTCACGGCTCATTTCAATGTAACACGCCCACGTCCCACCCAATTTGTATTACTCCTCCTTACGCCTCCGGAAAAAACATTACGCTTGCGCAATTTCTTGCGCAAAAGCTACGTGAATCGCGGGATTACGCGGCTTGATTGCGCACGTCTAACGTAATCGCGGTGCGCTACGCCGGATCGATATTGCGCCGATGTACGTGAATCTGGGCCTTGGTATTTACTTGCACTGTAGAGGAAGTCATATTTATTTATTAGAACATATAAGTTATATGCACCGTTTATCTTTATTTAATAGTAATTTTAGAGTGAGCGCCCTTATATTAATTTTGCTATCAGTGTGTGAACACTTATTAGGTGGCTGCTATACATTTGTTTTGTTTTCCTGGACTTTTATGCACATTGCTGTGGATCACTTACAGAAAATTTCCAGCACAAGGAATTGCATCTGCACATGTTGCTGTTTTTTTTTTTTGGATTGGCCTACTTTCCACATAATATTGTTGTTTGGTGCACTTTATACTATATATCACTGAATATTCGTTTTTATCAGTCTTATCAGTTTTTTGTTTTTTTCCTTTCTCCTCATTGGTTTACACGGATATTTTACGAAGGATTCGTTTTTTCACATTTGGATTGCTGCACTTGGTATTTATTTGCATTGTAGAGGAAGTCATATTTGTTTATTTAGTATTGAAGGACATATAAGATATTTTAGTTTAATAGTAATTTTAAAATCTGTCCGACGGACACCTGTCGATGTTTAGTACGCCAAAGCATCGGACCAAAAACCTGCGCATGCTCAGAATCAAGTCGACACATGCTTGGAAGCATTGAACTTCCTTTTTTCAGCACGTTGGTGTGTTCTACATCATCGCGTTCTGGTCTGATCGGATTTTTGGTCCGATGGTGTGTACACACATCAGACCATCAGACCACTTCAGCCTGGTACGATGAAACCGGTCAGTCGGACCAGTCTCATCGGACTAGTCTGATCGTGTGTACGTGGCCTTATATTCACAGTGGGATACTTATTGCTTTGCTACAAAACTGCTCTCCATATGGGAGGGGTTATATAGGGGAGGAACTTGCCTTATAATTAGGGTTGCCAGTGTGCAATCACCTGATGGTAACTATCTAACCCACTAAATTATCAAAGGCTCTGTGTCCCGTGATGTACTCCCAAGAAAAGGATTTTACAGGTAAATTGTTTTAAAAAATCCTATTACACACACACACACACAGTTAGTGGAATAAAGCCTATGTGTTTCACATTTAGCACACCAATGGTTTCCATAGTTCCAAAGAACATAACCAAATCAATAACTCCTGCTACAAGAGTGATTGTTAGCTATTATTATTATTACTACCATATATTGACTTATAATTTGGTGTGGGAGGTTCACACAAATGTAGTGCTTTTTGTCAATTTCAGTCCGGTCAGTGATATAGCATTCAGGTATTTTTTCCCACTTTATTTAAAAGTAAATTATAAAACTCACAGAAGGTTACCCTTGCAGAGGTTTTCAGCACCACAATGATAAAACATAACATTTCTAGCCTCCTGGTTATCCAGGTTATGTAGACCCAGAGCCTGTTCACATCCACTTTTGTGACAAACTGCCCAAATTGGGCTGTGCAGGATTCTGCCCAATTTCACACAGTCTCTTAGTACCGCTTCAGGGAATGACCTGGTTAGATTAGGTTGCCTCTCCTGGAGACACTTTCCAGTGTCTATCCACACATACACACACTGCCCCTTGCACACGTTGTCTCAAGGGAAAGGAGCCTAAACTATAGACAGCCAATTAACTAAAAAGGCTGTGCACATTCAGCACGCTGGTTTCCTGTAAAATGTGGACCCAATCTAGGTGTCACCAGTCTTGGAGAAAGCTGCAAAGCCTGATTTTCTCCACTCAGAGCAGACCTCCCAGAATATATCAATACTTGTAGAGCTGAAATTAAAATATATATACATTCTGATGATGTATTTCAATGTTGCAGATATGAATGTCGTTAGAAGGACTGGGTATAGGAGTCTTTGAAAATATTACACTTCTGCAGATAAATCAGCTCCTGAGTTTCTATGCAGAAATTAGACAGATTTTGTACTTTCCAGCTTTAGTAAATAAGCCCCATTGTTTGAATTTTTGTATTTGCATTTGCTAGAACATATACATTTTAGTACAGAATAGTAAAGTAAAATAGTTTGCTAACTACTCTAAGTTGAAATCAGATATCAGAACAAGATATTGCTAATGACAAACACCATTGCAAATGGGCATACACGATCTCTGAACTAACAACATTAATAATTTATTAGCAGAATCCTACTGAACAGATGGTTTATCATTTCAGAAAAGTTGGTGCCCAAACAAAATTTGTCTGTTTTGAGGGCATAAAGGACACAGCTTGTTCACAAAACTCCAACAAGTTCAAAACAACACATTTAAAACATATTCAAATGTGGTCTACGGTGTCAATTGATATACAGTTCCAAAATTCCACTATTCATAATTAACTGCACAGCTGGTGATTGAAGGTAAAATACAAATTTATAACACAGTTACATGCACAATAATTGATAGGGGATGGGGTATGCTTATTTAAGAAATGTAAGGCTATTAGAGGAAAATGAAAGTTCTAGGGCTATACACAAAAAGCACAGAAATCAATGCAATTACAAACTCAAAGTTAAAATATTGTATGATTCTGTCATAAACCCTGTCAGTTAGGTATCTTGAATGTCTCCCTAGTAGAGGACGGTGTGACCTCTATTCCCCTTTGCCATTATACTGTATGTATGATTGTGAATCCGTATTTTTTCTGTACGATAGCCTCCAATAGGGATTGCTTCTTTTTTGTACTTGTTGGATTAATAATATCCAATATTTTATAAATGTAAATGTTTTCTAGTAGCTACTTTGTTGTTTGCTGATCTGCTATTGAACATAACAATACCATGTATGAACCTCTATGCCTCCCTCATTGCTAAGGTAATTTTCTTTGACACCTTTCCTCAATAAAATATTTTTAACAGAAAAACATTCATATTTCACGATGTGCATTATGAACATCTGTGACGTTTAAAATGTGAATCTCTATACCCTCTACATTAAATGTAATGGGCCAGATTCTCGTAGATTATTGTATTTTTATGGAGGCGTAGCGTATCCCATTTACGCTACGCCTCCGCAGCTTTTACGGGCAAGTGCTGTATTCTCAAAGCACTTGCTCCGTAACTTGCGGCGGCGTATCGTAAATGGGCCAGCATAAGCCCGCGTAATTCAAAGTAGGAAGGAGGTGGGCGTCTTGTATTTAAACTAAGCGCGCCCCGCGCGAACGAACTGCGCATGCGCCGGCCATAAACATAGCCCAGTGTGCATGCTCCAAATCACGTTGCAAAAAGTCAATGAAACCGACGTGAACGTCACTTACGCAAAGCCCTATTTTAGAACGAGTAACGCAAACAACGTAAACGCAATGCTGTCCCGACGTCCATACTTAACATTGCGTACGCCGAACCTACGCAAGGTTACCCCTCATATAGGGGGGTACGCCACCTAGCGGCCAGCGTAACATTGCAACTTAGATACGATGGTGTAAGTGACTTACGCCAGTCGGATCTACGCCAAATCTATGCGTAACCGATTCTAAGAATCAGTCGCATAGATAGGAGGGCTCAGAAACATAGATACAACCGTCGTATCTCTTCTGAGAATCTGGCCCAAAATGTCACTTTTATGTTATGCTGTTTTTTTTATATATATCTATTGAATCAGTGACATTGTAAATAAACATAAGACTTAAAGTTGATCATTCCTTTGAACAGTGGAATTCTGCTTTGCATGACATTCTACCACAGAGAAAAATCGAGCCTTTTTATGAAGAAAAAAGGAAATCAAAGTCAGAGCATGATTTAGCTCATCAGTAGCCCATAACATAAACAGATTAAAGTGTGATATCTCCTGTGAAATTAATTAAAAGATAAAATAGAGATTTACAGTACATGTCATCAATAAATTGTAAATGTTCAGGCGGTAACCAGCAATTTTTTGTTTAAATGTGCAGCAATTATGACTAACATACTGCAACAAAGGCAACGTATTCTAATAAATATTTAGTGCTATTTATTATTCAAGACCTTGCATAGTAACTAATTTCCTGAATTATATAAAATGCCCCATTGACACTAATATTAATCTGGACATATACAGGTCAGGTTAGTCAATAAAATGTCAACAAGGCTATTAAAAAGTTAATTGTCAAATGGTTATCACTTTATTGCATATGCAAGCCTCTGGCAACACCTAATAAAAGTCAGATAAATGCTTCTTAGATTGATTTTTAGCTAAGTGATTGTAATGTTAAGATTTAGTATAGCTCTGCGTATTAGTGGCTAAACATTTTTATAATTGTAGTGTCATTTATATCACTGCTGTCTGCATTGTATCATAAGTGTTGATGTAGATTTCATTATTGCAATTCTACTTACTTAAAATAATGTATGTTAAAGCCTTTACATTATTTGTGCCACTATCATTTTATTAATTTAAAAATTCTTAATTTTTTTGCAAATTTGTATAGGACATTCACAACAGTGTTTTGTTCTTTAGGTAGAGTAAAATCTAATTAAAACATAGCAACCACTTTGCTAGGAGCCAATTAACCTACCATTATGTTTTTTGGGTTGTGGGAATATGCAAACAGAGGAAATTCTTGTGAACAAAAAGAAAACCCCAGATATTGTATCGCAAGGTTTGAGCTCAAGATGCCAAACTTTAGCACACTGCTACTAACTATTTACCCATGATACTGCCAATTTCTAATTAAGTTTACTCTAAAAACATTCATTAGGGTTGAAGCACTAAAGGCAACAAGTATGTTGCAAGGGAATTTCCCTTAAGCTTAGTGAATGTAGTGAAAATTCACCTTGCAAAAACACAATCAATCCTGTGCAAGAAAAAACAAATACTTGCATATGATTGGATGATGGAAGTCAGCAGAGCTTCACTTCATTCGCAGCCAAGGTGACATTTCCTTACAAAGTGAACAGCCTAATTGCCTTTAACACTGTAAATCAACCCATTGGGGTCTGTTTGGACACTCTAAAACTGTCCACAGAATAATAAAATGTGTGAAAACAGCAGTCTCAGATCCCCTCAGTGCCATCAATATGTCAGTACCACTCTCAGTCTTACTGTACACAGAGATTTGCCAACCTACTGGACAACAATCCAAGAATAAGCAGACATTGACGGCCTCTGGGTCAAATAATTCTTAGTACATTATGCCAATAGCTGCCACTATATGTTTACTGGAAACAGGCACCATTCACAGAACAATTCTGAACTTAAGAAATGTCCGACACTCATTGCCACCCCAGCCAGGAATATAACAGAAGTTAGTACATGATAGACTACTTCAATAAGGCTTAAATGTATATGTTTATTTAAAACATTAAGAACGCGGTGACATACAACACTATGACGAGGCGAGAAAATTAAGTTCAATCCTTCTGAGCATGCGCCAAATTGTTTTGTTTCCGAGCAGGCATGTTTTTTCCCCGTCAGAATTTCATACAGACGAACAGATTAGGTGTGAATCCGGCCTGAGGACACTCTCCGTTATAAAATTAGCTTTGTTTGCAGGCCACGTGATAACTGAACCATTACTATACATTCCATAAATCACTACAACCTGCCTTACCCCATAACATACAATAATGTTTGGAGCCTTAATGAAGTGTGCCTACACATTACCAGTTATCTAGAATGTATTTTTTTTTATTATTCATCAGGAAGAACAAACTATAAACCAACAAGCAAAAATAAATAGCACGACTGAAACTATTTTATAGTCAAATGTCCCCTACTTTATTTTAAGGTGGTTTACTACTTTAGAAGTAATCTCTTATTAAAGTGGAGGTTCACACAGAAAGAGAACCTCTGCTTTTTGGATCACTTCCCCCCTCCGGTGTCACATTTGGCACCTTTCAGGGGGGAGGGGGTGCAGATACCTGTCTGAGACAGGTATTTGCACCACTTCCGGGTTCTGACTCCCACGGGGAATCCATCCTTGTTACTTCACCCCCCCGATGTCTTCTGGTAAACACTGTTCCCAAGAGAGAGCGGGGACCAGTGACGGCGAGCCGCGATCCTCGTGCATGCGCAGTAGGGAATCGGGAAGTGAAACCGCAAGGCCGTAGAGGCCATCAAAGAGGATCTACTCTTTGATCACCTATAGGAACAGACAGCCACACTGTCAGGTTATTTTTCGGTCTAACCGGCAGAAACAGTTTGCCTGAGAAACAATGGTAAGCGTCGGGAGGGGGAAATTCCCTCCCGCTCCTTCAGAAAGCAATCCATGTGTGCCGAATGGAATGTGTTTAGATACTAAGAAGAAGGGAAGGCCTTGATAGATGCGTAATAAGGGAGGGATCCGGCTCTATGGATGGTGAGGAGGAGGGGAGGATGGACTAAGGAAGGGATGATTTCCTTTTTTTTTTCTCTTTCTTTTTTTTTGTTGGGGGGTTATGTTTTTGGGTTGTTTTGTTTGGGAGGGGGGGTGGGATGGAATGACCATGCAGAGAGTGACAATACAAGGGGTGGCCCAACTGCCCCACCCTGTAGGGGACACTAGGATCTTCTGGAGGAGGGGGGTACATTGGCTCGATGCAGTGAAGGAAGGGCACCTACAGATTTATAAGGTTATCAGAGGTATGGAGGATGGATTGTAGGTTGAGAGAGAAGTGACATGGAAAACACATTTTCTTTTTCTTTGTTTAAATGATTTGATGTTTTACTATGTGGGTATATCTTTACTTAGATTTCATTACTATATGATGGAATGACTTTATGGCCAGAGGAATGGCCCTTCATTTGTATGTCACTTTGCATGTTTGAAAACAATAAAAGAAAATTTAAAGAAAGCAATCCAGCGGCTCTTGAGCTACTCAGACTGCTTTCATGAGAAAGCCAGCCACCAGCAGCAAAAAACTTTACTGAAGTTATGGCTGATATCTTCAGATATAATCCTGGTAAACCACTTGCAAACCACAATATATATATAGGGGTAACATACACTTTAGCAAAACTCAAACAGGATTGTGGATTCCTTTAACTGCCTGCTTAACTATTTACGATTTGCATTGAGACATTTTACAACATGCTTAATTAAAAGTCGCTGGTTTAAGCTGTTTAAAGTGGCTAATAACCCCTAAGAGGATTTACTTATTATTATTGGATAATTACTGACCCCTTGTTATAGCTTGAGCCGCATTAAAGGTATTTATGATACTCTGCTTTGTTTTTAGAATGAGAGTGAAATTATTGTCAGTGTGAATCCCCAGTCTCAATGTTTATTATTGCCACAATTGGTACTCACGCCTGTGCGGATCGCCCATCCGCAGAGTGGGGATTTCTGACGGAGTGTCCGGGCTGCAACCAAGAGCAACTGGTGACCTGTTTGATCGACAGTGTGTGACGGCCGTGTGAGGACTGGGAACTGACGGTGGCAGAGAGGCCGAGGATCAGGATTTCGTAGACAGAGCATCCAGAGAGGCCAGGCCTGGTTGGGTGAGACGGGCACCTGCCCAACAATATCGACTGTGTTGCAGGAAGGTGGGTCATGTAGACTCCCCATTGCTACTTGAAGGCCAACACTCCACATGTGGGATATTTAGCGCCCGGCAGTGACTGTGTAGCAGGTGACCTGGCGTGTGAGTGACTAGTTTGCTTTGATCAATCAGACGCTCTTTGCCAGCTTTATCTGTTTCCCTTTGGATTACAATTTTTTTATTGCGCACCATCAACCAAACCACTATAGTGAGACACGTGTTCTAAGGACTGCTTGTTAGGTGGAGTGAGTTATATAAATATACACTCTTATATTTAAAGTATTTAGCTATACTAAGTTCACAGTGTTGCTGTTGGTGAGAGCTGGATGAGGCCTGGTGAAGTGGTGCTTCAGTGCTGGATTTACCTTGCTGAATGGATCCCTTTGCTGTGTGCTTACACAGGTCTGTGTTAATTGGACATATAGAACAAAAACTAATAATTTTTGGGATTTTGTGGGAGGTGTGTAGAGCCAAACACCTACCATCCCCGATATTCTGAAAAAAGAGAAGCATGGGTGGGACTTTGAATGAAGCATGCATCCCAGGACATACACAACAAGAAATAATCTGGTAATATCCTGTTGCATTGGAACTTAAACCATTGAATAAAAACATTGCAATTCAACAATTGACAGGCATTACTTTAATTGGATATGGAATAGGATAACAATAATGATAACACAGCATACCTAGTATATTGGTTAAAAGTTAGAGTACATAAAGTAACCGATATAATAACATAATAAGTTCATAGTTAGCACAATGCAACAGGGCCAATTCATTGGTGTATCTCCATAATAAATAGGTGCAGCCTAGATATGTTGGTACAATCCAGTTGATATAATGATTGCTGATATTGGTGTAATATAGGTAAATGAGCTAGGGAGCTCAAGGTAACATGATGTGACATCATAATTAATACCTGAAAGTTAAAAAAACTGTTAATTGGAATAAATCTCCATGGTAGCTGTAATCCCAATTGGTGGATAGAGTACAATTGGTTTTTGGGGTAGTTGGTAAACAGGTAGCACTCTAAGTGCAATGGGGCATCTGTGTTAATAATAATAATCAAACCTGTCACTATTTATTACTAATTAGCACTTACAGAGCCCTGTAAGCAGTCTACTGTACTATATTAATGAATTTCAATTACCTTTATTTCTCTTACCAAGTAAAGTTTCCTTGGTTAAGTGTAAACCTGTGTGCAGTCTATCTATTATCCTGTGTGACCAGTACAATACCAGGTAACAATCTATTTGTAAGTTTTACTGTGGTAGGATATTATTGTGTTCCCCAACAGTCAGTGGGTTCCACAATCTTTATCAATACCAGTTGTGCCAAGGGAGGGTTCGAGACAGTTTCAGGGGTTGATAGCCAGAGTACAGACCCAAATAAACCAGCAGCTCCTTTGGGGGTAGTGCTACATATGCTATGCAAGTTGTGTTTCTCTCATAAAGGCAACTTTTCCAGATCTTGATGGGAAATCTATGATATATGCACTAAACAGTATTTTATAGACAAAGAACAAAGACGATACAAAACAATATAAACATTTGATGTAATTTATGTAATTTTACTTTAACTGAAATATACAGTATAAATAAAAATGCTACATGTATGCACTATAGATTTTTTTTATTTATTTTTTATATAAGCAAATAGAAAATTTCACTATAGGCATTATAATGATAGTGATTTAATACGTGAAGGAAAGTGAATATGGTTTGGAGTTCTTTTTTAGGCATATATTTTAAGGGAATACATTTTTAGCTGATGTTTTACCACTCAGGTTAGCTAGAGACAGCATAGCAATAGTTATCTTTCTTCAGCTTAAACTGTCTCTATTTAAAACTTTAGAAGATAACCAATAAAATTTTGATGAGCCATTCAGATGTGTCTGTGAATTCCACCTTGAGCTATTGATCTCTCCACACAACAGGCAATTTACAACTCATGGTTGATGGAGAGAGCAATAAAAGGATCATAGATCTCCACCACTTGGCTAGATAAAAGACTACATGATAATTACCTAGCTAAAGACAAAAAAGTTAACTTTTTTTGTTTAGTTCTGAGCAAAAAACAAAAATACCTATATATGATTTTTAAGACAGGTGAATTGATCAATGTCTCTTTTTTAATTAGTAAAAACAATGGGCCAGATTCACGTACATCGGTGCATATATAGACCGGCGTAGCGCATCTCCTTTACGTTAGACTGGCTCAATTTTGAGCCGCAAGTGCTGTATCTACAGAGTATTTGAGCCCAAATTTGCACCGGCGCAACTTAAATTCCGAGGCCTAAGGCGGTGTAATTCAAAGTGGGAAGGACGTGGGCGTGTTCCATTGAAATGAGCCTTGACCCCATGCAAATAAAGGGCCGGCCAGACTGGGCATGTGCATGACGCTGACTATGGTCAGAGCCTCTCTGCACATGCTCACTACCCGGCCCGGAGCAATCAGTGAGATAGAAACTAGGCCCGGCAGACTTAGTGAGATAAGCCCAGGGCATAAATAGCCCAGACATACGCCCTTCCATTGCAAAAGTACATCCATTTTTTTCCCTCCCTGAAGCAAGGTGCTTTTGTTCCCTTGTCTGTTGCGGTTTGTAGGTTTGTGTCGTGTCGGTGTGTTCCATTATTTTGAGGGCCATCACCCAATTTATATACACACATACATACATATATTTATTTATTTAAAAAAAATGATAATAAAAAATATAATTATAATAATATTTAAAATATTAAATATATATTAGATTTAAAAAATAAAATTATATATTTATTATATTAACTAATTTAAAATATATAAAAAAGGGGGGGAGGGTTTTTTGGGATACCATCCCTGGTATTTGTTATAGAGAAAGGAGCAAGCGGGACTTTAAATGAAGCATGTACGGGAAAGGTTTGCACTAAGTTGGGGGATATAAATAATGGTAATAAATCTGGAATACATTAAATATTTGAAGAAAATAGATAAACATATGTAGTTCACAGATTGGTGGGGGGGATGGTTTATATAGGCAGTAACCCAAGTGTATACACTAACTACTGCAGTACAGTTTGATGTATTTTTTGGTTACTGCCCATATAAAACTTTCCCCCCACCAATCTGTGAACTACATATGTTTATCTATTTTCTTCAATAGTGCAATATAGTCATGTACGGTGCATTATGTTAAAGCAATAAAATATTTAACATATTCCAGATTACCATGATTTATATCCCCCAACTTAGTGCAAACCTTTCCCGCACATGCTTCATTTAAAGTCCCGCTTGCTCCTTTCTCTATGATTTAAAATATATACTAAACAGAAAAAATGTCTATAAATTATATATTTAGCCATTAGGGTGAAAAGAGCCACTGCCAAGTAAATGGAGTGTTGCCAGTACCTTGCCCAGTGGCGGTCGGCAGATCTTCTCCCGTGCCCTCCTCCGTGCCCTCCTCCTTCTGCGCTCATCTAAAGTCAGAGTATAGCTATGAGCATGGATGCCCCTGGCATGGTGGCATACAGATTGTTGTCCTGCAAGTGTGGCTGCTCAGCTCGTCCCTAACGGTGTTGCTTTTGCTGACATGTAGACGGATTGTCTAAATTTAAGCAAGCTTTTATAAGGTCTAATTTTAGACCGGCCGTGCAGCTGATGCGCACAGGGCATAGGCTGCACCGCACAAACTTACTTTTGTGGATCGGCGTATCTCCCTCATTTGCATAGGAAATCAATGGTGTGGACGGAATAAATGTGCACCTAGACGGAATAAATGTGCACCTAGGATGTGCAGGCGTAGGCAAGTTAGGCCGGTCGGGAATAGCCTATTTTGGTGCGTATCTACAGTAGTTCTGTGGGTATGGTGCATAGATATTCCGGCGCAAATTTAGACTTACGCTAGAGTATCTCGAGATACTCCGGTGTAAGTGCTTTGTGAATCTGGCCCAATGCAGTTAGCAGATTAATCAAACAATTAATAATTATGAAAATATTTTTTTACTTTATAAAAAGAAAAGAACTGACTTTAGGGCATTATTACAGATGCCTATTTAAACATCATTGTGTACAGGTTTGGTAATGTTGTCCATATGCAGAACTTCTGGATGGAAATAAATCAGCAATAATTATATGCAAATTCATATAGCATTCCATGGTTTCTGTAAGTTAGTAATTGTGTGCGCCTTTTTGAACACACCCCTATATTTGTAATGTAAAATAAACAGCCTGTAAAACTGCAAACTATACTATGGTACCTAGGTAATAGCAATCAGTCCAAACAGTGGTATATTAAAAGAGAAATTAGGTATTTTCTTTTTTTAAATAATACTTAATGAGGTGGCTGCAGCATTGGTCCAATGCTGCATCTGTCCCCCGTTGGGTCTAAGACTGAGAAACGAGCAATCAAACACTGCTGATCAATCAGTTCTCAGAGCTCCCTGAGCAGAGAACTGGTGACTGTCTGGAGCAAGAGCGGCTGGCTCAGGCTCTAAGCGGCTGATTCAAGTGCTGGTCCAGGTATGTGAGTGGATCCAGACTAGCTGAAAATGGGTCAAAGGAGTGCAGAAGACGATCTGCACTCCTGTGATCCACGGAGCTTTGGCTGTACTTCGCCTTTAAAGTGGAGATCCACCCAAAAGTGGAACTTCCGCTCATTGGCACCTTTTTGGGGGAGGGGGGACAGCATACCTGTCTTTCCCAGGCATGCTTTCCCCACTTTCGGGAGCCTCAGCTGCGGGTATTGATATCTTTGGGGCTCCCTCCTCTTCCCTCCTCCTTCCCCTGTCACCAGGCCAGTAGGAGAGATGAGCGGAGCTCACACGTGCAGTAGGGTTCCCAGCATGAAGAAGAAAGGCAACAATGCCGGGTTCCCTTACTCGCAATGGAGGCGGCATGCACCCAACAGCTGATGGAAATATCAGCAGCGGTGCCAACACCACTGTATTACAGGACAGGTAAGTGTCCGATTATTAAAAGTCAGCAGCTGCAGTATGTGCAGCTGCTGGCTTTTCATTTTTGCAGCAGTGGGAGGACATTACAAATGGGCCTATTCCATCACATTGAATTCTAAAATGCTTTTCACAGCATACACAATAATAGCAGTTTATTTTTTTCCTATGGGTTCAGTTTGTAAGAGATGTCACTCAAGTAGCCCATACAACAAAGTTTAGAAGATTAGTTAGCAAAAAATTGTTTACAAAAAGCAAATAGGTTGTTCACTTTGAAAAGAATACCCGATCATGTGCAATAAAAATAAATATAGCATTTTTACTTGCACATGATTGGCTGATAAAAGTTAATAGAAGTTGTTCACTAACCAACATTTCTTCTGCGTGAGCAGTCTGTTTGCTGTTATAAATGAACTCCTATGTGTTTTTAGCTCATATAAAATCTTATTTGTTATTTATATCCCATTTGTGCACTAGGTGAATGTGAATACTGAGCAATTTAATAGTAAATGGGGGTGAGGTAGTAGGTGTTGGCGCCTCTTATTTGATGTGTAAATTTTTTTATATGTGAGCAGAAAAATAAATATTAATACAGTGCTAAAACAAATAGATTGCTATGCATTGATCCACATATGTCCCTATGTGGAATATTAGTATGATGAATCATCCACAAAGTTGGTTAATATAACAAAGTACGTGCTGTTTAAATAACAAATGGTTAAAGTGCTCAGTGGCGTGAATAATTTAAATGTTAACTCCTGCTGGTTTTGACAGTCCATGCAAGAAAAGGTGCTTTGTGCTTCATATATTGTTATGTGATTGACTGTGTTCACTCAGTGCTCCCTCCGCTCATGCTCTGGTGGGTCCCTCACTCACCATATCCAGGTACCCTCAAAGGGTTAAAAGCCTTCACAGTATTAGCCCTGTGTAGCTCTCTGGCAATCTCCACTTGTTTGGATGCGTTGGGTCCAGTATATGGCTCAAAGAAGAGAGAGTGCCCACATAGTGTAATACAGTAGGTAAAATTTTATTTTTAAACAAAGGTCAAGTACTCACATTTAAAACGTAAAAACTAGCGTATCAGATTGTGTTGCTCATGAGTGTTTGCGGCTGGAAGGTTATCTCGCTCGACCGGTTTCGTCTAGTGACGTCATCTGGAGCGTCCTGCCGTCGCAAACACTCTGTATATTTATAGTCTAGTCTGTGCTCTCCATTGTGCCCTGCCGTACGTCCATAGGTATGTTTGCAGACAGAAGTCCTGGCGCTAGGGTGACTAGTGTTCAGCGCCATTTTACTGTGGACATCGCAGACCGAAGCCTATTACTAACATTGATTAATGTAACTCTATGTCTTAGCTGGCGAAATGGAGCCACAGCACAATGTCTGTTTTTAGACTGGATTAGAGTTTTAAAAACGGCTAGTGCTACTGGAAAAAATGCATAAGAAAAAACATTCCTACATATACTTTGAGATCATAGCTAGATAATAGGTTAAGATTAACATTAAAATTAGATCCTGTGTCATCGCTGTTCTCATCTTGTGGCCACCTATCTTATTATACCTTATCACATATTAAAACCAAATAAAAATAAAAATAATGAAATAAGATTAAAAATGTGGTTGAGAAATAAAAAGAAGTTGGGGGATGTAAAATTAAAAAGATCCTTAATTCTTGTTAGGAGGAAAGAACGCCCCTTAGGTGTTATTGATACACCCTATGTGTTGGTGTTTAGACTGCCCTCTTGTGGCTGTCAGAATTGTTGCATGTGTTTAGGTGATGCAAAGTGAATAATCAGAGAATGGGTAAAATTAAAATGATGAAATAAATTAATCTAAACTCTCCGTAAGTACTGGAAGGTGTGTGAAAGAGGAAGAATTATGGGGAACCTTAGTCAAGATTAAATTCCATAAAGCCAGGGGGTGTGATAAGTGATGTTGATAAACCTGTTTGTAAGTTGGTATGCTTTTAGGGACTCCTTAAAAAAGCTTATAGAATTTAAAAGTAAAACTTACAGGAAAATGTGTACCCTTATTCAGAACTGTTTAACAAGTCAGATTGTACAGTATTTCAGATAGTGAATTTTGTTTTAGTGTATGTGTGTGTGGTAAGATTTTAGTAAATGTAGGTTCTTTCTGCTTGCTTAACATATCTTTTACATCCATCACAGCACATTAGCTTTGAAATAGCAATTTGCATTTATAAAGTATTTTACTGATTTGAAAATATCATGAAACTTGACATCTCAGTTTATGATATGTGACAAATAGCATGAAATTTACAGATGTGAAAATGTGAAATGTTATGCTTTGTGAAAGTAACTGAAATCTACATTACCATTGGGGAAAAGTATAGTATTCCCCCAAAGGCACCTTAAGTTTCAACAGAGCTGGTGGTTTTATTATCACACACGGTCAAGCGGTCTGGCCTCTAGCTTTTGTATGAGTGCTAGTATAAGATTAAGGCCGGGTTCACACTTATGCAAATTGGATGCGAGTTTCACCGAATCCAACTGGCATGACAGGAGAGTGTGACTGGCTCTCAATGGAGGCGGTTCGCACAGCTCTGGGGCTGTCGCGGTTTGCACTTAAAAAGGGTCCTGTGCATCTTTGGTTTCCGATTCAGGTATGAATTCAGGCAAAAATTCGGACCTGATTCACACCTGAATCAGTAACAGGGATGCACCAGACCAAATGCTGTAGCATATGTGAACGGAGACTAAAGGTGTATCTATAGCCAACATTTTTTGTAAGAATATCTAAAGCCCAAACTTTTTTTTCTATTGAAGATTATAGAGTATGGGAAAGATAAAAACCTTGCTGCTTTTCTTTCATTTTTGCCACCTGGTACCCATTCAATACATTTTTCTTCACTTTCTAATATGTAAAAACACCAGGAAGTAATACAGCGTGCACACGATCGTTTTTCGGCATGAAAAAAAAACTATGGGCCAGATTCTCAGCGGCGATACGACGGAGTATCTCAGATACCCCGTCGTATCGCCTTTTTTTTTGCCTCGTATCTATGCGCGTGATGCTTAGCATCACTTTTGCATAGATACGCTGCAACATCCGACAAGTGTAAAACCATTACACGTGCGGATCGTAGGTGTAATGACAACTCCGGCCACTAGATGGCCTTTACGTTGTTTTCTCATTTGCCTATGCAAATGAGGCTAGTACGCCGATTCTCGATCGCTTTTACGCCGCCCCGTCGTCGCGTACGTCGTTTTCGTCCGCGTAAGGTTACCCCAGCTTCTATGTGGAGTAACCTTACGAAGTTCCGTCGGATGCCGTCGGATGCCATGTTAAGTATGGCGTCGGGTCAGCGTCGGCTTTTTCCGTCGCTTACGTCGTTTTACTAACTCGTTCGTGAATAGGGAGTTGCGTAAATGACGCTCACGTCGTTTTGACGTCGGTTTCAACAACGTTTTCCGACGTGAGCTGGAGCATGCGCACTGGGCTTTTTTTTTCCCGGCCGGCGCATGCGCAGTTCATTCGACGCGGGGGCGCGCTTAATTTAAATACAAGCCGCCCCATTTGAATTGCGCGGGTTTACGCTGCACGATTTACGCGACGCAGGCGAAACCTACGGAGCAAGTGCTTTGAGATTAAAGCACTTGCTCTAGTACGATGCGGCGGCGTAGTGTAACTGGCTTACACTACGCCGCCGGAATTCTTAGAGAATCTGGCCCTATGTTTTTCCAACTTCATCATTAAAAATGACATTGCCCACACACCATCGTTTTAAAAAAATGATGAGCAAAGCGCGGTGACCTACAACACGTACGATGGCACTCTAAAGGGGAAGTTCTATTCGCTTTTGGGCTAATTAAGCTGATTCTGTGTTAGTAAAAGACGATTCGGGTGTTTCTGTCTGTTACAGCGTGATGAATGTGCTAACTCCATTATAAAGGGTAGTTTTACCTGAACGAGCGCTCTCATCTCATAACCTGCTTCTGAGCATGCGCGGGTTTAAAACGAGAATGAGTCTTCCTAGCAAGGACACATACAACAATAAAATCCTAACAGGGGTCCTAATACTAAGCTGGTAAGTGTGGTTTTATTAGCTTGCATAATGCTCAAGGAATTCAGCTATAATTTTTTGCATTAGTGTTAATAAAAGTTTTAGGTGTACCCATAACAATTTTTTTTGTTTTGTATAAAGTAAGGTAGTAGACCCTCTGTCAGGTTTACATGCTTTTATAGGATTTGTCACGTATAGGCTGGTAATTTATCAAAACACAATTTAACCACATATGTAAACACAATATATGATCCACTGCTTTGGAATTGTAACTTAAACTTTGAGGAGAGGCAGATACAGTTTGTTCCAACAAAACCTTCCATTTTAACTAGACCCTAATAAATTATTTCTGCCATGTGCCATGAAATCCAATTTTTGAATTAGTACAATTATACTGTTCCTCTATCCCTCGATAGCACAGATAACTATTGTGGAAATTGTATTGAAATATATCCAATATATATTATTACAGTGTCTTTCAGTTCTGCTGTTCTTTAGAGTGGGCTGGGACAGACTGACACTGGTTGAGACCCATTTGGTAGTGAAAAGCTTCCTGAAGATGCAGATAAGTGTTTGCAGAGTGGGGATATGTCTGCCAGCGAAGGACACTGTGCAATGCACAGATGTTCATCTCGGGGGAATGTTCACACTCTGCAAAGACATTATCGGTTTAATACTGGGACAGACCTAGCTGGGACAGAGGCATTTGGAGAGGACTGAATGCTAGCCTCTTGCCTTCCGATCATGGATCATGGATTTTAAGGGGAACAATACTCTTTGCGAGGTGTATGCCTGGGGACCTTGAAGTAATGTTACTTTGGATTCAAGTCCATGTCCACCCCCCCAAACATACAGACTCTGGGAACCCTGTATATGTCATATTAGAAAGACTGACTCATACTGTAAGGAGATGCTATTGTCATCAACTCCAGCCACATGTCTGTCTGTTATAATGTAAATGAGTCTAGTGTGGCTCATCTTTCAGCCATTGTTGTCTGGGCTAATTAACACTGCAATTGTATGAAGGAGTCCTATGTTTAAACTTATGATAATGTATCATCTACTGCAGCCCTCAAAATTTGCACTCGCCTGCTCGCATTTTGCGAGTACATTTTGAGGGCTGGCGAGTGTGGGGCAGGCTGCCTGGGAGCAGTGGGGGCGAGCAAGGAGAGAAGCTGCCGCTGCCGACTGGTTGTTCAAAGCACAGGGAACATGACAGCTTTTAATTCAATAGCTGTGTTCCCCGCGGCGAGCTGCCATATACAGCCCCTCCCCCTTGTCCGGGCACTTTGATAGATCACCCATCCCAGGATTGAACGGGTGATCTGTCTATCAAAGTTTCTGCCGCCACCAATTTCGTTAAGGGAATTAGGAAGTAAAGCCTTGCTGCTTCACTTCCTGGTTCCCTACTGTGTATGCGCGACTCGTAAAACCACTGGTCCCTGCTGTGTGCTGGGACCTCTGTGTCTCCTAGAATACAGCGGGGGGGGGGGGAAGTGACGTAGATACCCACTGGTGGTTTGGGTATCTATTCCCAGTGGGAGCAAAATACAGGTATCCGCTCCCCCCTAAAAGATGTCAAATGTGACACCGGAGGGCGGGAGGGTTCTGAAAAGTGGAAGTTTCATTTTTGGGTGGAACTCCGCTTTAAGATATGGGAGGCAATTATGAAGCAACATCCTGTATGTGGACTTATATAGATTATCACCTACCAGAGGAGCTTTATAAAGGAATTACTCTTAATTTTTAAGTGGTATTTAAGTGGTCTTTTTGTGTAATGGGCTTATGCATTTGCCATTCTAGTGGGTACGATATCGGAAATATTTTCAGTACAGTGTGTCATATGACAAATATATGTGCACTTACTTGCTGGGACAGATAGAGTTGTCACTGGCAAATAATGCCTAGTGAAATTTTATATTCCTGATCCATCTTTTGGTTTAAAAATCGAAACACATGCATATTAGAGCAACTGCAGACCTATGGCCCTTATTAAATTGTGAGAAGCAAAATCGTAATACTTTTTAAGGAAAGAATTTTCTGTTCCTTAACATAATTATATGTTCAAAAGGTTTTCTTGATACAATGTTTATTTAGATGCAGACCATAGCACCCTATTCTGTAATCATGCTTAATACACACTACTGAAACCTTTAATTAAAATTTAGTAAGACTATAGAAGTACTCATTAATAGTGATTTCTATCTAGAATAGTAATTCTTACCTTCTTAATTTGTTTTGACTTCCGTTTTATTTCCGTAGACAGATGGTGGGAAATGCATGCATTGTGTTGTGTGTGAACTGGATTTCACATACTATGTAGATAGAATTTTAATGACTTGTCTACAGACTGACAAAGTGATCTACCTGCTTCTTCCTTGTCTTCCTCTCTGTACAGTCTGAGCCCTAAAAAAAAGCTGTACTGAATGTGTCATTCATTTTTTCAGAAATACCTGCAGCCATAAAATACAAACTTGACTGAAGACAGCCATGCATGCTGAACATCTGATGAATTATTAGGCTGTTTTCACACTTTCACATAGTGCTGCATGTTCTGGATAAGATGATTTCTAATTAACATATAGGGGGGTTTCAAAGATCTTAATCAGTTTAGGGTTTAATGCAGTATCTAAATTGAATGCAGACGGTTCAAATGCAGAGAAATATTATTATTATTATACAGGATTTATATAGTGACAACAGTTTGCGCAGAGCTGAACATGGAATATTCGACATAGTTTTTATTTTATTTCACAGTCGTGACCTCTTGTAATGGTATCGCATGTCTGTGCCACCATTGGGAAGTTACGGCTGTATGCTGTATCTTTAACCACTTGTCCCCTGGGCACTTAAACGCCCTTAATAAGCAGACCAATTTTCAGCTTTCGGTGCTCTCACAGTTTGAATGACAATAACAACATACAACACTGTAACCAAATGAAATTTTTGTCCTTTTTTCCCCACAAATAGAGATTTCCTTTGGCGGTATTTGATCACCTCTGTGGTCTTTATTTGTTTCGCTATAAATGAAAAAAGAACAAAAAATTTGTAAAAAAAAAAAAGAATTTTTCTTCATTTCTATTATAAAATTTTGCAAAAAAGACATTTTTCTTCATAAATTTGGCCTAAAATTTATACTGCTACATATCTTTGGTAACAAAACAAAAACAATTGGATATTATTTAGTCTGGGTGAAAGTTATAGGGTCTACAAGCTATGGTACCAATTACTGAAAATGTATCAATTTGATCACATCTGATGTACTGACAGCCTCTCTCATTTCTTGAGACCCTAACATACCAGAAAAGTACAAATACCCCCAAATGACCCCTTTTTGGAAAGAAGACCTTCCAAGGTATTTAGAAAGAGGCATTGTGAGTTTTTTTCCCACAATTCTTTGCAAAATCAAGATTTTTTTTAATTTTATTTTTTTTCCACAAAATTTTCATATTAGAGGGTTATTTCTCACACACAGCATATGCATACCACAAATTACACCCCAAAACACATTCTGCTATTCCTCCCGACTATGGCGATACCACATGTGTGAGACTTTTACACAGCGTGGCCACATACAGAGGCCCAACATGCAGGGAACGCCATCAGGCGTTCTGGAACACCCAGACCAATTCTGACATTTCTCTCCTACATGTAAAAATCATAATTTATTTGCTAGAAAATTACATAAAACCCCAAAAGAGTATATATGCTTTTTTAGCAAAGACCCTAGAGAATACAATGGCGGTCGTTGCAACTTTTTATCGTGCATGGTATTTGCACAGCAATTTTTCTAACGCGTTTTTTTGGAAATAAAACAGTTTTGTGCTTTTAAAAAAAAACAGTAAAGTTAGCCAAATGTTTTTGCATAATATGAAAGATGAAGTTATGCCAAGTAAATAGACAACTAACATGTCACCCTTCAATATTGCACACGCTTGTGGAATGGCGCCAAACTTCGCTACTTCAAAATCCCCATAGGCGACGCTTTAAATGTTTTTACTGGTTACATCTTTTTAGTTGGAGAGGAGGTCTAGGGCCAACATTATTGCTCTCGCTCGAACGTTCGCAGCGATACCTCACATGTGTGGTTTGAACACCATTTTCATATGTGGGCGGGACTTGCGTGTGCGGTCGCGTCTGTATACGAGCACACAGGTATAGGGGCACTGTAATTTTTTTTTTTTTATAATTGTTCATTTTACTTTATTTATTTTAGTTTGACACGTTTTTCCCCAAAAATAAATGTTTTGATTACTTTTACTCCTATTACAAGGAATGTAAACATCACCTGTAATAGGAATATAGCATGACAGGTCCTCTTTACAGTGAGATATGGGGTCAATAAGACCCCACATCTCACCTCTAGGCTGGGAAGCCTGAAAAAAAAACGACCGCAGAGTATTGCGCAGGGAGTATTGCGCAGGGAGTATTGCAGAGTATTGTGCCGGGAGTTTTGCAGAGTATTGTGCCGGGAGTTTTGCAGAATATTGTGTCGGGAGTTTTGCAGAGTATTGTGCCGGGGGTATTGCAGAGTATTGTGCCGGGGGTATTGCAGAGTATTGTGCCAGGGGTATTGCAGAGTATTGTGCTGGGGGTATTGCAGAGTATTGTGCTGGGGGTATTGCAGAGTATTGTGCGGGGGTATTGCAGAGTATTGTGCGGGGGTATTGCAGAGTATTGAGCGGGGGTACTGCAGAGTATTGCGCGGGGGTACTGCACAGTATTGCGCGGGGGTATTGCAGAGTATGGTGCAGGGGTATTGCAGAATATGGCGCAGGGGGTATTGCAGAATATGGCGCAGGGGGTATTGCAGAGTATGGCGCAGGGGGTATTGCAGAGTATGGCGCAGGAGGTATTGCAGAGTATTGCGCAGGGAAGGAAGAGTATTGCAGGGGTTAATGCAGAGATGGCTGAGCAGGGATGGATGGATCTGTGACTGCAATAGTCACAGATCCATCC
The DNA here is from genome assembly GCA_029574335.1 of Rana kukunoris. Taxonomy (NCBI): domain Eukaryota; kingdom Metazoa; phylum Chordata; class Amphibia; order Anura; family Ranidae; genus Rana; species Rana kukunoris. Next base: position 128,449,834 of record CM056056.1, read on the forward strand.
CACAGTGCTGCTGCCATCTGCGCTCCCCCTCTCACACTGTACCGCTCGGTACAGAGAGAGGAGGGAGGAACCGGCGTCATCAAATGACGCCGGTTTGTTTACATGTGATTGCTCCGTCATTGGACGGAGCGATCACGTGGTAAATGGCCGCTATCAGCGGCAATTTACCCCAATCCGTGATCCCCGGGTCCCCTGGACCCGGCGGTCACGAACATTCCCGGGTGCGTTATATAATGTGATCCCAGAGTTAAGCAACCAACTTGCCGCCGTTATTTGACGGCGGCTGGTGGGTAAGTGGTTAAACTCAATTGTCCATAGTGACTTGGTTCCTACCCATTACTGGTCACTGCCCATTACCTCACTGATGTATTAACCTGTAACCCTTTCAATTCCAGTAAACCCAATCCCATTCCACAGGCTATAGCTAGAACAGAATCTTTATTAATGATGGTTGTCCCTTCACATAAATACCCCAGTATTCAAAAATTGGATGATGGGCAATACTACATTTACAAAAAAAGAAATACTGTTGGGGGTGAGACATAGGGAAAATTGAATTGCAAATGTATGATGTGTAAAAAAGAGGCACTAGTCCCAATAATAAATATTGTTCTGCCTCAATAATAACAATAAGAAAATAATATTGAAAACTGGCAGAGGTAATATGAAACCGCCAATTCTATATGGGAGGAGGAGGAGGAGGAGCGCAAGGCAACATCTAATGGGACAAAACAATACAGTGGTGCAAATACCAACATTATGTAGTATATTAAAGGGGTTGGAAATGTATTTTTTCCCCTAAATAGCTCCCTTTACCTTATTCTTCGCTTTTGCTTTTAAATGTCCTTATTTCTTCTGAGAAATCCTCACTTCCTGTTCTTCTGTCTGTAACTACACGCAGTAATGCAAGGCTTTCTCCCTGGTGTGGAGAAAGCCTCGAGGTGGGAGGGGGCGACCAGGAGTTTCAGGACACTCTCTACTTTGCAGATAGAGAAAGGAGCTGTGTGTTAGTGGGCGTCCTGACACGCCTGATCGCCCCCTCAAGAGGCTTTATCCACACCAGGGAGAAAGCCTCGCATTACAGTGTGTAGTTACAGACAGAAGAACAGGAAGTGAGGATTTTTCAGAAGAAATAAGGACATTTCAAAGCAAAATCAAAGGATGAGGTAAGTGAAGAAGGACTGCACTAAGGTAAAGGAAGCTGTTTAAGGAAACATTTTTTTTTACCTTTACAACCCCTTTAAGGTCAAAGGAATATATAAAAGATGCACTCACAAACAATAATGCCAGAAGACAACAAAGTCCCAAGCAGCATGCATCACAAAACGTAGGTAAAGGATGAAAACACCACGTAAGGGTCCACAGCGAAACAATGGTGACAGTGTGGTGGGCCCTGCCTTTTCTGGGTATGACATCACAGGTTTAGAGCATGTTTTAAAGAAGATACATCCCTGTCAGTGGCTCAAACATTCCGAGGATACATGTAGCAGAAGTAATTAACTTTTATTTATGGGGCCAAAAAACCTGTGCATGACATTCAACGTGTGGCTTTTGGAATCTATAACAATCATGTATTTTTTTGTGGGGATTCAGAACTCCCTTAGTTGTATGGACATCACAAGTTCTTACAGTTATCACCTATTCTTAACATTTACTAACCTAATCTTAAAATGTAACTTTATTAAAAAATAAATAAAAAAATAGTTTAATAGTAGAGTACAGAAATGTTTGGATGGCAAACACCACACTCTTATGGCAGCAATTCAGTGTTTTGAATGCAACACAGGAATCAAATTCAATAGATGGATCAAAATTTGCCAGTTCAGCAGGAACTACGCACATTTCAATCCATCTATGGCTGGCTTTAGAAGTGCCCACCTTTTTTTTATCTTTCATTCTTGTTGCCTTTACTTCAAGAGGAGCTATTGAGACCCTAGTGTCAGCAGGAGGGGGACTCTGGGGAGCTGGTGTACTAGGGAAACTCTGTGGACTCTCCTTTAAGAAAGTGTCTTTTGGGGACCCTGATGTTAGTGAGGTGACTCTGGGGATCCTGATTAAAGGAGAGAGGGTTCTGGGGAACCTGAGTTAAGGCTGAGGGACCCTCTAAGGATTATGGAAAGACAGTAAAATGCATCCTAAAGGCTACATTCAAACTAGCGATTAGGGCTCCTCTTGCGGTAGGTGCAGCCACCATTTTGTTTCAAGGGGGGTCAGGGGAGGGTTCAGTTGTGTGGCCAAGGGTGGGATTGAAAGTGACTCCATCAGGTAGGCTGTACAAGGCCCAATGATTTCTAAAAGCTGCCCTGCCGTCTATGGACATCATCATCATGTACAATACAGAATTATTAAAGTTGTACTAAACTCTCTCAATCAACATTAACTATTTTTAATTCTAGCATTAGTAATAGATAAGAAGATATATTAGATTTACTAATAAATTAAAAAATTAATTTTTACATTTTATTTTCATTTTTTTTCCTGGTTTTTGGCACAGGCCAACATGTTGTTATAAATTACATACATCTTCATGGGCATATTATATCTTTCATCCTGAGGAGGGGGTGGGGGTACTCAGCTAATCAGTCCCTCCTGCTTGCATGTTTGAGCTAAATCTATTTTAGGAAGTAAATGCTACTTGAATCATCAAAATGGCCATGGCTAGAAATGATAAGGGGCTGTTTCTCAACAAAATAAAGCATGACACATGGATGCGTTTGTTTTGAATATTAACCACTTGAAGTCCGCACTGTAGTTGAGCAGTTCCCACCAGTGCCACCTTTCAGTGCTGCCTATTAGTGCCACCTACCAGTGCCCATTAGTGCCTCCTGATCAGTGCCCACCAGGGCCAACTCATCAGTGCATATCAGCACCGCCCATCAGTGCAGCCTCATCAGTGCACATCAATGAAGGAGAAAAATTACCTGGTGGCACAATTTTATTACTATGGAAAAAAAAATTCCCACCAAAGTTTTAGTCTTTTTGTTTGTTTAGAAAAACCCAGTGTTGATTAAATACCACCAAAAGAAAGCTCTATTTGTGTAAAAAAAAAAAAAACATTTGTGTGCAACACTGCTGAAAGTTGGGTTCTGCTTTAACCCTGTATTGTACATTTAGGCCACCGATGTGAGACCAGCACTAAATGGAGCCTGCTGAGTGACACAATAGGGAAGTACCTTCTCCTCAATCCTCTGCTTTCTAGACTAAATTAGCCTCACCGCAAGGGTGGATTTTTTCCCTTTCATGGAGTTAGGCTTTAAGCTAGTTCTAGAGGACTAAATATGATACATAATGCAATGTATGCACATTATACAGAACAAAATTTAGAGACTAAAATCCCAGTGACCTAAGAAAAACTACACTGAGGAATAGAAGCTGAATATCCCAAAGAGTTCTGAATTTTGTACGATTGTAGCATTTGCTCATGATATTAGAATATTATTGATTGCTTCCACCTGTTGCCTAAAACTGTTCTTTAATTAAAAAAAACTCATAACAAAAACAAAATCTAGCCCATAACCCTGAAAAGCCAACATTTAACAGAACCTGCACTGACATCCTCAGATGTACTGGCATTTTATGAATCAAAATTGAATCTGCTTTAGTCCCCTTTCAGACTTATACGACTTGTCTCACGATTTTGGACTGCAAAATCGTATGACAAGTCATTCTCCATTATTTTCAATGACTACCATTCATACTGGCATGACTTTAAGTAGTGCCGGCTTCAAAGTAGTCCTTGCACTACTTTGGTCCGATTTTGATGCCACTTACACAGGCATTCATTGAAATCGCGGCCGCGAATCGCGGCAAAATAGCGGTAAAATCGTGGACGCGAAATTGCGGTAAAATCGCGTGACTTTTAAGTCGTACAAGTGTGAAAGGGGGCTTAAGGTATTCTTTGCACACCCATATACTACAGTTCATAAAAGTCCCTGGTAAATCAGCAAGGGGGAAATAACTGGCTGCAGGGAGACAGACAATGCTGATTACTGCTCTCTGCCTGCGTTTTTCTAGACACAACACCCAGACTTAAGTTCCTCTTTAACCACTTCAGCCCCGGAAGGATTTACCCCCTTCCTGACCAGAGCACTTTTTGTGATTCGGCACTGCGTTGCTTTAACTGACAATTGCGCGGTCGTGCGATGTGGCTCCCAAACAAAATTGATGTCCTTTTTTTCCCACAATTAGAGCTGTCTTTTGGTGGTATTTGATCATCTCTGCGGTTTTTATTTTTTGCGCTATAAACAAAAATAGAGCTACTATTTTGAAAAAAATGCAATATTTTTTATATTTTGCTATAATAAATATCCCCCAAAAAAATCTAAAAAAAAATTTTTTTCCTCAGTTTAGGTCGATACCTATTCTTCTACATATTTTTCCTTAAAAAAAAATCGCAATTAGCGTTTATTGATTGGTTTGCGCAAAATTTATAGCGTTTACAAAAAAAGGGGTAGTTTTATGGCATTTTTATAAAAAAAAATGTTTTACTAGTAATGGCGGCGATCAGCATTTTTTTTTCGGTACTCACTAGGGGGAATCACTGATCTTCTGTCCATACATTGTATGAACAGGAGATCAGCGTTTCCCCGCTGACAGGACAGAGAGCTTTGTGTTTACACACATAGCTCCCAGTCCCCGCTCTGTAACGAACGAGCGCGCCCCCTAGTGCCCACAAAAGATAGGACGTAGAGCTACGTGCTCTCACCTAGCAGTGCCGACCTGCCGCCGTATAACTGCGGTGGGCGGTCGGCAAGCAGTTAACCTAGTCATAACTTATCTCTGCCCCTAACCTTAACATTTCGAAAAGTGACATCAGAAAAAAGACCAAACGATAGATTGGGGGTTATTTACAAAAGGCAAATCCACTTTGCATTACACAAGTGCATTACAAGTGTTCTACAAACCTGCTAGGTTTTGTATTTTCCATTCTGCTTTCAGAAAATATATACTGTTTGTGGTTCTTAACTAATCTCCAGGCCTTAAATTATTTTTTAAACATGTGTACAAAAAATGTAAAAAAACGTCTATGGCAGTGAAAGGATTGAAATACCTGATCAATACTTACCTTTTGTTTTTCAATGTTCTGGCACCAAGACATAGCAAGAGTCCAACAATTCACACTGGTGCCAAATTTCAATGCCTAAAACTCCTGATCTATATTCAGACTGCTGTATTACTTTGTAAATTCTTACTGAATAGAGTTGGAAGAGTACCTAATGAACTTCTTTAATTTACAAAATCGATAACATTCAATTAGACCCAGGGGCAGATGAAATAGCATGACCAAAAGCTCTTTTGGACATTGCAAAAATAAATACACTATATGTTCCTGATTTTAATTCTGATATGAAAGCTGTCCTTTAATTCAGAGTATAATAACTAGGGATATGCAAAGTGGCCCCATGATTTACTTAATATAAGGCTAATCCTTCCTAATATGCATCAATATTTTATTATCCAGTGGAAAAGGTGTGTTTATTGTATTTCAGGCATGAGTTTTGATAGACACATTTTGCTATTCAAGCTGTGACTAAAGGGATTTTTCACTGACTTAACTGGGCTTTCGAGTTGTTCCACAGGCTGCTGTACCAAACGCAAGGTGAAGAAGAGTGGAGATGAATAGAGGGAGAGGGACTGCTCGTTCAGCTATGAGAGATTAATGACAAATCTCTATGTAACTAGAACACAACTTTCAGCGTAATACAGCATGTAATAAGATGTTTATCTATATGGCTTATAGGGTCATAAAAACATAAAACTTGTCTACAAATAATGGCCAATGGGCTCATCATCTGCTGCAGTCTATCTACCATTGTGCTTCAAAGCCTCCTGGGTCTTATTTTGTGCTTGATGCATCCTAGCTGCTTGCCATCACTGTGGATTTTTATTTCTAGATAGTAAAATGTTAAAACACATAATTTCCCGAAAACAAACTAGAATGATTTTGTTTAAAAAGAAAAATGTAGCCTATTCACAAATTTAATTGTGTCATTGTTCACATCTGTACATATTTTGTCATGACTTAATGCAATGGCAATGACATGGTGTGTCAAAAATATAAAACTCTGCAACAGGCACAGAGAACTTTGATTATCTTAGGGTAATACCTGTACTCACAGAAAACATGGAGGCTGCCCTTGCTGGTTCCTTCTGAAAATTTCACTTGGGTGACTGTCCTTGGCTTCAGTACAAACTAAGTCTCTGACATGGAACAAGCATGTAGATAAGGAATGTCAGAATTAAATCAACACTATCTGCAAATTTGTTTTGTCTTATGCCTCACACACACAAAGTCAGACGGACTTTTTACATCGGAAATTCCAACCGTGTGTATGCCCATCTGAGTTTTTCCATCGGATATTCCAAGAAATTCCATCTGAGTTTACATAAAGAACATGTTCTCTATTACTCCGACGGAATTCCGTCGGAATTCCAATGTGAGTTTGGCCAGGCAAAAGCCTGATCGTGTGTGCGGGGCATTAGTGATTAAAAATGTATTGAGGCAATTAGGTCAGCTTCACATTTATACAATATAATCCCAGCACTTAGACACCAAATCCTCTAACAGTTACAAATTGTCAATGTCAGTAAACAAAAATGTTCATGTTGTCTTTATTAAATGCTCGCCAGAAAAGCTTGAGTGTTTTTATTGATTTATCTATATAATACTACACTATATGTGTTTTTTCATTTGTTTTGTGCACTTTTGAGTGGAAGTGGGAGGTGAAGAATCTTGGAAACTTCAGTCCCGGAAAGGAAAAGTAAGATACCTAGTGGCCGTTTTCATTATTGCATTAGCTTAACTACTTAAGGACCGCCTACTGCACATATACGTCGGCAGAATGGCACGGCTGGGCACATCAACGTATATATACTGTGACAAAGTCGTAGAAATAGCGATAATGTTATGCAGCAAAGTCGCTGATCTTAAGCAATAAATACAGCTTTATTGCACTCAAAAATAAAATAATACAAAACAAAATGGCCTACTCCAATTTAGGAGGCTAACTGACAGTAGTGTCCCTCACTACACTGTACTGGAGGGGCTATTCCAGCCTCCAGTATAAAACAAACAGAGTAACAGTCCAAAATAAACAAATCTATGACAGACATTGTTCCTTCAATGCAGACAGTTTCCAACCTGTCCGTCCAGCTCAGCATACCTCTCACACTGAGCTCTCACTTCCCCCTTCCTTACCAGGTGAGTGTTAATTAATAGGAGAAGAGAGGAGGTTTTACCTGTTGGCCAGGCTTAACCCCTTCCAGGGCAGGGAACGCTGACTTTTCCAGTCTCTCACTGGTGTACATACAATCGTGTACCCTGTCACAATACGTTGATTTTAGTACCCAGTCGTGGGTCACGGGCGCGCGCCCGCGGCGCGCTCTCGTGACCCGGTCCGAAGCTCCAGGAACGGGACCGCGGGATTCGCAGACCCGATCGCCGCTGCAGTGCGGCGATCCGTCCCTGGAGCTGAAGAACGGGGAGAGCCGTGTGTAAACACGGCTTTCCCGTGCTTCACTGTGGCCACAGCATCTATCGCGTCATCCCTGTAATAGGGGGACGCGATCGATGACGTCACACCTACAGCCACACCCCCCTACAGTTGTAAACACACACACAGGGTACACTCAAATTCACAGCGCCCCCTGTGGTTAACTCCCAAACTGCAACTGTCATTTCCACAGTAAACAATGCCATTTAAATGCATTTTTTGCTGTGAAAATGACAATTGTCCCAAAAATGTGTCAAAATTGTCCCAAGTGTCCGCCATTATGTCGCAGTCATGAAAAAAATCACTGATCGCCGCTATTAGTAGTAAAAATGCAATAAAACTATCCCTTATTTTGTAAACGCTATAAATTTTGCGAAAACCAACCGATAAACGCTTATTGCGATTTTTTTTACCAAAAATATGTAGAAGAATACGTATCGGCCTAAACTGAGGAAAAAAAAAAATTTTATATATTTTTGGGGGATATTTATTATAGCAAAAAGTAAAAAATATAGATTTTTTTTTTTAAATTGTCGCTCTATTTTTTTTGGGAGCCACGTTGCACGACCGCGCAATTGTCAGTTAAAATGACGCAGTGCTGAATCGCAAAAAGGGGCAAGGTCCTTTACCTGCATTTTGGTCCAGGTCTTAAGTGGTTAACCTGACCCAGTGGTATATAGGGTCTAACTTTCTGGCAAGCACTTATTAAAACTCGTTATGAAGCACTATATGGAAGAGAATTTAAAGATTTATGTTCACTGACACAAATATTTCATAGCTGGTAGGGGAGTGGGTCCCTATGCACTGGGAATATATTGTGTAAAATTGGGTAATAGGGTATTTTCAGCTGCTGGAGTGTTTTCATTGGTGGAGGGGGTGAATGATTTTTACAAACGCTGATTTTTTTACTCATCCATTTTGTTTATGTTAGCTTGACAGGTAGGGAACAAGCATTGCTAGTTAAAGTCACTTTTATTGATACCTGTGCTGAAAAATAGGTAAGCTACCATGGATGATTTTCTCCTGAAATCGTAATGGCATGCTTGTTCCAGGTCAGTTACTCAAAATATTGAAATCAGAGAGACGAGTCCCATAATGAACGTGAGAAAATTAGTTATTGCAACCTATATATTTCTTTCATGATAGGTTTCCTTTAAACTAGCTCTAAAACCAACCACTAAAATCCCATTTGACCTTTAAAGTAATTTTACTTTCAATCATAAAAGTTCAATCGTTTAAAATGTGTAGCCTTTATTAAATAATTACTGGTAACCCTGCCATGAAGATCCTTGTTCAGACACTTCCTGTCTCTGTCAGTGATGATTCTTCTGCATTGTCACCCGCACTTCTGGTGCACACTATAAGCAGCCATGGTGTGTTTTTCTATTGTCACAATTCGGGATGAGGTTTGAGTTTGGCTCAATATAGGGTTCCAACCAGCCTTTGGATGCACGGTGTTCACTGAAAAGCATGCTGCAGTACTTGGAATAGAGGATCGGAAAGGACTAATCTCCAAAATATACAGGGAACTACTATCCAGGGCTCAGGATTATACATCCTTAAAATGTCGCAGCAAATGGACTGAAGATATAGGGAATATTGACGAAAGCCTCTGGAAAAGGGCCGTAGAATGTATTCCTGTAGTATCGTTATCAGCATCGCATAGATTGTCACAGCTATTTATTTTGCACCGGGCATATAGAACACCAGAGCAGATGCACAGGTGGGGAGGAAGAGACTCCCCGCTATGCCCAAAGTGCAAAATACATCAGGGCGATTTTATACATTTGATCTGAAGATGTCCAAAACTACACCGGTATTGGGAGGAGATCTCCCAGTGCATAAGTAGACTCGCACAGACACCCATCCCACTGGACCCTCTGGTATATATATTGGGGTCCATAGAGGCGGATACCTTCCCAAAAGGAATTTATATAATGTTAACTAGAGTATTATATCTAGCAAGAAAACTTTTACCATGATACTGGATGGCACCAGAGGTCCCCACGGGAAGGCAGTGGATTCTACTAGTAAACTCCTTACTTCTTAGAGAAAGACTAATATATAGTCGTAGGGGGGAAACTGGGAAATTCGATCAGATTTGGCAAACATGGCTGAGCGATGACAGACTTTCTCCGCCACAGTCGATAAGGGATAGACTGAGGAGGTAAATAGAAGGAATAGGGAGGAGTGGTGTACGAAAACAAGAAAAATAAATGGAGAGGTAAAACGAAATGGTCACGATAAGGTGGTGTGCGTAGGGAAGGGCGGGCGGGAGGGAGGGTGGTAAATAGAAATACGCACAAAATAATGCACAAAGGGGATATAGTCAAGAAATGGGAGCGAGTCTGGAAACAAGAGTTTTACATATTTTATTACCTTTTTAATATGCACTGTATTTTGTATTTGAATATCCGCACAAGTGTATGATAAATGTAAACATTGAATAAAAAAGAAATGATTTAAAAAAAAAGAAAAGCATGCTGCAGAAGCAGAAGGAAGTAATTAATTTACTGTCACTGATCAGAACATATTAGTTATATGCCTATAAAGAAATAAAAAGGTGAAAGACTTCAACTAGGCTTTAAGTATAGCCTATATGAGTCGTCGTCATAAGAATGTAAGCAACCTTATGAAGGTGACCCAAATTTGGACAGTTTAAATATATTATCTCTAGCCAGCAGGAAAATATCCAGAATCCTCAAGAATTCTCTTGTAAATTTGTTTTATAAGCTTGTCAAATAATTTCCTTAGTACAGATACATAATAAATATATTTTTCCATAATGGGATGGCAATTTACAAGCATCCCTTGCCATACCTGAATAATTAGCAAACCAAGTCTTTTTTATTTACTTTCAGCGGCAATATAAGAAAAAGTTAATATGAAAATATGCTTAACTTTTGCTAGAAGAAAAATGCTAAATATGAGCAAAGAAAAATTGACTATTTTATATTTACTTACATTTAATTGTAGACAAATTTTTCAATATTCTATTATAAGTTGTTTTATTTAGCTCACCTCATCATAATATGTCTGGGTGTTCTAAAACAAAGTTAATAGTACTATGTTTCATAACATATCCACCCTTGCAGCACTGTACGAGAAGACAGACGACATTCAAGTGTCTTTTTTCTTGCAGTTGAAGGTACCCAAAGGTACCCTTCAAATACATCATGATTAGAGATGAGCAAAATCCCTATTTTAGCTTTCTTAAAGGTCATGGGTTTTCATTTAAAGTGATTGTAAAGGTTTCTTTTTTTTTTCACGCATTCTTTTCTGAGGTCCCCAACGGCGCTCCTGGCTCCTCCTCCTCATCGAGTGCCCAGATGGAGAGCCTTATTAAATCGGGGGAGTTGGTGTTGGAGCGCTCTCAAGTCCTGCTGCTGCGTCAATTGACACAGATAACAGGACTCGGCCCCGCCCCCCGAATCACTAGATTTGATTGACAGCAGTGGGATCCAATGGCTCCTGTTGATATCAAGCTATCCAATGAGGACTCGAGACAGTGGCTGGAGCTGCTGGGCTCCTTCTTGTCGCTGGAACGATTGGGTTCTGGTAAAAAAATGGGGAGCTCTGGGGGACAGCTGCATCACAGAAGGCTTTTCACCTTAATGCATAAAATGCAATAAGGTGAAAAACCTTGAGACTTTACAACTTCTTTAACTTTATACATTTTAATATCATGTTTTAGGGATGCACCAATACCATTTTTTTATTGGCAAGTACGAGTACCGTTACTTTAGGTCAAATACTCGCCAATACTGAGTACCGATACTTTGCAGTGCTATTTGCAGCCACACAAAATGAATGGGCGCCTCGCTCACAGGACTGGAGAAGTATTTCTGGGACTCCTGTGAGTATAGGGAGGAAGTGATGTCAGCTTGGGGGAAAACCACCAGATATCGCCTCCAGCAGTCATGATTTGCTATCATCGACAGGACGGGACATGGCAAATATGGATTTGACTAGATATTTACTTTGTGAGTTGTTATAACATTTTAATAAGCTGCCTGTGTCCGCCATAATGCCGCAGTCACGAAAAAAATCGCTGATCGCCGCTATTAGTAGTTAAAAAAAATATTAATAAAAATGCCATAAATCTATCCCCTATTTTGTAAACGCTATAAATTTTGCGCAGACCAATCGTTAAACGCTAATTGCGATTTTTTTTTTTTACCAAAAATATGTACAAGAATACGTATCGGTCGAAACTGAGAAAACAAAATGAAAGAAAAATGTTAATGTTTTTTTCTATCTTTTTTTGGGGGTATTTACTATAGCAAAAAGTTAAATATATATATATATATTTTTAAATTGTCGCTCTATTCTTGTTTATAGCGCAAAAAATGAAAACCGCAGAGGTGATCAAATACCACCAAAAGAAAGCTCTATTTGTGGGAAAAAAAGGATGGCAATTTTGTTTTGTGAGCCACATTGCACGACCGCGCAATTATCAGTTAAAGTGATGCAGGGCGAATTGCAAAAACTGGCCAGATCCTTTACCTGTGTAATGGTCCGGGTCTTAAGTGGTTAAAGCATTGCATGTGCATTAGTGCACTGCAACAGAATGCATATGTACGAATGGGCTGTTAAAGTTACTGAAATTTCCAGAATGGGCTGCAAACACACCTTTTTTTGGGGGGCTTTAGCATCTGAATAGATTTTTAATATAGAAAAAAATATATTTTCAATTATTATTATTATTTCAAATTAGTTTTGATAAATTTATATACATTTTTGTTCTGTCACAACCTGCACCGTCGTTTAATACATTCAGCAGCATTAAGCAGCTGAATGAAAATAAGGTGAGATAACCTTGTGTCACCTCACTGCATGTTTGTCCTATGGGAGTAACAGTTTTGGCAGAACTAATACTCAGCTAGCTTCAGAATTTAATAATTTGGAAAACCTGGAAAAAATATCCAACAAGACTTTTACCACAATTCTACTGCTTCCCTTAAAAACCATTCTTTTATTTGTAAGATCTTTCCGTCTTTGAAACATTATTGGCAAAATCACAAAGAAAAAAGGGACAGTTTATTTACGGCGTATAGATTAGATGTCGGGTGAAGTATCACAAAAATATAGCTTCTTTCACTAAGCAACTTCTTGACGATTTTCTATCAAGGCATTCATTAAAAATAAGATAGATTTTTACCTTTAGAACATATAGTACAATTTTTAGGGCTCTGTTCTACTGTAAAAAATTGTTAATCATGTCAGGAGGTAGGTGTGTACATTCGGTTGTGTACATTATTTCACATTCTAAGTACAATTCTGGAAGTAAGACATAGTTTACAGAGTTACAGAGTTTACAGAGTTAACTCTGCTTGTCCAAATAGAAATATGCAGCAATTTAATTAATGTAAATGCAGTTAAAAATTCAATTTAAACGGGCAAGATGGAAAGAGCTCAAGCATCCACAGCCAACTTAGCTATATTATTTATACATTGGCAGGCACCCAAGAGAATTTACAATCCTACGCTTAATGTATTCATATTTGTAAATTGGACTTTCCTTCAATAGGACATCAACAAACATATTAATATGTTTATAGGTCAGTCAGAGAAAGTGACACACCGCTTTCATCCTTGCACTGCTGAGGTTTCAGTCCTGTTTTTACCAGAGCAGATGAAAGTAATCTTGCAATGTTAGATTAGATATGACAACTTATATATAAAGAGATATGATACTGCTAGAAGTGCCTAAAGGAGCCTTAGAGGAGTGCACAGTACTAGGGAAATCTCACACATTTTACAAAAGGCTTTAGGACAATAGTTCAACAGACGTACTAGGAAGGTTGCTGACATGTCCAATTCCTTAAGGTAGAAACAATAGATCTAGCAATTCACTGCATGGAACCACTACAGTAGGATGATCGTACAAGCTCCAAGAAAGAAAAGCTACTCTGTATTAATATAGCAACTATTGGGGTTATCTATTTAAAAATGCAAAAAAGATTTAACTCGTAACAAATCAGAAATATTTCAATTTCTCTGCATATGGTAATGTTAAATCCTAATTTTAGGTAAAATGATAGATATAAAAAAATCATCACAAAAATCATAACTTACATGGACTATGATGTGTTCCTAAACAAAACCCCATGTTCCTTCCTGAAGAAGCCTCATGGCGAAACATGTAGAAATTGCGAACGTAGATACAGTAAATCATCATCACCAATAGGATGTTTGTATACACCTATGGTTATAGTTGGATTGTATGTATTGCTTTTATGATATTGCTTGTTTAATAAAAAGTATTATGTATTTTTACATAAATTGTGGCTAAATGTATTTTTATGGTTTAGTGCACCCATAAAGTTCCATATCTCCCAATTTCTTGCTCTTAGTTTATAAGTGATGTTGGCACCATATTTAATGTAGTTTTTGATGCTGGTCTCGGTCCACATACTTGTCCATATGAAGTGTTCATTGTGCTAGTGCCTGATGTAAAAATGGAAACCCAAAGTCCTCTGCTCCATTGCCATTGCCCTGCAGCCATAATCTTCCAATGAGAGGATAAAGGTGGATGAATGAAAGGTTAGCCTCCTCCATTCGTAGGTGACCTTCATTCATGGAATTCATGGAATTTATAGTACGGCTTTTACAAATAGAGTAGAGGAAGGAGTAAGGTTGGGCATAGTCAGTACTTTTGAAAAGTGTTTGTCACAAGTCCAGCACTGGTATTAACCCCCATACTACCAGCAAATTATGATGCAGAGTATGGGATGGGAGAAAAAGACTTTAGATTTCCACTATTGGCAGCACAAAGGACAATTTACCTTAAGGGTAAGTTGACTGGACAGGGAAGAAGCAGTATGTAGCTGTGTAGTTATGTATTTATGAATGCAGCACACCACAACATAGGACATCGGCATTGTAGTGCACTGCAGTACAACTCCACTGTTACTTACTTCACTTGTGAATGGGGTTGTTATTTCATATAAATGGAACCTCTGTGCACCACTACTTTTAGGGTGGGGATTTACTAAACCTTGTGCATTTAGAATCTACCGCTGCATGGTAGCCAATCAGCTTCTAACTTCAGAGCTGCACCAGATTTTGCACTCTCCACTTATAGTAAATAGCCCCAATTGTGTTACTTTGCATCTTACTACACAGTATGCTTTGATAACAATAAAGGTCCTGAATAGTCACTTGATTGCTAGTCACTATGATTAAGGCCTCACAGTCGAAACATGTAAGCAATGCATACCTATGCTATAGTCACATTCAAGCTAAATAAATATAACTGCAACTGGATGTTACTGAGTCAGTGGATGAATCCCATTTAGCATTCAATTATACAAGTGATACTGGCCACACCATCAGATCACCATCAGCAAACTCAAAAGGAGAGGCAGGCTGCATTTTTTTTCCAATATGACGTTTTTCTCTCATTTTCCTCTCAGCTTCCTCCAGTGGTGGCCCAGTGAAGATGAAATTTCACTGGATAATATACTGGTGATATACTTAACTGCTCATCTTCTTTAGCCTAAACATAACCATGAATATTAGTCCAAGCCACAGCTGCAATGTACTATGCAGCAGCAATCTTCACCAAAATTAAATCATTGTGCCTGGAATTACATGGTGTGAATTAACTAGATATCTAGGTCAAAGATTAGGAATTCCAATTCCAAGTAACTAACAAAGAAGAAGAAGAGTCGAAATCAGAGGGGCGAGGGAGAGGGAAGGAGGGGAGGGAAATAAATCATCGATACTTAAAATGAAATATGTCCTAGGGCCGTTAGGTACAGCGTTGCGGAGACATCGGGGCCCGGGAGCCCTTGACCGCCTTGAGGAAATTCCCCCGGGCTCAGGGGAATAGAGGAAATGCCGAATTGTACTCCGCCTCAACACAGAGAGAGCACCCTTGCACAAGGAAGTGCAAGAGAAGATGCTCCGAAAGATGACCTTAGGGTCAAGATTCCATCAGGGGGGAAGGGAGGATTGGGGGTGGTGAGGGGTAGATGGGGTGGGGGGAGGTGGGGGAGGATTCAGGGGGGGATGAGGGGTAGGAGGGGGGGTGTGGGGCTAAGGGAAATGGGGGGGAGGGGGGTGGGAGGGAAAAGAGAAGAAGAAATATAGGATCGGGCGATTACCAGAACACAACGAGAAGACGGAATAGTGAGGGAATGATTAAAAGAGAACAGAAATACACACATGTCTAAGGTAAACCTAATTACCTATAACGTAAGGGGTCTTAGTTCTCCGCATAAAAGACACATGATCCTAAAAGAGATCGAGAGACTTTCCGCTGATGTAGTTTTTCTCCAGGAGACACACATAACCCTCGATTCAAGAGTGAGGCTTAATTCTCGGGCATTCCCAACATGGTACTATGGAGACTCCCCGCAGAGAGGATCTAGAGGAGTCGCCATAGGGATAGGGAAAAATTTAAGTTTTTCTGTCGAAGATAGGATAGTGGACCCTGAAGGCCGATATATGTTCCTAAGAGGTTTCTTACATGGCAAACGATACACGCTGGCCAATGTTTACTGCCCAAATAAACTCTCTCAGAAGTACTTAACAACGATCCTGAACAAACTAATGGAATTCAAACAAGGAAACGTGGTCCTAGCCGGGGACTTTAATTTCACCCTAGACTTACAACTTGATAGAATATCGACCGTCAATATAGGGAACACTAAGCAACAACAAATAGTGAAAAAAAAACTTTTCACGAACCAGTTAATAGATCCCTGGAGGGTTCTCAATCCAACCAAAAAGGATTACACATTTTACTCTACAGTACACAAAATGTATTCGAGACTAGACTACATAATGGTAGATCACGAAACTTTAGAGTACGTAGACAATGCCGCAATAGGGGTAGCGACAATTTCAGATCACGCCCCGGTTACGGTGAGCATATTCCTTCCAGAAATAGAAGAGAGAAGGGGACCCTGGAGATTAAATGAGGAGTTAATAGAAGACATAGAAGTCACCGATACAATAAGAATAGAATTAGACGAATATTTTAAGCTTAACAATACTCCTGATGTAAGTACAGCAACTATCTGGGAAGCCCATAAGGCTAGCATTCGAGGAAAATTAATTTCCCTAGGAGCAAAAAAAAAAAAGGGAAAGAGAGGCAAATAGAAACAGGATAATCAAAGAGCTACAAGATTTAGAAACTAAACATAAAAATAAAAAAAATAATAAAAAAGTTTACCAGGAACTGTTAATTAAGAGGACTCAATTAAGAGATCAAATGGAGATTGAAACTAGAAATACATTTAAAAATGTTATGAAAGAAAGGTACCTCTGGGGGAACAAACCAGGGAAGTACCTGGCCAGGATCTCAAAAGAAAAGAAAAACTTAAACTACATAGAAAAAATAAAAGACCAGGAAGGCCAGATGCGGTTTAGGACGCCCGAGATTGCGGAAGCTTTTCGGACGTTCTACACTTCACTGTACTCTATCAGGAAAGGCGAGACGCAAGAGGAAAAGGCAAATAGAGATGAAAAAATAGGAGAATACTTACATGAAGCCAATTTACCAAAACTAACGCAGGAAATAGCGGAAACTCTAGAAGAGCCAATTACACAAGCAGAAATTAGTCAAGCGATTCAAGGTACTCCAGGGGGGAAAAGCCCAGGCCCAGATGGACTGCCAATTAAATACTATAAAAAATTTAAAGAGTCATTAATCCCAGAAATGTGCACTTACTTTAATAAACTAGGGGGAATAGAAGAAGTAAGGAAAGAATCCCTTCTTGCTAATATCGTTATCATAGCCAAACCTGGAAAAGATAAGACTCTCTGCTCTAACTACCGTCCAATTGCATTGTTAAATGCTGATATAAAAATCTTCGCAAAGATATTGGCAACAAGGATAAAACCGTATATGCCTGACTTAATAAATTCAGACCAGACGGGATTCGTAAGAGGCAGAGAAGGGAGGGACAATAGTTTAAGAACACTACTATTGCTCCAAGATGATAAAAGGGAGGGACCCCCAGCCGTACTCATGTCGTTAGACGCTGAAAAAGCGTTTGACAGGGTCGACTGGGGGTTCATGATGGAAACTTTAAGAAGAATAGGATTGGGCCCTAGATTTATGAAATGGGTAGGAAACCTATATAAGTCCCCCACGGCAAAAGTAAAGGTAAACGGCAGGGAATATTCGGCGATAGACATGATGAATGGAACAAGGCAGGGATGCCCGCTCTCCCCCCTCCTATATGTAATAGCTTTGGAACCACTGCTGTGCAAGATCAGGAATAATCCAGATATAGGGGGGTGAGAGTAGGAGAAGAGGAACAGAAGCTGGCAGCATATGCCGACGATGTCCTCTTGTACGTGACCAAGCCCAAAATATCAATCCCTAATATATTAGAGGAAATAGGAAGATATGGTAGACTCTCTAATTTTAAAATGAATCCAGTAAAAACTGTAATTATGAACATAGGAATAGAACAAAAGGAGGAGGAGGCTCTACGTAGAGCATTTCCCTTTACGTGGGAACAAAAATCACTCACTTACCTGGGGGTAAAAATAACCCCCAAAGTAGGTAGCCTTTTTGAGGCAAACTACATCCCCCATCTCAACGAAATAAGACGAGATGTAAAAAATGTTTCCCATAAACAGATTTCCTGGATGGGGAGGATTAATTTATTTAAAATGATAGTCCTACCAAAGATAATTTATAAATTCCAGATGCTTCCAATTAACGTCCCACAAAGTTTTTTTAAGGTAATAAAATCTATAATTTCAAAATTCATATA
Source organism: Rana kukunoris (assembly GCA_029574335.1). Lineage (NCBI taxonomy): Eukaryota > Metazoa > Chordata > Amphibia > Anura > Ranidae > Rana > Rana kukunoris. The sequence goes on from CM056056.1 coordinate 128,468,066, forward strand.
GTGTGAAAAAAAAACTAGAATAAGCTATGTAACCCTAACCCGGGGGAAAAAAAGAGGTGGACTGGCTCTCCCAGACATTAAAAGATACTACCAAGCCGTAATCTTAGCGAGGTTAGTCGAATGGACAAATAAGAACTCATTAAAAAAATGGGCACACATGGAAAGCGTGACAAGTAAACAGCACTTAAGCACAAACATATGGATCCCACCTAAATTTAGAATAATCAACCCAAACACACACAGTATTACAAAACAGGTTTATAAGACATGGGATTTGGCACATAAAAGGGAAAAATGGGAATATAATTCCCCATTAATCCCATTAGCAAACACAAATTTATTTGCACCGGGAAATAGGACTAAAAAATTAGGTAGTAAAAGACTAGGGGATATAGTTGCACAAGGAAAAATAAAAAATAAAGAAGAAATTCACGTAGCAGAAGGGGTACAACAGATAACTGATTGGGAATACCTACAACTAAAGCACTTTGTAATCTCACTCCCAGCACCAATAAGAGATGTTAAAGCACAAAATTCAATAGAAAAACTTTGCACTCGGGGAGAACCACTACAACACGGAATTGCCACGATTTATAAAATTCTTACAGAAATAGGGACAAAAGATACACTACAAAGCATAGAGGCATGGGAGAAAGAAATTGGAGAAAAAATAGAAGAAGCGCAAATGACCAGAGCGACATTCAACTACGCAAAAGATATAACAACAGTAGAAGCTAATTATAAATGCATGATGCAATGGCACCTGACACCCGTTAGACTTAATAAAATATCTACAGCTAATTCCCCCCTTTGTTGGAGGAAGTGTAATCAAACAGGGACCGCATTGCATATATGGTGGGAATGCCCGAGAATCCGGGAATTCTGGAATGAGATCCTCAAACTAATCGAGGAAATTTCCGGAGAAAAGATCCCACTAGATCCCTTGTCCTGTCTTTTCCACAGACAAGGCCTAGTAAAAGGGGGAAAAAAATACGCCTCAACATTGGTCCCAGTGCTGTTAAATGCAGCAAAGGGATTGATCCCGAAATTCTGGCTTCACTTTATTTATTCAATTTATACACAGGGTTGACTATATCGCAGAGATGGAGTACCTAAGAAGGGCTGACCTGGGAGAGGAGGAGGGAGGAAGAGGTGAAAAGAGCTGGTACCAGTGGAGAATTTATAAAACATCTGAAAAATTTACTTTAATACTATTAGAAATAAATTAGTAAAATGTTTTCGACCCGATCCAACAGGGTAAAAGAGGGAAGAAGCAGGGGGGGGGTATAAATAGGGGGGGAGGGAAATAAATTAAATATGAAAGGGAGGGAAAAGTATAGTGACCCAGGGAGGTAGGGGCTGAGGGGAGTAACGGGAGTTAACAACCCCATCAGAGCCTAATATCAAGAGTACACATAGTCACCTGTAACTATACCCTTTGTTTTTATTTAAAAAAAAAGAGAAAGAAGAAATAAAAAATAAAAAAAGAGAGATAATATAAACAAAATATATTGAATCTACCACAAATGATGCAAATCTGAGGTGGAAATATGAAGGGCGGATTAAAGATGAATCCCTCCAACACCTCAAAACCTTGGGTTAAGTCTGATGTGGAAAAAAAAAACTAATAAAAAAAAAACTAGATATCTAGAATCCCTTTTGGAAACTGCAGACCGAGAACAGTGGTCCCTTTCAACAGTCCTATTCTATTGTTGAGAGGTTTTCTTTTAGCGTTAAGATGGCTTGTATTTTTTAGTTCAGGTACTACCGCAGCTCAATATATTCAACACAGAAAACACACAACCTGAAGATATGTTGGTAATTACTAGTGATTTGTATCTGACTTATCAGTTCTACCCCAGTACTGGTTTAATTTAAGGTAAACCACATTCCACCTGCCACACTCTATACATGCCCAGAGTCAATACCTTTTTGTAAACTCAAGATACAGATATTGAGAACTATAGAAAGTTTCAGTTCCAGCAGTTCTAATAAAAGTCTCCAATTTTTTTTTAGCTATGATGGAAAGAGAATTTTAAGGTGATTGGGGAATTTTTAATCTTTTGCAGCAATAGTATACTTCTATGTGAACGGTTCTGCAATGATCCACTGATGGAGCCCTAATGAAAAACTGGAACATCCAGCTATGAAGCATATACATGCAGCAATGTAATACTGATATAGAAAATAAGAATCCCCCATGCTATGAAGAAACATTTTACTGCTGCCTGTGTGTCCATTGTGGGGGATTTTCACTCCCTGAATTAAAACCCATCAAATAAGAAGTAGGAGATTTTACTGCACCTCCTGTTCTGTCATACACTCGTTAAATAAGAAAGAATAATTTCCTTCACCCACTTTTCTATCTGTCAAGCTGCCAAATAGACAATTCAATTGGGTTTGCTTTTCAAACTGGGACACAGACAGCAATAAACACTTGACAAGATCTATTTTAATCTTTCTCCGGTGTATGCAAAACTTGTTTTTAACCATTAAAAAAGCAAAAAAAAACAAAACAGTTTCCTTATGACAGATTAAACAGCACAGTTTGCGTACTGTCTAACCTGCCCCTCTCTATACTGTGAAAAACCTGGCTGATCCTGCCAGTTCCTGTGTCCCCTTTGTGTACTGGCAACGATAATCATGGCTACTGAGCCCTGATTACAGTGGTGAGTTTACATGCCTCCATCACCTGCAGCTTTCCTCTGTCCCCCTCACCCCACTCCCTCCCTACCTTTCTGTCAGCACCATGTGTCTGTGTCTGTCTCAGCCCCCCCCCCCCCGCCACTATTAGTAGAAAATAAAATATTACAAATTGTCACTGGCATAACACATAGGGTAAGTGTTTTATTAAAACACAAGTTGTAAATTCCTTTTTTAGCAATATTCATGCCGATCATGTGACTCCCGTCCGGTCTCCTACTCCGATCCAGGGCTGCAGTGGGAGGGGCCAAGATCTCCCTCTGACGTCAGCTGGGGAAGTCACATGGCCGATCAGCCCCTCCCACGGTAGCCCTGGATTGGTGTAGTGGACTGGCCAGGAGTCTTGTGACTGGCCTGAATATAGCTGTAAAAGTTATTTCTAAGCTTTGTTTTAATAAAACACTTACCCTGTGTGTTATACCTAGATACAATGGAGGGGCTGCCAGCAAATACATTTTTTAGGGTAACAACCACTTTAAAGAAAGAAACTTGAGGCTGGAGCTAGGTTTTACTAAGAACAACGTTGAAAGCACTCCTAAACTAAGTTTTGTTTTTTTTAAATGGATTTTACATCATTTTCTAGAGCATAATTTAGTTTAAATCATTGAAAAAAATAATTTCAAATACATATTTTAAATAAAAGACTTCCTAACCGGGTGATTATGGATATGAATTTAATGTCAAGTATTTCCGGATCATACAAAGGTCAAGAGAAATGGAAAAAACTAGAATAGACCCAATCTAAATGAGAACAGAAAGCATGATTGCCTTACAAACATAATGCAGAAAAATTACCAGATATGACAAAGTTATTGTGCAGTAGATCTGTGATTAAAGTTAATTGTTAAAGATAACTAAATACAGGGCAGGCAGAAGATCAAGTGTTATCCTTTTGAGCACAGTAGGTTTCCTAGCAATTTTTTTTAACAATACATCACATTACTGTGCAAAAGAATTAAAATACTGTTGGCTGATAATTAGGTGGATTGAATAGAAAACGAATGTACTACTACATATAAATCAATCAGCTTTATTTTCTAAAACAGTGCAATGAGCCAAGCACATTGCCCATAGTAACAAATTACAATCCATCTTACATTGGTTTTGGTATAGTACAATGAATTCTAATCGGATGCTGTAGCTTAAACACTTAAATGGCTTTTGAATTCACTTGGTTATTATATATGTAACTGCATCAACCGTATGCTTGAGATGCAGTGAATTATATTCAGTATTTAAATGTAGTGTCCCAATGTAACCACCCACTGTGAAAGAGATATTGCCATCACTGTGATGTGTCCCTTGTACTGATGTCTCCTGGTTTGGTAGAAATATTAATACTCTGAGCCCCCTACCTTTGCCAATATAATCTTCTAGTGCAGTGGGGATGTTAATAAAGCTGAGAGAACTGTAGCAAGCAGTCATTAAGAGTGCCCAATTATGCTCCCCCTTTCCTCCCACTTCCTCTATTCATTCTATTCTAGAAGCTGTACTTTAGATTCATTGACTGAAAAGTGAACTAAAAATGGTGAAGGCAGACCGGTCATTCATCTGCCTGTCCTACAGTATATTCATAGAGTGGGTTAACTACTTGCCAAATGCCGCATGCCAATTTATGCCAGTAGAATGTCAGGGGCAGGCAAATGGGCAAACCTGTACATCCCTTTAAATTTGCCACCGACGGCATGCCCGCCATGCACCACGGGGGCATGCTGCAGATCCTGCAAACTCAATGTTTCCCAGCAGCCAATGATTGTGTCACAGAGTGGCAGAATGGGGAGATGCCCATGTAAACAAGGCATTTCCCTGTTGTGCATAGCAAAATGACAGGGATCTACGTCTCCCTGCTGTCAAGAGCGGTGATCTCTCATGTTGTAGTGAGTAGGGATGAGCCTAATGTCCGTGTCGAAAGTAAGTTTGACTCAAACATCGAGTGTTCGCCTGTTCACTGAATAGTGAACAAATTGGTGTGTTCATGGAAAATTCTGAAGCCGTGGAACACCCTTTAAAAGTCTATGGGAGGAATCAAAAGTTCTAATTTTAAAGGTTTATATGCAAGTTATTGTCATAAAAAGTGTTTTGTTCTGCCCCAGGGGACATGTATCAATGGTTTCCCCATGGCGTCAGACGGGGCGGGGTCACACGCAAACATCATGGGTGGCCCGGCCCTCAGCTATTTAAGAGCTGTCACGGCGGGTGTAGCGTCATTCGACGGGAACCTCCCATGGAGGCAGATCTTGGCAGTGTTTTATTTAAATTTTTTCCTGTATCTTTGGGTCGAGAATTTCTGGGGGACCCCTTTGTTAAAGGGGGCTTCCAGATTCTGATAAGCCCCCACCTGCAGACCCCCACAACCGCCGGGCAAGACTTGTCAGGATGAGGCTCTTGTCCCCATCAACATGGGGACCTGGTGCTTTGGATCCCAAAGCATCCTCCCCATGTTGAAGGCATGTGACCTGGTACAGTTAAGGAGGGGGGCGCTCTCTCATCCCCCCTCTTTTCTTGTGGCCTGCCAGGTTGCGTGCTCGGATAAGGGTCTGGTATGGATTTTTGGGGACCTCCATGCCTTTTTTGGCGCGGGGTTCCCCTTGAAATTCCCCTTAAAATCCCCTGAAAAATAGGCTCATGGCTCGAAACATGTCGGGTACATAAGCCCATATGCTATTTGCCTACCACGCTACTTACCCATGTGATCACCTGTACTGGTCTTCCCGCAGTCTTGTACTTTTTAGCTTATTTTTTATTTATTTTTTGCCTATTTTTCAGTATACCATTTTATGCCTAATAAAGGCCTTTTTTACTGGAAATAACCACACTATGCGTAGTTGTGTGTGTTTTCTTCCCTACATGATTCTATGATGGGTCTACCTGCCACAATGCCATTATCCATAAGTTTCCTCTGAAGGATTTTCTCTCACATTTGGATCCACTCGGCTTCTGATGATCGATTGTCTATTGGCTCAACGGGCTCCCATTGACATCATCGCTTTCCAGGAGTTCGTACACGCTTGATTGACACACCGTCGCTGACGTGTGTGTCCACGCCATCCGGTAAGAGTACCCAACTTTTATCTGTACTGATTGGATGTTGTTGTGGATCCTATGAGATTGACCACTGATGGGGTTTTTTACTACCTGTTTAAATCACTGAAATATCCAATTCCTGTGTTATTCTACACATTTTTGCAATTCCGTTTGCCATAATGTGATTCTGTTCATTTTATATTGGGACTTTTTCATCACCAGAGTTTCCATTTCTTGCTTTTTTTATCGCTATATACAACATATATTAGCATTTGATCTTTTATCTTTTGACGTATCTTTCCGGGACATTTATTTGTGATACAATTCATTTTTCACTTCAGTGTGAAGCACCCTGGTGGTACCATTTGGTATCTCACTTATTTTGATTTCTATTTTTTTAGCATTTATAAAAATGTTTGTGCATATCATTTGATATTTACATGTATTGGTCTAGTGCAATTTTATAGATTCACATACTTGCTCCATAATTGGGGCTCTTGATTTGAATACCTTGATCACATATTTGGTTTCACTCCAGATATTATTTAGCGCTGCACTTTTTTTCTTTTTTATTTCTGTACACAACATGGTCCATTGTTGGTGCTGGCTGCTATATTCCTACATTTGTTTTTAAGTCTAGCGCAACTTTTTCATTATTTTCTATGTTTGCATCAGTGTAGCAGGAACCGGCTAAGATTCAATCCATGTAGACTATTTGTGCCTAGGAAGGGACACCTCCCTGCAACCCCCCCACCCATTGACAGCTCCATGAGAGGGTTTCTCCCATCAACACTAACTGTGTTGATAGGGCAATCAAATGGTTTTCTTTCCTGCAACCCATGGTTAAATCTCCATCTCCTGAATGCAAAAAAAATCCTTGGGAAAACTTAAAACTTGGCAAAAAATGTACACATTTTGCATTTTCCCGTGGCCACAGTCAGGGTAGGCTAGTGTACATGTAGCCTTATGCTGGCCATACACCTTTGGATTATCTGCAGATTTTCTATAGTTAGATGGAAAAAGTGGAACAGATTCCTCCATCTACGCTGAACTGTGTGGATGAAAGAATCTCCCACTGGTCCAATGCTTCCATATCTTGCTAGTCGGCTTAGCTGGCTCTGAAACTAAACAATTCCTGCACCCAAGCAGAATGTTCAGGTATTGTGAGAGTCAACGGGGGCCGACTAGCAAGATATGGTAGCTTGGGCCAGTGGGAGATCCTTCAATCCACACAGTTCAGTGTAGATGGAGGAATCTGTTCAACTTTTTCCATCTAACCATAGAAAATCTGCAGATAATCTAAAGGTGTATGGCCAGCATTAGGGTGTCTGCATTCTGGATGAAGTCGTAAAGTAGATGCCTCTACACAACAGATTTGTCAGTCAGGGGGGTAGTGTTATGCCGCATACACACGATTGGTTAAATCGATGAGAACGGTCTGATGGACCGTCTTCATCGGTCCAAACCAATCGTGTGTGGGAGCCATCGGTTATTTAACCATCGGTTTAAAAAAAAGCCAACTTGTTTTAAATTTAACCGATGGATACCTAACCGATAGCAAAAAAAGGATAGTTTGAAGGCACGACCATCGGTTAAAAAACTTCATTTTTTAGCAAGTCATTGTGTTTTACGTCACCGCGTTCTGACACGATCGTTTTTTTTAACCAATGGTGTGTAGGCGCGACGGACCATCAGTCAGCTTCATCGGTTAACCGATGAAAACGGTCCACCGAGCGTTCTCATCGGATGAACTAATAGTGTGTATGCGGCATTAGACTAGCAGATTTAGATGGATTTGAAAAAGATACAACAAACCATTTTTCCTTTTTTGGATGAAGCTTTTATGTAAATAAATGCTGATCATTGTAAGGCCTACCGTTCGTGTTAAATGGTTTGTTGCAATCCTATAACTGCAGCTTTGTCTGGACAGCTTGGTTTGTTAATTACCAGGTAAAAATAAAGGAAAAAAAGTCTAAAAAATAAAAATAATGCATCCACCACATCGAAGAATTGATCAGCTGCAGTTTAACACATTTTTTGTTTTTTGGGTTTAACACCACTCTGTGGTACACAGTATGTAAACCCTAAATGTTGCAGTAAACCGTTCTCCTAAGCATATTTTTCTCTTTTTTTGTATTACAAATCTGTTGCAAAGTTTTATTCTGGCTAATTGTCCTGGTAACCACTGAGACTGAACAGTGGGAGAAAAGTCGAAATTTTGAAATGTTGCTAGAACAGGAAGATGGGAATTCTTCCATTGGGGGAGAGTCTTTCCAATGACAGCTGCCTAAGAGGCGATTTCCACTCTCTGAAAAGAGAGATCATCTCGCTTTTAATTATGTTTGCAAGTCAGGAATACGAGGGAGGTCGTCCTAATTATGTTAAAAAAAAAAAAACTTGACAACTGTTTTAACCAGTCATTCTTATTCTATCCAATACTTAAAAAAAAAAGTTTTGGCTTTAGATTTACTTTAAAGAAAAAAAAAAATAACTTCTAACCATCTCCATTTGCCTAATAGGTTGTTTAAGTGTCAAGCTGTTACAAGTACTGGATGTATTTCTATACTAAAATAACACTTAATTAAATTATTCCCTTAGCCACAGTTGTAAAAAAAGGGAATATTTTGTGACCGTATTACTAAACTGGAAAACTACACTGTACAAAAAATATATTCCAGTAGTGTGCAATTAATTTTCCAAATTTAGCATACATGTGAAAAATCAACCTCATATTTTATGCTGTGTCTGTTCTTTCCATTACTATTTTGCATGTAAATTTTTATCAACTTTGAAAGTAAGCCCCCAATGTGATTTTTCTTTCCACCTACACCACTTCACAGATTCCTTATCACATTAATATTCATTATTTAAAATAGCATTGGCACATTCCAAAGTCAAATGCCAGAGGCATTATAGTTCCCCGTTGTCAGACTCATACCTCAAAGTTTCTGAGTTCCTAATTCTGATCTATTCAGTCTGCGAGAATTGATTCTTAAAAAAAAAAAAAAAAAAACATCCTCATCTTCCATTTATAGTCCTGGTGCAGCAATGGACAGAACTATATGCAATCTGCATAGCTTGGCAATGAATAGTTGAAGCTTTACATCGCTGTGTGTATAGTTAATTTAAAGCTGCCCCAGCAAGCTTTACTACAAATGTTAATTTTATTCCTGTTTAATAACTTCTAAGCATACCCAACTAGCTATATTGGTTGTCAATGTTCAAACAATTTCTACAAGACCCACAACAAAACCAGCGTATTTTGTCCATTACCTGAAACATGGTGACTGGTCATTAAAGAATGCACGGGCTGCTTTAAATGACAAATCTGGAAAATCCTATGGGTCTGGTTGTAATGCTGATCCTTTATTTCAGCACTTAGCAAAATGCTGACTGAAGAAAAAAATGCAGTCAGTAAGTCAAAAAAAGTCGAAAGTTAAAAGCATTTATCTGCATACCTGTTCTGGGTCATGTATTCAAAGTGTTGAGCCCAAAGGAATAAACATGACAGTAAGACAAAAAGCATGTGCAAAAGGAAAGCTCAGCTATGCAGCCTCTATGTTACTCCAGGAAAGTGGAAAGATAGTGCTGGACCCATGGGTTTATTTTACTTGTATTGTCATCTGTATTTGACCATGTGACCTTGTCGTCACGTGGTCGCGGACTGATTGGCTCGGGACTTGATGGGCGGTCCGTTAGCCCTAGGGAGATTCATGTCGCCCTAAAACGGAATTAGGCAACGACTGTTATTATAATTTCGTCTTGCGTTTTTTATAATTTTTAATGTATCATATTTCTGTTTGCCCTTATTGGACAACATTGGCCAACTATTTTTAATAATATGGCTTTCCTGGCGAGTTGGACATGGCGCGCACGCGCATTGTGGTTTTCACCAGATGGAGGCTTGGCTTACCTGCGCGTGCGCGCGTGCATGCCGCCACTGACGCCTATGATGACGTTTTTACGAAACCGGTCGGGCGGGATATTGTATTACATTGGATCACCCCCCGCTGAATAAATTTTTACTCACCAATTGGACGGGTTATGTTTTATTTGGACCACTTCCGGCCGGAGTCCCATCTTAAACTGACATGCCTGTTTTCTATTTTGTATCATGTAAGTGAGTTTTTGTTGTATCTTTTAAAATAAACCTTTCCCTACGGTATTATACTATTGTGGTCTTCTTGTGTCTCTCCACGGATACTGCTTTCGAGTGTTTAACCCGACGGCTGCAGATGGGGATAGACAACAGATCTGACCCTATCACTCCCTCCAAGTGGATAACAACATGCTTTCTGGGGTTCTCTGTTAAGTAAGGGACCACCAGACATCTGGTAAGCAGTTGGCATATTCTTATGGTGGAGGATCTTCTATCAGCACTTCTCAACAGAGTGTCACCACGATTTATATGTCTACACTTATTCCACTGGTGTTTTTTATCCACATTGTCTATCATATGACTATTAATATTTAATCAATTTGGTTCCGTCTGGACCCAGAGTGACAATTGTTTACATCACTTTTGGACAATTTATTTTATTTTTGTCACGTTTGTAGCGCATCCTGTTTTTTTATCATTTGTTTTATACTGTGTTTGCTAGTACAGTCAGGTGCAGCTTCCTTTGAGCTTTGAGTTGCTCTCTATTACTTTAAGCATTTAATTGCTTCTTATTACTTTTATGTCATCTAAATCTTTAGCGCAGTTGATCTTTCCATTTTTTCTTTGTCATCTTAAGATATTACTGTTAGTGTAAATGATCTGGTTCCTGGGCAACGCTGTATCCTGGCCTAGGCCAACAAGGCATAGGCCTAGGGCAGCGCTTTGTAGGGGGGGCAGCACAGAAAGAGTCCCTGCCAGTTTGCTCTACACTGTAAAGCCTCGTACACACGAGCAGACAGATTTGTTCAAATCTGTCTGCTGGGATTTTGGTTTGCTCGCGTGTACACACAAGCAAACCAAAATCCCTGCCAGCAGACGGCGCGCTGACGTGTCGGTGACGTGGCGGTGACGTTGACGCCGCCACGTCACCGCACCAGGAAGTAAAACACTTCCGCGCATGCGCCGAATCCATTCGGCGGCGGTGCGGCGGCGGTGGTGCGGGACGACATGTCTGCTGGTAAGTGTACCAACCAGCAGACATGTCGGGCGGACGGATTCCCACCCGATAGATTTCAAAGCATGCTTTGAAATCTGTCGGGTGGCCAAATCCGTCGGCTCGGCCGTACACACGATCGAATCTGTCTGCTGAAACGGTCCAGCAGACCGTTTCCAGCGGACAGATTTGATCGTGTGTACGAGGCCTTAGTGTAACGCAAGATGCTTCAAATTTTGACTGTCCTATGATTCTGGACCACAGACCTTCCTCATTGTGCTATGTGTTTTCTGCTGCACCATTGGCATGGATATATCTCCTTAGTCCTCTCTATCAAATTATCAGATATTTGTGCTTAAAGTAGAACTATAGCACATTTTGGATAGAGTAAGGGAGGGTTACAGCCCCTGTCAGTTAATTTTTTACCATCCTTGTCCCATTGCAGAGATTTCCCTTCACTTCCTGCCTTATAGCCAAACAGGAAGTGAGAGGAAATCTATGCAAATTAAGGCAATCCAATGCCCCCCATGCCCTAAGAACTAGCATCCCCACTCAATTTCAGGGTGCGTCTTAAACAGAAAGGGTTGTGGCCTTGACAGGAAGTTCAAAAAGTAGCCAACGTGTTTCGGCGGTCTTGGTGCCCCTTCATCAGGACTAGAAATCACATTTTCAGATTGATATGAAAATCTTCATATGTATTTTCTAGCCCTGATGAAGAGGGCATTTAGACCCTCAAAATATGTTGGCTACTTTTTGAACTGTACCTGTGACCTTTAATGGAATAAAGTTGTATCCGGACCTCTTAGCAGTGGTGTGGTGCTTCAGTAACAACAAATTTTACATCTACGTTTCTCCAGTGACAGACTTCCTTTAAATTACATTTCAACAATTCTAAACTGGGACGAGCCATATAAACATGATGTACAGAAGCATGTTTTATCATCTGTCTCTCCTTTTGGATAAAAAATATCTTACTGCCAATGTTACAAAAAAAACAAATAATACAGTAAATAACACTCATAAGTCTCAGATGGGAAAAATGTGTGCTCAGAAAATATAAAATAAATAAAGTAGCTAATAAAGGGAAAAATAAATTAAAAGGATGCAAAAAAAGAAGAAGGAAGAGGTGAAAACATACAGAGAAATTATGGTAATGAGCATCACTTCCCTCCAGGATTACCATCTCCATTGGATTTCCATAGGTTCCTTGTGCTTCCTTCCAAATACCAAAAATATATAGACAGGTTTTTAGTTTTCAATCCAGACTAACTGTAGTGTGTAGCTGTGTAAGTTCAGTAAGCACTGGAAATTCTATCGGAGAAAGATAATGATGTGAATGGTCTATGTACAACATTTATCACCACTTGGCAATGCTATATTACCAAATAAAATAAATAAATAATGAGAACTATTTACAGCATTGTGTTGTCTTTAAGGGGAATGATAAGAGGAATGATAACCAGGGATAACAGCAGAAAACTCAGGAACTTTTTCTACTCAACCATTCAGCAGGATTTATGTTAAACCAAAATGTGCTGAAAGATTGGAAAGGCACAGAGAATCAGCATTAAGTATGATTTGGTGACACATGCTGGGACAATGTCATATCTCTTACCAATTCATTTCTGCTGCTCATCACTTGGTAGAAGGCCACAATCAACCTTTCCCTTCACCTGCTTTTTCTGACCATATATCTCTTAGCTTAGTCAATCAGGTCTATATAATCTAATCAGATTGTAAAATCAGACCTCTCAGGATTATCAAGTGTGGGTTGGATGAATAAATTACATTATCTATCAGTGTATTTGGCCCCTGGTAGTTCATTGAAGTCAAGAGAGTTTCTTCAGGTTCAGTAATTAATTAATGGCCTCTTATCTCATGCGTTAGAATAATCAGGGCAGAGGGTTGATTAAAAAAAGACACATCCACTTTAATTGATGTGAATTACAATATGTTTTAAACCTTCACCACAAAGAATCAAGCCCTAGACATTCATAAAATCTGATTATTGAAGGTCACTGATTTGTTCAACCAAAGCATTGCTATGCTCCCACATGCTAATCACACGGTCTGGAAAATTGGATCCCATGTAACCTCCAGTACAGAAGAAGTGATGCAGAATATGTACATGTAATGAAGAGGGATTAATGACATCCAAGGTAGTGTTACAGACATATTCATGAGTTACCATGGTAATATGAACCAGCATTTATTACAAACTACCAATACTGTTGCATTAGCTTTTCATTAAGGAAAATAATAAAAGGTGAACCAACATGAACATTAACATATCTAAGTTGGCCATATTGTCTCTCAAACGGCTCTCATAGTTTACATTAAACATATTTTAGATGTGTATGACTAGTTTGTACAGCAATCAGCATATGCTACCAAACTAACTTGTTTTTTTTAAAATACACTATATGTTGTATGGTCAAAAAAAATCACAGCTGTACGTATACCTACATAGACAGAAGTCTATTAAAGTGTTAGTTTACCTTTACAGATGTAGCGCTGATATTCTCCCATATCTGAAGTGTGTTGCATACTTTAATAAAACATCTATGGACATTGCTATGTTTGAGTATTTGGAGCCATCTAGTGGGCAAATACTGGTAATGCAGATATTTACTTTTTCCTGAGAGAAGCACAAAAGACTAGACAGGAAGTGACTGCTGTTTTGGGAGGAGGCAGCTGACCTTTTTCACCCAGGAGGTTTGGTGACCTACCCATGAACACTTTTTTGAGCAGTGCATGCTGGGTAGGAGATAAAAGAAGCCGGAGTGGCCATTTTAGGTCTCTTGGAATCGTGTGGCCTTCCAGAGGACCTGTGGGGAGACGGTGGCCAAAATGCAGAGACACTTATGCGAGCATCGGAGGACGGGATGCACCCAGCGGAGCTGAACAAAGCGATTGGCCCAGCTGACGGAGAAGCAAGTTGAAGTCACAGGACAAAAGTTACCACACAGAGCCTCTATCCAGTGGGTGAGCAGGTCATGGCCCACAGTTTGTTAAATTTCACACGCAGTTAGACTCATATACAGGCCTCACAGGAAATTATAGTTCCACGAAGGAGCAGAGCAACTGACACTGAGTAGGCTTGAGGCCTATCTACCTTGATGTCTCAAACAATGTTAAAATAGTTGTTACAGCTACACCAGGAGAATTTTCACTTCAATTTAACTCACCAAAACTGTGGATTACAAATTACAAGGAGCCACTTTAGCTAGCGAAGAAAAGAAGATCCAGGACTAAGTACTTTAAGTGAGATCTCACGTATAGCTTATAAAGTAGAGGGAACTCCCAGGTATAAACCTATATATATGTATACTGTTTTTTCAAATTGTTTATATTGAAATCCATTGTGCTGTCGTCTTATGTTGGGATGACAGCACAATTACTGTAATCACTTATTTGCATATTCTACAGTCAAATATATCTCTGGTTAAGTGTCCAGTTGTTGTGGCTTACTGCTTTCTTCCACCAGGTGCAGTCAGTGGATCCTGGGGTGACAATACAGGTATTTTGTACTATTTTGCATTGCATCACAGCTGTGCCAAGGGGATGGAGCCAAGTTAGTTGGGTTTATTGGTAGAGTGCAGGCCCAAATCAAACCAGCAGCTCCTTCGGGGTCAGTGCTACACAGAAAATCGGCAGGCTCTGCTAAGCAGTTAAGGGAAAATGTTTATATTTGCAGTTTCCGAAAACACACACAGACAACCATATTAGTAAAAGTCAATGAACAAAAATCCAAAAAGATATTTGCACAGGGTATGCAAAAATATATTTGTTTATTTTTTTTCGAGTCACCAATATGCCATACACAATTAGCAATAAATCAGCATTTAAGTGTTTCTAAACCCAACATGTTTGCAACTGTAGGTGAAGTAGGGAAGGCTTAGAGCCCATGCCAAGTTTTTATTGCTGTCTGTGTCCCCACTGAGGGAATTCACCTATTTATCCTGCTGATCATTACTCTTGTGCAAATAATGGGGTTAAGTTGTTACTGTAAAATACATTTTTTGCGATTTTTTTTCAAATAGGAACATTTGTTTTCACTGAAACTGAAAGATGATATAAGGAGATATCCTGTCACTTCCTGTTGAGTCTACAGGGCAAAAAAAGCCAAGGAAAATCTTAAATAGAACTGAGATGACAAAAAGGGTTTGTCATCAATCACTAAGCTATCAAAGAGAAAAAAATAATAATTTTGGCTTTAGATGCAAATATATCAAATTGCAGTCATATAGGGCATTTTCAGGGTGCATTCCACCCACTACTGCTTTAAAGGGGTTGTAAAGCTTTGTGTTTTTTCACCTTTATGCATCATATGCATTAAGGTGAAAAAACACCTGGAAATGACGCCCCCACCCCCCCCCCCCCGTTTTCTTACCCGAGTCCATTCACCTGCTGTGTGCGTCCCCCAGCGTCCTCTTCTCCACAGAGTCTGCCCGTTGATTGGATAGATTGATAGCAGCACTGCCATTGGCTTGTGCTGCTGTGAATCACATCCAATGATGTGGCAGCCTGGGGGGCGGGACCGAGTCATACACTCTGTGTCTATGGATGCTGCGTCCATAGACACAGTCTGTTGTGTATGACAAGGAGCGCGACCGCAAGCTAACCCCTTCAGGATAGAGCTTCCCAGATGGGGGTTAGCTATTGCGGGGAGGAGCTGAGACAGCCGCAGAGGGACCCAAAAACAGCAGGATCAGGGCCACTCTGTGCAAAACAAACTGCACAGTGGAGGTAAGTATAACATGTTTGTTATTTAAAAAAAAAACATACAATTACTTTAAGATCAAATATGTCCAGTGTGGGATCTATCAACAATGATTAAAAAAGTGTTCTTGTAACATATTAAGGACAAATGCAGCATACTCCAGCAAAGCCAGCCCCGTAGTACTTCACACATAAAAGAACCACCAGCCCTGTGCTGAAGCCCAGAGGCATCTTGTGTTCCGGTTCAACAAAGCTTTTTAATCTTTTAAATACTCAGTGGGAAGGGAATGTAAAAACAGCAGATAACCAAACAAATACCCTTTCTTTCTGGAAAAAAAATTATCCCATATAGTGCTGTTGAAGTCTCCCTACCTGTGCTAGGTATTCCAGTCAAGTCAACAGCATCTATCATTCACTTAAACATACAAGTGAGGCAGAGAAAAAAATTCTTAGTATTTGAAATATTTCCCTGCTATTAAGTACAATATCACAAGTTTATTTAAATTAGCTACAAAACCTTGCCTAGTAAAATGTACATGTTTATCTTATTCAAATGGAAGGATCATTGTCCTTTAACTGTTCTTTCATAAAAAAAATAGGAGAAAGACATTTTAATTTCCTGGAGTTTAATTCTTTATAGCATCCCCTATGCACTCATTGATTGATTGATTGTCCTAATACGTCATGAGTGACTCCCAATAAATTTCATGACATTGATTAAAAGATCACATCCACTACTAATATAGATTATAGTAAAGAATGACTAAAAGAAAAAAGATTCTCAAGAAAGCCATCAAAGACTGAAATTAGGGGAAAAAAAACTTTAAAAAAATAATTGTGTTGCCCATAGCAGTCATATTGATAAATGTATCAGTTTATCCAGTGGAATTTCTACCATTTTTATATATTTAAAAAAAAAAAACACTGAAACAAACAAAAGCAAGCTACCATGCTAAAGTGACATCAGGGATGGAATGTGCTTTCTAAATTGATGCCCTGTGTATACCAAAAGATTATCAGGAGCTCTTTACTTTGCTCTTGTACATTGCAATAAATATGTCTAAAAGAGACACTGCATAACACAGAGTGAAATAGCTGGTTAGACCTTAGGTCTGGATAATATAGGTAGGTTTCATTATTTTTTTATTTTTTTTACCACAGTAATAAGAAAAACTGCAGATAAATAACATACTAAGTACGTCTAATTTCAGCAATGTCAAGCTTATAGTAGTCAGATTTCTCTACTGTCTCACCTCAACACATAGGCAGTTCTTCATATGGCATTGCATGACTGCAATCCCATAGTAAAGCCAGTTAATCTATAAAGTCAGTTTACTAATCCTAATAGCAAGGGTCAACTGTTGATGACCACCTGCCTGAAGAAACCTGACCAGTATACAAACCCAACATTTAGATTTTGTTATACCTTGCATGTCTTTAGCTATACCTTGCAAGTATTCAGTCCTTTTTTTGACTTGAATGCAATGTTTGCACTTCTGGATGGTAGTCTCTAGGTTTTAGATATTAGTTGTCAGGGTACCATGGGAGTTGTAGTTCATTAACAGTTGGAAATTATTTTTTAAAATTAATGATGTTAAAAACAATCTTCATTTTTACAACAGCAACAAGAAAGAAAACAAAACCAGTATAGAATATGGCAGTAATTCAACCATTCTCGCGTAAACATAGCGCTTGCCACTCTATTAATAATTTAGCTGCATTTATAAGCAGTCCAACTGTGAGCTGAGTGGGTGTAAACAAACATATGCCAAAATAACAATTCAAGTTAAGCGTTTAGTCAAGTGACTTACCTGCTGTTTCCCAACAAAACATGGTTCTCAGAATCCAAGCATTTTAATAGATGTATAGCAACACTCGTGGTTAGAGGTACAATATGTACTTGTGTTAAGTTAAACCAGTAAACATAGATATGTCAACAAATCCCTACATTTTACTGGACATAGATAAAAAAAATGTTGGGGGGGAAAGTCAGTGCTACTCTGTGTATTGTGTGTCAAAAAAGTAAATGAAAACAAGGTTGTTACCCTTGTTATGAATTTTCTGCCCAGTTGGTGGCAATTCTTTTTTTTTTTAAGGAGAAAATGTGCGAATACTGATAGTATAGATAATGCTTAATATAGCTGATTCTTATAGATAATCAGAGTAGGTCACAGGACACCTCTATTTAATGAAAATATTTCCCATTTAAGTTATACTCTTAAAAAGGTAGCTCCGACCACATAAAGATCTTATAAGTGTGACCATTTTTGAGTATATAGAATAATACCGTATTAAAAAGGGACATAGAGGGTTTTGGCGATACACTAAACATTGAATATAAGTGGCAAAGAAAATGCATGTATACTAGTTACAAAATAATTTATGTAGTCTGTAAAGTTAAAACAGATTTATAGTGCATTCTACCAATTAAATGAGGTGAGTTTAATTAGGTCATATAAAGCTAATGAAATAGGAGGCAAAAGGTTTTCATTATTCAGGATTGGGGGCTATACCGTTCAATCAATACAATGACTGTTTATTAATTTATGTACCTTCAACAAATAATGCAGAGCACAAAAGTACACAGACTATTCAAATCTGCCTCTACCCCCAAAGTAGCTTACAGTCTAATGTTCCCATTACAGGCATACAAGATACACACAATCACCCATCTGGATGGGAACCAACTTAGTGGTCTGTTAACTGAAAGTACTCAATTGTCTACATGCCAACACCTGAAGTTATCTGTGTACTGTGTACTTTAAGATCACAGTGATTGGTGGCCCTAGTAAAAGTGAAGGGAGAGAGGTGGTGTGTTTTGTGGTTCCCAAGGTTCATAAGGTAAGAGATCTTACATGATTGTGAGCACCTGAAGGCCACTTATAATTTAGGTCTTAATTGGTAAGAGACTGTGTGTGGCACTGGTGGTAGACCTCACCAGATTTCTGAATATCACTTGGATGGACTTTGATCTTGATTAGGCACAATACACATATCAATGTAGGTGTTGGCATGTGGACAACTGATTATGTTTATTTTTATGTTTATTTTTACTACATTTATTAATTCAAAGGCTCAGCGGAACAATATTTAAATATAATTTGTACACATTTAGTTCTGTGTTTACCCTCCATTTTGGCCATGGTTAGTCACCATTGTCCATATGATGGCAGCCTGATGGGATGCTATTTAGCACTCATCTCTGTGCGGCTGTTCACAGGGGAAAGGAGCCTAGGGCTTGGAGGGAGGAATATATATATATATATATATATATATATATATATATATATATACAGTATATACATGGGGACTGAAGACATAATATGGCTCACTTATTGCTTGGTACATCCTGTGACAAGTTGGGGGTTCACTCAATGGTAGCGCAGACCACTCTGGATGTGATTTTTATGGCTTTTCCTGACCACAAAGAAAAAGTTTACACAAAAATAGTTTCCCACGCAGGGAACTCCCACCAAACCGACATCTTACAGTGGTTACATTTCAAAATTCATATGCTTTTTTATCAAATTGCTCCAACTAAGCTGATTTTTAAGTGTGTATTACACCTTTTTTGGATGTTTAACAATGACATCCCTTTGTTATGTCTATATTTTTATTTATGTTGTTGTATTTAATCCACAGACACCTAGCGGTAAGGAAGTGAATTATTATTCACGAAACACATTAAGATTTCTGATACAACTTATCCATCTTTTTAACTAGCAAGTCCAAAGATTGACATCTGTTTGATCATGTAGTATATATATGTAAATCAGTGTCTGGTGAAAAATAAGGCCTGTCCAGCAGGCACAAGAGAATGGGATTCTTGGAAGGAGGATAGAAATTATGGTGAGTATATTGAGATGATTTCTAGAGGAGGGAGAGTGCTGGGTGTGGGAGTAGTAGTTACAGTGGGTAGCAGAGGGCCAGGGTTAGTTGAGATATCCTCAAAGGTTAGGAGAAGCAGGAGGTGAGTGAAGTAGAATGGGAGTGAGAAGTATAAGAGCATACATACCTCACTGGCTTGGTGCTAATGTTAGCATGTGGGTTCAGTATTTTCATTAGGTGGTCAGTGAAGTAATAGTGAGAGGGTAGGAGTGAAGATTATATATTTTGTAATGTGAGGGGTGGAGAAAAGGGGTAAATTAATGAGAATTTGAAGTGAGAGAACAGTAACGTAAGACAGTATAGTAACTAATTTAAGGATAAAGGAACTATATAGAAAAACTTTATGATTTGATCCTGTATTTTAGAGGAAATCTGGATGATGTCTAGATTTAATGTTACCATGGTTAAAAATTGTAGGTACAATTATACTCAGACCTTATGTAAGTTGTCCACAGCAGCTACAGTAACATTATGGCAATGAGTCAAAATAAAGTGCAGAGGGCATCAACACAGTAAATATTCAGATATGTTTTTGTCATTTAAGTGAAAGATAATGCCTAACTGGTTGCTACTATATTGAAAATTGTGTAATTTCCAGCTTGTTTTTACCTTACTAAGTCTGTATGGTTAAAGGAAAACGCACACATTCTTCAGATCACTTTTAAAGCAATTTCTTTTAAATTACGGGGGGTTTAATAAAACCAGGGCACAGAAAATCTGGTGCAGCATTACATAGGAAAATAAATCACCGCTCCAGGTGGCTCTCATGAACGATTAGGGAACCTCCCATTATTAAACACCAGATTAGTGTGAAACGCGTTGGCTGTCCCCTCTCTGGCTGTATGTAATTGTACATGTTCTGGATTTTACCAATAAAAGACAACTTCTGAAGTTATCTTGGAGTGTGGCTGTCCATGTCCTTTGGAATCTTTGTATTTGCAGCATTACATAGTTCACCTACCAGTTTCTAGGTTTTATTATCAAAGCTTAATTGAACAAGCTGAAGTTAGAAGCTGATTGGGTATCATGAACAGCTTCACCAAATTCAGTGTGCTGCAGTTTTAGCAGACCATCTTTAGCCCATACTTTTTTTTAAATTGCTGATGGAGGGAAGAGTAAGTTTTTTACTATGTCCTCAATAGAAAGTCACTTTGTTTGATTGTCCTGGTGCTCAAATGAATTCCGAATTTTACTTCTTTATCCAAAACTTAAATAAACATGTTTCAGCCATAG
Source organism: Rana kukunoris (assembly GCA_029574335.1). Classification (NCBI taxonomy): domain Eukaryota; kingdom Metazoa; phylum Chordata; class Amphibia; order Anura; family Ranidae; genus Rana; species Rana kukunoris. Next base: position 128,488,729 of record CM056056.1, read on the forward strand.
TTATACTTTAACATGTTTACTTCAGTTTAGCCAAAAATCAGCATGCGAAAAGCAGAGAGCTGTTGATTATTTGACTTCATCCCAAAATGTTAATTTGGAAGAAATACAAATGTTTGTCAAATGCCTAGCAATTGCGTGAGATCCAACAACTAGCTTTTCTGCACAAATACTTGGGATGGTGAGATTTCCTTAAATATTCCTTATATTTGTTTGGTTACTCAATAATTTTTAATAAACGTAGGGCCAGATTCTCATGGCCGCTGGTGTAGCGTAAGCCATTTACACTACGCCACCGCAACTTAATGGAGCAAGTGTCGTATTCTCCAAGCACTTGCTCCGTAGTTTGCAGTGGCGTAGTGTAAATGGCCCTGCGTATACCCGCGTAATTCAAAGGGGGCGGCTTGTATTTAAATTAAGCGCGCCCCCGCATCGATCGAACTGTGCATGCGCCGGCCGGGGAAAAAGCCCAGTGTGCATGCTCCAGCTCACGTCAGAAAGCGTTGTTGAAAACGACGTGATTGTCATTTACGCAATGCCCTATTCGCGAACGACTTAGTAAAACGACGTAACCGACGGAAAAAGACGACGCTGACCCGACGCCATACTTAACATGGCAACGACGGAACTTCGTAAACCTACCCCTCATGATAGCATGGCGAGGTTTATGCTTAAGGAAATGGCGTAAACGACGACGGGGCGGCGTAAAAACGTTCGGGAATCACCGTATTAGGCTCATTTGCATAGGCAAATGAGAAAACGTAAAGGCCACCTAGCGGCCGGCGTTGTCATTACATCTACGATCCGACGGTGTAATTGTTATACACCTGTCGGATCTTTAGTGTATCTATGCGTAAGTGATTCTAGGAATCACACGCATAGATACCCATTGAAAAAAACTGAGATACGACGGTGTATCTCAGCTGAGAATCTGGCCCGTAGTCTGCAAAGATTGTATTAAAAGTTTGTTGCTCCTAAATACCTGGTGATCTATTTCCCCATTGCTGCTGTTTCAAATTGATCATGCCAAGCACAGCAGATTTGTGTTGGCATGGTCAGTTGCATTGTGAGCCTGAAACACCTGTACTTAACTTGTGTGGCCATGCAAAACACCCAGTCCTTTTGCAGCTGTAGCCTATAGAGCAGCGGTCTCCAAACTGTCTAAACATAGGGCCAGTTTATAGTCCTTCAAACTTTAGGAGGGCTGGACTGTGGCCATTGGCAGAAGAAAAGTGTCCGATATCAGTGGGGAAAAATGTTGTTGATGCAAGTGGGAGGAATTGTACTCCATCATTGGTGTAATTGGGCCCCATCATTGGTGTTCTAAGGAAAAAAAAAGCTCATTCATTGTTATGATTAAAAGGATCTAGGCAACATCGTTGGTGTCATTAGAAGAAAGTGTGCCCACTCTTTGGTGTCAGTGGGGGAAATTGTGCCCTATCGTTGGTGTCATAGGGCCCCATTGTTGGTGTCAGTGGGGTTAACCACTTAAGGACCCCCGCACGCACATATACGGCCACAGAATGGCACGTACAGGCACAAGGGCGTAAAATTTACGTCCCCGCCTAAGTGCGGTTCGGGGGTCCCATCGGGACCCCCTCCGCGGCGTGCGGGGGTCCCCCTGGCTCCTGGAGCGATACGGGATCTGGGGGCGGATGTCGGCGAATACCCGCCCCCCGCGATCGCTCCCAGCCAATGGGAGCGCGCTCCCAACCTGTCACTTCCTCCTCCTGTGTTTACACAGGAAGGAGGAAATGATGTATTCTCTCATCGCAGCGCTGTTTCCCAGCGCTGCTGATGAGAGAAGACATCACAAGTAAGTGTGCACCAACACAACACTGACACACACTCACATAGGCATATTAACCCCTTGTGATCGCCCCCCCCCCCCACCCCCCTGTCACAGTGTCACTGAATGCAGTGATCTAATCACTGCATTTAGTGTCAGTGTGACAGGCAGTGTAAAAAACAGTTAGTGTTAGGTTCAGGATAGCCCCCCCACCCCCCCTAATAACGTTTTAACCCCCTGATCACCGCCCTAGTTAACCCTTTCACTCCCTATTGCCAGCGTCACTAAGCGATCATTTTTCTGATCGCTGTATTAGTGTCGCTGTTCCCGCTAGGTAGCTATTTTTTTTTATTGCGATTTTTTTTTTTTACTAAAGACATGTGGCTAAATAAATTTTGGCCTAAATGTTTGACTAAAATTTAGTTTATTTGATATTTTTTTTTAACAAAAAGTAAAAAATAGTGTTTTTTTTTTCAAAAATGTCGCTCTATTTTTGTATATAGCGCAAAAAATAAAAATCGCAGAGGTGATCAAATACCACCAAAAGAAAGCTCTATTTGTGGGAAGAAAAGGACGCAAATTTTGTTTGGGAGCCACGTCGCACGACCGCGCAATTGTCTGTTAAAGCGACGCAGTGCCGAATCGCAAAAACACCTTGGGTCATTTACCAGCATATTGGTCCGGGTCTTAAGTGGTTAATTATGCCTCATTGTTGGTATCAGAAGATTAACTAGTACCCAAAGGGCTATATAAAAGCAAGAAAAGAGCCCCATCTGGCCCCCAGGCCAAAGTTTGGAGACCACTGCTATAGAGCATTGATCCCCCTACTGTAACACAGCACACACAGATGGAGAACATACTTCCCTGCTGTGTGTGACATTGTACTCTACTTGTCTGGGCTGCTAAAAACAAAATCCCGTTATAGGTTAGAAGGAGGCCAAAGAAGGTTGTGACTGGAGTTGAGTGGACACCTGGATGTTCGGGTTTGGCCGAACTTTGGAAAAAAGTCCGGGTTCGGGACCCAAACTTGACCCTGAACCCCAATGGGGACCTGGACTTTTCACTACTAAAATGTCTCTAAAAGACTAAGGGAAAGGGCTAGAGGGCTGCAAATGGCAGCAAAATGTCAGTAAGAGCATGGCAAGTACTCTGAAAATAAATGTGGATAGGGAAATAACTTAAAATAACATAAAAAAAATCTTGACAAGCAGGAACCTTCCCTTAAAGCAGTGGTCTCCAAACTGCGGCCCCCAGGGTCGGATGCGGACCTTTGCGTGCCTTTATCCGGCCCTTGGGAATTCCTCCTACAGATATGAAGCGCTATTCCTCCCAATGATACGGGCGATGAGGCACTTTTCCTCCCACTGATACCAATGATGGTGTACTATTCCTCTCACTGACACCAATGAAGGGACACTATTCCTCCCACTGATACCAATGATGGGACACTATTCCTCCCACTGATACCAATGAAGGGACACTATTCCTCCCACTGATACCAATGATGGGACACTATTCCTCCCACTGATACCAATGATAGGACACTATTCCTCCCACTGATACCAATGATGGGACACTATTCCTACCACTGACACAAATGATGGGACACTATTTCTCCCACTGAAACAAATGATGGGACACTATTCCTCCCACTGATACCAATGATGGGGCACTATTTCTCCCACTGACACAAATGATGGGACACTATTTCTCCCACTGACACAAATTATGGGACACTATTTCGCCCACTGACACAAATGATGGGACACTATTCCTCCCACTGATACCAATGATGCGGCACTATTTCTCCCACTGACACAAATGATTGGACACTATTCCTGCCAATGATACCAATGATGGGATACTATTCTGATGCAATTAGATTTGTGAAGTAGGACTGACTCCTAACTAATTCTCTCCCTATAAGCACAATCAGGAACCTTTCCATACAGTAGCTAATGCAGAGTATGTTACAAGAACATATGCAGTGCTGGTGCAATATGCAGAGTATCTGACAGGAACATATGCAGTGCTGGTGCAATATGCAGCGTATCTGACAGGAACATATGCAGTGCTGGTGCAATATGCAGAGTATCTGACAGGAACATATGCAGTGCTGGTGTAATATGCTGAGTATCTGACAGGAACATATGCAGTGCTGCTGCAATTAGATTTGTGAAGTAGGACAGACTCCTAACTAATTCTCTCCCTATAAGCACAATCAGGAACCTTTCCCTAATGTAGCTAATGCTATGTAGATCGATCGCTGAGTATTGCAATTCAATTTCTGAAGCAGGAACATCCTATCTAAATCTGTCCCTGAGAGCAGCTGCAGCCTTTCCCTACCCTAGCTAAAGCAGAGTGACAAGCTGTAATATCTGCCTCTAGCTTATATAGAGGCTGGGTCACATGCTGCACTGGCCAATCATAGCCATGCCATTAGCAGGCATGGCTGTGATGGCTTCTAGGTCACATGATTTAAACAAATGGCGATTGGCTGCTGTGCAGCGCGCCATTACATTGCCGAACCGAACCTTCAGCAAATTTTTTGGGTTCGGGTCCAAAAAAAAATAAAGTTCAGTACAAACCCAAACTTTACAGTTCGGGTTCGCTCAACCATAGTTGTGATGTTACGTGACCACTGATTGAATAATTAAAAAGGACAAGAGAGTAGAGCCAACAATCATATTTCTGTTTTTACTGTTGATCTTTATAGTACTGCATTCACAAATATTTAAGTGACTTAAATAAAAAATATATGTGAAGGAGTTGGATTGTTTCCAGAAACAGATAAAAATCTGATAAAAAGATAAAATGTTTGTCATAGGGAACAACGATTAGTGACGTCACATGCCAAGCCACGGCCCCACACAGTAAGAATAACTCCCTTAGGTCACACTTAACCCCTTCAGCGTCCCCTACAGGTTAACCCCTTCACTGCCAGTGTCATTTTCACAGTATCAGCGCATTTTTATAGCGCTGATTGCTGTCAAAATGACAATGGTCCCAAAATGGTGTCAAAAGTGTCCGATGTGTCCGCCATAATGTCGCAGTCACGATAAAAATCACTAATCTCCCCCATTACTAGTAAAAAAAAAAATATTATTAAAAATACCATAAAACTATCCCCTATTTTGTAGACGCTATAACTTTTGCGCAAACCAATCAATAAACGCTTATTGCATTTTTTTTTTTTACCAAAAATATGTAGAAGAATACGTATTAAGTTTTTTATATATATATATTTTTTGAGGATATTTATTATAGCAAAAAGTAAAAAAATATTGCATTTTTTTTTCAAAATTGATGCCCAATTTTTGTTTATAGCACGAAAAATAAAAACCGCAGAGGTGATAAAATACCACCAAAAGAAAGCTCTATTTGTGGGGAAAAAAGGATGGCAATTTGGTTTGGGAGCCATGTCACATGACAGCGCAATTGTCAGTTAAAGCGACGCAGTGCCAAATCTCAAAAAGGGGCAAGGTCCTTTAGCAACAAAATGGTACGGGACTGAAGTGGTTAAACAAAGTTCTGCTAAAAAGAAATAAGCAGCATGCATCAGCACAAAGCACACCAACGGCTGTGTAGTCAGTGTGGCTCACTGGGGTAAATAGGCCCTCAAGAATTGTTTTTTTTTTTGCTGTTGGCTTTAGTAAAATGTAATTTTACAACAACTTAAATAGCAAATGCCTGTCACTTCTGCTATAGATCTTAGAACTCAGCTTGTTTTTTTCCTTTTATCATAGCTTTAAAAAAAAAAAATGTTACATGGTTTCTTTGTAGGATCCCTCTTTTAGAAGTAAACCATGCATACTGTTGAGTAATGATACAAATTAATCATAATTACAAGGGTCTCCATCCTTTACACTTTTCATTCCCAGTATCATTCTAAAAACCATGTTTATCCAGATAAATCAATAATCTATCTAGCAGGAAAACAACAATGCTAAATGGGAATTGCTGGGATTGTTCGGGGAAATAAGAGCTCAAGGGAGCTTTAGAAGAAAGAGCAATGCCTAGCACCTGTGAGAAACAAACTGCACCCCTTGCTGTAGTTTGCATTTGCTGAGTGATTATTTCCAAAATACCTATACAGAGTCTATGAGAAGTGACATTTATTGAACCAATACTTAACATTAAGCTCCTTCACCAACATACAGTATTGAGATGAATGACTATCGAGGCACAAAAGACCAGCATATACCAAGTTCAGTGTTATTTATACTTTTATTCCTCTGGGAAATATATACAAAAACAGATTCACGCTATAAGAGGTAAGCTTTGTAAACTAAGCCTTAGGATTTGTTTCTCCCTGAAGACTTGGAGGTGGTACTGGTACACAAGGAAGTCAGAACCAGTTAGTACATTTTCCATTATTAGTAATGCAGCTGTAGGATACTGAATGGTGGCCAGCTGGCCTAATGCATAGCAAACATTAACTAAAGCATTGCTACTGCAATCCTTTTTCATGTAAAGCCTTTTCAGCACCTTTTTGACCACTTCAGCCCCGCAAGGATTTACCCCCTTAACTACTTGCCAACCAGCCGCCGCAGTTATACGGCGACAGGTCGGCTCGGCTGGGCGAGATCACGTAGCTATACGTCATCTCGCCGTACGCCCCTCGCTCGGCCCTGATCCCGACGTGCGTGCCCGGCGGGCGTGATCACCTCCGGGCACCCATGATCGCTTGTTACAGAGCGAGAACCGGGAGCTGTAAACACACAGCTCTCTGTCCTGTCAGGGGGAGAAACTACCTATCGTCTGTTCATACAATGTATAAACAGCGATTTGTCATTTCCCCATGTCAGTCCCACCCCCCTTTCAGTTAGAACACACCCAGGGAACATGATTAACCCCTTCCTCGCCCCTAGGGTTAACCCCTTCCCTGCCAGTGGCATTTTTATAGTAAGAAAAATGCATTTTTATAGCACTGATCGCTATAAAAATGCCAATGGTCCCAAAAATGTGTCAACAGTGTCCGAAGTGTGCGCCATAATGTTGCAGTACCAATAAAAATCGCTGATTGCCGCCATTACTAGTAAAAAAATAAATATTAATAAAAATCCCATAAAACGATCCCCTATTTTGTAAACGCTATAACTTTTGCGCAAACCAATCAATAAACGCTTATTGCAATTTTTTTTACAAAAAATATGTAGAAAAATACGTATCGTCCTAAACTGAGAAAAACATGTCGCTCTATTTTTTGTTTATAGTGCAAAAACTAAAAACTGCAGTTGATCAAATACCACTAAAACAAAGCTCTATTTGTGGGAAAATAAGGATGCCAATTTTGTTTGGGAGCCACGTCACACGACCGTGCACTTGTCAGTTAAATTGACACAGTGCCGAATCGCAAAATGTGGCCCGGTCATTGACCAGCAATATGGTCCGGGGCTGAAGTGGTTAACGACCAGGCCATTTTTTTACAATACTGCACTGCCTTGCTTTAACTGTCGTGCAGCATTGTACCCAAACAAAATGTATGTCCTTTTTTTCCCACAAATGGAGCTTTCTTTTGGTGGTATTTGATCACCTCTGCAGTTTACATTTTAAATGTTTTAAATTGTCTTTATTAATTTTCCTTCAAGACATAACATACATAATACAACACATACAAGGTCTCAATTTATCATATTACACCGGAAAAGAACAGCCTTCACATATAAAAAAACACACAATTAAAACTGGGTATCTCTAAGCCTGGAAATCCACCGTCCCTCCCTCTCCCGTTTCTACCCCCACCTCCCTCATTGTTACCCTTTACTCTGGCAGCACTCCCTTGCAAACAAGTGAGGAGGAGGATGTGATCGCAGATGGGCACCTTTCCAGGGCATACCCTTCCAATCACCCAGCCCCTCTATTCTCCTGGGACTTACATGTTTCAACCCCCCCCCCCCCCCCAGAGCGAGATAGAGGGGAGAGGAAAACAAGTGGAGAGAGGAGAGGAAAGAAGAAAAAAAAACAAAAAACTCTCACTTCCCTTTCACCCTACATACCCTCCCCCCATCCCAAGTGCCGTCTCCCCCTTCCTTTGTGCCCCAAATCATGTGATTAGGGGTGTCCCTAATATTGAAACTCCTGTGCTTGTGATGTACATTGGTCTCTAAGAGGGGGGGAAATTACCTCTTAACCCCCCCCAAACCCACCCCATCTAACTTGTATAGATCTTTGCTGCAGAATATCTTAACAAGACACACCTGCATGCAACTCTGTATCCTTGTTAAATAAGGTGAAAAAAAAGGGGCCAACAGTGTTCCTCACCCCCCTTTTATGCCCTTCACTTTCTTACCCCTTCCAGTCCCCAGTGCCACCCCTTCCTTCCAGTATACCCCACATTATTTTAAATTGTCTAGCTCAAATCGTGCCAATAGGGGTCCCTCTTTGTGTACAATACTCTTATGCTCAAAATATGTGTGTGTTCACCCTAGTTGCTCAGCCCACCTGTGGATCTTCTTACGTGCAATTCTATTTTTTACTTTCTGCTTTAATACATATCCAAAAAGAAAACATAATATTTATTGTCATACATCCTTAGATAAATTCATTTTTATGTAGCGGTTGGTTGCTACGAGTTAAAACATTCACACATTTCACCCTTCTGCCAGAAATCCTTTGACACACTCCTTTAGTCAATGAAAAGTCTCTTGCTTGTTTTTCTTATTTTATTAGGGGATTGAACTTGGTTGGAGAAGGGACAAGGGGTGCCCATAGAACAGATAAACACTTGAAATATTATAGCAATAAATGCGTTACACTTCTTAGAAATTATATAGAAACAAGTGCATCACACTTTTCAGACAAGATGGCTGACCCTAAAAACTTGACAGACTTATACCTCACAACACCTTTCACAGTCTTAGTATTCCTGCCACGCTATCAGATATGACTAGGCCTCACTCTAAATAAGTCCCAGTTTAAGTAGAAGATTAAACTGTTGAAGGCTTGGGGACTGCAATGGCATGGCATGGCCTCATGGCAACCGGTTATTTTAATAGATTCAATGGTGATGGACTACTGATCCCAGTGGTCCAACTTGCAAATCCTGCCTGCTCTCATGGCTGCATTGATTTGACACAAACTCCACATTCTCTCCCTCTGGCTCTGCACCTAGCTCCCCTGGCATTCCTCTTCCAGATCTCTCCACTGTGTGTTCACTCACCGACTCCTGCCCTGGATCCTTCCAGAAGGATTTACTCCGGACGTACGGAACTAACTGCCTCTTCTAGAGCCTGTTCCAGGACACTCCCCATGAGACTCCCTTACAGCTCCCGAGCTCCTCCGCTGGAGTTACACCCCCCAGGTGTCCCTCCTGCACGACAGTCTAGCACTCCATCCTTCAATTCACTCAGCCGACAACTCCTTCTCCAGCAGGCTGACCATGGGTATATGTAGGAAGCCTGCCTCCTGCCAACCCTAGATGGGGATTGGTCAGAGCTCCTCACATGAACTCCTTTCTGTTTCGCTCCAGCACTCAACCCTAGCTTGCAGCATAGGCCTGCTTAAATTTACCTACACTGGCAGCTAACACAAAACCGTACACTTAGCACCTACCTAAAGGTAGAGGGTGCAACACTTATGTTAGCCCAGCATATGGGGGGAGAGTTCCCACGTCTGTCACTTCTGGGGTTGTGAGGCGTCCAGTTCGCTCTCCTTCCTCAACCCTGATCATCGATGGGGGTGGCGGACTGACCTTAATGCCTCAACCTTATGCTGACCAGTCCTACTCACTTCACCTATTGAAGCAGGGGCACTCTTTTTCCACCACACATAGCAGCTGAGATGGATGGGGATCCACCACGGATGGTGTTCTGCAAGAATACCGAATGTCTCGCCTCCTCAGCATTGCATTGATATTCTGGTATGACGTTGGCGGTGTCACCAGTGCCAGCCTGCTCCTGCCTACTGCTTATTGGCTGCTACCCAGCATCTCTGCTTGCTGTGATTTACTGAAATCATCCACTGCTTGAGATTGTGTCCAGCCCTACAGCTAGCAAGATCATCAGGAACTTGTGCCACTCTGCACTCCGGCGCTACTGGTCTACTCTATCAGAGGCCCTGAGTCAGAGGTATAAGAGAGGACATACTCATCATATTAGGCTCTTCTACAAGTTGTTACAATACAATTTTTGGTGCTGGAGATATAACAATCTGCTCCTTTTTTTTTTAGTTTGTAAGTTTGGTAGCCTCAGAAATCTTAAAAAACAGTCCGAGAGAAAAGTTTATGAAGAAACAATAACAATGCATTGAAAAAATCTTAAAATATCACAAACAGAACAAGAACTGAGATGGAAGTTCAATAACTAAGCAATGTTTATTTTTTACATACTGTTTTTTCACTATCCCTAGCTGTCACAAAAAACATCCTATGCAAGTATAATTTTTATACATGACAATCATTAAGTGAATACCTCGCCCACTGTGTTTTAAAGCATTACATGTCTGGTTCAGAACCACTCAATAGGCAGTACGCCTCAGTTTTTTTTACATCTTTTAAAGTCATATTGATACCTAATAAGAATGATGATGATGATTTTAACAGACTGGCAAAAAGGGGTCTGTATTTGTAAAAAGATTATAAACCCCTGTTCCAGTACAAGGAGTGAAGAGCTGGGTAAATAACAGATATGGTCCACTGGGAAGGAACACGCAATTTATTCTGTAGAGCCCTGTACACACGATCTGTTTGTCTGATGAAAACAGACCGATGGACCATTTTCATCGGACAAACCAATCGTGTGTGGGCCCCTTCCTTTTGTTTTCCATCGGTGAAAAAAAATAGAACATGTTTTAAAATTTTCCTATGGTTAAAACAACGATAGAAAAAAATGATAGTCTGTGTGGAAGTCCATTGGTCAAAAATCTACGCATACTCAGAATCAAGTCGGTGCATGCTTGGAAGCATTGAACTTAATTTCTCGCATGTCGTAGTGTTTTACGTCACCACGTTGGACGCGGTCAGATTTTTGACTGTTGGTGTGTAGGCATCTTCATCGGATATCTGACGAAAAAATCAATCGGATTAGATTCCATCAGATATCCGATCATGTGTACAGGGCTTAGGAGTGCAACACATACACTAACCATTGGTTTGTAAACGTTATGGGATACTTCATTAAATAACATTGAGTATTATGTTTCCTGGGCATGAAACTGCACAGAGGAAACAATGATATTTCTGAATTCCTCTATCGTCTTAAAACAAATAAATTAGGTGAAAAATTGGGAACCAAAATTAATCCGGATACATATGTACAAGATAGGGCTTAGATATGCTCAGTTTGACCAGTAATGCTGTTTTACATAATGCAAACAGGGTTTCTAGCTGGGTAAATTAAATTTAAAAAAATTCATAAAAAGATTAGCTTATATAAAAAGTAAATAGGTTCCTTTCTTATAAAGATATTTTGTAGCATTGTGAGAAATCTAAACTCAGCTTAATCACATTATAGCTGAGTGTTAATTTAATCAGTTAAACATATGATTTGATGAAAGAGTATGTTGGTTTTAGTATTGGCATTGAATTTTTACTCCTCTATATAGCAGTAGGACTGAGCATACACAGTTTCCTAACTCGTCAGTGGCATTTTAAGAAGATAATTGCATTTTCAATAGAATGTATGAAGAGATAAATGGTGCGTAAATCAATAGAGACTCCTCGTTTATTGGTTTATGTGTCATTTATCTCCAAGTTTGCTCCTCAGATAATCCAGATATTTCTCTTATGCTCAATTTAAAATGAAAAAGTCCCGATGGAAGAAGGGGTGTTATTTAAATTTATAGCATCTTCTAAGTTCAGGAAAAGTTTAAATCTGTTAAAATGACTAGATCAAGAGGGAAGAGCATAAAAAATTGTCTGATCTAAGGGCTGTTTTCACAAGAGTACGCATAATTTCCCCAAAACTTTACTTGCCATCTTTATATGATGGGAAGGGCACGCATTAATACATGTTGAGTAAGGAAGTTGTTTTTATTCTGTTAAGTTTAATAATCTTTATTCTAAACATAAATTTATCTTTTTATATCTGGATTTTCCTGAGTTGACTATTTGGTTTTATACATACGTATATGTATATACATTGGCACACGTAGATAAGCACCTAGAAACCCAGATACACTTAAGACATGAACCCACTATAATGATTTTTTTAAAGGAAACCTGACATAGAGTTAATTAATCCAGAAGTCAATTCCATTTTTAACATCCTACACCTTGGCCTCTTTAGGTTCCTAAAATTCTTACAAAAATTCCAAGGGCCTTTCAGCCAGCCTGATGACATCATTGGTCCATTCTCTGTCCCAGGGGCAAGTCAATGACAGCCTAATATTTAAAAAATGTGTTAAATTATGCTGGCTATCATTTAACCTGGTAGACTGATGGGCATTTAGTGGCAAAAAAAGCATAGTACTTATTGGGGGGAGCAGCTCCAGGTTTAAGGTAAGTATTGCAAGAAATGTTGTTTTTTTATTTTTAAGATTGCTAATCAATAGAATTGGTGGAATGGTTCAGGCTAAACAAAAGTTTGAACAGAACATTGCTTGTTTGCCCTTCTGTCGAACATCCAAATTTACAGGGTGTTTGGCGGGTAACCCACGCCATTCTTTAAATGTCATTTCATTAATTGATTTTCTTTGAAAATGTTATTTTTCCTGCAGGATATTCTATACATACTACAGATGTTCCACTTTACAGTCAGAATAAGGGGACCCCCCAGGCACTATACTTAAAGGAAATTGTAATGTTTATTGCTGCACTTTATTAAAATCACAAAAATTGTATTAAAATCACTGCTCCTTTAAAAAATAAAAATAAAATTAATATATGTCCTACAGGGTGGTACCCAGACCCCATACCCTTTTTATGGCCTTTTAATGGCATATACGCCTTCAAAGTAGGGACTTTATTTTTTAAGTTTGGGTCCCATAGACTTTATTTTCAATCAAATTTTATTGTGAAATTATTAAAATTTAGTGAAATTTGGGTCAGAACTTTTTCTCTGGTGCTAACCAAACAGGGGGGTGTTAGGCCCATCTAGTAACCAATTGTATTTTAAATAAAGAATGTTTTTATTTCAAATTAAAGTAAGTTAAGTAAATGCTATTTTTAGTGCTATCTGAATTTATGCAGAAATTATTCCGACTCTAGAATCTTTCAAACAAATAGAAAACAGGACCATTAACTTCTGAAAAGTTTAGCATTCCCCTATGTCCTTTTGAATAGTGAGAGGATATGCCAAGACTCCCAGAAGTCAGCAAAGTTGCAAGCTTTAGCCCAGGTTCACACTGGGTACGATTTAGTTCGATTTGAGATGCGATTTCACATGTGAAATCGCATCTCAAATCGGCGGCAAATGCCGGCAATGACACCGTCCTAATCGGTGCGACGCCGCATCTGCGGCGCTGCACCGATTTCAAAAAGTAGTTCCTGTTCTACTTTTTGCAATTTCAGGACGTGATTTACATTGACATCTGTGCAAAACCCTGCACAGATGTCTCCTAAATCGCGCCGAAATCGGGACTGCCAGAGGGAGTGAAATTGCGCGAGTTCAGATGAAATCGCGCAATTTCACTCCCGCAGCCCAGTGTGAACCAGGGCTTAGACTACAGCCAGGTTCAGGAGTTCTCAGATTACAGGCAGTAAAATTTGTGAATACTGTACAAGGAACAAATAACAGTACACATATTTAATGCGTTTATTGGTTTACTGACTACAACTATGTACAGGCTAACTTTAATGTGTTACTTTTTAAGGTGACATTATCATATAAAATTGACAGGTTGGACAGTAATGTTTGAAAAATCCATGAAAATCTGGGCTAAATAAAATTGTCTGCCAAGAAAGAAAAAAAGTGATTGCTTATAAAAAAAATAAAAGTCATTTTTGTTCTGTAATTGAATATCAGCTAGTAATGTTAATCCTAACACATTACAGAATAATCTTTTTTTCAGAATGAGTCTTTAGTCCTGTCAGAGTGGTGCCTGAAGCGTCTGTTCATATCACATAGCGCCACAGTGTGATGCCAACCTGTTTGATCATTACCACTGTCACAAAATTTGGAAGTGTTAAAAAATGAAGTATTAAATGCTCACATTTAACAAAAGTGTATTGCAAGCACCCGGGTAAAAATCCCCTTAACACATCATTTAATATATTGTGACAGAGACTTACTCACAATAGCTCAATGGCAGGAAGGCACCATACAATAGAATCTCTTTAAGGGATTTTTGGCCCCATGTTTATTTTAGGCATTAACATAACAGTTTCATTTCAACATAACAATGTTAAAAGTCCTGACTACTTCAGCAAGTGTATCAGAGTCCATGCAGTAGGCTTTTGGTCAGCCAACAATTCCCAAACTCATGCATGAACCCTCCAAGTGCTTATTGCACAACAAATATAAAAGAACACAGTGGGTTGATTTACTGAAACTTGAGAGTGCAAAATCTGGTGCAGCTCAGCACAGAAACAGATCAGTTTCCAGTTTTTTTTTTGTCAACGATTAATTGAACAAGCTGAAGTTAAAAGCTTATTGGCTACCAGCTGCACCAGATTTTGCACTCTTCAGTTTTAGTAAATAAAGCCCACTCTGCCAGTCACCATCCAAAACTCATAGCCCAGAATACTTCATGTTGGCTTTTAATGTATTTTAATGAGCCAGGTATTGTCGCAGATGGACTTGTGAACTGGGATGGTTAGGCTCTGAACATACCCAACCTCTTCTTCAGCCTCCAGGCTCAACAGAGGTGCAATGGTCAGGGTTCAGGCTCAGGGACCAACAGCTACAGTATATAAGTAGACAGACCCCCTACTTACCAACGAAAAATAATGGAAGGAGGTATGGTAATGCACAATGTGAAGGAGAAAGTTACACAAAAATAGAGTTTGAAATTTGTATAGAAATATTAATTTTCCTTTTTTTTTTTATGATATGGAGAACACGAAAATCATTGTTACTGCACGAATATCTAAATACACTGTAAGATGGCAAGGTAATACACAATGGGAAGAAGAGTGCTATACAAAAATAGAGATTGAAATTTGCACAGAAATAATTTTTGATGATATATACACCTATATGTACATTCGAGTCACAATGATTGAGAGACATGATTAATGAAAAGTAGGTTTAGGATCACTGGCTACGATAATGAAATAGGGATAGCAAAGAGTTATGTATTTGAGCTTGCTATTTTTTTTTTTTTGTTGTTGTTTTTTTTTTTTTTTTGTTGGTTACTTTTTTGGGAATTCCCATGGGTGAAGTGGACGAGATTCTTATCAATATCCTATATTCCTCGCTGCTGAATGCAGAATAGGATAATAAAGATAGGTTCATGGAATGTTAGGGGACTGGGAACAGTAGCCAAAAGAGCAGCAGTACTCTCCACTATGGAAAAGTATGGGGCGGACCTGATCTGCCTGCAGGAAACACACTTAACAAAGGATACAATCCAACAGTTCTATAGTAGAAAATTCCCCACTCAGTTTCACTCATTCCACTCTTCCTATTCGAGAGGGGTGGGTGTAATGGTTAGAGCAGGGGTGGCATTTTCTTGCAGGCAGATCAGCACAGATGAGAATGGTCGATATGTTTTTTTGTACTGTACAATTCATAGTAGAACTTATGTAATAGCGAATGTTTATATTCCTCCGCCTTTTAAAATGGATATAATGTTAAGATTAAATGAATTTATACAAGGGAAGGAAAATATACCGGTAGTAGTAGTAGGAGACTTCAATGAGGTCTTAGATCCAGGGGCCGATAGGTTTCCGGTACCGTCATATTCAGACCCCATAGGGAAAAGCCGGCTGAGCCAACTTATGGAAGAAGTTGGACTAGTAGATATGTGGAGAGTGAGGAACCCGGGCATCCAGCAATACTCCTGTTACTCAAGCACGCATTCCACACTCTCCAGGATAGATATGGCCCTGGGGAACGAGAGAGCACTAAGGAGCATAGGAAAAATAGAGTATTTGCCACGAGGAGTCTCGGACCACTCCCCAATGATCCTAATAATAAATCTAGAAGGACAAAAAATTAGGAAAGAATGGCGAATTAACCCCTACTGGTTAGAGATAATAAAAGAAACAGATGGGATAGTGCCCAAACTGAGGGAATTTGTGGAACTAAATGAAGGCTCCGCAGGGACGGGAATAATATGGGATACCCTGAAGGCATACCTGAGGGGTATCCTGATCCAACAGGTGGCTAAAATTAATAAACAGGCGAGAAAAGGTGAACAAAACACCCGTAGAGAAGTACTGGTGGCAGAAAATAACTATGTTACTGACCCAACGCCAGAGAAAAAAGCAATATGGCTAGATAAACAAAAAGTGTATAGGACGGTAATTATGAGAGAGGTGGAGACTAGACGAATCTTTGTGCGACAATCATCCTTTGTAGAGGGTGAGAGTGTTGGAAGGATGCTCGCGCAACTGGTGAAATCAAACTCTCCACCCTCTGATATTCGGGCCATTAGAACTGCAGGAGGAATAATAACAACAGATACAGCAGAGATAGTGCGGACATTTCAGGGATATTACGAAAAGCTGTATACTACACAGAAGGTGGGGATGGAGGCAGAGATGGAGGAGTTCCTGGGGAGGTTAGAGATCCCAGCTATTACCCAAGTAGAAAGAGACGAGTTGGAACACCCGATATCATTAACAGAAATACAGCAAGCAGTATCTGATATGGCAAATCAAAAGTCACCTGGCCCAGATGGACTCCCGACAGAAATTTATAAGTACTATGGAGAAATATTACTTCCTGAGCTGTTAAAAGTATTGAATGGAGCAGACATTGAGGGGAGACTTCCAGTGTCAATGATGGAGGCAACCATAATACTTATATTAAAAGAAGGCAAGGACCCCTTAGACCCAGCGTCATACAGACCAATTTCCCTCTTGTGCTCGGACGCCAAAATAGTAGCTAAGGTCTTGGCTGCGAGACTTAATAGATTGATTTCAAAACTGATCCATCCAGATCAAACGGGATTCATAGCCAATAGATCCACCAGTACAAATATAAGAAGGACCTTTTTAAATTTGCAAACCCCGACAGATTTAGAGGGAACGAGAGCTGTAGTGTCACTAGATGTGACAAAAGCATTTGACAGTGTAGAATGGGGATATATCTGGAGGGTGCTGGGAAAGTTCGGATTTGGTCCGAAATTTACTGGCTGGATAAAAATGCTTTATAATGACCCTAGCGCCAAAATTAAAATTAATAATGAATTTTCAAAAAAGATTCTCCTAGAGAGGGGAACGAGACAGGGGTGCCCCTTGTCACCCCTTCTCTTTGCCCTAGCGATGGAGCCACTGGCGATTGCCATAAGGTCAAGTACTGAGTTACTTGGATTCCAAAGAAAGATGGGGGACGAAAGAATTGCGCTCTATGCCGATGATATCCTTCTCTATCTGGGCGACACGGAAAATTCCCTGGTACGAGCCATGAGCATAGTGGAGGAATTCGGTAGCTTCACGGGATTGGAAATAAATTGGGGAAAATCAGAGCTATTACCGGTAGATCCAATTAGAGAAGCTGGGATAGTGGGAATACCACAAGTGAAGGTAGTGGATACATTGAAATATCTAGGGATACGAGTAACGAAAGACCCCAAACAATACATAGATAAAAACCTAACCCCACTACTGGTTAAATTTAAACAAAAAATTGGTATCTGGAAACGGCTCCCGTTATCAGTGGCTGGCAGATGTAGCTTAATTAAGATGATCTGGCAGCCACAGCTGCTGTATATAATGCATAATAGCCCGGTCTGGATTGGTAGAAAATGGTTCAACAAAATCGAAACCCTTTTTAGGGAACTAATATGGAAAGGGGGACAACCCAGGATTCGATTACGTACACTGCAGCTTCCAGTAGTGGAAGGGGGACTGGCTGTCCCCCACCCTGAGGCTTATTATCTATCAGCACAATTGCAACAACTAATGGGATGTAATACCCAGGGAGGGGGGACCTCTAGTGGGAGAGTAATGCTGAGTGGGGCCCCACATGACTCGGTCATTGAATTACTCGAAGCAAACTCCTTTAGATATAGGATACCAACAGTTAAAATGATAATAAAAATTTGGGAAAAAGTTAAGAGGCTAATGGGCTACATTGGATTTAATGAGTATACTCCCCTGTGGAACAATGTTAAGCTACAAGAAATACTACGGTTAGGAAAGGTGGGGGAATGGGAAAAATGCGGTATAAAAAGGTTGATACACCTGTATGAGGGCGATACCTATAAAAAATTTCAGGATCTGAGATTAGAATTTAATATCCCGCAACACTCATTCTTTACCTATTTACAAGTAGGCCACGCTCTTGAAGCCCAGTTTAGGACACAAAAATTAGTGTGGTCCAAAATGTTCCTGCTTCAAAAATTAGCTAAAGGGGGACCAACTAAGGGCCTCATATCTGAAATATACATGCAGATAATCAAAAAGATCAATACAGGGGCACATCTGCTCAAAGTAAGAGAAAGATGGGAGGAAGATATAGGGGAAATATCACAAGAACAGTGGAAGAGAATATTAGAGATGGGATCAAAGGTGTCACTTTCACCCCCCCAGAAAATCTCCCACCTGATGTTGATAAATAGAGCTTACTATACGCCAAAGAGACTTTTTAAATTCGGCAAAAGACCAGATGATAAATGCCCTAGATGCCCGGGGCAGGGAGACCTAGTACACATGGTGTGGCGCTGTCCAAAGCTGGTCCGGTACTGGAAGGGTGTGTTGGACATCTTGAGAGATATATTTACAATCTCACTAGAAATGGAGGCCACACTGTGTGTACTGGGCTATAGGCAGGAACGGAAGGAGAAAAGAAATACCACAGTCGTAATATTAAGATGTTTATTCCAAGCTAGAAAACTAATAGCCATGAGGTGGCAGGCAACTTCACCACCGGCAGTAAGTGACTGGATTGAGGCAGTCAATGAGTCCCTCTGTAAAGAAAGAGCAGTCTATATAAAAAGGGGAAAACTTAGAGACTTCGAGGACATGTGGAAGCCATGGCTGGAGAAAAAAGGGTGTATCACCTGAGGAGAGAGGAATGCCGGCTGGAAAGGGTCAAAGGGGGAGGGGCCAAGTAGTAAAAGCGATAATATCAACTAGAATGAGAAAGAGTGGGTGTTCCCCCCCTTAACTAAGAGATTACTCACCTCCTGATATTAGTTAAAATTTATGATAGGACAATATATATCAATGTTTAAACTATGTGTTTATAGTTATAACGAACAGTCTCCTCTGGTTTTTTAAATGAACAATTGAAAATTTTGTATGATATGAAAAGAAATAAAGAATGAATATTTAAAAAAAAGTTTCCAGTTTTTTTTTTGTCAACGATTAATTGAACAAGCTGAAGTTAAAAGCTTATTGGCTACCAGCTGCACCAGATTTTGCACTCTTCAGTTTTAGTAAATAAAGCCCACTCTGCCAGTCACCATCCAAAACTCATAGCCCAGAATACTTCATGTTGGCTTTTAATGTATTTTAATGAGCCAGGTATTGTCGCAGATGGACTTGTGAACTGGGATGGTTAGGCTCTGAACATACCCAACCTCTTCTTCAGCCTCCAGGCTCAACAGAGGTGCAATGGTCAGGGTTCAGGCTCAGGGACCAACAGCTACAGTATATAAGTAGACAGACCCCCTACTTACCAGCAGGGTAGGTATACAAGCAGGTTACCCTGGTGGATGATACAGGCTCATCTGAGGTGCAGGGTCTAAGCACTAACTAGTATTCACCAGAGCTCATGATGGCAGAGGTGGATTTTGCTGCATGTTGGTACCAGGTGAGAGTCCTTGGGATCCCCTACCAGAAGTTGAACAAGCTGGGGTCAAGTAGCAGATATAGCATGTAGGGATCAAGCATAGTCACTAAACAAGCCAAAGGTCAGTAACAAATGGTTGAAGCTTGGAATCAAGCAGAAGCATGGTCAAGGATCAAGCCAAAGGTTAGTAAAAAGTGGTAGGGAAGATAAAGATTGCAGCAGGACCAACAAGAATGGGATATTGGAAAGAGCACAATTATTTGGCATAGCAGAGTGTGTAAGTTCTTCAGATCTGGGTCATGACAAGAGTAATGTTACAATCAGCCTCTTAAAGGGAGACTGGATATTTCTCACTCCCTGACCACCCTTATCTTCATTGGGAGCTGAGTGAAAAATATATTCACCACCTTGCGTGCTTTTTTTACCCCAGACGTATAAAAATATATAGCTGCACACACTTACTTTATTTACTCGACATGATCATCCAGATGCCTCAATGTAGCTTTCCCAAACTTTTTGTCAGGGAGGAAGCTGAGTACCAGAGGGACACCACAGGCACACACAATGGTTCTTTAATTAGATTGGAGGAAGAAGAAGGAGGGAACATAAAGTTTTTAAAACCTTGACGAATTGAACCTGTGAGGTCGTTTTCATCACTTTGATGACTGTATCAGTGCGTGAGAAATGGCCCAAGAATCTGTTCATTTGGTTCAACAAAATCAGTAACCATATTCTAGCATGCTCTTACAACGTATAATACGTGGTACAAGAAGGTTGCATTTCATGGGATTACCACTTAAGGACCCCTTCACCCCGATATACGTCGGCAGAAGGGCACGGCTGGGCACAGGCATGCACCTGTACGTTGCCTTTAAGAGCCCAGGTATTTTAATGGTCTTAAAAGCATCAGTCATCATCCCTTGAGTGTAGCCTCCTTAAACATGCTAGTCTATATACTGTATTTAGAGTCTTTATTTAACAGAACTTTCCTTGAACCTTACCCAAGTACTGTAGATTAGCTTGGATTGTTTTACAGACAGATCTAAAGCTGAATAGGTAGAGGACTGCCACATTTGTTTGTAATCTACCTGATGTTTGATTATTATTTGTTTTGTGTCATGCTGTTTCAGAACTTGAACAAAACAGTTCCAGGAACTATGGTTAGAAATTAAGTCATATTTTTCATTGTAATACACACTGGCTGTTGTAGTTCGGGAGAATCTAAGGTATTTCTCAAAGTGATTACATTTTAGAGACTTGAAGTGCAGTAAAACATATTAAATACCATCTAGGCACCAGTATAGTGAAGCAAAATTGAAAATATATCAATACTGTTCCTCTACTAAGTACAACTGTTTATTAAGGGACATAAATAAAGCTAGGCACAATATATAACATTCCAGTAAATTAACTGAACGTACTTTATGTTCTTGCTAACATGCTAAATTTTACAGCTGCTTGTATTTTCAACAAAAGCTTACTCATAGCCTGTATTCATTAGATATAGTTTTAGGATAAGAATGATTTTTAAATAGAAGAGCTATTGAAGTTAATATGATACGGTAGTGTAATCTATAGTGCAGTTGATTTTTTTTTTTTTAAACAAGATTTTGAATCTAACATAAGACTAAAAATTAGGTCAAAGATACTAGTAGCCTTCCCAACAATATGCATTTCTATATGGACAGTGATATATTTTTTTAAAAAGAATTAAGAACATTCTAGAGAAAAAAAAATGTACATGGACTTTTCAAGTGCCCCAAAGAGTAACATGCAGAAACACATGAGTTTAAAATTAGCAGGGAGTGTATATTTTTTTCTGAAATTTTCTGATCCGTTTTCGAATGTGGTGCCCATTTAAAAAAAAGGTTTAACTATAAATTTGGTTCCTTAGTGGGTGATCAGTTGCCTTCCACCCGACGTATCTTGGAAAATGAAAGTCTAATTTAACAAAAATTATAATTGCACATAATTTTGCAAGTACATTTATAATTTTTTACATTGCACCCAAGATTCTTGGATAAGGGATGCAATGCCAGACACTCAGCGTCAGACACTCAATGCAGACACTCAGTGCAGACACTCAGTGCAGACACTCAGTGCAGACACTCAGTGCAGACACTCAGTGCAGACACTCAGTGCAGCTGTCTGCCCTTGCCTTCCATACGGGCAACCAGTTACTGAAGTGCGGGAAATCAATAAACTCACCAGCGTCCCTCACAGTTCATTAAGAACTACAAGGCACCTGTTACAGTGGCTGACAGGACTTGTAGTTAATTTACAGATCAAAGTGAATAAATGATGTGTCTGTGTGGGTGGAGCCCCATACACCCACACTGTTTTTAAATTGCGACAGTGGGTGCGGGGAGAGGAACCCCCACAATTTTGGGGTGTGGGCTTTGAGCACTCCACACCTAAAAATGGCCCTATCAATAGAATAAAAATCAAAAAACCTCATCCTTAGTGTTGAGAAATGTAGATGTATAGAAGTAGCCAGGTATTTAACCTGGGAACCGTGAGTTTAACTCAGTGTTTCTCAACTCCAGTCCTCAAGGCCCCCCAACAGGTCAGGTTTTCAGGATTTCCATTATTTTGCACAGGTGATTTAATCAGTTTCACTGCCTTAGTAATTCCCACAGCCTTTTCATCTGAGGGAAATCCTGAAAACATGACCTGTTGGGGGGTCTTGAGGACTGGAGTTGAGAAACACTGGTTTAACTGAACATTTTAACAAATTTGCTTTCAGAAGACAGTTCAGAAAGCAAGGCCAGATAAAAAAATGTAACCAGTATGACAGCGGATTTCAAAGTAATCTATTCTTTACACGAGACAGCGTACCAATAATTGCAGTCTCCAAAGGGGCACAAGGGCAACCGGAGCCAGTGGGAGATTAGATAACCTCTAATTCAAGGTGGAAGATACAAGAACAACATTCAAAGAAAGTTGGCATTATATTTTTCCAACCAGAGACTCTTGATTAACCGCCTCCTGCACATATTCATCGGCAGGATGGCACAGCTGCGCAAAGCAACGTACAGGTATGTTGCTTTAAATGTGCCGCTGTGCGCACACCCACGCGCCCCTGCTGCGAGCTCCATGACCGTGCCCGCGGGACCCGTGGACTCGATGTCCACCAGTGTCCCAAAATCATGTCACAGAGCTGTAGAACAGTGAGATGCCTGTGTAAACAAGGCATTTCCCTGTTCTGCCTTGTGACAGGACACTGATCTACTGCTCCCTGTCACAGGATAAAAAAAATTAACATGTACATTTAGGTTTCAGTTTATACTACATGTCAAAAAAGATAAGCAAATCCAGAGCAGTTTGCAGCTTAACGTATATGCAAAATTTGGACTTTTCCAGTAATAGTCAAACCTAGCTCTGCAAATCCAACTTTCTGAGCATTTTAATTGATCTAACTACATGTGTGGTCGCACTAAAAAAACATTTTTGTAAAAATGTTTGTAAGAAAGAACAGAGCATTTTCTCTCAGATACAGTACCTGGACTGACCACAGTTATACAATGTGACATAGTTACGAAACCTGGTGTCCGTGTAATTGTAAAGTCCTATAGAATACCCAAGGCAAAGTGGGAAGCAAACAAAATAAGAAAAAAAAAAATCATTGCTAAAATACATCATACATTTAAAAAATAAAAAATACTTTTCAAATCAAACAGGCTTCAGTCTAATATCTTTGAAATAGTTAGGAAATAGTATGGCCTTTAAAACCCGAGTAAAAAAAAAACCACACATAACCAAAAATGGAAAGCCCAGTTTAATTTTCAGTTAAATTGGCTAAACACATCCCATAAACATTTAAAAATAAGTCAAAGCTTGAGTAGAAGAGGCTGTCTCCTACCAGTAGCTGCAGATTGGGAACTCTGACCTTTGTGTGGAGACAGTAATCTCCTTGCAGAAGTCTGATACACCCTCTACTGTGTAATGCCCCATACACATGTTCGGAATTTCTGATGGCCTAAAATCTAATGGAATTTTCCGTCTGAATTCCATTCAAGCTGTCTTGCATACACACTGCCAGACCAAATTCTGACCGTCCAAAACGCGGTGATGTAAAACACTACGACGAAACGAGAAAAATTCAGTTCAATGCTTCCAAGCATGCGTCGACTTGATTCTGAGCATGCGTGGGTTTTTTCCCTGTTGGAGTTGCACACAGAATATAGGAATTCCCTATCGTTTTTTTTTTTTTTTCCATCGGAAATGTTCTATTTCTAAACACAGATGGAAAAAAGTCTGATGGGGCCCACACACAATCGGAAAGCCTGGGATCCCTCCAGTTGCTCAACTTTGTTACCAGACAATGCCCTGGAGTTTACAGGAAGGGATGTTGTTTATGTGAATAATTACAAGTAGCTGTCTTCTGAACTCTAAATCTCTCAGTTTGACTCTCTGTTGTAATAGAGTCTTATAGAAACTATGCTATGCAGCCACTTGTTAACCTGCCACAGAGCAATTTCTGTGAAGAGTCCATGATTGTGCAGTTTTCTTAATCAGTTTCTGGAGTGTATGCATGCTATTTTCCATTATTATATTATTATTATTATTATTATTATTATAACATGCTCTGTGTTATCTTGAATCTGTTTTGCATTTTTTGTTCTTTGCACCTGAACAATAAAATGCAGGTTACAGATATTTACTTCCTGAATATTTGACTGATTATGTATACTGCTAAACACCTATTTGACAGAAAGAGCAAGTCACCCACTCTGAAGCTGTTGACAGGTGAATGGCTTTTCTGCTCTGTTTTTTTTTTTTTTTTAAATATGTTTTTGATGCACCGATGATCTGGAATGTTATCTAGCTCATTGAAACTAAAGGTTCAATTGGGTTTTAACCACTTGCCGACTGCCGCACACCAATGTACGTCGGCAGAATGGCACGGGCAGGCAGATTGGTGAACAATCACGTCCATTTGAATCTGGCATGCGCCTGCCGCGTGCCTCTCGAGTGCGGCCGCAGGTTCCCGGGAACGCAATGTTCCCGGGAGTCCCGCGATTGCGGTCGGCAGGAGCATACAGGGGGATGCCTTTGTAAACAAGGCATTCCCTATTCCGCCTAGTGACACTGTCACTGATGACGTTCCCCATGTAGCCACACCCCAAACAGTTAGAATCACTTCTTAGGGAACACTTAACCCCTGCAGCGCCACCTAGTGGTTAACCCCTTCACTACTATCCTCATTTTTACAGTACACAGTGCATTTTTATAGCACTGATCACGGTAAAAATGACAATGGTCCCAAAATGGTGTCAAAAGTGTCCGCCATAATGTCGCAGTCATGATAAAAATCGCTGATCACTGTCATAACTAGTTAAAACATTGTTTTTAATAAAAATGCCATAAACAGTCCCCTATTTTGTGGACGCTATAACTTTTGCGGTTTTTATTTTTACCGAAAATATGTAGAAGAATGCGTATTGGACTAAACTGTGGAAAAAAATGTTTTTTTTATATATTTTTTGGGGATATTTATTATAGCAAAAGGTAAAAAATATTGTTTTTTTTTTTTTCAAAATTTACACTTTTCTTTTGATTATAGCGCAAAAAATTAAAATTGCAGAGGTGATCAAATACCACCAATAGAAAGCTCTATTTGTGGGGGAAAAACATAAATTTTGTTTGGGAGCCACGTCGCGCGGCTGTGCAATTGTCAGTTAAAGCGACGCAGTGCTGAAACGCAAAAAGTGACCCGGTCTTTGACCACCAAAATGGTCCAGGGCTTAAGTGGTTAAAGACTCTGGGCCAGATTCAGGTACATCTGCGCATTATTGGACCGGCGTAGCACACCGCCTTTACGTTAGACTTGCGCAATGTAGCCGCGCAATCACCCTATTCTCGTCGCTTTTACGCATAAAATTGCGCATGCGTAACGTTATTTCAGAGGCGTAAGGCGGAGTAATACAAATTGGGAAGGACGTGGGCGTGTTACATTGAAATGAGCCGTGACCCCATGCAAATGAAGGGCCGGCCGGCTCGCGCATGCGCACTTGAAGCAGACCATGTCAGCACCTCTGTGCGCATGCTCACAACTCGGGAACGGCGCAATCAGTGAAATTGGAAATGGACTAGGGCAAATTTGAGAACTACGCAGACAGCATAAATAGACACAAACGCACTTCCATTGCAAAAGTACATCCCTTTGTATCCCTCCCTATACAGCAAGGTGCTTTTGTTCCGTTGTTAGTTGCGTTGTGATTTGTATTTGTCAGATGTGTGTACTGTGTGATCTAGTGTTTGTTAGAAGATATTTGAAAGTGATTTTTGCTAAGTGTTTGTGAGACTTTTTGTTTGTTTTCTTGCTTGATTGGTCATGCTTGTTTTTGTGAGTGATTTTTGTTGACTGGGAGTGATTTTTGGTCAGAGTATGACAGAGAGGAAGAGGAAATTAAATTTTTCTTTGAGGGAGAAACAAATTCTTGCCCGGGCCATTTCCGACTATGGGCGTTTCCTGCACGGCTCGGACAGTGCCAACACCACCCCGGCCAGGAGGAGAGAGATTTTGGACATGATCACTGACCAGGTGAATTCAGCGGGGGAGGGGGAGACACGGAACCGGTCTGGGATTGATAAAAAGATAAATGACCTCCGGCGTCTGGTCAAAAAGAAGCTGGCCAAAATGCTTTCCCATGCCAGGGCCACAAGAGGGGGCCCACCATGCCGTGTTAGGCTGACAGCTGATGAGCGTGCGGTGGCCCAGACCTTTCATCGGCAAGAAGTGGAGTGCCTGCCCGGCTATGACTCAAGTCATGAAGGCGTGATGCCAGGTAAGGTTTTTTTTTCTATCAGGTGTGTAGCATGTGTGGGGGAGGGGGTGAAAGTGAATATGTGGCAAGTGTGTGGATCTTCCAACCTGTGAATGTTTTGTGTCATCCACAGATGTGCAGGAGGATGCTGGGCCATCTGGCCTGACCACACCATCCCCAGGACAGCAGCCTAATGAGGCCCCCCCGACAAGGCTGGAGTCCGCGGAGGAGGTTGAAGAGGAGGAGGAGGAGTCCATGTCAGGCCCTGGACTATTGTTTTTGGAGGACTCTTCCCCTCTGGCTGGCAGCAACCAGCCCTCCCTAAGGGGGAGCCCCCCCCTCCTCCCCCAACATGGCTCCCCTCCCAAGGGGCTCCCCTTCTCCCCGGCCACAAGCATCAGATGGAGGCAGGAAGGCAACCCAGAAGACCAGGGGGGTGGCCAATCTCCTGCCCGCCACTCTGAGAAGGGACCAGTTCCTCCAGACCCGCCATCTGGGACAGGTCAGCCAGACCTTGGGGCTGATGGAGGAGAGCCTGTCCTCCATCAAGGATACGCTTGGGAACCTGGACTGCCACTCCCGGGCTTTCACAAACTGCCTTAACGAGCTGCAGACTACATCAGCAGGCGTTGGGCAGGATGTGAGGGCCCTCACCCAGGCTATCCAGGCCAACACGGCAACACTAGGTGCTGCCCTGGACAGAATAGCCGTGGCTTTGGAGGGCAGGGCGCCAGGTGGGCAGAGACCAGGGGCTGCTCCTCCTTCCCCGGTTTACCCCCTCCCCCATGAGTCTCCCCAGAGGAGCCGGGGCCGTGGCCGGGGGCGCCCCCAGGCGTGGCTCACGTCAAGGGCACTAATTTGTTTTTCCCCTTTTTTTTGGGCCTTTTTTTTTTCCTGGAAATTTTTTGATTTTGCTGGTAATTTTTTTTTTGTATTTTTTTTTGGGTTGTGAATGCTGTTTGAATGTGGGGTTGACATTCCTGCCGGAAAAGGAGTGTCACCCTCAATTTTAGTGGAGAAGGGTTCCCCAGGACCAGGGAGAAGTGATCCCCAGGTCCGTGTGAATGGTGTATGAATGTACAGTGACATAATTGGAGCCTTGGCGTGGCGTTGCTGCTCACAAGTCCTGCATGGTGGACTGATGCCAATCCAATTTGATGAGGATGTGGGGTGTGTGTGCTAGGGACCACAGTGGTGTGCATGCATGCATTCTCATTGTGCCATGATTAATGTGTGTGTTTAACGTGCAAAGATGCCCAATGTGAGCTGTCTCCTGACTGCTTTTCCCTCAGAAGACGGGGTAACCTCGGTTAGGGGGGGATTGTCTGGTCCAGGGGTCAGGTCATCACGTAGGTCAATCTGCAGGCCCTTTCTCACTGCGAAGTTGTGCAAATTGCAACATGCACCGATGATCTGGCACACAAAGTTGGGGGAATACAACAGGGTCCCCACAGACTTATCCAGGCATCGGAAACGTGACTTCAGGAGGCCAAAGGTGCGCTCCACCACTGCACGTGTTTGGGCGTTGGCTTTATTGTATCTTTCCTCTCCTGGGGTTTGGGGGTTCCGGAAAGGAGTCATGAGATGGGGTCCCAGTGGATATGCAGAGTCACCTGTAAGGGAAAAGACAGGAGGATTTTAGTCATGCATGTGCCCCTTGTGATGTGTGCATCATGGGGGGGTACAGTCATGCCTGCCACCCATGTCACTCACCAACCAGCCAGGTGTCCCCATACACGTTCTGATCGAATTCCATTCGGATGGGGCTTTGATTGTATATGTAGCTGTCATGGCTGGATCCGGGGTGTTTGGCACGGACGTGCCATATGAGGCCTTGGGCATCGACTATCACCTGTACGTTGATGGAATGCCAATGCTTACGATTGCGGTACATGTGCTTTGTCTCCTGGGGTGGCTGGAGTGCCACATGTGTGCAATCAATGTCCCCCGCGGTGCGTGGGAATCTGGCAATTCTATAGAAATCTGTCATTGCCTTCAGCCACAGGTCCTCAGTGGTTGGTTTGATGATGTGGTGGGACATGCGTCTGAGGATTGCAGGGACAACCTGGTGCACACATCTGCTCACGGAGGATTGTGACATCCCAGCCTCCACTCCACTTGTACGCTGAAAAGAGCCACTGGCAAGGAAATGGAGTGTTGCCAGGACCTTGACCAGTGGCTGCACTGCATGTGAGCGGTGTGTTGGGCTGGTGATGTCCTCCTGCAGAGTTATGGTTAATTCCAGGATGGCATGAGGGGTGTATCTAAAGATGCGATACACCTCACAATCACTCATGCCAAACAGGTCTATGCTTGTGCGGTATACCCTCTCCCGTGCCATCCTCCGTGCCCTCCTCCTTCTTTGCTCATCTAAAGTCAGTAGTATAGCTATGCGCGACGATGCCCCTGGCATGTTGGCATACAGATTGTTGTGTAACACGTGTGACTGCTGAGCTCCTCACTAACGGTGTTGCTTTCTCTGACATGTAGACGATTTTTCAAATTTTAGACCAGCTTTTATATGGTCTAATTTTAGACAGGACATTTTGCTGTTGCGCACATCGCGTAGCCTGCGCTGCACCAATGTTCTTTTGTGGATCCCCGTAAGTCCCTGATTAGCATATTTGACTAGCAAATCAATGGTGTGTCTAGCGCAGTTTTGCGCGGACGGATGCGCCTAACGAAATTATGCTGGACAAAAAAAAGTAGATTTCTTGCGTATCTCGTTCTGGGAATGCCGTGCATCGAAACGCACGCGCACATTTAGACTTACGCCGCGCACCTCCTGTTACACAGGCGTAATCGCTCTGTGAATCTGGGCCTCTGTTTGCAAGTATGGGGAATCTGAGTCATTACTGAGTTCACTTATAGCATAGGTCTCTTTTCAGCTAAGGATTAACATATCTCATTTGGATGGTGGGGAGCATCCCTTCTCACAAGAATCTCTCTACTGGTATGCAAAGTGTAATTAATTTGTTATAAGCTGTACAATTTTGCCCATTTGTTTTTACATGGCTGTTGAAATTCAAGAAAGTAATCTAGGATACCAAATGACTAACAATGTATCTTCAATCATTTATATATAGACAAGGGTTCCATAATCAGTGCATTGTACATTAACATATTTCTAGAAACTGAGCTGTGAAGGGCCTAATGAGGGCAAAACTTTAAACTGTAAAGGTTATGGTAACCTTATGGTTATCTTATTCAGATTTGAGGTGGGAAGTAATAAACAGCTTGTGTAAACCCAGCATCTTGATACCTTGGTTTGCTAGAACAATCTCTATAATTACCCTGCAGGAAGCTTACAATGAAGCATGGATTAAATAGCAATAGAAAAGGATTTTTTTCTACTTTTTTTAATCTGAGCAACTTAAGTCTCAAAAGATTTGAATATATACAAAAAATAACTCAAAAATATCTATCTTCTGCAGACTCTTGTTCAGAGATTCAGTCATTTTATTCAAGTCTTTAACGCTCTGTTGGTTGTACAGAACACACATAAAACTGGATCCTCTCAACTGTTAATATTTTGAATTACTATTTCCCATGAACCTGCAAGATCAATACTAGAGCTCTGGATGGATGAGTAAAATGATGGAAAGTGTGAATATACGAAAAGAATACTGTGATCTCAAAGGTCATAACATCAATAAAGACTGTTTGTAATGAGTCGAGGTTACCTGTGAATCGTCAGTGTTCCATGTTACACAAATTTCAAGTATATTCTGCCCAACAATGTCCGGCAGAAACATACATTTATTGCACTGCACAAAATGATTCTTGTTAAATCATTGGAAACTAGGTTTTAGAAATATTAGACTTCTGTATTGCCTCTGAGATAACTATGATAAGAATCAGCAACAATCATACTTTGACACTAGCAAAGACTCACTGATGACAGAAAAGTTTACAGATGAGCTTAAAGCAGAGGTTCCGCCATTTTTTTTAAAAGCCAGCAGCTACAAATACTGCAGCTGCTGATTTTGAAAAAATGGACACTTACCTGTCCAGCGCGCCCACAATGTCGTCAGCCGAGGACAATCAATCACTCATCCCTCGGCTGCACCCACAGTCATCCTTGATTAGGTAATTGGGAAGTGAAGCGTTGAGGCTTCACTGCCCGGTCCCCTACTGCGCATGAGCGAGTAGCACGCCGCGCTGTGACTGGTCCCTGTTCTCTCCTGTGAACAGTGTATTTCCCAGGAGACAGCGGAAGGGTGTGAGTAGGGGCGTGTCTGCTACACGAGTTGTATCTGCACCCCCCTCCCCTGAAAGGTGCCACATGTGACACTGGAGGGGGGAGGGTTCTGAAAAGCAGAAGCTCAAAAAAATGACAAAATTTGATCTCATGTGCAAATACTTTTTATGAGGAACCAATGAGACTACAAGAGATGATTCTTAGGGTAGGATAACATATGCTATGCAATATTTGAAAGTTACACAATCCATTTGAACACCATTGTTAACAGTTAACACACAAACAAAAATAAGAGATCAGACACTAAAATATGAGGAAAATATTCGTTATAAATGGGGATTTCCATTTAAGCTGATGATTCTTCATAACGGTTCTACGTATACTGCGATGAATGTCACAGAGGGCAAGGAGATCCTGGTTAAATTGGGACTACTTGAGGCTGAAGCAATTCGTCGCCCCCCTTCTACACCCAGACCTTCTCAGATTTGGCAAACCCCCCCGACCAGAAGAGATCGACGGAGGATTAGATATGAAGAGGCGTCTCCCAGGATCTGAATTGCAGTCCTCCCTCTTATAGTTCTGGAGACTTGAATCGTTCTCCCCTTTCACTTATTTCGCCTGCACCCCAGTTTTGATTCCTTAATCGAATTGTTGTCTGTCCTGAAGTGCCGCTGCATGTTTCTCCCCCCCGGCGATTTTACTGACTTCCACCAATAAGGTGACCTGAGTCTGATATTCCAATTTGTGCTACATTTGCTACCACATTCGTTTAATTGCTGGTTTGTGAGACTTTTTAGTCTCTGTTCTCTTTGACTAGTTTGTCAGGACATATATTGTTCCTGATCCACCCTGATGTTTTTTCATCCTTTTAAATTTTTCTTTTTTTTGCTCAGTTTTTCTTATTTTTTAACTGTTTCAACATCACAGAACTTACTTGAGATTCATTCTCTTGCTCCACCACTTGTTACTTTGATTCACAGGTTCTTTATTGATACTACTGATGTATATGTCACAGCTCAATGGTCTATTGTACTGCTCCTGGCTTTGAGCGGGGTCATGTATTTACTTACATGTATGCTATTTTTGGAGGGGACACCTGCAGAAATATCCGTATTCCCTCAACCAATAGAGTTAGTTCTGTTTATCATACTGGTGAACTCCTTATCATAAGCATTTATGGCTATTAATTGTTTATCTTACAATGTGAAGGGATTCAATTCCCCAGCCAAACGGAAAAAAGCCTTTACTCAATATAAGCAGCTTGGAGCGAAAATTCGACTCCTCCAGGAGACCCATTTCTCGCAGGTGTCCCACCCGAAGTATTTCCATAGAAATTTCCCTCAGGCTTTTTATACACTCCACACCTCGAAGAGTAGGGGAGCGGCTATTTTCCTGCACTCCTCTCTTCCTATGGAGATTCATCATGTCCATAGAGACAAGGAAAGCAGGTTTGTAATTATAAAAGGTATTCTTCATAATAGGGAGTGTACTATAGCGAGTGTCTACGCCCCCAATGATGCTACTGCTTCATTTTTTTGTTTCTTTCCTGGAGATCCTAGAGAAGTTTCGGTCCCCCCATATGATAATTGGGGGAGACTTTAATATGGTTGCTAACCCTTCCCTCGACAGGAGTCAAGTCTCCCCCTTTTCAAAAGCTTTTCCCAAATCCCTTTCTCGTAGACTAATAGACCTACAGCTGATAGATACCTGGCGTGCACATAACGTGGGTGCCAATGAATATACATTTTTCTCACATCCCCACCGCAGTTACGCTAGATTGGACTATATTTTGTCAACCCCAGTGATCTTGGCCAATTCAGGTTCTGCAGATATTCACAATTGTGTATGGTCGGACCACCACATTACGGC
Source organism: Rana kukunoris (assembly GCA_029574335.1). Lineage (NCBI taxonomy): Eukaryota > Metazoa > Chordata > Amphibia > Anura > Ranidae > Rana > Rana kukunoris. The sequence goes on from CM056056.1 coordinate 128,521,138, forward strand.
TTTTTCTACAGAATTCATTAAATTGACCCTGTACCCCTTTACCTGGCGACTGAACAAGGCACTACTCTCAGACCCTTTGATTGAATCTGATGTCGCCAACTCCATAGAATCTTATTTTGCAGCAAACGACCTCCCTGAGACCCCTATCTCTACACTTTGGGTGGCCCATAAGGCTGTATTGAGGGGGACGCTTATTAAACTTGCTTCAGCCCGTAATACCTCTGCTAAACTTAAGATCATGCAGCTCTCTGCTGAGCTAGACAGTCTTTACAAAGACCCTGTGAAACTGGTTTTAGAACCCACTCGGAGGCTTATCGACCAAAAAAGATTGGAACTTGACTCCCTACTCTCGGCTAAGACAGAGAAATCCCTACGCTGGTCCAGGGCCAAATTTTTACTTCAAAGTAATGCTGCTTCCACTATGTTTGCGAGGAAGCTTAATCAATCTTTTCGTCCTTCACATATTTATAAGCTCTCCACCCCCCTGGGCGGCTCTGTCTCCCACCCTAAAGAGGTTCTTGGAATCTTCCAGGATTATTACTCTAAGCTGCTAGGACAACAGCATTCAGCTCCTTCTGAGGAAGCCAAGTCTTGGTTGGATGACTTACCTCTGCCCTCTCTTTCCTCTTCACAGGTAGACTCCCTGATCCGCCCTTTATCCCCTGCAGAGGTTTTGAATGTGATAAAATCTCTTAAAAATACCTCTTCCCCTGGACCCGACGGTTTCTCGGCGGTTTACTATAAAAAATTCTCTTCCCAACTTATCCCTAAATTAACTAGACTTTTTAATTCAGTCCTAAAAGGTGGTGTTTTCCCCGAAGAAATGCTCTTGGCAAATATGTCCTTGATTCCCAAGCCAAATAAGGATCATGCATTACCTCAAAATTACAGGCCCATCTCTGTCATTAACAATGACTTGAAAATATTTAGCAGAATCCTGGCGGACAGATTGGGTGGTGTGATCTCATCCTTAATCTCTCCTTACCAATCTGCATTTATTCCACACCGCCTGATTACAGACAATATTCGTTTGGTTTTCGAATTTAATTCAAGATGCTAATCTCTTTTCCAAGAAATTGTTTTTACTAAGTTTAGATATAAACAAAGCATTTGATACTGTCTCCTGGCAGTATATATCTCATATTTTGAATCAATTTGGCTCAGAGGGGAATTTCTAAGAGCATTTCAAGCCCTCTACTTAAACCCTTGCACTAGGATAAAGCTTCCAGGCTGCTGTTCTGACTTTTTCAAGCTCGGTAGGGGCACCAGACAGGGCTGTCCCCTTTCCCCTTTAATTTTTGCCCTTGCAATCGAACCCCTAGCCATCGCCATACTCCAACACCCAGACATTACAGGGTATGCGAAAGCTGACATAGAATATAAACTATGTATGTATGCTGATGATGCACTGCTGTTTTTGACTAATCCCATAATTTCGCTGCCAAACCTGTTTAACACCCTCTCCATTTTTGCTGGGATCTCAGGTTTGTCGGTGAATGTTTCCAAATCCATGGCCCTCCCGATTGGCTTCCCCCGGCTGAGCTCGAGAACTTGAGGAGCACATTTTCCTTTACCTGGGCCCGCTCTTCTCTTCCCTATCTTGGTGTGAAGATCCCCGGAGATTTTCGTGACATGTTTGACTTAAATTTTCCCCCATTAGTGGCTAATCTGAAAAAGCTTCCTAAAACTTGGTCTACTTGTAATATTTCTTTTTTGGGTAGAATCACTGCGATAAAAATGTCAATCTTGCCTAAGATCTTGTATTTGTTTCGCTCTTTCCCCCTCCTGATTCCTAAAGCATATATATTAAAACTTCAATCCTTTATTAACCTATTTATTTGGGGAAACAAACCTGCTAGATTTGCTAGGACGGTTCTATATAGAACCAGCAGATCTGGGGGTTTGGGCGTCCCACAGGTTTGGCTCTATTACTTAGCCAGTAGATTTTCACAACAAGCTCAATGGTCCATCAAGAAGCCTAAGGTCCCCTGAGTTAGATTTGAATGGGATTCCATTTTGCCCTTTCACCTGCCTGGCCTGCTGTGGTTTTCCTGCCCTCGTCCCCCTGAGTTAGCAAGTAGGAACCTTATAGTTGCCCAGGGATTTAGATTGTGGAGACGTTATGGCCCTTCATTGGGTCTGTTATCGAGGGCTCCTCCTGGTGCCTCCTTTTTGGGGGACCTCAGATTCCCATTAGCCTTCACTGATCCTATCTCATTTAGTTGGTGGTCTGGGCTAGGTTTGACTACTTTAGAGGATTTACAACACAAAGGTAAATTTATATCCTTCTCCCTACTTCAATCCCAAAAGGGCGCTCCTCTGGGTGAATTTTATAAATATATGCAGATACGGCACTTTTTTTTGACCCATTATGCTCTCACCCCGTCTATCCCACTCTCACCCTTTGAATCCTTTTGTAAGTCTGGTCCCAGACAGAAAGGCCTTATTTCTATTTTATACAATACAATGATACTTAATGGACCTAGTAGTAAGCTAAAACATATGCTACAGTGGGAATCGGAGTTGTCCTTGGACTACGGCCTGGAGGACTGGGAGGCGAACTGGCGGAATCTTCGGAGGTGTACAGTCTCTCTCTCTTTCAGAGAAACTGCGATTAAGCTCTTTACTCGCTGGTATTACACACCACAGCGTTTGAATCGGATTTTCCCCCAGGCCTCCTCCTGCTGTTTTCGAGGCTGTCCCGTCTCAGGTACATTCCTCCATTTATTTTGGGAATGCGAGAAGATTTCCTCAATTTGGCGTGAGGCCTTTGCTCTTATTGACAAATTTGCTGAAAATCATATGACCATGACACGCAACCATTGCCTTTTATTTGAGAGGATCCCTGACACCCCTAAACCCTTGAGAGATTTGATCTACACACTGTGTATAGCAGTATTGTGGGCCATTGCCTTTAACTGGAAGTCCTCTACGGTCTCCTTTGCTCAGGTTTCCGCCAGAATGGATCGAATCATGTTATCTGAAAAGATCTTTCACACACTCCACGATACGATTCAGATCCATGATGCTAAATGGACACCTTGGTGGCTATTACGATTCCAATAATGATCTGTGATGCCTTTTCCTTTTTTTTTCTTTTTTTGTGTTTTTGTTCTTGATTTTTCACTTTTATTGCTTTTTCTCACATGAATATGGTAATAGATATTCCTGTTGGCTGTATTTTTCTATTGCAATGGTTTGACTACTATAAGTTTACACAGTTTTATATTTCTATTGATGGAAAGGTTTCTTCCTATAAGGCACGAAGTGTCATCCTCTGACTGTATTAATGATGTGTTCTGTTCTGTAACACCTGTTACCATGTTGTTTTTTATGACTTTTCTCAATAAAAGCCATTCAAGTAAAAAAAAAAATATGAGGAAAATGTCTGCACTGAAATTAGATTAACACGTTTTGGTCACAAAAACATCATCAGGTCAACCAACATTACTTAAATGAAGCAAGCAGGTAAATTTCTTGAAATATTTTGATTGTTTATGTGTCCACAGAAATCACATCCTTGCATTAACCCATTGACTATAAACAACACAAATGTTGGGAATTGTATCTGAAGCCAATCAATTACTTTTAACATGTATTTATCCCCGTAAGCTGACATTTGATTGCAGTCCTTTGATTGCAGTCCTTAAGTCAGGGGTAGGCAACTTTGTCACTCCGCCTGTGGTGAAACTACAAATCCCATCATGCCTCTGCCTCTGTTTCTCATTGGCCTTGTCGTTTCAAAACATTTGGAGGGCCGAGGTTGCCTACCCCCTGCCTTAAGTGTTTGTAACCCTAGAAAAAAGTGCTTCCTTTAAAGCATGATCTATAAGCACAGTGCATCTACAGTGTAATTTGTCCCATTCTATGTTTTAAAATATCTGGTTGATTCTGCCTGTTCCTGTGTCCCCCTATGTGCACTGACCAAGGTAATCATGGCTGCTGATCCATGATACTGTGGTCAGTTTATGTCCCTCCATCACCCCTGGTGTGTAGTCAGTCTCTCCCCTCTCTCTCCCTCCCTCTATGCCCTGCCTGCCAGCTCAGTAGTCTGTGTAGGGAGAGACAATTTCCTCCCATTATGATACTATTCTGATGTGGCTGTAACGTTTATAAATAATTTATATCTCCTCTGTTTTATGAAAATATAAAGCACAGTATGTAATTTTTTGTATGATAATCCTAAATACCTTCTTGCACAGCGCCACTGCGTGGTCACGTGTGGTCATGTGACCTCCCTCTGCAGGCTGGCATTCGTCAGAGGGTTATCTCAACCCCTCCTGCTGCTCTCCTTAGATTGGGGAAGAAGAGCAGAGGGAGGTTACGTGATTGCACAGCAAAGCTGTGCAAGAAGGTTTTTAGGATTATACTTTTAAATTAAAGCCTGGCATACTGTGCTTTATGTCTTCCTAAAACAAGGGAATGCAAGAGATTTGTATACCGGTATGTGACTTAACAATCACGTTAAGCTTTGCATGGACAGATGTCTAGGAGAGATGAGGGGTTGATTATTTGTGAAAGTTTGGAAGAAATAGGTACTTGGATGATCATTATAGTGAAAATTATGATTTTGGAATTTTATAGCCATTGAGGAGTTTTCAACAGGGTGACATTTTTGTGCAATGGCAATTACGCTCTTCTGATTCTGAGCAGACGCTGACTAGTAGAGGGACATATATGATAAATAAGCAGTGTTCTAAAAGATATGATTCAATATCAATCATATATGCATGTTTTATAATACCTGCTTATACTCGTGGCTATAATGGTAAAACTCTGGGCCAAATTCTCAGAGGCAATACAACGGGGTATCTCAGTTTTTTGGCCCGTGTATCTATGCGAGTGATTCTTATTATCACTTACGCATAGATACAGGTGAAGATCCGCCAAGTGTAAAACAATTACACTGGCGGATCGTAGATGTAATGACAACTCTGGCCGCTAGGTGGCCTTTACGTTGTTTTCTCATTTGCCTATGCAAATGAGGCTAATATGCCGATTCCCGAACGCTTTTATCCCGCCCTGTCGTCGTGTACGTCGTTTTCGTCCGCGTAAGGTTACCCCTACTAAGATGTGGAGTAACCTTACGACGTCCCGTCGGATGCCGTCGGATGCCATGTTAAGTATGGCCTTGGGACCATGTCGTGTTGTGCGTCGTTTACGTACGTCAATTCTCAATGGGGCTGGCGTACGCTACGATTACGTCATTTACATTAAGAAAATTTGGAGCATGCGCACTGGGATTTTGTCGCGCCCGGCGCATTTGCAGTTCAATCGGCACGGGGGCGCGCTTAATTTAAATACAAGCCGCTCCCTTTGATTTACGCGGGGATACGCCGGGTCATTTACGCTACGCCGCCGCAAACTACGGAGCAAGTGCTTTGGGAATAAAGCACTTGCTCCAGTACGATGCAGCGGCGTAGTGTAAACGGCTAACGCTACGCCGCCGCAGATATATGAGAATCTGGCCCACTGTGTTAAAACCTAGGTCATGAGCTGCAGAGCCAACATTTACTATGAATAGGTGTCTGAAAATGTAATCCAGATCCATTAAAACGTTTCGCCTGCCTACTGCAATTGTTTGACCATGCTCACTATAACTGTTCTAATAAAACATCTAATATTTGACAACTCCTTTCTATTTTCAACTAATATGTGTGTTTTTTAGGTGGCTACATATTTTTTTTTTTTTCAAATGAAAACCAAGAGCATGTTCTCAGACACTGGGTCACAAGATATAGTTTGACAATTATACCAATCTTCCGAACCAAAATGTTACCAACCTATATCCTTTTATCATATAACCCTGATTCCCTGCGCAGTCACTGTACCATCCTGGGTCTAGTTCTTGTAAAAACATGTGGCCCTTACAGACCTGGCTTTTATATCACAGTATCATATCTGTCAGCAGGACTTTTTTTTTTGTTACAATGTCTGCCAGGATAAAAGCTTTTAACCACCAAGCAAAGTCTGCGACTAATACAATTCACTGTATAAAGGGAACTAGGAAGACCTATGTCACATACAGTGCTCTACGAAAGGTTTATCTCTTAATGAGCTTTCCTCTCAATGGGAATTAAAGAATTATTGAGAATTTAGTTTTACATCATATGACAATGATTAAAAACTTTGCTGCTAAGTGATTTAAGACATGCTGCAGTTACATAGTTGGATCAATGCCTTCAAATGGCAGGGAAGTCTTCCCACTGTCTCAATACAATAGCTAAGCGGGGAGGATTTCCCCATCCACATGTGTGTGAGTGTGTGGATAGGGCAATTAAGTGTTTGTTTTTTTCTTTCAACCTACAAAAAATAATTTGCCTTGGGCTGGCAATACAATTTTATTGTACAATTTTCCTTTAGATTTACCAAAATGAAATAATATGAGGTCAAACCTAAACATTTTCAATGTGTATGCAATCAGGCAGGTCCTTGCACTACATAGTTGAAAATAATTTGAATAAGAAAACTTAATAATGTTTGGCCAGCTTAAGAAACACATCTTATGCCTTGTACACACGATCGGAATTTCTGATGAAAAAAGTCAGACAGAATTTTTTCATCGCATATTCCAACCGTGTGTATGCCCCATCAGACTTTTTCCGATGGACTTAGAAAGAGAACAGGTTCTCTTTTTTTCTGACGGAAAAACATTCTATCGGAAATTCCATTTGTCTGTATGGATCTCGGACGGAGAAAAAAAACACTCATGCTTGGAAACAAGTTTCGGTTTCAGATAACACATAATGGGCTACTATGCGATGCATAGTGGCCCATTATGCTTTACCTGCAGGGAAATAAAGTGGGAATTAAAACCGATCAGGGTTTATTTCCTCTTTAATCACTGGCTCAGTGGAATAAGTATGCAGCAAGTGAAGTCTAAACTGCTGACCAATTATCTTTTTACCGGTTAGCGAAACAGAATAGATTAAAGCCAAAGACAACAAGGCAACTAAGATATTAAGATGGAGGTAAGCAAAGGCAGCCCACATATTTTTCAGCCCAGGTTTCCTTTAAGGTAAGAAGCTGATTAGCTCCTAGAGGTAACATTTACTGTTTTTTTTTTATTCTGCCACCTTCATACATCAAACTCTCTCTGATGTGCTGTGTCTGCACTGCCAAATCTGTTCATACAAACTGTTATTATGCAAAACACGTAGCAGAAAAGCTGCTCCTACCTATAATGTAATAATGAAAAACTTTCCAGCGGTACTTACGAGTTAAGGATCTAGAAATGCAGAAATATAGTGTTTGCACAAAGCAGCATGTACAGTGCCTTGAAAAAGTATTCATACTCCTTGAAATTTTCCACATTTTGTCATGTTACAGCCAAAAACAAATGTATTGTATTGGTATTTTATGTGATAGACCAACACAAAGTGGCACATTACTGTTTAGTGAAAGGAAAATTATAAAAGTTTTACAATTATTTTTACAAATAAATAAGTGTGGCGTGCATCTGTATTTAGCCTCCCGGAGTCAATACATTGTAGAACCCCTTAATCTACATGTAGGGCATCGAACGCATGGATTTAAATGTTTTTTTTTTTAAAGCACATAACTAGAGCCTGAGGCTCTAATTGGCTTAAAAAAGATTGGCTTGGGCGCAGAGCACTGCACCCAGAGCCCACCCAATGTGTTACAATAGTGAATTAATATTCGCTATTGTCTTCCTGCTTCTCCTCCAGCCCAATCAGGAAGCGGGTCTTAAGACTCAATTGGCCGAGAGGAGAATTGACCGTATTGGCCCCAGAGGAGGAAGCTGCAGATGCGGAGGAGATGCAGGGAGAAGCCCGAAGCTGCCTGCGACCTAGATGGGGTAAGTGCAGGCTAATGGATGAAAGGGCGAGCGGTGGGGCGTGGCATTTGATTTACCTAGCAACTGGGGGGGGGGAGCGACCGACTGTTGGAGTGGTTTGTTTGCCTCCCCCTAAAAAAAATGGAGCACCAGCCACCACTGGTGATCACAGTGCATGGTGGAGGGAACTATTGCAAAAAAATGCATCCTTTGGACTCTGTGATATCATGTTACCAAATGCCAATAGCTGTAAAGGAAGCTGATACTGGAAGGAATCTATGCCCATAATGAAAGAACATAGGTTATTTTTTCAAAACTGTTGGTATTTCTTTTGTAAAAAAAGAAGGGTGAATGGGACTTTAAATGAGGGAGCGCCATGTCAAGGGGAATAAAACCATAAATCAGATATACAGTACATGATATATTTATTACATTATTAAATACATGTCAGATATTTCATATCAGGTAGATAGTCACAAGACTTATACTAACTGTGCTGCTCTTAGCATGCAATACAAAAAATACAAAAAGGAGACATGGCAGATATACATAATAAAATCAATCAATTAGACAACATATATGAGGTATGAACATGTGATTAGTGGCATCTGGTGGCACTCTACGCGTTTCCTGGCATTTCAGCCAATCATCAGGAGTGTTTTAAGGCAGTATACTGAAAATATATAAAATAAAAAAATAAATAAAAAATAAACAAAAATTCATGATAATGCATTAAAAGTAGGGAGGTGCAGGGACTACGTCCCAGCAAAGTGGAAACAGTAAGGGGACTTACTATTAACCTCAGTACCAATCCGGTATCTGCCAGGGAGAAAAGGGAGGGGTTTTTCGGGCATGATGTCTCCTCCGGGGTTGAGATGGGGCATCCAACAAGGGCGAGCAAAAGCAGCTGGAGCGTAGACCGGTGGTCACAGCCTGATCCAAAATGCTATGTGTGCACATAAAGCGCATAGTGTTCCTAAAACAGGTGTGGCAAGAATAACATAAATAAATAATTAAAGAAAAATAATGAAATGGGGATATCAATGTGTTCCCATAAGGGGAATGTGTGGGGAAGTGTATAAGGAACAAAGCCAAACAAGGGAGGAAAAACATACCAAAAAGTGGTGACTAAGCTCCCAGCAGTAATAATGACCTGTGTGTGAGATCAAGTGTGGTTCCTTGTGATTGAATCAGGCAAATGAACAAACGGCTGCTCCAAGGCTGCTATAAAGCCCATCCCCGGGAGGAGCCCCATCAACGTCATGTGTGATTGGCCAATTGCACAGGGGAAGGGGAAACCTCAGCTGCGCATGGTGGAGCCATCAGCAGGGGGCTCTCCGCCCTATCTGTGCATGGTCAGAGATGGAAAAAGGGACATCGATGGATGTCCATGACGCTGCAGTGCAGCATCAATGCATGACGCCGATGCACAGGAGTACAATACCCGCCCCTACCAGAGGGCAAGGGGAGGGTCGGGCTGCTGCGCATCGCAACCCCGGAGCCAGAGAAAACGCACAATCACCCCCTCCCCCCAAACCCCAGCTGGGCCGGACAAAGGATTGAAAAAAGTGGTCTGGTAAAGTAAAAAAAAATAAAAAATAAAATAAAATAAAAAAAAAGGTTAAAAAAATATAAAAAATGAAAAATCGGGTTGAGCATAATATATGGGGAAGTTATATTATTAAATCTATTGCTGGACATTAGTATAAGGGCAATGAGCAAGGTTAAGGGATATGTAAAGTGTGACAGATCACTGTGGTGGGTGTCTTCCACCCGATTATTTGTTGTACAGTGAATGGATGTGATCGGTCACACAAAATAAAACACATGGCGGCCTCCATCCCTAATTTGGTATATGGAAAAGAAGGGTGAATGGGACTTTAAATGAGGGAGCGCCATGTCAAGGGGAATAAAACCATAAATCAGATATACAGTACATGATATATTTATTACATTATTAAATACATGTCAGATATTTCATATCAGGTAGATAGTCACAAGACTTATACTAACTGTGCTGCTCTTAGCATGCAATACAAAAAATACAAAAAGGAGACTTTTTTTTATATATTTTTGGGGGATATTTATTATAGCAAAAAGTAAAAAATATATTTTTTTTTTCAAAATTGTTGCTCTATTTTTGTTAATAGCACAAAAAAAACCGCAGAGGTGATCAAATACCAGCAGAAGAAAGCTCTATGTGGGAAAAAAATGACGTTAATTTTGTTTGGGAGCCGCGTCACATGACCGCGCAATTGTCAGTTAAAGCGATGCAGTGCCGAATCGAAAAAAGTGGCCTGGTCTTTGTCCAGCAAAATGGTCCAGGGGTGAAGTGGTTAACCACTTAAAGACTGCAGCACGACTATATACGTCGACAGATTGGCACAGCTGGGCACATGAACGTCTATATATGTCCTCTTTAAGAGCCCAGCCGTGGTTCGCAAGCAGGGTCACAGAAGCTGAAGAACGGGGAGAGGTGAGTGTAAACAAACCTTCCCCGTTCTTCTCTGTGGCAGTGTCACTGATCGTCTGTTCCCTGTTATAGGGAACAACGATCAGTGACATCACACATCAAGCCCCGCCCCCCTACAGTAAGAAACACAGATTAGGTCACACTTAACCCCTACAGCACCCCCTAGTGGTTAATCCCTTCACTGCCATTGTCATATTCACAGTAATCAGTGCATTTTTATAGCACTTTTCGCTGTGAAAATGACAATGGTCCTAAAAATGTGTCAAAAGTGTCCGATGTGTCTGCCATAATGTCGCAGTCACAAAAAAAGAAAAACGCTGATCGCCGCCATTAGTAGTTAAAAAAAATGCCATAAAACTATCCCCTATTTTTTAAACGCTATACATTTTGCGCAAACCAATTGATAAACGCTTATTGCGATTTTTTTTTACCAAAAATATGTAGAATACGTATCAGCCTAAATTGAGGGGAAAAAATATTATATATATTTTGAGGATATTTATTATAGCAAAAAGTAAAAAATATTGTTATTTTTCAAAATTGTTGTTCTATTTTTGTTTAAAGTGCAAAAAATAAAAACCGCAGGGTTATTAAATACCACCAAAAGAAAGCTCTATTTGTGGGAAAAAAAGGACGCCAATTTTGTTTGGGAGCCACGTCGCACGACCGTGTGATTGTCAGTTAAAGCAGTGCCGAATCGCAAAAAGGGGCAAGGTCCTTAACCTGCATAATGGCCCGGGTCCTAACCGGTTAAACATACATATTTTTTTTTCATTTTTACAGACTTCCACATTTCTGTACAAAGTGAAGACAAGCACATGCTGTAAAAGTACAACCGTGTGAAAGACTAGGCAAAATAACCCTGCAGGAATGTTTACATCAAATTACAAAACAATAAGATTACATGCATCACAAAACTCAGCCATTTAAGTAAGTGCAAAACTTAAGTCAGAGTGCTTTATTTCCTTTTTTTTTATCATCAACAGCAATGATGTTAAGCAGCAGCAGCAGCACAAATCCCCTCCTCCTGCATCAGTACCAGTGCTACATTATTGACATGCCGATCATGCAGCAACTTCCCTTTAGCCCAGATGAGTCACTCTACCAGAACAACCGATTTCAATACAGGAATATTAATAAATTGTGCAGAAAGCGCAGTCTATGAAAGTCTTTCCCTGAAAGAGAACATCCTTATAAAGGTTACTAATTGAATTCGCATTTTGTAAGCAGAAAAAAATAAAAAAAAGAGAGGGAGCATGGCATGTTTTTCTAAAATGTATAGAAAGGAATGGAATAATTTATTGATTCTGAAAGAGGGAAGAATAACAAGTACATGGCTGTATTCAGTGGAGGAAAGAATGAATGTCTTTGTGCATTTGAGGCTGCTGTGTAATGCAAATAAAACAGATGTTGCTATTGATGACACAAAAAATAAGTTGATATCCAATCCTATTTAGCCACCTAAACAAATATAACAATGGCTCATGCAATACCTTTGCATTAAACGGTTTACGATTTTTCATCCAATTTTCTACTGTCATAAATACACTACATCAGTGCAAATGTGGGTACCCGGAAATGAGAAGGTGATCATATGATAGTAAATGAGAACAATGCTTTAATCTTTTTATTTTTTATTCCTGAACAGCACAAAATTGCTGCTTTACAAGACCTTGAACAAAGAATTCTATAGAAGAACTGGAGCTAAAGAAACCAAATTCCTTGGATTCTTTGAAGATCAAGCACATTTTTATTTTCTCCAATGCAAATGCAGTATTTATAACACACATTCTTACATGATTTATAGATGGTGAGCGATGGCTATCCAAGTACTAGCAACATGGAAATGATGAAATAGGTAAAAATGAATTTCCTGTACCGTTGTATATGTTTAGCTGCAATTTGTGAATACCTTAATTTATCTTTATTTGGCACCATTGATCAATTATAGCGCCATGATTTATTCTATTCATTCTGGGGAGGGGAATAAATAAAGCCTTAATGAAGACAGTCAATAAACATTATGGGCCAGATCCACAAAGAACATAAGGCGGTGTATCTATTGATACGCCGCGTAAGTTCTAAGATGCGTCGGCATATCTTTGTTTTGTATCCACAAAACAAGATACGCCTGAATGTGGCATAGAGCCGACCGACGTAAGTCTTAGTACGCCGTCGTATCTATGTTGCATGTTTACGCTGGACGGTAGGGGGCGCATTCCGTAAATTTTTTGCGTTGAATATGCAAATGACCTAGATACGCCGATCCACAAACGTACGTGCGCCCGGCGCATTTTTTTACGTCGTTTGCTTAAGGCGTTTTCCACCGTAACGTTACCCCTGGTATGTATAGGCGTACGCAATGTTAAGTATGGACGTCGGGACAGCGTCAAATTTACCGGCGTTTGGGCAAAACGTTCGCGAATAGGGATTTGCGTAAGTTAAGTTCACCTCGAAAGCATTGTCTATTTGCGACATTAATTCACGCATGCGCACTGGGATACCTCCACGGACGGCGCATGCGCCGTTAAAAAAAACGTCATTTACGTGGGGTCACGATGATTTTACATAAATCACGCCCACATCTTATACATTTGAATTGCGCGGGCTTACGCCGACACATTTACATTACGCCGCCGTAACTTACGGCGCAAATTCTTTGTGGATAAGGAACCTGCCGCTCTAAGTTACAGCGGCGTAGTGTATCTTAGATACGCTACGCCTGCCTAAAGATAGGCAGTTCTTTGTGGATCTTGCCCTATAGGTTTATCTATAAAGAAGTCGTGATTTGAATCAGGCAGAATGTTTTTTTCCTTGAACTTTAGGACTGCATGTGCAATATGTACAAAGCAGAGAAACATGGGCCAGTGATTTAGAAAAACAGTGATGTGACTTTTAAAATTTGAGGAATCGTTTTTTATGTCAATGCAAACAAATAGAGATCCAGAACAATTCAGCCAACTCTGCCTATACAGTTTGCTTGTATTACAAGCATTTGCAGAAATATGTGGCAAATTCCATTGAAGAGAATGTGTAAAAAAAAGGTAAAATGATGGAAACTTAAAGCAGATCTCCCACGGCCATTCGTTTTTTTGTTTGGCATTACATTATTTATGGCATATTTAAAAAAAGTACTCATTCTTCAGCTGTTTTAAGTCATTGACTGTCCGATTTCGTCTTGAATTCTAAGGCCCCTTTCACACTGGGGCGGGAGGCGTGGTGGCGGTATAGCGCCGCTAAAAATAGCGGCGCTATACTGTCAGATTTGCCGCGGGATTCAGCCGCTAGCGGTGTGGTATTAACCCCCGCTAGTGGGCGATAAAGGGTTAATACCGCCCGGAATGCGCCTCTGCAGAGGCGCATTGCGAGCGATATTGCCGCGGTTTCCCATTGTTTTAAATGGAAAGGAGCAGTATACACACAGCTCCTTTCACCGATCCTGAAGATGCTGCTGGCAGGAGATGTTTTTCTCTCCCGCCAGTGCATCGCCTCAGTGTGAAAGCCCTCTGGCTTCACATTGGGTATGCAGTGCAGGAGTTTTTCAGGCGGTATAAGAGCACTATTTTCAAGGCTGTACCACATGAAAAACTCCTCAGCGTGAAAGGAGTCTAAGTTATATTTTCCTTGTTACGCGGTTTCCATTTTGCTTGTGGGCACTGTAAAGCCCACAAGCACTCATTTCCTTGTTGCGAGCAGGGATGGCGATTTCCAGGTTTCCATCAAAACGGGCAGTGTGTCTCATTCCATTCGACTCTCCTATCACAGATTCCTCCAGCAGTGATGTCCCGTCGCCGCCATCTTGCTAAACCGCTTGCCCCCTACTCTATCATTACTGTGCAGGAGTAGCAAGATGGTGGCGACGGAACGTCACTTTCCGGAGCAATCTGTGATGGGGAGCCTGATGTGACAAGACAGCGGCGTCGCGCTTTAGGAAATCCTGTGATAACTCAGAGGAAGTCTCCGCAATAAATCCTGGAAGCAATGAGAAAAGCTCCGAGGAGACATTGTGGGTAAAGTATATGACGCACTACCTGCAGACTACCCGCAGAAGAGAGAGACAGGAAGCCGAGTGACAGATGCTGATTACAAAGATACTGTCACAAAAAAAAAAACTCAGTTCTTTAATCCATTAGAGTCTGCTAATTGATTAAGATAATGTATAGAATTAGGGTGGAGCTCCGCTTTAATGTGAGGAGTTATTGAATATAAACCAAAAACTCAATATGAAAAACGAATGAATGGAAACAGACCATTCAAGTACTTATACAAGCTTTTAGAAATAAGTTGAAGGAATTGTGGAGTAAATAATTAAACTATTTTTATACTATATAATGGAACTATATATGGCACACTTTGGGATAACAGAAGAGCACAAGCCAGTTTCACCTTCCCCTTGGCCCCATAGCTGCTACCAAATCAACAGTTCAATTACTGCTTCAGATATGTTATCAGGGTTTTGTTGCTCTGCTTCTGGCTTTTGAAAGCTGTAACAGGAAAACATTTCTAAATAACAATTATTCAGCCAAAGGATTGGTGACACACAAAAACAAAAATCCAACATTATTACAAATGTGAAATAAACAAAGTCTAGCGCTTAAACATAGAATAAAATGGGGGTTATTTACGAAAGGCAAATCCACTTTGCACTACAAGTGCAAACTACAAGTGCAAAGTGCGCTTGAAACTTCCATGGAAGTGCAGTCGCTGTAAATCTGAGGGGTAGATCTGAAATGAGGGGAAGCTCTGCTGATTTTATTATCCAATCATTTGTAAGCTAAAATGCAGGATCTACAGTGACTGCACTTTGCACGTATAGTACAAAGTGGATTTGCCTTAAGTAAGTAACCCCCAATGTATACAAAGTGCATTGTTTGTGCGGATATAAAGTGCATACAATAATAAATAGTGCAAGTCAAAGTGTTGTACATAAACAGAAAAAGTCCCCTGGAAGAATCGGTGTTGAATAATAAAGTCCAAAGACCGCAAACGTGACACCCACCACAAGATCACACTAGGGGCTTAACAGAAAGCCAGCGACATCCCTAATGCCGCTTACACACGATCGGTTAAACCAATGAGAGCGGTCTGATGGACAGTTTTCATTGGTCCAAACCGAGCGTGTGTGGGCGCCATCACTTATTTAACCATCGGTTAAAAAAAAGCCAACTTGTTTTAAATTTAACCGATGGATACCTAACCGATAGCAAAAAAACGATCGTTTGTAGGCACGACCATCGGTTAAAAATCCATGCATGTTTAGAATCAAGTCGACGCATGCTTGGAAGCATTGAACTTCATTTTTTTCAGCACGTCATTGTGTTTTACATCACCGCACTCTGACACGATCAGTTTTTTAACCGATGATGTGTAGGCGCGACAGACCATCATTCAGACCATTCTCATCGGATGGACCGATCGTGTGTACATGGCATTACTCAGGGAGGTCAGTAAGCAATCACTCAAATTCTAAATCCACTCTCTAGGTTCCCAGATGGTGAGTAACGGAAGTATGTAGACAAACCAGGAAGCAGCGTCACAGGATTCCCAGCCATGCTGAATGACCTTTCAAAGATGCTACATGTGTCGGCGCTTGAGCATAGCTGCCAGCGTTTAAGAGTGCTCCAGAAAGATAAGAAGGAAAGAATGATGCTGCTGGAGCCACTGTCCTGTCATGACTTAGACACCTCTTACTGACCTCCCTGAGTAAGGGTGGTAGGTGGCTTTCTGGTAAGCCCCTAGTGTGATCTTTTGGTCGGTGTCACATTTGCGGTCTTTGGACTTTATCAGTCAACACAAATACTTCCAGGGGACTATGAATTGCACTAGTTATTGATTTATTCACTATAAATCTGCACAAACAATGCACTTTATTTGTATACATTGCATGTTTAAGTGCTACACTTTGTTTATTTTACTGTTAATGTGCTTAGTATCTACAGAAGTCTACACTAAGATACAAGTCAGATTTTTGGCACCCCTGCAACAAAAATGTAATTTGATAAAAAAAATCTCAATAGGGAACAATATCTAAAGGGGTGCAGACCCTGCAATTTTCTTCATTAGAGGTCTTATTCTGCGGCAGCTGATTGATAATTATGAAACCACTCCTATTAGACCGGGGGTTGGAAAACCATAGATCGTGGACTACCTGACAGGTAGACCGCAACCTGATATGCCCGCCAGCTCCTGCCACCTGTGCAATCTGCATGTGAAGCAGAGCCGCATGGTGCCGAGTGTGCTCCTACACTCGGGACCTGTCTAATGAGCATACATACACTATCATTCAGAGGCCCGGAGGTAGGAAAGGAATAGAGTGGTATCGGCACCACAATAGAGCATGAATGCAAGTAAGTAATATAGGCAGCAGGCACTGGCAGAAATTGTAATATTGTGTTACAGTGATAGTGTGGGGTGGTTGTGGAGAGGGGCGGTGAAACGGTTATCTGAAAAGGAGATTAGTAATGTGTGGCATGAAGGGGTTAGTTGATGTGTTGCCACTGGTCACTGATGCATTAGTGACCAGTAGGAGTTAAAAAAAAAAAACTATTAATTAACCCCTTTATGCTGCAGCATGAAAGTGTTAATTAAAGAGGAGCTCCAGTCCCCCCCCAAAAAAAAAAATTAATATAAAGGATACTTACCTGTTCAAGGATACAGCGATGTTCCCACCTGAGCCGATTCTTCAATCGGTTTTGGGTGCAGGCGCCAGCATCTCTAGTAAGAGTGGCTTAAGTGCTTGCCAACCAGTGAGTTTGTCCTTTTGGGTGGAGCTCCATTTTAAAACTGCCACAAGCCACCAACAGGGAGGGTAATTTGGAAGCACAATTCCAGCTTGTACTAGCCTTAAAAACTTCCCCCTTACCCCTAACACCTTTGCTGACTAACCTATTTTTAACACTGTTCTAATCTGGTAATGTTATCTCACCAGTGTGATCAAGCAGCATTTGCAGGGGAGAGGAGGGAGTGTCAACCTCAACTGTGACATGGGAAACAAGCCGCAATTGGCTGACACAGGTAAGATCACACAATTGAACCAAGGCAGGCTTTTTTTACAGTGACCTTTGGTTTATTATACTATTCTAAGTTATCTTCATGCCATCCACCCATATATCAATAAATAAAAAAAGCCGATGCAGCTCGATAATATTTGCTTTCTTCCATGTTGCTCAGGTAGATCTCCACCTGTCAAAGGTTGCCTATCCCTGTATTAGACTAACCCGACACAGGGGCCTAGAGGAACAAACAGTGATTTCTTCAAAATAACAAAAGGTAGGAACCTGTAACAAACTTTGGTAAAGCCCTTCCAAAATATGCAGATCACCCAGAGGGGAATGTTTTTTTTTTTTTACGCTTTAAGTAATTTGGTCAATCTGAGTACGTTTAAGTACATTTTTGGACCTTTCAGCAACATTACAAGGCACTACGAATAAATTTCTGGCATGTCACCATTAAAAGCAATGATAAGATTACAGAATTGCATCCATTGTTATTAAAAGCAGTCAATGAGCTCCTGTTATTGACTTTGCTTATACTACAACAATGTCATCAGTTTGCTACAGGTGTAAGGAAGTCTCCCCTTTCCCAGTGATCGCACTTCAACATTGAAATTCGCAAAGGGAAGGGCTGAAATAGGGGCTGATCTGTGCAAGACATATGTGAACATAGCCAAGACTTGCACAGACATGAGGATTTACAGGGCTCATCATCTCTAACCATTTAAGGACCGAGGGTGTTTTTCAGATTTCATGTTTACGAGACTAAAACATTTTTTTTGCTAGAAAATTACTTAAAACCCCCAAACACTATATATATTTTTTTCTAACACCCTAGAGAATAAAATGGCAGTCATTGCAATACTTTTTGTCACACCGTATTTGCGCAGCGGTCTTACAAGCGCACTTTTTTTGGAAAAAAATCACTTTTTTGAATTAAAAAATAAGACAACAATAAATTTGGCCCAATATTTTTACATATTGTGAAAGATAATGTTATGCCGAGTAAAATGATACCCAACATGTCACGCTTAAAAATTGCGCCCGCTCGTGGCATGGCGTCAAACTTTTACCCTTAAAAATCTCGATAGGCGGCGTTAAAAAAATTCTATAGGTTGCATTTTTTTGAGTTACAGAGGAGGTCTAGGGCTAGAATTATTGCTCTCGCTCTAACGATTGTGGCGATACCTCACTTGTGTGGTTTGAACGCCGTTTTCATACGCATGTGCTACTCGCGTATGTGTTTGCTTCTGCGCGCGAGCTCGTCGGTAGTGTTGCTCACGAATATTTGCATTGCGAATATTCATTACGAATATTGCATATTCGAGTATTCGCGAATAAATCGAATATCGCGGTGAATATTCGCTATTGCGAATATTCGTATTTTTTCAAATTTATTTTTAAAACAGATCACATCCTAGTGATCTCCATCGACGTCTAAAACCATTGCTGGTATGATTAGAGACCCTGGGCCGAGTAGCTGAGGCGATCCTTTTATGTTGCCGAATATTCGCAATGCGAATATTCATATTACGAATATTCGCGAATACTTTCTCTGCCCTTCTGTGTTTTGTGTATAAAAAAAAAAAAATTAGCTTTAGTTTAGTCATATAAGTTTGTGTAAGTAGAGTTAGTGTTTAGTGCATATTAGTTTAGTAATCCAGGAAATGATCTCCGTTTTCGCATGTTGATGAGAATTTCGCAATCAATTTCGCATTCGCATTAGCGAAATTTCGCAATCGCATTAGCGAAATTTGACCAAAAATTTTTTTTGATAAATTATCACGAATATTCGATATTAACGAATATTTCGCGAATATTCTTCTATATATTCGTGAAATATTGCGAAATCGAATATGGCGTATTCCGCTCAAAACTACTCGTCGGGACGGGGCGCTTTAAAAAAAAATTTGGTTTCGGATTTATTTTTATTTATTTTAGAATTTTTAACACTGAAATAAAAAAAATAAAAAATAATTATCACTTTTATTCCTATTACAAGGAATGTAAACATCCCTTGTAATAGAAAAAAGCATGACAGGTCCTCTTAAATATGAGATCTGGGGTCAAAAAGACCTCAGATCTCATATTTAGGCTAAAATGAAAAAGAAAAAAAGGTAAACAAAAAAATTGTCTCTTTAAGACGCTGGGCGGGACTGACGTTTTGACGTCACTTTCGCCCAGCAGAGCTATGGGGACGGGCGTGGGACATTTTTCCCCAGACAGAAGACGAGCAGACCCGATCGCATCCGCCGCTGCCAACGGCTACGGTAAGCGGCGGAGGGCGCGGGAGAGCGGCCCTCTCCCGCCACCGATAACAGCGATCTTGCAGCGAGTACGCCGCGGAGACTGCGGTTATCATGTGCAGGCCTGCCCACTGTAAAGATAGATACCTCGGTTGTGGCAGCAGCTGCTGCCGTTACCGAGATATCCATCTTTTAAAATAGGACGTATATATAAAGTGGGCGGTAGTTAAGTGGCTAAACACGCACCACAATATAAAAAGCAAACCTAGATACTTAAAAATGTTTGATCGAAGATGGTGTCATTCCTTCTGGAGAAAAGCAGATAAACAAATTATCAAGATGATCCCTGTGAGAGGCAATACACATGGGTGTTAAGCCTTGTACACACGACCAGTTTTTCCAGCAGGTAAACTGCCAGGAGAGCTTTTGGCCAGGAAAACCGGACGTATGTATGCTCCTCGCAGTTTTCCCATCAGGAAAACAGCCGGGAATTCCTTTGGGAAAATAGAGAACCTGCTCTCTATTTTCCTGTCAGTATTCCTGGTGTTTTTTTGTTTTTCTCGTCAGATCTACTACTTACCTATGGGAAAGACTGCGAGGCAGTGCCGATGGAGCATACACATGGGCGGGATTCCCGGCCAAAGCTCCATCTCGGCTTTCCCCTCGGTTTTCTCAGAAGACTTTTTACCATCGAGAAAACCGAGCGTGTGTACAGGGCTTTACTTTTAGGTTTATCATTACTTAACATGCATGCAGTTACTTCTAATTTTATGTTGTAAACATTAGCATTCCCTGCAAAGAAAGACATTAATACTTACCTATTTCACTGCCCATTAAAGAATGATACTGGCTGAAGTATATTCAGCACCCAGCAGACTTTGGGGAATCAAATGCATTGATTTCCTGCTGTGGTCTGTAGTTCTTTCATTGCCGGACACAAGATCAGTGGAGGGATGTCAGTATTTAGCACTACCAGAGCTGCTGAATGCAGAAAATGTTTCAGAAAGTTAATTTCTTTAACTAAGAGGAGTTGGCAGCAGAATAGCAAAGTACACATTATTTGCTTTGCTGGCTATACTGCTTCTGACATTTTTAAAGTAGTAACAGAGATTGTAAACCCATGCCAACTTTAGGGTCTCCACTGAAGCATCTATGTCCCCCATTTTGTGTGCTTCTCTGAGGGTACAGGTCAGGCTAGGAGTCCTCTCTCACTCCAAGTAGTCCACAAAACAAATAGGGGAAAATCTCAGGCACCTCACGTCATACAAGCCAAGCATCATTTTCACCCCAATACCCAGATGTCTTAATGTCCCAAACATGAAGCCCCAGTCCACCCTGTCAAAGACCTTTTTGGCATCAATCAACAGGAATGTGACTGGGGTCTTCCCCCCTCTACTTCATGGATCAAACACAGTGACTTCAGGCTGTTATCTTTCCTCTCTCTCCCTGAATAAAGGTCTCTTTAACACATCCAGGTATCAAGTGTCTAATGAAAATGTGTGTCTTAACCACTTTAATAACAGGTCTTTTCTGACATTTGTAGTTTACAAGTAAAAATCAGTATTTTTAGCTAGAAAATTACTTAGAACCTCCAAACATTTTATATTTTCTTTAAGCAGAGACCCTAGAGACTAAAATGGTGGTCATTGCATTATTTTATGTCACACTTAATTTGCGCAGCGGTCTTTAAAATGCAAAACAGTAAAGTTAGCCCAATTTTTTAGTATAATGTAAAAGATGATGTTACGCCGATTAAATAGATACCCAACAAAAATCCCTTTAAGTTTTAGAGGCGGAAGTGAGGTCAGATGTCGCTTCGGTGACTCAAGCGCATGGAGCTCAAAGTGTGGACTATCTTGCCCAGGCATCAGAGGGATCGGATCATCATCCAAACATTACCGTCAGCTCCGGTAAGCTCGGAGATGACCAGGAAGTGGCCGGGGACCTGCTGCCTATAAAAGTGATCCACTGCTGGAATCACTTTGATCTGAAAGCCATCCATCTGACTGAAAAAAAATATCGAGGTTATGGCAGGTAGCTGCTGCCATAACCCTGGTATTTAATATCAAAGTAATCAAATACATACATTTACAGTTAGGAAGTCAGCAAGTGGGGGCTATTCTACAATGTTACACATACATGTCTACTCCAAAACTTATATAGAAACACAGAAGCAAAGAAAAGTGAGGGCAGAAAAAGACCAATTGGTCCTTATTTTTATTTGTTATTAATCTATGCCTTTTTGACTTTTGTTGGAAGTCTGTTTCAAGCATTAACTATTCTAATGGTAATACAGTATACAGAATCACTGTAATGTCCACCATTGCCCCCACTCATCATTGTAATGTCCACCATTGCCCCCCACTCGTCATCACCATCACATCACCCCCACCTTAGTAATAGCCAGTAACATTGCCCCCACATTAGTAATAGCCAGTAACATTGCCCCCACATTAGTAATAGCCAGTAACATTGCCCCCACATAGTAATAGGAGCCAGTAACATTGCCCCCACATTAGTAATAATAGCCAGTAACATTGCCCCCACATAGTAATAATAGCCAGTAACATTGCCCCCACATAGTAATAATAGCCAGTAACATTGCCCCCACATAGTAATAATAGCCAGTAACATTGCCCCCACATTAGTAATAATAGCCAGTAACATTGCCCCTGCCCCCTAATAGCCAGTCCAACAAACCCCCAACTCACTGTTGCAGATGCATTGCATGCAGAATAGATTGCGGCGCATGCTCTGGTAGGAATAGAAGATCCACGAGCAGAGGGGTGATGACTTCAGCGCGCACCGCCGCCGGGTGTACCAAGATGGCCGACCGCTCCGGAGCTAGGCCGCGCCGGTGGTACGCTCCGCGGATCGAATTCGGATCGGTCAGGCAAAAAATGTGTATTCACCGTATTAGGCCGCGTACACACGAGGGGATATGTCCGCTGAAAACGGTCCGATGGACCGTTTCAGCAGACATCTCCGCTCGTGTGTATGGGCTAGCGGACAGATTTCTCCACCCGACAGATTTCAAAGCAAGCTTTGAAATCTATCCGGTGGGGATCTGTCCGCCCGACATGTCTGCTGGTTAGTACACTTACCAGCAGACATGTCGTCCCCCACCGCCGCCGCGCCGCTGCCGAATGGATTCGGCGCATGCGCGGAAGTGTTTTACTTCCTGGTGCGGTGACGTGGCGGTGACGCGGCGGCGTCAACGTCACCGCCGCGTCACCGCCACGTCACCGCGCCGTCCAGCGGCGGGGAATTTGATCCGATGGTGTGTACACGCCATCGGATCAAACTCCCGATCGGACATATCCGATGGAAATGGTCCGCGGACCGTTTTCATCGGATATGTCCGATCGTGTGTATGGGGCCTAAGAGTCACCAACTCCCCCCCCCCCAGTTTTGGGGAAGAAAAAGTGCGTCTTATATGGCGAAAAATACAGTATATGAAAAATCGAGTTATTTATCCTTATTTCTGCATTTTGCCCTGTACTTCAGTGCTGCATGTTTGCATAATAAAATTTCATGGATTTTTACATTTCTGTGAACTCATATTGTCTCTTTCTACTTGGCCCAAAAACCACTCTATTGGTCACACAGATAATTTCACCATAAAACAAAACTCTGATAGTTAAAAGGCATATCTTAACAATAATTACATAGCATGTGGCTGCTTGTACAAGGCACTGGGGGGAAAAACACACAGAGTAATGGCAGAAATTCTTCTTCTGTTACAGAAAAATACACTTTCCTACAAACTCCATACTTCTTCACAGCCCCGTCCTTGCAGAATGCATTTTTGTTTTTATTTTTTATTTTTTTTCTTCTTTGGAAATCATTAGTGGAGTGTTTGCAGCACCAATTACTGAACTGTTTTCACATTTAGAAGCTATAGATATATGTATATGAACTGGGAAGACTACTCCAAGGCACTAATTATTTCACAGGTTTGTCTCAATATATATTTTGCCTACTTGGCCCTGTGTGTCAGAAGTGTTCCATGTCTTTATTATTCATCACAAAGTCTTCTAGGTATAAAATAAATAGTATATTATTTGAAGTCAATGATTGTTCTATGGTATCTTGATAGGATTACTCAGTGGCCTTCATATTGCACTTCATTAGAGCTGAGTCAACTATGTACATGCAAGATGAATGTTTACAATTTCCATAATGCATTTCCTCTAAAGTTATTTCTGCCATTTTTTCAGCTTGGTAGAATAAATCACTGCATAATAAAACTAACCTACTGCAAAGATAAAGACAGCACCCAAAAGCTTGAGCTATAATAATGGTAAGTTGATAGAAGTTACTGTAGCAACGGAAACCTTTCTAAATTACAATACATTACAAGTTGCCTTCTTTACTTAACGCAAACTGCATTACAAAACTCCCATGCTGTAACAAGATTTTTTTGGTTCACTTTTTTTCCAACAGAAAATTACTGTACATCATTACAAAAATAGTGTCCAAGACTCCCACCCACAACTTTTGCAACGACATGTTTTCCTTATTCTGTATTCTACTGCATTATATTAAATGTATAGTTATACCATATCCAAAGCTTCTTTGTGCATATTTTCATCTTTCATTGAACTGTTCAATTTATCACTTTGAACTTGCTACCCTGCTGAGTCTTAATGAATTCATAATATTTTGTGTCATTTAAAAAAAAATAAAACATATATATATATATATATATATATATATATATATATATATATATATATATATATATATATATATATGTTTCTTTTCCAGGCACCACATTAATAAAGTGCATCTAAAGTCATAGCTTTTATAGCTTTCATTGACTTAAGTTTCATTGGCTTGAATGGATGAGTTTGAAAAGTGGCGCCCCTTGCCCTTGCTGTGTTACATTTTCAAATCACAGCAGCATGTGAGTAGCCCCCTCAAATTGTATTTTAGACTTTAGATGTGCTGTCAAGGGGCAGTAAAACTGCATCTCAGTCACTTGTTTTTTCCACTGCCCATGTGAAAGAGGTTTAAAGAAAATCCAACAAACATGCCTATACTTACCTGCTCTGTGCAATGGTTTTGCACAGAGCAGCCACGATTACTCATTATGGCCACTAGAGGGAGGTAATGATCATAGGGATTCACTGCATTAAGAAAAATATGACCAGATTCATCAAGGATGTGCAATTGTTTGTCACATTTCTCCAACACTTTTTTTTTATAAATGGACCCCGATGTTTTATGAAATGGATACTTACCTATTCCAACATCAAACAACTAAAAAATAACACACAACTAAAAGTAAATATTTTTTTTCTTTTTCAAACAGCCTTAAATACACCATTATAAACTGGGATAATGTTCAATTATTTGTTATATAACCCATGACTAAAAAATAAGGAAACATACATATTCTATAGAATAGGTAGGCAAATAACCCATGCTAATGGTTTGAAAAATGTAAAATACACAAAACAAATTGTTAAGCAACATGTATATAGTTACTGCAGGGCAACCATGATTAAAACATGAGGTTAAAATCACTTATTCCTCAATCGTATGATTAATGATGCAGACCCTTTGTAGTGACATTGCAGCAGTGCTGAAAAATGATGCAATTACTCTTTTTGAATAGAAATGTGAAATACTTGTTAGCAAAGGGCAGCATGTTCAATTTAATGGTTAACTAGGGTTTCCTCTTCCTCTTCAGCTGTTAAATGGGACATTTTTAAATAAAGAAACAAAAGCTTAACATTTACTGTATGTTTTGTATAGCAATAGCAACACAGTCATTATTTGAAGCCTGCAAATCGGAAAAAAAAAATCTGATTATTCAGTAGTTTGGTCCCAATTTGTTCCCACCATGTTGTTCAAACTAAGCTGTGGAATCCACCATTCTCCTTTTCTTTTCAAATATTACCCACAAAGATTGAAAGGCTGAGCTAGGTACATACTACTCTAAAGCAATAGCTAAGCCAATGGCTAGCACTCATTTTCCATTTTGTCCCTTGATTCATTAATTGGTTGCAATGACAAAGCACCACAGTTGTGCCAAAGATTGATACTGGTAACAATACCACAAGTGGCCAGACTGAGTTCAAAGTGTAGACAGTTGTCCTGGTCTATGTGGTTCTTTTAGAAAGGAGAAAACTTATACATTTCACAGAAGGGCAAAGTGAGAAAATTTACATTTTTTGGTGGAAAAGTTCTACTACGTCTTAGAAGTTTAACTGCCTAGTTATATGAAAAATTCACAGAGGGATAATAGTTCTGCTATGTTTTCTAACACAATATATTTTAGATGTGAATGCAAAAAATCAGAAACATAAATCACATTGGCAGATTTATGGCTACAAAAGATAATACAGTTATCGGTCAGGTAGTATTTTGGTTGGTCCAAATGTATTTTGAGCATCCTTGAAATAAGGAAGCTACGCTTGGAAAAATTCTCTATACGGTGCCCTTAACAAAATTCCACTGCAGTTTTAGAAAATGTCAACATTCTAAATCCCTGTGTTTCAATAAAAAAAAAAAAAAAAACTTTTGCTAGAGATGCTGAATTTGGTTCCTCAGAATTCACTTTAATACCAACCATTAACTTGCCAGAAAGAAGTCAAGAACTAAACTAATAATAAAATCATATCATATGGCAGGTTTACCAGGACACATTATTTGCATTTTTAAGACTTATGCTGAACATTCACTCACATTTGTTTTTATTTATGAAAGATTACAAATATGAGCTTAAAAAAAATAAGAAAATGTTTAAGGCCTTCAAAGAGGATGCTAGGTTTACAGAAAGTTAAAGTTGGTTAGAGAAGTGGTCGATAGGCATTTACCCTGATTGGAACCTTGAATTCATAAGGGAGTTATAGAGAAGGATGGTTGGGCAGTTCAGACTTTCAGACAATACATCATCAATCCAGTTTTCCCACTATCATACCAATAGTTTTTAGATATAAATATTGTGGCTCTCTTAGCAATTTCTGTGCAATCAGTTGGGTCTTAGGGTGCCTGAAGGCAGTATTTTTTCAGGTTTACAGGGGATAAGGCAAACATGTCAGGTAAGGCATCCTTTTGTTACTCCTCTATAGTATGGTAGAGATATTAGTGTTTTTTGTGGAATATGCCTTTAAATAACTTTCCCGGTAGATATTATGTAAAAGTGTTTGTTGTTTGGATAATAAAAGGGGCTGCTGTGGTCACTAGAATCCTAATGTTAAAATTCAATTCCTCCTGTTTTTTGTTTTTTTTTTTGTTTGTTTTTGTTAAGAGTTGGAGGTTGTAAAGCTGGGTAGACACAATGAGTTCCTGAGTTTGTATTTATTTGTTTTTTCAGATATCAGCATCCAAACACGTGAAGTGGAGGCAAGGGTCTCCCTTGCTGCACTGTTGCATTCTGACAGGGGGAATCCCCCCTATTAGAATACACTGTTGAACCGGACACATTTTGATACATGTATACCCAGCTTAGGGGGATAATGGGTTGTACTGGAGACAAGCATCTACTATATCATTGTCATATGGTTTGAAGCTGGTACAGATTTTAATTTTTTTGGTTGAACATTTTCAGTGACTACATCTCATGAGTCATTGCAATATTTATGAAAACATACGTTTTTAATGCAGCTTCTACATAATTGTTGTTTTGATGAATATTGTTGAACATTTTTGGAGTTAAAGGACATGCTGAATGTGGTAAAAAATACTTTTGCAAAGAATACCTTATCATGTACAAGGAAAACAAAAAAAAAAACATATTTTTGCACATGATTGGATTATGGAAGTTAGCAGAGCGTCACTTTATTCATCAATCAAGCTAAGGGAAAATTCCCTTGCAAAGTGATAGCCTGTTTGCCTTTAGTAAGTCAACCCCTCTAAGTGACAGCAATACTGTGTTCAAACATTCCAAGGGCCCTTTAACACCGACTTTCATATCAGATCTGCTCATCAGGTTTTCAGCTACTCTATGGTCAGGCGGATGTAAACAGACTAATGCCTGTGCGTGACTGCATTCTTTTCCATTTTTTGGACCTAAACATGATGGTTTAGAGGTAACCTGATTAGGGATGAGCTTTATGTTCAGGTCGAACATGAGTCCGACTCGAACATTGGCTGTTCGCCCGTTCACTGAATAGCGAACAATTTGGGGTGTTTGCAGCAAATTCGAAAGCCGCGGAACACCCTTTAAAAGTCTATGGCAGAAATCAAAAGTGCTAATTTTAAAGGTTAATATGCAAGTTATTGTCCTAAAAAGTGTTTGGGGACCTGGGTCCTGCTCCAGGACATGTATCAATGCAAACAAAAGTTTTACCTGGGGGGGTGTCTATTGTATCAAAAAAAGAAAAAAACTCTGCGCTAAACCCACAAAAAATTGAAAACAAAAATGAATATAAAGACCTCTTAAAAAAGAGGATAAACCTATGTGCTATTTATGGGGATGCTGCTGCCTATTAAAAGTTTAAATATTCAAACCTCTATAACATACATACAAAAGAAATATCAGCGCAACCCCCAACATCAGAAATACAAACAAATGAGTGCAATGAACGAAAAAAAATCTAACCGTAAACAAATCAAATTAAACAGTGTATCGGTGTGCACTATGTGCCAAATGAAAATATTCAGAGATAATAAATGACTAAAACCCACACATTGAGTGCATAAATAGGTAATTGGATATTGGAATATCAAAGTCCCAAAAAGTTTTCCTGACAGCAGGATATTTGCAAACTGTAGTTCATTCGCTGCTATAAACTTCAACCCGACATCTTGACATAAACCTCCCTATTTATGCACTCAATGTGTGGGTTTTAGTCATTTATTATTATTTTCATTTGACACCGATACACTCTTCTAATTTGATTTGTTTACGGTTAGATTTTTTTCCCCGTTTATTGCACTTATTTGTTTGTATTTCTGATGTTGGGGGTTGCGCGCCTATTTCTTTTGTATGGGTGTCTATTGTATGCCTGTAAAGTAGCGCATGTTCCCCGTGCTTAGAAAGTCCCTGCACAAAATTACATTTCTAAAGGAAAAAAGTAATTTAAAACTACTCGCAGCTATAATGAATTGTCAGGTCCCGGCAATGCAGAAAAAAGTCATTGAAAAAACGACATGGTTTCCCAGTCCATTACCAGGCTCATCGGGTCTGGTATGAATACTAAGAACCCCGAACCCACAAAAAATGCATGGGGGTCACCCCAAATTCCATTACCAGGCCCTTCAGGTCTGGTATGGATATTAAGGGGAACCCTGCACCAAATAAAAAAATGGTGTAGGGGTCCCCCTCAAAATCCATACCAGACCCTTCAGGTCTGTTATGGATTTTAAGGGGAACACTGCGCCAAAATAAAAAAAATGGTGTGGGGTTCCCTCCAAAGATCCATACTAGTCCGAGACCATAACCTGGCAGGCTGCAGTGAAAGAGGGGGGGACGATAGAGCACCCCCCTCCTGAACTGTACCAGGCCACATGGCCTCAACATGGGGAGGATGTCCCCATGTTGATGGGGACAAGGGCCTCATCCCCACAACCGTTGCCCAGTGGTTGTGGGGGTCTGTGGGTGGGGGGCTTATCAGAATCTAGAAGCCCCCTTTAACAAAGGGGACCCCCAGATGCCAGCCCCCCATGTGAATTGGTTTACGGGGTACATTGTACCCCTACCATTTCACCCAAAAAAGTGACAACAAGGCTAAAAAAAACACACACACAGCTTGGGACAAGTCCTTTAATAAAAAAAATCTAAAAACAAAACAGCACTTTTACGACCCGGACCCACCACCACAAACGATACAGCCTCCATAGGAGGCGTCTGGACGAATAACGTGTGACCCATCTGACAGTTCCTAAATAACAGAGGGTGGGGCCACCCGTGACACCACAGGGAAACCGCCTGGAAAACCCCTGTTGTGTCAGAGGGCGTGGGGTCACTTTTTTGGGTGAAATGGTAGCAGTACAATTTACATAGCTGGGACAGCATCTGGGGGTCCCCTTTGTTAAAGGGGCTTTCATATTCCGATAAGCCCCCCACCTGCCAGGTTGCGTGCTTGGATAATACAATGACTTGTATCTGTATTGCTGGGACCGACAATTTATTATAGCCGCGAGTGGTTTTAAATGACTTTTTTTTCCTTTAGAAATTACATTTTGTGCAGGGAATTTTTTAAGCATGGGAAACATAATATGACATTTAAAGGAATATTTTACTTTTATTGTTTCACTTTAAGCATTATTAAAATCACTGCTCCTGAAAAAACATTATTTTTTGCATTGATACATGTCCCCTGGGGCAGGACCCAGGTTCCCAAACACTTTTTATGACAATAACTTGCATATTAACTAGAGATGAGACGAACACCCCTTGGTTCGCACCAGAACATGCGAACAGGCAAAAAATGTGATCGAACACGTGAACACCGTTAAAATGTATGGGACATGAATATGAAAATCAAAAGTGCTAATTTTAAAGGTTAATATGCAAGTTATTGTCATAAAAAGTGTTTGGGGACCTGGGTTCTGCCCCAGGGGAATGCAAAAAAAGTTTTAAAAATTGCAGTTTTTTTCGGGAGAAGTGATTTTAATAATGCTTAAAGTGAAACAATAAAAGTGGAATATTCCTTTAATTTTTGTACCTTGGGGGTGACTATAGTCAGGGCTGGATTTCCCACAAGGCCACCGAGGCCAGGCCTCGGAGCGGCAGTGGGTGAAGGGGCGGCGCCACTCCTGCGACGACTTTTTGGCTTTTGCGGCCGCCCACCGCACTAACATGCCCCCCCCGTGGGCGACGGCACTTGCTACTTAGGCAGTTAGGGATGGGAGCATTGAGAGGTCAGCTGACGACCTGGCTGGCGGGGACATCAAGCGCCCAGCGCTGAGGAGAGCCTGGATTTCTGAGATGGCCAAAGATGCAGAGGTAAGGAGGAGAATGGATCCTCCATATCTACATGGAGCTGTGTGTGGGGGGGGTGAGTAGTGCAGGATTTTTTAGGAGTCAGGTAGGTGGGTCAGTGTGTGTGTCAGGTAGGTGGGTCAGTGTGTGTGTCAGGTAGGTGGGTTAGTGTGTGGGTCAGGTAGGTGGGTCAGTGTGTGTGTCAGGTAGGTGGGTCAGTGTGTGTGTCAGGTAGGTGGGTCAGTGTGTGTGTCAAGTATGTGGGTCAGTGTGTGTGTCAGGTAGGTGGGTCAGTGTGCGCATCAGATAGGTGGGTGAGTGTGTGTGTGTGTGTAATGGTCAGGTAGGTCAGTGTGTACGTGACAGGTAGATGGGTCAGTGTATGTGTGAGGTAGGTGGGTCAGTGTGTGCATCAGGTAGGTGTGTCAGTGTGTGCATCAGGTAGGTGTGTCAGTGTGTGGGTCAGGTAGGTGGGTCAGTGTGTGCATCAGGTAGGTGGGTCAGTGTGTGCATCAGGTGTGTGTAATGGTTAGGTATTTCAGTGTGTACGTGTAATGTGTGTGTTTGTGGGGGGGCGGCATTGAAGGACTCGGCCTTGGGGCGGCACAAGGAGTAAATCCGGGCCTGACTATAGTATGCCTTTTGTGGGTTTCCCATTGTATCAAAGAGGGGCAGGTCACCAGTACACATCACTGGGTAACCCTGGTGATTTCCCTTGCATCACCGGCCCCGCCCTCAGCTATATAAGCCGTCAGGCTGGTGGCGCGTCATTGGTCAGGTGCCTTTGGTGGAGACAGGATCCTGTCCGTCGTATCCTCACTGGAGATCATTGCTGGAGTTTGAGAATGGATTACATCACTGAAGATCGAGAATGGATTACATCACTGGAATATTTTTTGTTATTTTTTTATTTTTTATATAAAAGGACTTGTCCCAAGCCATCTCCTGTCGTTTTGAACATTTTACACTTTTTGGGAGCTGGAGCAACTGCTCCCGCAGAGTGCATGGTCTGTTTGATACTATTATGTCTCTTTGAGTACTATTGTATCCCACCTGCCACTGTAATCAAGAAACTTGATACCCTGATGAAGTCCTGTGACTGTGATGATACGCATTGGGATTATCTGATAGACACACAGGAAGTGATGTAGGAATGAACTCAGCGTTCGTGGATGATGTATTGTGTCCCATATTGCATAAAGTGAGTTTTAGTATGTGTTTTATCGAATATATATTTTATTATATACTACACTATATGGGCATTTCCCTTCATCCATGTATATTCCCCTCCCCCTTTGGGTGAGAGTGAGATTACATTATAGAGGAATCACCGTCCACTACCCAGCATTGATTCTTGGGACAACGAGAGGAAGACCCTAAAAGGAAATCAAGATTTTCTCAAACCATCAGCCATTTATATAAAGACCCCCAGAAGATTTTGCAACCACTAGTTTTCCTATGCTGTTACCTTACAGCAGTAAGGTGAGAGGCCACTTAACACAGGTGTCATTGCATGGAATGAAGAGACACCTGTTTTTTTTTTTTATCACTTTGCACGGTTAAGACTGTAGCACAAAACTTCACTGTTTCACCTTAATTTTAAAAAGACTGCCTCAGAAATGTACTTGTTATATTTTCACTTCACTGTTCAGTGTATGCCAATCAGCTTGATGAGCATCGGTTGACTAACCACCCACATTTGTTATATATGTCATCTGGTTTGTTGTGCAAATCATTTGTTATTTGTTTGATTGCAAGAAACTTGTTATTTAAAGAGTTTATTTGCACGCTTGGTTTACACTGCCACCTTGTGCACACCTTTATTATTGTCTTTTTTATTATTTTGTAACACATTGGTTACACTTAAGTTCAACAACAGCGCAACATCACTTATTATGCACAAACAACAAACATGGCTACTCTATGTGCATATATAATTAGAAGCTAGAGATAGGAAAAAAAGCCAAGCCCCTAGAATGGGCATATCTTACCCCCCCTATTCAAAACTAGTCTTAAGCCTTAATCCTTTACCTACACCCCCTCAACCTGGAAGGCCCCCCGCCAGCTGTTTTTTAACCTTTACTTATACCTTTTTTTCTAGCCGTCTTTGGTTTGGTCACATAACATATTAGGTCCTAATTGCTGCAGAGAACATTACAAGCTGCACGTTCTGCAACATTTTCTTGTGAGCCAAGTCCGGCTTGAAAACGTAACCCCAGGGGGTGAGTTCCTAATGACCAGGACTTATAGGAAGCAAATTCAATTACCCTGTGCCTCAATCCACCTGGGAAGAGGACCAGCACTGGATTTAGGAGCCTCAAGCTTGTGGAGGACAGCATCAGAAAAAGGGTATTGCAGCAAAAGATGCCCTTTCATTTTACAACGTGAATGGTTGGTTATATTTATTTATATGGCGTGGCTACAACGACGCAACCAGGAAGTGTTTTGCGTTCCACCGCCAACCAGACTTGAAACCAGGGAAGTTCATATCTGCAGTGTGCTGTTTAGCACGAGGGCGGCCCCTGTGTCCGGAGGATTATGGTGAAACTTTTTACTTCTATGTTCATGACAACTGTGATTTTTTTGTATGTGCAATCAGAGCGGGATTTTATACTTAAGGGGGTACCTAATAAAGCAGGATTACACTATTTTAGTGCCTTTGTTTTTCTATGTCCCCTATCTGAGATTAATGCCTGCTGTCCATGGAGAGGTGATGAAAGTTACAATAAGTGGAATTATTCAAGGCTTTTTCTTATCCGTCTTGTGGTGAGTTTGAACCCCGGAGGGGGAGTGTGGTCCACGTTCAATGTGAAGAACAGAATTTGTTGTAGGGTGCACTACAGTATTTTCCTAGGATCACCTATCACCCTAGATATTTTGTCTCTCTCTGATGGACTTATTATAAGGATTTGGACTTCATCCATTATATATAGCGCTGTTGATCATTTGTAATTTTGTTCTATGGTTTTGATACATTGTTTTATGTTTTAAATGGTTTTCCATTTATTTAAATAGCAGCTGTTACAGTTAGATCCACCCTACTACGGATGGGTCTGATTCTGTTTTTTTTTTTTATATATTTATTTTGAGGGGATTATCCAATCAGTGTAAGATATACACACCTATTAGCTATTACTCACTAACAGTCAATTACTGTCCATTGGCGCCGGAAAGTGCACTTTAGGCCTGTTTTGTGCACCTCTTTGTTTGTTTATCAGCTGGAGCCTTATGCTGCGTACACACGATCATTTTTCGGCATGAAAAAAACAACGTTTTAAAACGTTCATTTCACATCATTTTCCGGGTTCTGAAAAACGACAAAAAATAAATAAAAAAATTTGAACATGCTGCATCTTTTAACAACATTTTAAACAATGTTGTTTTTCGCTTGAAAAAAAATGATCGTGTGTGGGCTAAAACCTGCGCGTGCTCAGAAGCAAGTTATGAGATGGGAGCGCTCGTTCTGGTACACCGACCATTCGTAATGGAGTAAGCAACGCCGTTTTAATGATGAAGTAGGAAAAAAATAAGTTTTTTATAGTTTTTTTACATGCCGAAAAATGACCATGTGTACGCGGCATTAAATTGACAAAATTCTTAATTTCCTGCAAATTCTATTGGTAAGATATGTGCACTCAAAGTCCTGAATCTGTAGACTTGCTAAGGTGATTGCAAGGCATCTCACATTGTTTTTATTAGTTTTAATAATTAAAAATGCAAAGTTAGAAAGTGAGCATGCAAAACTCCCTGGTGGAAAGGAAAAAAAATCCCTGGTGGAGAGGAAAAAAATCATGGAATGGGACAGAAAGATCTTGTTGCTAGTTTTTCAATTTGTATGAAAGAAGGGGTTCACTCAGCCCACTGGTCACTGCCTATAATAATCACTTTTGCGTGAACAAGCATTTTTTAGTCAGTGATCATAACAAATATTAAACTTTTGTCATTTACCTTTCCCTTTTCTTGGTAAAATTATATATTTTCTATTGTGGCCAAAATTGTACAAGATATCTTTGGGAATAAACTTGTTGTTTCTTGTTGTCTAACAATGCAGACTGGGCATGCAGACTCACTGCTCTTTAATCCAGTGTCAGTCCTCTTCTGAACTGAATGACACCCAGTGTCAATCAACCCACTTTCAGTAAACCCATCAAGCAGTGCTGGGCCCAGATAGAAATACCCCAAGATGCTACATTCTACTGCATCCACCAGCAAAGAAAGAAGAGGAGGAAGAGGACATGTGATGTCAAGTGACTGGACCAAAGAACTCTGGCTAAAAAGTACAGTATGTTCTCTTGGACTGAAGCTGGTCTGGACTAAAAGGTATTTGCATTCACATTCCAGTTTAGACCTCATTCTCATGGGCGCACATAAGCATATGCCTGTGTTTGCCTGCACAGGAATGAACAGCTGTTCAGAGTTTGACATTTGTGTGGGTATGGATGCTGATGTAGGTGCATGAGGGTAGTGGTCCCTGAATGCACACTGTCTGCATTCAAGGACCCACACCGTATCAGCTGTGTCCATACAGCCTCTGCATCCCTTTTGACATAAATGGGACTGCCTGCATTAGGATGTATGAAACATGTCTACATTCTCTTGTGAGCAAACATGGCCCCTGTGTGAGCATATGCTTGAGTATGCCAGTGTAAATGGGGCCTCACTAGTAGTTTTTAGCTTTGGTTAAGGTGTAGCCTCTGTATGGCAGCCAATGTTTGCCAAGTGACTTGTAGTGCATTCATACAGCTAAATCTTTGTTGCCACAAGGAAACTGAATAAGCGCTTTGTGCAAAATGCAGCAAGGTTGCGATTTAGATGCTGGACTTATTATTTTCTGTAGCGCATTTAAGTTCCTCACTAAAACCTTGTGGATTACGTGAATCCCTTAGTAACTGGAATCTGAAAATTAAATTATTTTTCAACATACAAGTACCACTGGTTGACAACCTTTGTGATACATGTATAACCTTTAAGAAGGAAGCAACAGCATCCCCAGTGTATATGCTGCGATACGTTTTCAGAAAGAAAATGGCAGTTATGTCTCATTGTCGAGAAAATTTTCAAAGTAAACTACAACATCTTCTAAAATTAGCCAAGTATTTTTGTGTTCAAATTTTGCACATAGCTTTATTTGGTTGTCAAGTAATTCCTAATTCCAGAATCCAAGCGGACAAATAAAGCTGACATAAATTGTGCAATTTCCTTTGCACAGCATGGGACACAAAAGAATAAAATCACATAATGAAAATGAAAAGTATGTTTTAATTATATAAGGAAGCAGAAGTGGTTTCATTACTTTGAAACAATATAGAATATTTTTATCAAATCAAAATTAGCATACTTGTAGAATTAAAATGGAACAATTTCCTGCTCATCAACTTTAATCCGCCAGTATCCTTTGTCCTTGTTCCGCCGATGAGAAAAAGGGGTGGCAAGTACAGTATGATGGATTTACTTATGTGCACTGAAGTAAAACTATCGTTGACAACAGAAGCAAGTGTTAATCTCTTTTTCAAAGCCAAAAATGCTTCCAGCTTTACAATAGTGGTTTTGAATCTGGAGGGTTTATATACATAGATGCAGCAGTATGGTTTCTGTAGAGCCTTTACTTGGCTGCAATGAATACAGTAATGTTTTCTATTTATTGCAATACTGCCGCTATTTTAAAATCCTTAAATCCTGCCATAATAGTAGTAGTATAAGGGCTGGCAATTCTGATGTCCTTCTGGAGATGCTAGCTGACTAACTTTTTTCAATTAAATTTAGATGCAGGTAAAAGTCATTTTATTGTTATGGGTCAGTGACGGAAAGTTTTTAGGAAATGATAGCTAGGCAACAAGCCTCAAGAGAGAAGATTGTACATGGCAGCCATTATAGGTTTTCTTTTGGACATAATAAAAATACACTGCCACCTTTGGCCATTCAGAGATCAGGCAAAGTTCTCCTATTGAAAAAAATAATAATATTTTTTTTTTCTTCTAAGGAGCCTGCAGAGCATTATAAATAGGTAGAGGTAGATGACACTGCCAAGTGACTTATGCCTTGTACACACAATAGAAATTTCTGATTAAAAATGTCTGATGGAATATTTTCATCAGAAATTCGTATCATGTGTGGGCCACATAGAAATAGAACATGTTTTATTTTTTTCTGATGGAAATTTCGATCGTCTGTGTGAAACTCCGACGGAGAAAAAAACATGCATGCTCAGGCAAGAACGCGGTGACGTCATCGACACTACGAGCATGCACTTGTCACATTCGATGCCGTCGCCGCCATCTTCCTTCACCCTACACTACCCTTCTAAGCTACCGCACATGCGCGAGTCTCATGGAGCATGCACGGGCTTAGTGGAGGACAGGTAAGCTTGTAGCCGCATACACACACACAGTTATCTCATCGGGAAACAGGCCGGCGAGAATCCTGACGAGAAAATAGAAAGCAGGTTCTCTTTTTTTCTCGTCAAGACTCCTGGCAGTTTTCTCGACGAGAAAACATACACACAACCAATTTTCTCGGCAAAAGGCTCTGCCAGCAGTTTTCTTGCAGACAAAACCAACCATGTGTACGAGGCTTGACAATGCAGGGACCTCTTCTTGTTATATCCCGGGATATCAGCATGTGGATGGATGGAAAGGAGGGACACTCATAGTGTAAATCCGATAAATATTTTTTATCTAAAGAATAAGCACTCACTAGTGGCAAAAACTTGAACAGACTAAATTGAACAGACCTGGGACGGCGTGCATACTACAGACCAGATACAGGAAACTGGAAGTACCTGAAGTGATGTGATTGCGTTCCAAGTTCTAACTTACACATTTTGTCATCAGATCATCATCACTTTATTCTGTTTATGGATGAATATTTTGGCACATAACACTATTTGCAGTTTTGAAAAACACTTTTTATTCTTTATTTACTTTTTTCATTATGTTTTTGTCAAAATCGGATCATTTGGAGTCTTAGTAACAATTTGCACATGCACATTTTCAAGATTGCTTTGGTCAAAATTTCTTGGCAGCACCACCTACCTCTTTATATTTATATTGCACGCTACTTCATGCAGTGAAGTGTCCAGTGGAGGCAGCAGCCATATGTACACCTAAGTGTGGAATTTTTTATATATATATATATATATATATATATATACTGCAGAGCATTGCACCTGGGATCAGATCATACGTGGCCGCAATGCCTGGCTCTGGCAGACTCTTAAGATAGCCATCTGCCCATACCTTCGATATGGGCCAGCAGTTACTTGAGAGCAAGAAGATCAATGAACTACGAGAGTGCTGACCAGTGCCCTTGCAGTTCATTGAGAACTACCATTGTGGCTGACAATGCTTGTAGTCTATTTACCAGTTGCCAACCGATGCACTCCTATTTACGTCGACAAAATGGCACAGCTGGGCAAATGGGCGTATATATACGTCCTCTTTAATTTGCTGCCGTGTGGTCGCACGACCCTGTCGTGAGCTCCATGACCGTGCCCACGGGACCCACAAACTTGATGCCTGCCGGTGTCCCACGATCGGGTCACAGAGCTGGAGAACGGGGAGAGGTCAGTGTAAACACAACATCTCCCCGTTCTTCATAGTGACATGTCACTGATTGTCTGTTCCCTGTCATTGGGAACAGCGATCAGTGAGGTGTCACTCATAGCCACATCCCCTAACAGTTAGAATCACTCCCTAGGACACACTTAACCCCTTCAGTGCCCCCTACAGGTTAACACCTTCACTGCCAGTGTCAATTTTACAGTAATCAGTGCATTTTTATAGCAATGGTCCCAAAATGGTGTCAAAAGTTTCTGATGTGTCCGCCATAATGTTGCAGTCATGATAAGATCGCTGACCGCCGCCATTAATAGTAAAAAAAAAAATACTAATAAAATCATCCCCTATTTTGTAGAAACTATGGCCCAGATTCACAGAGCGATTACGCCTGCGCAACAGAAGATGCGCGTGCGTAAGTCTAAATGTGCGCGTGCGTTTCGATGCACGGCATCCCCAAAACGAGATACGCAAGAAATCTACTTTTTTTTGTCCGTCATAATTTCGTTAGACAGGCGCATCCGTCCGCGCAAAACTGCGCTAGACAGACCATTGATTTGCTAGTCAAATATGCTAATGAGGGACTTACGGGGGTCCACAAAAGAACGTTAGGGCAGCGCAGGCTACGCAGTGTGCGCAACAGCAAAATGTCCTGTCTAAAATTAGACCATATAAAAGCTGGTCTAAAAAGAGAAAAAAAGTCTACTTGTTAAATAAAGCAACACTGTTAGTGAGGAGCTCAGCAGTCACACGTGTTGCACAACAATCTGTATGCCAACATGCCAGGGGCATCGTCGCGCATAGCTATACTACTGACTTTAGATGAACAAAGAAGGATGAGGGCACTGAGGAGGGCACTAAGGAGGGCACGGGAGATGTTTTTTTATTTTTTTATTTTTTATTTGCTTATATAAACTTTACAATTTAATCTAATCTAATACAATATTCTTATCTGATACAAGCCCCTCACTCTTCACTTGATATATCACACATGCATAGACATCTTTGGCATGAGTGATTCTGAGGTGTCTCGCATCTTCAGATTCACCCCTCATGCCATCATGGAATTACCACAACCTTGCAGGAGGACATGAGCAGCCCAACACATGGCACTACCCATGACACCCATGACAGCTACATTAACAATCCTAGCCCCATCCCCACAGATTTCGAACAGAACATGTATGGGGACAGCTGGCTGGTTGGTGAGTGACATGGATGGCAGGCATGACTGTCCCCCCCATGATGCACACATCACAAGGGACACAAGCACTACTAACATCCTCCTGTCTTTTCCCTTCAAGGTGACTCTGCATATGCACTGGGACCCCATCTCATGACCCCATCTCATGCCAGCTCACATTATGCATCTTTGCACGTTAAACACACACATTAATCATGGCACAATGAGAATGCATGCATGCACACCACTGTGGTCCCTAGCACACATACCCCACATCCTCATCACATTGGATTGGCACCAGTCCACCATGCAGGACTTGTGAGCTGCAACGCCATGCCACGGCTCCAATTATGTCACTGTACATTCATACACCATTCACACGGACCTGGGGATCACTTCTCCACCACAAATGAGCGTGACACCCCTTTTCCCACAGGAATATCACCCCCACATTCCAAAATCATACACAAACAGAACCAAAAAAATAAAATAAATGACGAGCAAAAATAAAAAATGCCCCAGCAAAAATATAATTTAAATAAAATAACAACAAAGAAAACACATAAAAGACAAAAATCACTCTGCAAAACAGTCCCCAAATATCTCAAAGACACGTCACAAACAAACAAACAAACGCTAATAAACAAAAGCACCTTGCTGTATAGGAAGGGAAACAAAGGGATGTACTTTTGCAAAGGAAGTGCGTTTGTGTCTGTCTATTTATGCTGTTTGCGTAGTTCACAAAGTTGCCCTAGTTTATTTCCAATTTCACTGATTGCGCCGCTCCCGAGTTGTGAGCATGCGCACAGCGGAGCTGACCATGGTCTCCTTCAAGCGTGCATGCGCGAGCCGGCCGGCCCTTCATTTGCATGGGGTCACGGCTCATTTCAATGTAACACGCCCACGTCCTTCCCAATTTGTATTACTCCGCCTTACGCCTCTGAAATAACGTTACGCATGCGCAATTTTCTGCGCAAAAGCTACGAGAATAG
Source organism: Rana kukunoris (assembly GCA_029574335.1). NCBI lineage: Eukaryota > Metazoa > Chordata > Amphibia > Anura > Ranidae > Rana > Rana kukunoris. The sequence goes on from CM056056.1 coordinate 128,561,254, forward strand.
GGTGATTACGCGGCAAAATTGCGCAAGTCTAACGTAAAGGCGGTGCGCTACACCGGTCCAATAATGCGCAGATGTACGTGAATCTGGGCCTATAACTTTTATGCAAACCAATCAATAAATTCTTATTGCGATTTTTTTTTTTACCAAAAATATGTAGTAGAATACGTATCGGCCTAAACTGATGAAAAATTTAGTTTTTTTATATATTTTTGGGGCATATTTATTATAGCAAAAAGTTAAAAATATTGGGCCAGATTCAGAGAGCCTTAACTCCTGTCTAACTGGTGTTAGACTGGAGTACTTTCAAATTACGCACGTTTTTTAGCTAGTCTGAAACCTCAAACCATGAATAGACGGCTGCGGGCTTCAATTCGACTGGATTACGTGTTCGTACGCCTTCGGATGTACGCTGCAATAAAATTGCGGCCACTGGGTGGACTTCCCGTCGTTTTCCGCGTCGGAGTATGCTAATGAGCTTTTGACGGCGATCCCAGAAATTACGATCTTCAATCGCAATCTCTTATGGCATCTTTAGTCATATTTTTTTTGCGTAACACTATACCAGCTTTTTGCTGCTCTAATATTAGACAGCCCATGTTAAGTATGGCCGTCGTTCCCGCGTCGAATTTCAACGTTTTCCGACGTCTTTTATTATTTTTCGACCGGGAATAGGAATGTCCGTAAACGACGCTACTCAAACAACGAATGACGTAACAACGTGATTTCGCACAATGCACGGCGGGAAATTTCTGAACGGAGTATGCGCAGTTCGATCGCCACGGGGACGCGCCTAATTTAAATGCTTCACGCCCCCTAATCGCGTATTTCGATTACGCGGCGGGAAATGGACTACGCCGCCGTAGCGTACGGGCAAAAATCTACCAGAATTCGATGTAGAGCCTGGTAAAATACGGCAGCGTAGAGTATTTCGATTACGCAGCGCAAATTTAAGTCTACCTGAATCTGGCCCATTGTTTTTTTTTCAAAATTGTCGCTCTATTTTTGTTTATAGTGTAAATAATAAAAACTGCAGAGGTGATCAAATACCACCAAAAGAAAGCTCTATTTGTGGGAAAAAAGGACGTAAATGTTGTTTAGGAGCCACGTCGCGAGACCGCGCAATTGTCCGTTAAAGCAACGCAGTGCCGAATCGCAAAAAAGTTGCCCACATTTTTACATGTATATCCTAAATACTGGTGTAACATGTAACATGTTCACACAGGGCAAATTTCGTCTTAAACTACTATTTTTTTATTTTTTATAGAAAGTTACTTAGAACCCATAAACTTAGAAGTATATATATATATATATATATATATATATATATATATATATATATATTAACACCGTAGAGAATAAAATGGTGGTCGTTGCAATATTTTCTGTCAAAAAATGTGTGTAAAAATTTCGCGCCACGGAAAAATTGTTGTTACAAAAATGATAGGCCAATACCAACTATTATGCTGGCTATCAATTGTGAATCCAACTATAAAAACTAATATTCTATATATTTGGTAAGCTGCCTCCCCAGTAATTCAGTGTCTGAATGAAATTGTAGAAAAGAAAAGTGATAGGGGGCGCTATATAAACTATGTGCACAGTAGGCTAACGACCACATTCATACAGTAGTAATACATGTGAATAATCATTAGTAGTGACTAAAATACATATCATAAATATCATATATAATAAATTAATATACTTCCAACACCATTTGTTATCTAATGCTCAGTATCCCTGAGTGAAGTGTCCGTGCTGTAAAGTGCAACCTGTGCCAAACAAACTCCAAAATAATCACTGCTGAATCTATTGTTCCTGCAGCATGTAAACTTCAGTTGTGCTGTACAATGAAGATTATAGGTTGGAGACCACCACCTGAAGGAAAATTAATTTGCACCCGAAGTGTTCAAATAGATTGGCTCCTTACCGACTTGAATGGACTCTTTTAGTTAAAAAGGAGTCATGCAGTGCTTGGTCAGGAATGGTTGCTCACACGATCAAATTATACCAAAGGATTGTCCAAATGTGCATAAATCAGGACGAGAGAAGCATCATAGCGTGATACCGTTTATTTAAAAGAAACAATTAAAAACATAAGCCAAATGGCTCCTTACTTCGTACAGTGCCACCGATCCCGGCACTGAGGCTTCAAAGCGTATATGTTAGAGAAAAGACCGGACATCAGATGCTGTAATAGCCCTCGTTGCTCTGGCGTGTGTTCCACCGCGTTCCACCGCCGTGAGCCTGAGCCTGATGACCCGGAAGTGGTCATTGGACTTAAATTGTAGTTTTTTCTTTCCTTGTCTATTAGACATTTTGCAGGCTCTACACCTTGTGCAATAGTAAAAACCAGGGCTATCTAGAAAAGTTGAAGGCTTGGTAGGAGGGTCTGGTACATTTGCTGCTACCATATTCCTTAGACCAGGAGCCTTTTTATATATAAACTTAGGTTTGGCTGGTAGTACCGTAGCTAAATCTTTTTAATAATATTGGCCAAAATTTCTTAACGTTTTTTTATATATATTTTTCATATACTTTTATATATATTTTTTAACTGTGTTTTAATTTTATTATAGTATTTTTATAGGGTGGTACTATTGACCACTACCTAATTATGTATTATGCTAATATGCACTACAAGTATTTCCCGTGATGGAATACTGGAACTCAACAGTTTCGATTAGTTGCACAAGCAGCATTAATATTTTTACACTAATAGGTAGCATAAGTAGTTCATATGATCCATAAATTAGTGCAAAACAGGAATATCTGGCACATTGCATGGAATATGTAACACAAAGTATCCAATTGATATATGTTTATAATGGTATTTTTAAACAATTGAGCAATGGCTGAATGTATATCCTATGTTATACGATATCGGGACTGAGGCTTTGTACGATTGGCTTCCTCCCCTGTCATTCTTAATCTGTCACTGGGTAAATAGAGTCAAACAGCGTGACTGGTTACGCTTCCTGATGACGTAAAATTACTAAACGTACGTCGAGGCGCATACCAGTCACGCATCTCTACGCCACTTCTGGGTCATCAGGCTCACGGCTCACGGCGGTGGAACGCGGTGGAACACACGCCAGAGCAACGAGGGCTATTACAGCATCTGATGTCCAGTCTTTTCTCTAACATATACGCTTTGAAGCCTCAGTGCCGGGATCGGTGGCACTGTACGAAGTAAGGAGCCATTTGGCTTATGTTTTTAATTGTTTCTTTTAAATAAACGGTATCACGCTATGATGCTTCTCTCGTCCTGATTTATGCACATTTGGACAATCCTTTGGTATAATTTGATCGTGTGAGCAACCATTCCTGACCAAGCACTGCATGACTCCTTTTTAACTAAAAGAGTCCATTCAAGTCGGTAAGGAGCCAATCTATTTGAACACTTCGGGTGCAAATTAATTTTCCTTTAGGTGGTGGTCTCCAACCTATAATCTTCATTCTACAGCACAACTGAAGTTTACATGCTGCAGGGACAATAGATTCAGCAGTGATTATTTTGGAGTTTGTTTGGCACAGGTTGCACTTTACAGCACGGACACTTCACTCAGGGATACTGAGCATTAGATAACAAATGGTGTTGGAAGTATATTAATTTATTATATATGATATTTATGATATGTATTTTAGTCACTACTAATGATTATTCACATGTATTACTATGAATGTGGTCGTTAGCCTACTATGCACATAGTTTATATAGCGCCCCCTATCACTTTTCTTTTCTACAATATTTTCTGTCACACCGTATTTGTGCAGCGGTCTTACAAGCGCACTTTTTTCCATGTCAGGAAAAACTACACTTTTTCTAATTAAAAGAATAAAACAGTGAAGCTAGTCCATTTTTTTTTTCTATATTGTGAAAGATAATGTTACGTTGAGTAAATCGATACCTAACATGTCACGCTTCAAAATTGCGGCTGCTCATTGAATGGCGACAAACTTTTACCCTTAAAAAATCTCCATAGGCTACGTTTAAAAATGTCTACAGCTTAACAGTTTTGAGTTACAGAGGAGGTCTAGAATTATTACTCTTGCTCTAATGATCTCAGGCAATACCTTAAATGTTTGGTTTGAACACTGTTTTGATATGCAGGCGCTACTCACGTATGCACTTTCTAATGTGTGCATGCTCGTTGGGAGAGGGGGCCTTTATTTTTTCTTATTTTTACTTTTTTTTTACACTGTGTTTTAAAAAAAATTAAAAATAAATGTGTCACTTTTACTCCTATTATGAGGAATGTAAACATCCCTTGTAATAGAAATAAAGCACAACAGAACCTCTTAAAGGGGTTGTAAATGTAATTTTTTTTCACCTTAATGTCGCTCGCTGTATCACGGGAGCGTTCCCGCAAGGACTCCACACCATGCAAGCTTGCATGAATGTGTGGAGTTCTTGCGGGGAGGACCAGAGACAGCCGCCAAGGGACCCCAGAAGACGTGGATCGGGGACACTCTGTGCAAAACAAGCTGCACAGTGGAGGTAAATATAACATATTTGTTATTTAAAATAAATAAATCTTTACAACCCCTTTAAATATGAGATCTTGGGTCAAAAGGACCTCATATTCATACTAAAATTCAATAAAAATAAATACATTTTCTCCTTTGAGAGCATTGGGCAGAAGTGATGTTTGACATCGCTTCCGCCCTCCAATGCTTTGGAGGGAGCCGAGCGGGGGCCATCTTCCCCCCACTTCGTCATCCAGGTCGTAAGGGGAGCAGACTCCGCTACCGATGGCTCTGGATGTGGCAGAGGTGACCAGAGTGTGGCGGGAGGGGGGCCCTCTCCTGCCATCGATAAAAGTGACCTAGCGGTAAATCCGCCGCAGATATCACTTTTATCGCAAAGAGAAACACACACTGTTCCCAAAAATACCAGGTTTATGGAAGCTAGCTGCTGCCATAACAACGGTATTTAGCATCAAAGAGCTAATGTACAGGTACAGCGATTTGCGTGGAGTAGTTAAAGAAAATGTACCCTATTGCCAACCGCTAAGCTTCTCTGGACTTGTTGTTGGCCCATGTTTCCAATTCAAATTTGTATCATCATTCTCTGCACAACTACCATCTTGTGCTACAAGTGTAAGTTCTATTAAGAGTAGTAATAGCAGATAGTACATATATCAATTGAATGCAAGGTTGTGTTTTTGTGAATATTTCTGCATTTTTCTTTACAGTTGTAATACTGTTGTAGTAAAAAAGAGTAAGCAGTGCAATCTGCAATCTGCTGAAGCTCCCTGCCAAAGCTGCCGTTGTCACTACACATGCTGAAAAATGCTGTATTGCAGTGGTGGCCCGTCCATAGGGGGCTCTCAGGCGCCACCCCCCCCAAGTCAGTAAAAAATAAAATTTAAACATGTCTCTTTAAGAAAAAAAAAGGTCCTTATGTGCACTGTGTCCGGGCGCCGGACACCAGGCACAGTAGAGTATGGGTAGCGCCACGTCTGTGCAATCATGAGATTGCAGACGAGGCGCTACATTGGCAGCCAAAAAATGCCTTTGTGGCACAGCCCATCGCGCCACGGCTTCCGGCGCGATGGACTGTATTGTGGCTGGGCGGGTGCACTGCACACAGTATATTTTCTGTGCTAGTGCCAATGTCACTTCAAGTACAGGAAGTGACGTTGGCACTCTGCAGCTCAGAGGAACACACCGCCTTCCAACCATCAACAAGTAAAGAAGCCTTCCATGCATTCCCCTCAGCAACTAATTAGGTAGAGGCAGCAGCAGCATCCACACAACCCCCGCGAAAATAGCGTCCGTCACCCCCCCCGCGTGCTTATTAACATTATTATTATATTAACAAAGTAAACATGTTGCTTGACCCTGCAGCACTCAGATTATACAAATTTATAATGTAGGATATATATATATATATATATATATATTAATGGTTCTTCTGTGTTATTCCTTTGCAGATGATGGCTCTAGTGTTAAAGATACAGATTTTAACTGGGATGAGTATCTAGAGGAAACAGCATCAAGTTCTGCACCAAACACTTCTTTCAGACATGTATGCACTCTGTTCTTTTTTTTGGTGTTTTAACATTAAGCTATGTGTTTAAAACAGGAAAAAAAATGTCAGCTAATACCTGGAAATTGCTATCACAAAGCAAATCAAAGATCAACACAAGTTAGCTAACTAGTAAATTTAAAGAATTATTGGTTAGTTTTTTATGTTACTTGATACAATTACAATTTCTAATGTTTCAGACTTTAGCTCACAGTGAGGGGGCGGGCTGGAAACTCCACTGACGCGATGACGCGCCCCATGTAGCCTGTATGCAGAGCGGCTGTAATAAGAGCAGTGATGGGACTGGGCGCGTCAGTGGAGCTCCCAGAGTGCATACATGTCTGTCATCGGGGCCCCAATTCACAGAATCACGTGTAATCTAATGCAGTATGTCCACAGCATCTAGTAATCTCATGCAGTAAGTCCACAGTGTCTGGTAATCTCATGCAGTAAGTCCGCAGTATCTGGTAATCACATGCAGTAAGTCTGCAGTATCTGGTAATCTTGTGCAGTATGTCTGCAGTATCTGGTAATCGAATGCAGTATATCCACAGTCTCAGGTAATCTCGTGCAGTATGTCCGCAGTATCTGGTAATCTCATGCAGTATGTCTGCAGTCTCTGGTAATCTTGTGCAGTTTGTCTGCAGTCTCTGGTAATCTTGTGCAGTATGTCCGCAGTCTCTGGTAATTTCATGCAGTATGTCCGCAGTCTCTGGTAATCTTGTGCAGTATGTCCACAGTCTCTGGTAATCTCATGCAGTATGTCCGCAGTCTTTGGTAATCTCATGCAGTATGTCCGCAGTCTCTGGTAATCTCATGCCCATTTAGAGTCCTTCATTACTAACAGTGTAATTTTTTAGTTTGTTTGCACCGGTCTTTAAGGCTGCGCTACTGTATATACCATGATTTGTGATGCTGAGCTGTATACTCCTGACACCATGAGTGGAAGTGGAATACAGGGGACGGAGTGGGTGGATTATATAAGAGGTGTGGCTTATGAGAAGTGGGAGGGACCAAACGTAGAGGGACTGGGTTTCCCCCCCATCCTAAAACTTCACCAGCTGCCACTGCTGTATAGGCTAGTGGGATAGTAGCCTAATAGGTGATTGTTGGTAGGTCTTTAAATAGACACTTCATTTGTGCTTTGTAAAACATGCAATTACTGATAATAATGTTTGTGTGTAATGTTAAGGGACATTTTTTGCACAAATTATAAGTAATATAATTAACTTCCTAAAAAATGAAGCCCACAGAATCCTATTAAATAGTAACTATTGCTATTAAAGTAGGCAGAACATGAGAACAGGGACAAACAATTAACCTATACATAACACATATGCAACTAAACAGCTGGAAAATTAACCTGAGAAAATGCTGTGATGCAACTTTCATTGCTTTTGATTTTTTTAAATGTTCACATATGCTGTATGAGCAGAATTCTCTCGACAATTTTTTCAACCAGTATTTTATGCCTGAAGACACCTGTTTTTGTTAACATTGAATAGAATGAGCTGTACATTTTCTATGGGGTAAACAAACAAAAACAACAGAAAAGTCCAGAAGATGAAATAGCTCATCAAAGCTTTTAATCTAAGGGTATAGTTATTATTTTTGCATTGTGGTTTGTATTGTAATGCTGTTCTTGTGTTGCACAATGCTTAACCCAACATCTATTAATGGCATAGTTTTAATCAGTTCTAGCCTGCATTTTTTCCACTATAAACATTGCAGGGATTATCGGACGTTATATAAAAAATCCCTACTTGCTGCCAAGCCTTTTGAGGACATCAATTGGCTAATTTTGTATTTTAAATAGGACAATGGGTGGGGGAGCGTGGTCTGGCCACTGTGAGACATGGCCGCCGAGCTGTACAGTTCCGCTCCCACCGAGGGCCTCACAGCCACTCTAAGCACTGGAACCCGCTCACATTACTGTACCTCCATTGTGGAGAATCTAACTGTCAGAGACCTGCTGGCTATGTTCCGCAGGAGATCATGGCTGCAAATGTCCAGACGGCTGCAGGACTTCTTACATAGTTACATAGTTAGACAGGTTGAAAAAAAGACACAAGTCCATCCAGTTCATTCTTCATGAATCTGCCACAGCAGCGCTCTCAAGGTGGTGCAGAGCAAATCATCCGCCCTCCATCCCCACCAGCTGCCCTTCCTCCTACGGACTCGGAGCCAGATGAATCCTCTGACATGGAGGAGTCTGCTCCTGTGATCCCTGCTGCCTCCTCTTTGCCCACTGATAGAGGTAAGAGAGCATCACACTCCCCTAACAAGCCTCCAGTGATCAATAGGCAACACTGGGGAGAAAAGACAGCTACCACATAGGCAGACGCTCCCTGCACAGCATTAGCTTCTATACCTGCTACCAACAACCCTGCCTCAGAAAGCTTCAAAAAATCAATGCCACTTGCTCTACACACTGATCTGCAGAGATTTAAGAAACTCAATTTCACATATTTATGACAAATTAGAACTTGTGGAGGAACGCACTGACTTTCCAGAAAATTAAACGAGTGCTGTGGCCAAAGCTCATAATGATGTGGGGGACAAACAAGACGTTCATGCTGACATTATTTGCCAACTACAATTGAAAATTGCTGACCTGGAGGACTGTTCCAGGTAAAAAAAAAAACATAAAAATAAGAGGCATCCCAGAAACAGTGAAACCTGGGGAATTGAATTTGTAACTTTAGCAGCTCTTTCGCAAACTGCTCCCTGATCTTAATACACACGATCTACTAATAGAGAGGGTACACAGAATTCAGGAACCCGGTCATCTTTCAGTCTCGACCCCTCAAGACACCCTGCCAAGATTACACTACTTTTATGCCAAAAAAATAATAATCCGTGCAACTAGGTCCTCACGGCAACTTCCAGAGCCATTTACCCAAATCTCTCTATATAATGATATATCTTTAGCCACCTCACAGGCTCGGAAGGCATTCTCCCCAGTCACCATACTACAGGCACAGAAAATAATTTACAGATTGAACTTTCTGACCAAACTACTTGTAATCTACCAAAATCAACTAATGCCTAATGCCCAATGATGGTCTGAAACAACTACACAACTGGGGCCTTTCATCTTCACCGTCTCCAACCACGCCAAAATCTACACCTCAAACCAATCCTACCAGACCGCTGGCACTATCCCAGAGCCACTGAAATCCTCAACCTCTTGGATATATACGGCTCCGGGGCTATGACCCACATGGCAAGCCAGTTTTTCTAGTGTGCGTTGCACACCCTAGCTCCCCTCATTGCCAATTGTTATAAGATACACAGTTACTAATTTTCTATTTTGTTCTTTTGTCCCTGTATTTGTTTTATGGTCCTAGAGTATCTTAGATTCTGCTTTTGATTGAAAACCTTTTACGAATGATAGGGTATTTCTCATATCTATGCTAGCATCCCCACCTACGTCAGGACTCAGAATATCACATCTATTAAAGTTAAGGGCCTCAATCATCCCTTTAAATGTTCTCTTCTATGGAAGCACAGCACACAGATATATGTGTACAGGAGACCCATTTTGCTAATAACAAAACCCCCTGCCATTCCCACAAATACTATACTTATTGTTTTACTGCATCTGCACATTGTAAGAAAAAAGGAGTCATGATTGCTGTCCATGCCTCTGTCGTATTTCAATTAGACCATATAATACAAGAACCCTCCAGATGATTTATATTTCTTTCCACTTCATTTAACAACAGTCCCCTAACTATAGTGAATTTATGTGCCCATAATGGCCACCAATCATCCTTTTGGAAATCTATTTTCTAAAAACTACAAGTCTACCCCAAGGATTAACTCCTTATTTGTGGAGACTTCAATGAAGTTGTAGATTCCTCCCTAGACTCCTCTAATTTCACCAGGAAACGCTCCTCTGAATTTTCCTCCTTACTCTTTCAGGAAAACATTTACAACATTTGGCGATGCATGAATGTTACAGAGAAAGACTTCACTTATTTTTCGCACTGCCACTCTTCTTATTCCAGAATTGATCTGTTCTTGACAACTTCTTTACTATTACAGAAAATATCCTCATCTAATATTGGGCTGATTACATAAGTCTGACCACATACCCATAAACATTACCTTGTTTCTTTCCTCCACCCCTATCTGGAGGATGAACACCTTTCTCCTTAATGACCCAAATTATGGTCCACAAATCAAATCTGAAATTGAACATTACGTCCTTGCCAATGCAGGTTCCATCTCTAATCCAGCTAATAAATATTTATTGGTAAACACAATTTCTAACAGATCAACAGTGACATAATTGCCATATAGTCAAGCAGATAGGACAATATATACATATTATTTCCACCAGGTACAGTGTTTCAAAGATCAATCCATAATAGGTGTGAACTTGCATCTATGTAGATGGAGGCCTCTTGATGGGCCAGGGGCAAGATGGCTCAAAGGCAATGCTTTCTGCGGACAATACAGATTTTAAAGAAATGTTTACTGGAGAATGGAAGTCTACAAGCAATCTTTCTGGACATGAAATGTAGAAAATCTACATGGCAGTCATTTTTTGGAAGTATAGCATTCCCTCAAATTCACTAACATTGCAACTTACAAAAAAATCCCCCCAAAAAATGTAAAATACCACAAAAGCTTATTTTGTAAACGTCTAGGAGCTTATCCAGATTGAAAAACTAAGATAAATGCACACGAAGGTTGTTTGATGACAATAGTTTAAAACTGGATATGCTTTCCAGTTAACTCACAGGCATATTCTGCCAACTGTCAATTAGCAGTTTCCAATTAGACTAAAATTCCAGCCAACACAGATTGATAGATTGCACAGCAAAATATACATAAATATCAAATATTTTCTGAACACAGCAACATACTTGGTTGTGGATATTATTAGTTGTACTTCAACAAAGTTCCTTTTTTCTTTTAGGTTAAGTGGCCCTTGGAGGATCTAATGAACATGAGCTATCAACACATGTGTTCATTTAATCAGTACATTTATAGGAGAATTTTATTTTTATATGGCCATTGACTTCCACCCTCATTCTTTCTGTATTTCTGTATTTCTTGTGCTCTGTACAATATGTTCCCTAAATATTCATTCCAGTAATATTGTTTTACTGGGAAAAGTTTGTAAAAAAAAAAGGCAGCCTGGAACTTGCTTTGGGACTGGAAAAATGGAAAAAATGTGTTGCCATATTTTGACAAGCTGTTCATTTTTATAGGACCTCTTCCTGTTTTCCCTAGATATGAACAAAGGCAATAAAAATGGCATACAACTGTAGAAAGGACAGACAGGAAATGAAGAGGAGAATATCAGTCAAAGGGCTCATTTGACACTGTGTCATACAATAAACCAGAAATGTCCCATATAAGATAAAGTATGTATGCATATTTTCATCTGAAGATTAAGATAAAATATTTTTTCCAGCATTTCAGAAAGATTATATTTGTTGAAAATGTCATATTAAAAAGATAATGCACGAGAAACATTTCTGGATATAATCCCAACATTGTAAACAAGCCAATAGGGTTATTACAATAAAATATACATTAGCAGTCTGTTGGTAATAAATAGACGTTGTTTCTTATAATACAGCAAAAAACACACAGACTCTGGAAACATAGGACCTGGATACAGATTTGAGGCCTCTGTGCCCAAACCATCATTGACTGCTTCAATCCCTTCCTGGACTCAGAGACTCTAAAGTGACGTACACACGACCGAGAAACTCGTCGGGCGAAACTCATCATTCCGCCCGTCGAGTTCCTAGTTCGGCAGTCAAAAAGCTTGTCGAGCCAAATTTTCCCATTAAACAATGAGGAAGTAGAGAACATGCTCTCTTTTTGGCTCGACGAGCTTCCCGACGGGTTGCTCGGCGAAAAGTGTACATACGACCGGTTTTCTCGGCAGAATACGTCTCCCATCGAGATTCTTGCTGGATTCTGCCGAGAAACTCGGTCGTGTGTACGCCACCTAAGGAGAAGATAATAATCTGCTCCAAACAACATGGTGCTGGTGTCTCCTGTTGCTTTGTGTAAATCTTTTTATTACAGTGTTTATCATTGTATAATTCTCCCATTGTGTGCCACCAAGTTGTGAATTCCCATTGTTAGATGAGTCACCTGTTGTTTCTATCTGTCTGCTAATTCTCTTGGAGATGTGATTAGTATTTTGTCCACTTCACCTTGTTACCGAACCATTGTGGAATGTTTATGTTTGCTTTTCATTAAATGTACTGTTAGATGAGCTGATGATATTACTGTGTAATTAGTTAGCTGTTATATGTTGATTGAATTTCTGTTTGATTGGATCGCTGTTGGCTGATGATTAGATTGCTGTTTAAAGTCTTCATTGTTTAGGATAATGTGATCAAGCTCTTATCTGAATTTGTGTGGTATATATTCTGTGTGAATTTACAATAAAGACAGTTTCAGTTTGCACCTAAACTAGTGTCATCTACTGTAGTTCTTGGGTGCTATGCTCAGCTATAATGCCTTGTTCCTGGTTCCAGAGTGGAGGGTGTTGTATGGAGGCTGAAGAACCCAAGTGGAGTTCCAGGCGATCCGTCACACACATAAATGGTAAATAGCAGGAAGAAGGCCTTATATTTGCATAGTCAGTAGGCTGGCAGGGCAACAGGATAACTACGCAGAGCAGAGTCAATCCTAAGATGGAGAAGTGATTGCCACAAATGTCAACATACTCATACAAACCAGCTTCATACTCACACGGTTTGTTGACATTTGTGGCAGTCATTCACTCCCAGGAACATTGTATGCAATAGATACATAGTTACTTTATCTCGCAAAGTTAAGAAATGCCAACTGTCAGCTTTCAGGTGGAAGTGCAGGTAATTGAATAAGCTGTCCCATTAGCCCATCTGAGTAGCAGGTTACAGAGTGGGAGGACCAGCCAATGTCTGTTTGCTGATCTTTCCTAGGGGACAAGGATTTTGGCACTTCCAGTTTCTGCTGTTACTTACTTTCAAAATAACCTCATCTTTTATATTTTACCAAAAATCTAAAACAAACTGGAACTAGTGCATTATGTACTGAAAATGTTGGAATTTTTTAAACTATTGAAACTACACCATTGTCTTCTAGAGTCTCTCTGTTTTCCAAAAATGGTTACGGTTTTACGGTTTTAACTAATCTTCAGGCCTAATTTTTTAATATGTTTGCAAAAATTGTTTTTTCAGTGAAAGGGTCCAAGCTCTGCATTTTTACCTCGATATGTTGCAACTTTAGAATCACAGTTTTCTGCTGCATGTTTAGTAGGGATGAGCTGAACACTCCCGGTTCGGTTTGCAGCAGAACATGCGAACAGGCAAAAAATGGGTTTGAATATGCGAACACTGTTAAAGTCCATCGGGCACAAACATAAAAAATCAAAAGTTTTTTCGGGAGCAGTGATTTTAATAATGTTTGAAGTGGAACAATAAAAGTGAAATATTCCTTTAAATTTCATACCTGGGGGGTGTCTATAGTATGCCTGTAAATGAGCGCATTTTTTCCGTATTTAGTCTCTGCACAAAATGAAGTTTCTAAAGGAAAAAAAGTCATTCAAAAAACTACTCGCGGCTATATTGAATTGTCAGGTCCTGGCAATACAGATAAAAATTCCCAGAACAGCTAGACAACTGACCACGATGTGTTTTCCTGCTTAGTGTGGTCAGTTTCTAATAGGAAAGCAGAGTGATTGGTGGGAACACCATGTGAAATGCTTGGCTAACAAACTCTTCAAGTTAGCTCTTCCTTGCTGGGGACTATAAAGGAGGATCAAGGTCATTGTCAGCTGAAACTTTGAACACCCTTAATGACGCTGGACCTGGGTTTATCTTTAAATGTACAAAGATGTTCTATGTTTATTGTGCCTCAGCATCTTTGTGACTAGGGCCCCTTTCATTCACTTTCCTATTTTAAAAGTTAAACCTGGTCACTAGATGGTGCTTAGTGCATACACAACAGCTGAAGCTCTATACATTACTTAGCCTTGAACTACATTGGCTGTGCCATCTGAATTGCCAACATAAGATTTACTTAACTTTCAGCAGGTGCCACTTCAGTAGTGAACATTGCCATTAGCTGCAGATGTAAGCCATAATTTCTCCATTAGCTAGTTTTTTCTTTTTTGCCTAAAGCCCATAATTTTCTTCTGTAAAGCTTTCAAATCATTAACTACGACACAGTGATTAAACTATACTAAATTAAAGAAAATTAATGTTTATGTACACAACATTAAACATATATATTTATAAATAAATCATCTGGTGCTGTTCTTGTTGGAAAGGTTTAGGATATGTTAAAATCAGATAAATAGCACATATTAAATGGGAAGGGATTTGATGCCAGCCCGAAGTGTGCAAGTTTCCTCTGTGCAGTGTTTCATATATATTTTTTTTATGAAGGGTTAGCTTATTTTGATGGTAAAATGCCATTCATATCTTTAATGTAGGTGTATTTCACTATAGAACAAGTCTTAAAGGGGTTGTAAAGGTACAATTTATTTTCCCTAAATAGCTTCCTTTACCTTAGTGCAGTCCTCCTTCACTTACCTCATCCTTCCATTTTGCTTTTAAATGTCCTTATTTCTTCTGAGAAATCCTCACTTCCTGTTCTTCTGTCTGTAACTCCACACAGTAATGCAAGGCTTTCTCCCTGGTGTGGAGTGTCGTGCTCGCCCCCTCCCGTGGACTTCAGGAGAGTCAGGACACCCACTAACACAGCTCCTTTCTCTATCTGCAATGTAGAGAATGTCCTGACACAAGTTGCCGCGTTTTGCCGCATTTGGCGCTTCAACTGCCTCTAAACACAGCTTCTAAAAGCATTTTTTTGGGGTTCAAGAAAAAGTACTGATAAGATAACAGAGGTTGAAAAAAATGCCCAACTGCTCCTAAACGTTCATTTACCAGCAGCAGTGTACATGAGGCCTAAGACCCCTTTTACAGTGAGGCAGTTTTCAGGCATTTTAGCGCTAGAAATGAATAGGCAGCACTTCTGAAGTGCCTGAAAAGCACATTTGGAAGCTCCGAAACACTGGAGTTTTTTGGGGTTTAAGGCACCCCACTAGTGTTCGAAAAGCGCATGGGCGTCCCCAGTATGAAAGGGATCATAAGGGTATATTTGATACTTTTATCAAAGAAATAATAGCTCAGGAAAACAAATGGCATCAAACAAAGCAGAGCACGGTAGTAAGCATAATAAAACCAAAGAATGGCAAATTACTAATGTGTCCAATTACTGTCAAGTAAGACATGTTTATAAATGAGGGCAAGAATATTGCGAGAGTAGGGTTGCTATGTCTGAAGGTCACAGAATTATGCAATATCTAACTAGATACAGTACAGTAAAAGGCGAGAAGGACAATATGAAAAAAAAAAACATAGTAGTTAAAGGGGTTGTAAACCCTTGTGTTTTTTCATCCTTGGCATTAAAGTGAAAAAACACCTTGCCACAGCAAGGCAGCCCCCCTTTATACTTACCTGAGCCCCATATTTCCGTGGGCACAATCATGCATCACTCACCCCCCCATGGGTTCTCGGCTCTTCATTGGATAGATTGATAGCAGCACATCCATTGGCTCCCGCTGCTGTCAGTCAAATTCAATGATGTGGCAACCAGGGGGCGGGGCCGAGTCATACACTCAGCGGCTATGGGCGCAGAGTGTATGACACGGGAGCGCGCCTGCAAGGTAACCCCCTCGGGATAGAGTTTCCCAGAGGGGGTTATCTTCTGCGGGGAGGAGCTGCAAGAGCTGCCGTAGGACCCCAGAAGAGGACGGTCGGGGCCACACTGTGCAAAACAAACTGCACAGTGGAGGCAAGTATGTTTGCTATTTAAAAAAAATTCAACTGAACCTTTAGTATCACTTTAAGGAGTTGAAGAAAAAGAGAGGGGGAGGGAGATGGGAATTATCTTTTCATTTGGATGAAAATTCAAAGAAGATATATGTTGTGACTATTTTGCAATATATTACATCTAGCTTGTGGTTACATAACTTCAGGTTTCAGAGCTTTGAACACATTCCATGCAATACGGAAGTATTATTCTGATATACCCACACATTTTTTTAAAAAATTGTAAATATTGCTTTTCTTTTTTTTCACTGGAAAACTTTTGGAGAGAATTTATGTTCTTTTGTCCCTTCTCAATTTTTGTTCGTCTATTACTCCATTATTTTTTCATTATAATACATAATTCATTTTTGCATCAGTCTAGGTAAATTTGAAAATGATCTTATTGCATTTAGGTGTCCATTACATCTACAGGCTCATTATTCAGATTGTACACACAGATTGGATGCTCACTGGGTGCTGGTCACTTAATTGGGCGAGTTTTCTGTATTTAATTTATAAGATGGCAGCTGGAACTAATGTAAATGTTATCATTGCCCAACAATGCCAGGCATTAATCATCCTTGCTATAATGACCAACTAGTGTAATTAATATTCTTTCAATATTATTATATTTTTCAGAAAATTGCAGGAACATCTACTTTTAAAAGTACAGATTTGGCCTGCTCAGGCCCAAGAGGCAATGTTTTTTTCATTACGTGGATAGGGAAAGGAACAAAAAAAAAAAAGTGAAATATGCATAAGATGACACTAATAATATTAGGAGGCTGCAATTCTTACATGTAAAAGCACAAACAATGTAGTGATTCATGTACATTGACGTCTGTGTAAAGACAACACTATTTTACAATTTGGAAAAGGGTTAGCAGTCTTGTAAGAACTTGTTCCTATGTGTGTCAATACACAGTGTTTAAGCAGCATTTAAATAGTATTTTTAAAGCATCCTATTTTCCCTTTAATGTCTGGTATAAATATTACAATGAGCACCACGCAGTGTATTATATAGAATGCTTTCACACTGAAAGCGCTGGCCTTTAGTGCAAAAGCTCTGCTCATTTTAGCGGGTCTTTACGCAGTTTTAAGCGCCACTTTTTGCCTGCTGGCGGGGCGCTTTAACCCCAAAGAAGGGGTAAAACTCCAGATTTGCTGTGCTTTCAAACTGAGGAACTTTCAAAGCACTGCCCATACAATGTATAGGCAGGACATTTTGGGAGCACTAAATACAGTGCTCCCAACCTGCCCAAAAGATGCTGCTCGTAGGACTTTTCATAACATCCCACAAGCACACTGCCCGAGTGTGAAAAGTCACATTTGAATGAATGGATAGGCGGTTTTCAGGTGCTTAGCAGAGGCTATTTCCAGTGCTAAAGTGGTATAAAACTGCCCCAGTGTGAAAGGGGTCTTAGTGTTGTGTTGTTTTGTGTTAAATATTAAGCAGTATGTCGCTTTTAAGAGGCCTTGCCCCTCATCAGCCGCTTCCACTAAGTTCAATGGTAGCACGCCATAACCGTGCCTATAGCATTTACGGCATGCTAATGAAACATTTGCAAAGCATTTATAAAGTGTTAGCTGGGTGCTGGGGGAGAGAAAGTGGAAGTTTCTGTATCCCAGAACCCAGAATAGAGAACTAGGACAGGGCCACTCCAGCCACTTCCTTGTCTTTTGTACAGAGCAGCTGTGTGGTAACACTTTTTTCTTCTGTGTGTGGGTAAAAGCATCATGCCAGTCAGCCATACTAACAGTGCCAGGCAGGAGCAGAGCCATTGAGGATTATTGCCAATGGCAAAGCTTTTTATGTCAGCAAGAGACCTCACCAGCAAGTGTCACTACATGTCGTGTGTGGGCCCCATCGGTCAGCTATCCTTCGGTCAAAAAAAAGAGAACTTGCTATAAAATTTGACTGACGGACGCCTGACCAATGGGTCAAAACCGATCATTCATATGCAAAAGTATTGGTTAAAAGGCAACGCATGCTCAGAATCAAGTCGACGCATGCTTAGAAGAATTGAACTTCATTTTTTCAGCACGTCGTCGTGCTAAAACCGTGTTCTAACACAATCGTTTTTTTAACCAATGGTGTGTAGGCACATCAGACCGTCAGTCAGCTTCATCCTTAGGACCATTCTCATCGGGTGGACTGATCGTGTGTACACGGCCTAACAGTCTCTTGTACCACATTCATGTATTCATATGCCACATTCATGCCATACCTGTAGCATTTTCTTGTATTTTGTCCACACACAGTTTTCTAGAGAATTTTATATACTGGTGATCTCAGGGGCCACAGATGAGGCCCCTATAATTCGTAAGTTGGCAACCGCTGGTTTCAGTAATAATTTTCCCATTTTGGAGAGATATGGTTTTAACCCTTTTCTTCTCTACTCCTACTTTAAAATAAAGTTTGTGCTTTAGGTCAACATTAAACTTAAAGGAGTTGTAAAGGAAAAAAAAAATCACCTTAGCATTAAGGTGAAAAAACATCTGATGATGCCTGCCCCCTTGAGCCCCCATTTTACTTACCCGACCCCTCGAAAGTCCCGCACTCGGTCCCGAGATCCTCTTCGCCACTCAGCCTGGCCACTGACTGACTAAAACGCGCCCGGAAGGACTCATGACCATGCAAGCTCTCTCGCATTAAGGTGATGAGTTCTTGTGGGGAGGACCAGAGACAGCCCCCGAGGGACCTCAGAAGATGTGGATCGGGGCCACTCTGTGCAAAACGAACTGCACAGTGGAGGTAAGTATAACATGTTTGTTATTTTAACGTTTTTTTTTTTTTTTTCCTTTAGTGACCCTTTAATATTCAAATGCAAAATATTGGGTTATAGAAGAGAGATAAATAGACAGATATGTTTGCAATACTACTTTTTTTAACATTCAGAGCTTCCATATACAGTATAACTCTGCCGCATATTTTTTTTTTTATGAGCTATACGTGCATTGGAACCAGATCTCCACCATCACATATTTGCTAATGACAGCATGTATACACCTGACAACCCATGTTAATGGACTCACATATAGCTGTAAAGGTCATGTAGTGTTTGCTCTATTATGTACTTGTTACATGTGTTTGAGAGACAATCGGTAAAGGAAGTAAAGGTAATAGAACATGCTTCCCTGCACTGCAGCTTCACCCTTCTCTGATAGCTTTTCTATCGGTCTTGAATAGCAGGAGACACAAAATATGTATTCTTTAGACACCTTCAATTTAACTGTCCATTAAGTAAAAAAGACTTAAAAAAGGACAGCAAAATGCCTTTTAAAAAATAAAAAAATTCCCTCTGTGTCTACTGTCACTAGACATCAAAAAAGCCTTTGACACGGTAACGTGGCCCTACCTACATTTCACTTTACAAAGGTGGGGCTTTGGCCCACATTTCCTTAGTTGGGTTGTATCTTTATATAATAACCCAAAGGCATACATCAAGTATGCAGGATATAAATCAGCTATGTTCAATATTAACAGAGACACTCACCAGGGGTGCCCCTCTCCCCACTGTTATTTGCCTTACTCATTGAAACCCTAGCTCAAGCTATTAGAACAAATCCATCAATTAAAGGTATAGAACTGGCTGGCTACCACCATAAACTCTGCTTATTTGCTGATGATATTTTAATTTTCATGTCCTCCCCCCATATTACAGCTCCCAACGTTATATACAAACTTGACCATTTTGCCCATATATCTGGATTAAAAATAAACATGCAAAAATCTATAGCTTTAAACGTTTCTTTGCCCCTGGATATACTTCAACAAGTGGAGATATCCCTCCCTTTTACATGGTCCGCGACACATCTCTCATATCCAAATATTGTACTTAACCCTGATCTAAACGATATTTTCTCCGCCAACTACCCTCCACTGTTACGGAAAATTTTCAAATTATTTAAAGCAATGGTCCACTCTCCTCTTATCTTGGTTAGGTAAAATAAATGTTATAAAAATGAATATATTACCCACATTTTTATATCTCTTTAGAGTTTTACCCATTCCTATTCCAGCCTACTTCCTCAGAAACCTACAACGAAAAACACCATCATTTATATGGAGCACTGTAAAATCTCAAATCTCTCCACACACCCTATACCTTCCTTAACCACTTAATCACCGCCCTATAGACGAAATACGTCTATAGGGCGGTTCCTGTACTCTAACAGGACGTCCATGGACGTCCTCCGTTAGAGTCAGGTGTGCGCGCCCAACCGGGCGCGCACACACGATCACCGGGTCCACGGGACCCGCAGCACCGATGATCGCGGTAAGGAGCCAATGGCGGCGGCTCCTTACCACATGATCGCGCAGTCCAATGACGGCGCGACCACGTGTGTAAACAAATCTGACGTGCGTCAGATCCGCGCGCCCGAGCGGGCGCGCACACGCGGTCACGGCGCTCGGCGGGTCCACGGGACCCGCAGCGTCAGTGATCTCGGTAAGGAGCCAATGGTGGCGGCTCCTTACCACGTGTAAACAAACCGCGTCACTTGCTGACGCCGGTTCTTCCCTCCTCTCGCTGTACCGATCGGTACAGCGTGAGAGGAGAGCGCGGATGGCTGCAGCAGTGTGGGATGGATCTGTGACTATTGCAGTCACAGATCCATCCATTCCTGCTCAGCCATCCCTGCATTAACTCCTTCCTTTCCTGCGCAAAACTCTGCATACCCCCCACAATACTCTGCAGTACCCCCCAATACTCTGCAGTACCCCCCAATACTCTGCAGTACCCCCCAATACTCTGCAGTACCCCCCAATACTCTGCAGTACCCCCCAATACTCTGCAGTACCCCCCAATACTCTGCAGTACCCCCCAATACTCCGCAATACTCCGCAATACCCCTCAATACCCCGCAGTACCCCGCAATACCCCGCAGTACCCCGCAATACCCCGCAGTACCCCGCAATACCCCGCAGTACCCCGCAATACTCCGCAATACTCTGCATACCCCGCAATACTCTGCATACCCCGCAATACTCTGCATACCCTGCAATACCCCCCAATACTCCGCAGTACCCCCCAATACTCCACAGTACTCTGCAATAATCTGCAATACTCCCGCACAATACTCCCGCACAATACTCCCGCACAATACTCTGCAGTACCCCCGCGCAATACTCCCCACGCAATACTCCCCGCGCAATACTCCCCGCGCAATACTCCCCGCGCAATACTCCCCGCGCAATACTCCCCGCGCAATACTCCCCGCGCAATACTCCCCGCGCAATACTCTGCAATCGTTTTTTTTCAGGCTTCCCAGCCTAGAGGGGAGATGTGGGGTCTTATTGACCCCATATCTCACTGTAAAGAGGACCTGTCATGCTATATTCCTATTACAAGGGATGTTTACATTCCTTGTAATAGGAATAAAAGTAACCAAAACATTTATTTTTGGGGAAAAAGGTGTCAAACTAAAATAAATAAAGTAAAATGAACAATAAAAAAAATAAATAAAAATTACAGCGCCCCTGTACCCGTGTGCTCGTATACAGACGCGACCGCACACGTAAGTCCCGCCCACATATGAAAACGGTGTTCAAACCACACATGTGAGGTATCGCTGTGAACGTTAGAGCGAGAGCAATAATTTTGGCCCTAGACCTCCTCTCCAACTAAAAAGATGTAACCAGGAAAAACATTTAAAGCGTCGCCTATGGGGATTTTTAAGTCGCGTAGTTTGGCGCCATTCCACAAGCGTGTGCAATATTGAAGGGTGACATGTTGGGTATCTATTTACTCGGCGTAACTTCATCTTTCATATTATGCAAAAACATTGGGCTAACTTTACTGTTTTTTTTTTTTAAGCACAAAACTGTTTTGTTTCCAAAAAAAAACGCGTTCGAAAAATTGCTGTGCAAATACAATGCGAGATAAAAAGTTGTAACTGCCGCCATTGTATTCTCTAGGGTCTTTTCTAAAAAAGCATATATAATGTTTTGGGGTTCTATGTAATTTTCTAGCAAATAAATGATGATTTTTCCATGTAGGAGAGAAATGTCAGAATTGGTCTGGGTGTTCCAGAACGCCTGATGGCGCTCCCTGCATGTTGGGCCTCTGTATGTGGCCACGCTGTGTAAAAGTCTCACACATGGGGTATCGCCATACTCGGGAGGAATAGCAGAATGTGTTTTGGGGTGTAATTTGTGGTATGCATATGCTGTGTGTGAGAAATAACCTAATAATATGAAAAGTTTGTGGAAAAAAAATTAAAATAAAAAAATCTTGATTTTGCAAAGAATTGTGGGGAAAAAATTACAACTTCAAAAAACTCACGATGCCTCTTTCTAAATACCTTGGAATGTCTTCTTTCCAAAAAGGGGTCATTTGGGGGGTATTTGTACTTTTCTGGCAAGTTAGGGTCTCAAGAAATGAGAGAGGCTGTCAGTACATCAGATGTGATCAAATTGATCAATTTTCAGTAATTGGTACCATAGCTTGTAGACCCTATAACTTTCACCCAGACTAAATATTATTCAATTTTTTTTTTGTTACCAAAGATATGTAGCAGTATACATTTTAGGCCAAATTTATGAAGAAAAATTACTTTTTTGCAAACTTTTATAATAGAAATGAAGAAAAATTCATTTTTTTTACAAAATTTACGTTCTTTTTTCATTTATAGCGAAAAAAATAAAAACCGCAGAGGTGATCAAATACCACCAAAAGAAAGCTCTATTTGTGGGAAAAAAATGTTATTGCCATTCAAACTGTGAGAGCACCGAAAGCTGAAAATTGGTCTGGTTATTAAGGGGGTTTAAGTGCCCAGTGGTCAAGTGGTTAAAGGAGGTGTAGGTTTCCCAAACTTTGCCACTTATTTTCATGCTGCGCAAATAGCAAACATTCCCAAATACCATGTAAGCCATGAAATTCCACTATGGGTAGCAATTGAAACCATTGATCACGATCCAATCTCTATACCAAATCTCATTTGGTCCACCTCCTCTAACCACAAAATAATCGACAATAGGATTACTAAAGATACAATCTCTATTTGGGAAAGATTCAAAATGACCCAGGGTTAACAATCCCCACATGTGCCCCTTATATCTTTTATGAGAAACTCAAAGTTTTAACCAGCCCTCACATTTCCCAGAACCTTCACAAGATGGATTTCAGCAGGTCTAACACAATGTTGTGACTTTTTATCACCTGCCTCATTTAAAACATTTTCAGAAATACGTGAAAGTCATAAACTTCCGGCATCAGAAATTTTTCGCTTTTTACAAATTAAAAACTTCTTTGCACCATATTTACAAGATATAAATAAATTGAGTGACATGGCACAGTTTGAACGAATATGTAAACGAGATCCTCATTCAAAAGGACTAATTTCAATACTATATAGCCAACTAAGTACTAAGCTTACCGCAAAATTACCTTCATATGCTGAAAAATCTATATCTATAGATATATATCTATATGCAGTATATATATATATATATATATATATATATATATATATATATTTGGTTTGGAAATAAACTTTTAATACATAAGAAATAAATTATATTGAATCATGGGCTTTCTAAAGAAAACAATACTTTCAGACAATGTGGTTTCTCATTAAAAACTCTGATAGACACATTCAGGAGGTAGGGGGAAAAGGTCACTGCTCGTTTCTTGTGTGTGTGTGTATATTTCAACTTAAGTTATTGAGCTCTGTGAACAAGCACAGGTGCATTATGCTAGCAGCCTTTCAAAATGTATGAAAGGCTAACAGCTGCTCTGGCTGGGCAGAATGAATGAATGGTACTTAAAGGGTCACTAAAAGTTTTTTTTTTTTCTAGCTAAATAGCTTCCTTTACCTTAATGCAGTGCTGTTTTCATGTTCTCATTGTTTATTTTTGCTTTGAAGTTGCTGTAATTCTGCTCTGATCTCCACACTTCCTGCTTGTCTGGCTCCCTATGAAAAATTTCATGGCAGTTTTTCACTGTGGTCTAAGCTGTGTGTCTAAAACTCCTCAGAACCAATCAGATTCATTTTAAAAACAAAACACTGCCCTGGATTTGTTTGTTTTTGTTCTGTGTGTCTTCTGTACTTCACAGAAACATGAAACCAGTTTAAAAAAAAAAGTGAAACTAGAGGCACATTATATGATTGATTTTTATCTATTTTTAATCATTTGTAAAAGGAATCAGTTAACTTTTATGTCTCTATACCCTGTAAACAGTAATTTCAGCATTTTTTTTTCCTTTAGTGACCCTTTAACAGTACTAACAGATGGGCAGTATGCTCCTAGAGACAATTGCCAAAAATGAATTCAGTCTGCATTCCGGACATTTATACCTGGGCACATACTGCCCTAAATATAAACACTAAAAAATGCCTTTTCCAGCCCTGTATAGCCACAGCGGCTATCTCAGAGTTTTACAAGTTTCGAGCAGAGGTACTGGATGGGGCACCTGTGTCCTCCACTAGCACTAAATGCCAGAGCCTCATGCATCAGGTAAAATAACCCCCAGAAAAACAATGACCATCTTCATTCCCTTGAAAGTAGTCTTTAACCACTTAAGGACCGCCTACTGCACATTTACGTCGGCAGAATGGCACGGCTGGGCACATCAACGTATATATACGTTGATTTTAGTACCCAGCCGCGGGTCGCGGGCGCGCGCCCGTGACCCGGTCCGAAGCTCCAGGACCGGGACCGCGGGATTCGCGGACCCAATTGTCGCTGACTACAGCCACACCCCCCTACAGTTGTAAACACAACACATAGGTCACACATCCCCTACAGCGCCACCTGTGGTTAACTCCCAAACTGCAACTGTCATTTCCACAGTAAACAATGCAATTTAAATGCATTTTTTGCTGTGAAAATGACAATTGTCCCAAAAATGTGTCAAAATTGTCCGAAGTGTCCGCCATAATGTCGCAGTCATGAAAAAAATCGCTGATCGCCGCTATTAGTAGTAAAAAAAAAAAAATTAATAAAAATGCAATAAAACTATCCCTTATTTTGTAAACGCTATACATTTTGCGAAAACCAACCGATAAACGCTTATTGCGATTTTTTTTTACCAAAAATACGTAGAAGAATACGTATCGGCCTAAACTGAGGAAAAAAAAATGTTTTTTTATATATTTTTGGGGGATATTTATTATAGCAAAAAGTAAAAAATATTGCATTTTTTTTTAAATTGTCGCTCTATTTTTGTTTATAGCGCAAAAAATAAAAACCGCAGAAGTGATCAAATACCACCAAAAGAAAGCTCTATTTGTGGGGAAAAAAGGACGCCAATTTTGTTTGGGAGCCACGTCGCACGACCGGGCAATTGTCAGTTAAAACGACGCAGTGCCGAATCGCAAAAAGGGGCAAGGTCCTTTACCTGCATTTTGGTCCGGGTCTTAAGTGGTTAAAGACATTGATGTCTAATGTCAGCAAATATATATTGCAGAAGAAGCATGTGTAAGCTGGTTTCACAGTTCTGTGCTGATTTTTGTTTAATGGAGTAAGACATTTCATCTGAGCAACAGATTCTGCACACAGTGTACAAAATTCCCCCAGTAAACACTACAGGGCAATAACTTTAAAAAGAAAGATCAATTATACAATGACTCCTACAGCATGTGGTTTAACCTTTTTAGCTAAAGTATATCTAAACTCAAAACTTTTAGTTTTTTTTCATTTCAGAAATAGTGGAGAAGAGTTAAAATCAATGTACATTTTTTTTTAATCATCTGTGTCCCATTGTGGGGATTTTCCCTCACTTCCTGTCCAATGCACAAACCAGAAGGGCTCTTTTACACAGGCGTTGAGAATAAGCCACTCAAAATCTTTCAAATAGGAAGCAGATGAAGGTTAACACACTTCAGCCTTGGTTATCATCATGGCAAAGCAAAAATACTGCCTGCAGAGTTTGGCTGGCATTGATGCTTTGCAACTTCCTCAATTTGATTCTTTCAAAACGCACTTCAAGCACACCATAAACACACTGTTAGGGCCAAATCACCCCAGTGCTTTTTAGAGCAGCTGTAAAACACAAATCAATGGAAGGACATCTGAAAAATAATTCCCAACATGTCCTATAAACACCATAACGTGTTGCACTAAAATGCTAAATGTATGTCAACGGACATCAAATTGTATGTCAACGGACCTAAAAATATATGTCAAGGGATGTCAGCATGTATTAAAATGTTACTAAAATGGATGGAAATTATCATTTTACCGCAAGTCAGTGTGAATTGGCCCTAAACAAACCTATGAAATTTACAGAGCATTTAAGGTGCAGTTACAAAGATTTCATTTTCCATTTTAGCCTAAATAAATAAATAATTGACAGTTTATTTGAGGATGACGACTTGGACACCTGTACAACACATCCTAAATGTTCATTAACACTATGGGTGCCTAATTGCATGTTAAGGTTGTTCACACCATTGCGAATTGGATGCGGGTTTCCCTGCATCCAATTTGCATGTCAAGAGACTGTGACTGGCTCTCAATGAAGGCGGTCTAAACAGCTCTGGGACGGCTGCAGAGTGAATTGCACAGGAGTCCTTTCAGGAGTCATTACAGGTCAGAATTCAGCCAAAAATTCGGACTGAAATTGGATCTGAAACGGCGAACAGAGATGCTACTCTACATGGCAGTGTGAACCCAGCCTATAGGTTTCTTCAGAAAGAGCCCAACGTTAATCTCTTAAAAGTCTAGGTACACCAGGGGGCTTAGACAACTGTCATCCCAATAATTGTTCCTACTGAAAGTTCCCCCATAATTCCTGCTCTGGTTAAAACTCAAAACTATGCATTCATCCCCCACTTACACTCCCATTGTCATTTGTGAATGAATTTCCCAAGTAAGAACACAGCAATAAAAACCTGCCTATCTTTTAAACCCTCACCACTTTATTAAAAATTGTAAAAATAATAAAAATGATATCCTTTGAGATACTTTAAAGCAGTGTATCTTTCTCGTTGTACAGTACATGGCTGCTAGTAACACCCCTGCAATGTAGCATGTTCAGAACAGGAGACATCTCTTAACAAGGCAAGATAACCTGCACACTCACCTATCCAAACCAAACCCACTTAACATGCCACCTCCTGTTCTGCCATGCCACTGGGATACTTCTGGACAGCTAGTAAGGGAATGGGATGTAAAATATAAATAGAGAAGCTTGTTTTTTTCTTTCTAATCAGGCTGTGACTTGGAACATGTCCCAGAGGTCAGGATCCGATCCTCTGAGCCCTGATACCATTTGTAGTTGTCTCTGCCATTGTAGATTGCTTGAAGGCTGCAGACTTTGTCAGAGATGCGTGAGACACATTTTAAGTCAGCTGCACCGAATAACAAACATTCACCAATTTACCTCATGGGGGTCTGGGAACAAAGCAATTATATGCAAGTGAATTAAATTTATGTTTTCTTGACAATGTACTGAAACAGCACAGTGCTGGAGAAAGTCGTTGATGATTATAACTACTTAACTATGTCACTGTCACGACAGCATCTCCCTAATACCCTTTTCAGAAGGACTCTAGGTTTTCCTTTTACAAAACATCAACAGAGGATATAAAAATGAACTTCCCAGCACTGCTTCTAAATTCACCCTGAAAGGCATTTAAAATCTGTCTTTCCAGACAGGTATTAATCAATGTGCATGTAGTTTGCTTTCCATTATATCCCTATGGAGACGAAATTAGCACACTGCAGCAAGAAGCGAGTGAATAACTTGGTATTTAGTTATTTAACAGATATTTTATGTATCAGTTCCACTGTAGTCTGTGTCCAGGGCCATCTTTAAGGCCGCGTACACACGACCAAATAAATCGGATCAAATCGGTCTGTCAGACCGATTTGATCGGATTTGTTTGCTGGGATTTATTGGTTTGATCGTGTACACATGATCAAACCAAAATCCCCATCGGCAGACAGCGCGGTGACATGGCGGTGACGTTGATGCCGCCACGTCACCGCACCAGGAAGTAAAACACTTCCACGCATGCGTCGAATCCATTCGACGTATGTGCAGGCAGATAAGTCTGCTGATTAGCGTACTAACCAGCAGACATGTCAGACGGACGGGTTCCCAGCAGACAGATTTTAAAGCATGCTTTAAAATCTGTCTGCTGGAAAAATCTGTCTGTCTGCCCGTACACACGATCGAATTTGTCTGCTGAAATGGTCCATCGGACCATTTTCAGCAGATAGATTTGATTGTGTGTACGCGGCCTAAGGCAGGGCAAAAGGGTCAGCTGCCCCGGGCCCTGTCATTGTGGTGGGGCCCAAAGCAGCTGCCTCATACTTGCCAACTATCCCAGTTTAAATTCCCTTGTCCCTTGAAGTTTTAGTCCTGTGCTGTGACCGGATATCTCAGTGTGAAGTGCTGCTACTAATGCTGCTCCAGTTATGCCCTATTGTTTTGTACAGATGACTCACCTGCATACCCTGTGTTTACATGTAAATAACCGTCATCCATATGTAAATAATGGGAGCATTCATGTGTAAATAGCTGAGGCCGGCAGCATTCATATGTAAATAAAGGCGGCATTCATATGTATATCATGCCCCTCTGCACTGAAGAGATGATGTACTATAACCTCTAGCAACCAATCAGTGAGCAGCGGTATTACTGTACAGTAATCTCTAGCAACCAAACAAGAAGAAATGTGCTGTAACCTCTAGCAACTAATGCATAAGCTGTGATATGTGCAATAACCTCTAGCAACCAGTCAGTAAATGGTAATGATATGCTGTACCCTCTGGCAAACAATCACAATCACTGCCTGATCTGATACAGTAAACTGATTTTTAGTCTAGTTGATATCTATTGTATGTCTCAGAGAATTTATTTGCAAAACAGTAACACAGAGAAAGCCACCATAGACCTGAGCTACATGAATTATTTTAAGCAGCTCAGTCATGCTACTGAAAACATTAAAGTCTCCCATATATTTAGGACTTGTGCAAATTGTATTGTAAAATGTATTTTAAGGTACCAAGATCCCACATAAATTATTTAGTAAAGCAATATCATATGACAGTCATGAATGCCTCCCCTGCTTTTTAGCTGGTACTGAGCCATGCATGAGTAGCTCATTGTACATTTATTGCACCTAATCTGTGTCATGGTGATGTGAGTCTCGTGTGAATGAACAGAAGTGATGTCATTGTGGCCCAGACAAAGGGGCTGCACAGACGGAACCCAGAAGAAATACCAGGCAGAGGTGGAAGCTTCTGAAACAGGTTGGAGCAGTGACAGTGCAGCACTCAAGGGCACATTATGACAGGTAAGTCTGCCCTAATGTGCTAATATGCAGTGCATACTAACTATAGGGCAAAAAGCTGCCGGGGGTCTTTTTTTGTTTAAAAATCACAAACATGTCTTAATTACCCGATGCCCTGATTCTCTTCTTCTTAGGGCCCTCACCGACACTCCTGGCCCCTCCCTCCTGCAAAGTGACCCCACAGCAAGCAGCTTGCTATGAAACCAACCAAGCCGAGCTACTGCTCTGTGTGTCCATTGAGACACAGAGCCATGGCTTGGCTCTATCCCCCTGTCTCCTTATTGGCTCACTGACTTTGATTGACAGTAGTGAGAGCCAATAGCACCCACTGCTGTCTTACTCAATAAGGGAGAGGGAGAGTCCAGGACAGCTGAGACTCCAGTGCAACATTGCTGGATTGAGATGGGGCTCAGGTAAGTATTAGGGGGGCTGAGGGGGGCTGCTGCACACAGAAGGTTTTTTATATTAATGCATAGAATGCTTTACAATAAAAAACCTTCTGCCTAGAACCACTTTAAATAAAATAAATGAAAATGTATTACTGCTTTAGGGTAGCACATTCATTACACTCTTCACATTCTACTCATGAATAAATATTACTTTTAACAAACAGGTTTTATGTTTTTAAAGTTCAACTCTGAGAAATGTAAAAATATTTTTGTGATACGGCACTGTGTCACTTTGACAATTGTTCGGCCATGCGACACTATAGCCAAATAAAATTGACATCCTATTTTCCCCACTAATAGAGATTTATTTTGGTGGTATTTGATCATCTCTGGAGTTTTTTTTTTTTTTTGCGCTATAAACAACAGAGCGACAATTTTGAAAAAAACACTATAATTTGTATTTTTTGCTGTAATAATTAGCTCCCAATTAAAAAAAATAAAAAATAAAAACAAATTATTTTCTTCAGTTTAGGCTGATATGTATTCTTCTACATATTTTTGGTAATAAAAATTGCAAAAGGCGTATATTGATTGGTTTGCGCAAAAGTTATAGCATCTACAAAATAGGAGATTTATGGCATTTTTATAATTATTTTGTTTTTTACTAGTAACGGCGGTGATATGAGATTTTTATTGAGACTGCAACATTATGGCGGACATATCAGACACTTTTCACACATTTTTGGGACCATTGGCATTTACACAGCGATCAGCGCTATAAAAATGCACTGATTACTGTGTAAATGTCACTGTCAGGGAGGGGGTTAACACTAGGGGCGATCAAGGGGTTAACTGTGTTCCCTAGTGTGTGTTGTAACTGTGGGGGGAGGTGACTGACTATAGAAGATGGTAAATCATGATTCCTAGCTTGTAGGAACTTACAATCTCTCTCTCCACACAGAAGTGGCATGTGTGTGTCTGCCTCTCGTGCCCACGATCGCACATGGCAAGTTGTCATCACCGCCTGCCATGAGCATTGGCACCCCCACTGTGCAGCGGGCACGTGCGCTTGCTATCCCGCTTAAAGGAGCCGACATACAGCTACGACGGCTTGTGGGATCGTGCTGACCTGCTGCAGTATAATGACGGTAGCTGGTCAGCAAGCGGTTAAAGTCTAGGGGACATAGAAAAGAAGATGTACTTACCAAGTCCTCCAATCCGCCATGCTGCTAGACCAGTCCCCACAGCATCTTCTTCCCCATGCTCAAGTAGTCTAAGGTATTGACATCATCAAGATTAATGCAGAGCCCATAGCCCTGCATTAAACATGATGATGCCAGGGTACATTCCACTGCTAGAATGTGGGGTAGTATTATCTGTCAAAGGAGTATAGGATCAGATAAGTTAAAGTTCAAAAATTCTCTTCAACACTTAACAAGAAGTTAGCCCTTGCACTGTGGGTGCAGTCTCGCTGCAAAAGATAATTTTTAGGTTTCCTGGAGTTGGGTTTTAAAGTTAACTCAAGAGAAAAAATATATATAATTTTAACAGTTTAAACAAGTTTGATGAATGTGGTACCATTAAGGGTTCCCCATATAATGTTGCTTTTCTACTGAAAACCCAAGCGATTTATGGATATAAGTAGTGGAGAAGTGTTTAATGGAGTAGTGATCAGCTAAACAGATGAAACAAATGTACCCTATTGAGAAAACCACACAAGCATGTAGTAGATAATCTTGGATGACCATACAATATGCCAATTTTCTACAATTGAACACAACTACATGTTGCCTGGGTAGGTAACACCATAGTAGTTCTTGAAAATAAATCTGTACCCATTTTAGACGCATGACTGGCCTTAGTATCCCCTATGTAGCTCTTGCTCAAGGTTTTAGGGGCTTACAAAAAGCCACCACGCCACAGTACTTTATATAGTTCATTTTGAACAAGCTGATGTTAAAGACAGTTTATGCATGATTCCCAGTGGGAACTTCTATCAGTAAAGCATGTTTTTCTGCTGGAGTTGGGCTTTAAAGCTGCCTCATACACGGAACACACCAGAGTCTATCTGATTGGCTCTCAGCCGATCAGAGAAAGCAATGTATTCCAGCAAAGAATACAAAGCTTCCTCTAATTGGCTGAATCAGAGAGGCAGGCTAATGATGTCACAACCTCTGGCTCAGCCAATCAGAGGACACTTTGTATTTATTGCTGGAATACATTGCCTTCTCTGATTGGCTGAGTGCTGATTAGATTAGACTCTAGTGTGTTCTGGGTATGAGACAGGAAGTCCCAGCTCCAACCTGGAACACAGTGCAGTATGCTGTACATATCCTCAGCTACATACAGTGTATACCACACATCCAGCAGCCTCACATGTTAGTGAGGGACATAGTTTGTTTGGGCCAGCTTGGCCCAAACAAACTATGTTAAGTGTAGCAAAAGCTGTAGCAAAATGTGTTCCTCTTGTTGGCCTACCTAATGACATTGTGTACTTGCCCCGTTAAGAGGGGTGTACTCATTTTTGTTGCCAGAAGTTTAGACATTAATGGCTGTGTGTTAAGTTATTTTAAGGGGACAGAAAATGTACACTGTTATAAAACATATATGCATTCACTACTTTACATTCACTACTAGCAAAATGTAACTTCAGTGTTGTCACATGTAAAGATATAATAAAATACTTAAAAAAACGTGAGGGGTGTACTAACTTTTGTGAGATAATGTATACACTAAAAAATATAAGTATACACAATGTAAATGATATTTTTCAATAAGATATGATACTCATATAATATTTTGTATGCTTTGAATTTGATACTAGCCCCCACCTAATCAGTCCTGATGAAGCAAATTATTCTTGTGAAACATGTTAACTTACAAGCATGGAGGAATTGTGGACCTGGATATTGCCGATGACACAATATAAAATATTCTTATTTGATGGACGTTATGCATCATACATACAGCTTGGCTCGTTACCTCCATACTTGGGATTGGGTATCTGTTGACCTACTGAATATATATAGGGTGCTACAATGGTTTTATGTATATCTGTTTTTTAACAATTTTGTAATAAATTCTGAAATATTTGATAAAAATTGCTTCATGTTGTGCCTACAAAGTCTGCCATGTTTTTGGAGAAATTAGGAATCTAACTATCAATACAGGGAGATGCAGGAGAACTAATCCTGGCGGCAGCGGGAGGCGTTGCTGCACACAATAGGTGACACATTAATATCTGTATAGACTCCTCAGTGTGTGTTATTATCATCAGCATTATGATAATCACATAACATAGAAAGTGCTGTATGGCTCTAGCACAGTGCTGTATGGCTGTACTGTGTGTTAAAGGTTAGACTTTAGCACAGTACAACCATAAGAAAGTCAGAACCCAACAGCTATGCAACACACTGTGACAGAGCCATACAGCATCTGCTGTGCTGTGTGATTAACATAATGCTGATCATTATAACACAGTAAGATGCTATTTTACACTTGCACAAAAAGAAGTGCAGTGCTATAATAAGTAATATAGAACAAGCATATGAATATCAAGGTCCCCAAATGTGAAAAATATTTCAGGCAAAAATTTGACATTTAATGTCTTTACAATGAATGAAAGTCCTTTATGTCCGAGAATGAATCAAAAATCCATAGAACTAAAATCAACAAAGTGTGAATATCAAATAGTAATGCTATTTATATTCATAATTTGTTGGTTTTGATTATATAGATTTTTGATTCATACTCATTGGTGCCAATATTGAACTTTCATACTGTATATATTTTGCATATATTGAACCTGAATCGTGAATTTTGGGTTGAAATATTGTTCACATTTGGGGACCTTGATATTTATACGCTTATTCTATGTTATTGTATATCACTTGAAGATAACGCTGCAACATGGACGTGCGGTGAGGTCAGTGGCTGGTAAAGCACTGGCTAGTATCAGAGCCACATACACACAAGTTACATATGCCAAGAACATTAGAGCAAGAGGAATAATTCTAGCACTAGACCTCCTCTGTACCTCTGAACATGTAATCTGTAAAAAAAAAAAAAAAAAATGAATTGTCATCTATGCAGATTTTTAAGTACAGAAGTTTGGAGCCATTCCACGAGAGTGCACAATTTTAAAGCGTGACATGTTATGCATCTATTTACTTGGCGTAACATCATCTTTCACATTGTACAAAAAAACGGGGTAACTTTGTTTTTAAATTTCCATTTATTTCCCCCAAAGTAATTGTTCTAAAAATTGCTGCGCAAGTACCATATAGCATAAAAAGTTTATTCCCTAGGGTCTTTGCTAAGGTATTAATAATGTTTGGGGATTCTGAGTAATTTTCTAGCAAAAAAAATATGATTTGTGAGAGAATTGGCCTGTGTGGCAAATGGTTAATTACCATAAGTAAGTAATATACAAATAAATATTATATATTGTTTTTGAGGTAATTTACTATATTTAAAAAAAACTGTACTCAAGCAGGTGGCTTAGCAGACAAATTACTTTAGTTTGAAGTTCAAACCAGTCATTTCACAGTAAATAGAAAAATAATACATTAATAAATAATAAATTATTATGTTTTAACATATAGCATAATGTTATATGATTTAGCTTGATTAAAGCAGTACCTTTTCAGCAGCAGAAGATTCTCATTCTCCCTCTTAAGGCTTCATTTCCATGGACGTTTTTACAGCCACTTTTCTGAGCGTTTTTTTTTGCAGCTTAAAAACAGCTCTCTATGTTAGTCTATGGCCTGATGCCCACCATGACGTTTTTGAGCTGTAGATGGCTGAGCCGTTTTTAAGCTTCAAAAAAAAAAAAACAGGACCAGTGCGTTCTGAAGCTCCAGCAATAGAGCTGTAAAAACGTCATACATTAGAAAAGCTCAAAAACTTGCAAAACGAGGCGTTTTTAAGCTGTAAAAAAAGCTAAAAAAGTGGCTGTAAAAACGTCCATGGAAAAAAAAAAACGCCTAACTGTGTAAGAAAAATGTGGGATTATGGGTAAATCCTTTAGCCATAAACCCATGCTTTATCCTTCTAGTGAAGAGTGCTGGGCTGGAAGGAAGCATTTGTCTTTTAGACACATGCCCCTTCTATGAAACTCCACTGCAGTATTTTTATTGTACAGCTTATTCCAGGGGTCCTCAAACTATGGCCCTCCAGTTGTTCAGGAACTACATTTCCCATCATGCTCAGTCATGTCTGTAAATGTCAAAGTTTCACAATGCCTCATGGGATTTGTAGTTCCGCAACAGCTGGAGGGCCGTAGTTTGAGGATGCCTGGCTTATTCCAATGGTGCTTTACCATTGGTCCAAGGCTCCAAGCTGTCCATTGAGTTCAGTGCTTCTGAAAAGAAGTGAGAGGCCCAGTGAGCTCATCCTCTCAGTCTGCTGCAAACAGAGTGTGTCAGCTTTTATTTAAACTGGCCGCTCTGCATGTAGCTTCTGACAGGGTGCACAAGAAGCCCCATATCTCTCTGGAATTGTAGGTGGCAGGAGCCCCAAATTGTGAACAGTGGCGGGGTAGAACTTTAGCTATCTTCTCCCCAAGTTCCCCAGTTTGCCGATCTACGACCCTCAAAGCTCAATCGTTTTTTATTTTTGTTTATATATTCATGTCAGGTGACTCCTCTAAATGCATGTCCTTGTGCTGCATTCTGTTTCAAGGTGGGGTCAGGGGAGGGGCCAGGGGAGGAGTCAAAGAAGGGGTCAAAGGGGGCCCCTTTAGGTAGGCTGTAAGGGGGCTCATGATTTCTTACAGTGGCCCTGGGTGCCATGTAGTCTGAACAATACCCCAAAAGCACGTTCTCAAAAGCATTGGCACTGCACTGTTAAAAGTGCTATGTGCATCTTTCGGTGTGTTACATTACAATGAAAAATTTCACAATTCCACATTTAAATGATCAACCTAATATTAAAGTTAACAGCCATTCATGTGGGAAATACTTGGTTTGGGCTCATTGGATTAGCAAAACAAACATACTTTGCCATAATTAATTTAACAAAAAAATGTTTCTTCTTTAGAATAACAATCGTTCAGTTGGAGGAATTAATAATGTAAGTAGTCTTAGAAATGAAATTCAAAGATCTCCCAGGGGCCACATTAGGCAAACACCAATGCGTGTACAATGGTGGCAATGAACTTGACACATTTAGCAATTTTTCACTGTAAGAACATTGCACTAATTAAGTGTGTAATTAAAAACAGCATTAAAAGTAAATGTATGGTGTTTGTTAACAGATAGCTGTCAAGTCTCCTTACAGAGGGTGTTTGTACAACTGGCGAAACACATTTAAAACAAAGAATATCATTTTGTATAAGAGATAATTAGTTTTGCGCAATCAAAAGCTCACATCTCAGAGAAAAGGAGT
Source organism: Rana kukunoris (assembly GCA_029574335.1). NCBI lineage: Eukaryota > Metazoa > Chordata > Amphibia > Anura > Ranidae > Rana > Rana kukunoris. The sequence goes on from CM056056.1 coordinate 128,597,148, forward strand.
AAAATCAGTTATGTTATAATGGGTTACCACATTTGATCATCTGTACAACCACTGGCATATGCTGCCATCTTTCATGTGTTTCCCAAAATACAGAATATAGGCCACCGGTAATTTCTCTGCCCATTAATGAAAGTTGGCATGGCTCAGGATTTACTGCAGTATATTCTGGTCACAGGCATCAGAAGCAGTGTGCTGAAATATGAAAATCAGAGGGGCCAAAGTTTTGTAGACACCTGGCCATCACACCTATATGGCTAGATATTATATTATTGGCAAATATGTTTATAATACAGTAGCAGTTCAAGGATTTATCCCAGTTAGATTGTTATAGTTCTCAGTAGAGACCAAAGTATGCTGGAGAGTAGCCTAACCTAGATAAAAATGTGGGGTGTCAGCTGTGCTTAAAGTGGAGTTCCACCCAAAAATGGAATTTCCACTTATATGCTTCCTCCTCCCTCTGGTGTCACATTTGGCACCTTTCAGGGGGGAACAGGAACCAGTTTTTGATGGGTCCCTTCCCCACTTCCTGGAGACGGGCTGCAGCCCAATCTCCCAGGAAGTTGACCCCCCTCCTCCTTCCCCCCGCTGCTGGGCCTATTAGAAAGTGCAGCATGTTTCATGCATGCATAGTAGGGAGCCAGCAGTAAAGCTGATAGGCTGTGGTGCCGACATCACAAGCTCCCTGGACAGGTAGGTGCCCTAGTATTTAAAGTCAGCAGCTACAGTATCTGTAGCTGCTGACTTTTTTTTTTTCCACCCAGGCTGGACCTCATCTTTAAAGTATATCTAACCCAAGAATGAAAATGTAATATATAGGAATGTCTATAAAAGGAGGACTTCTGTGCTAATATAAAAAAAAAATATATATATAATATATAGGAACCTTCCTGTTTCACAGATCTGGTGGTTGCATTTGTCAGTTTTTTCTGGCTATTTATGTTGTACATAACCTAATTTCTGGTAGGACTTTTTTGTTTGGAGTTGTCCACCCTAACTATCCATATCCATCTTGCAGCATTGCATAGAGACCAGATTATTGAGGGTGGATGACACTTGCTTAAGGATCACGATGGCAGAATCACACTGAACACTAGCATTCTCAGTATCAACCAGTGGGTTATCAGAGCATGGACATAGTCCTTGAGGTTGCTAATTAATTAATACTGTTGTAATTTGCAGAAAGAGGAGACACAATATCGGAGGCCTCTAATTGATAGGACTACTGTGACGACTGTGAATTAATGATTGGTTTTCCCACTAGAGATCTAGCTAAAGGCATTTTTGCCCATTTGCTACATTACTTGTTTTTAACATCTTGACAACACTGTAGTAACCCAGAGCGCACTGCTCCCTGAACTTATAATTGTTATTTGGTTTTCAAGCTTGGTAAATGGTGTTTTCCTTGAAGTTAGTGAAAATGTTTTAAGAATTCTGTGCATACACCCATTCTTTCCTAAGTCTACTGTCAACTGAACTGCTCATGGCTACTTCTACTAGCAGAACCTCAGGTTGGGGAACTTCTAGCAGTCATTTAGTTCTGTATACCTAGGGCTTCCATGAATGTGCAGAACCCCATGGCAAGCTGTGAATTCTAAAGATGCAAAGGGTTAAAAGGATACACATTTAAGAAAATCACACATGGAGAAATTGAGAAAATGAAGGCTGAATAGCAAATATGTTAAAACAAAAAAAAACTTGAACATTATTTACTCACTACTCTTCTATAAATAAATCCACTAAGTAATATATCAATCTGATGTGTTTTCATAAGAAAAGAGTAAAAAAACATTTAGTATGCATATTTCTTTAGTCTCATATCCCTTATATAATAGGAATATATTTCTAAAGTGAATTGTTCATCCGCACTGAACAATTATGGAATAAAAGGAAAGATCAGTGCAAATGATTAACCACAATAAAAATTCCAGTCTAATGATTTTTTTAAATTATTTTTGTAATTTAGTCTTTTCATATTTTTTTGTTTTCATTTTTTTGTGGCTGCTGTTGAATTACAAGTAAAAACATGAATTTAAAATAAGTATTGTAGCAGTATTTTAATTATAAGATTGAGACTACACAGACTTTAATTAAAAGCAGAAATCATGCAAGTGCGGTAACTGAAGAGCTGTATCTAAAAAAAAAAATATTCAGGCTAAGAATTAAATATTGTTATTCTATGATGTGCTCAAACATGCTCAATCTCTATTCCAGAAGGTTTTAGATGGGCAAGAAGTCCAGAAGTAAACATCAACTGGTTGCATCACACAATGGGCCAGATTCACAAAAGAATTACGCCGGTGTATCTACAGATACACCGGCGTAATTTGAATATCCCACCGGCGTATCATTGTTTTGTTATTCACAAAACAAGATACGCCGGAATTACGCTAGGATCCGACTGGCGTAAGTCACTTACACCGTCGGATCCTAAATGCAATAATATGCCGGCCGCTAGGTGGCGTTTAGGTCGATTTCTGCGCCGAATATGCAAATGAGCCGATACACCGATTTCCGAACGTTTTTGCACCGCGTCGACGTAGTTTACGTAGTTTCCGTAAGCGCAAGGTTACCCCTGCTATATGAGGGGTAACCTTATGTCAGTCCGCCGTATGTAATGTTAAGTATGGATGTCGGGACAGCGTCGTGTTTTTCCGTCGCTTACGTCGTTTGCGTAATAGGCCTGTACGTTAATTACGTTGCCGTCGTAATCGCTGTATTTGCGGCATACGATGGAGCATGCGCAGTGGCCTACGTTTAAGGCCGGCGCATGCGCAGTTCGTTCGGCACGGGGGCGTGCTTAAATACAAGCCGCCCCCTTTGAATTACGCGGCCTTACTCCGGGCCATTTACACTACACCGCCGCAAATTACGGAGCAAGTGCTTGGAGAATACGGCACTTGCTCCTGTAAATTGCGGCGGCGTAGTGTAAATAGCTTACGCGACACCGCCACAGGATGTACCTGAATCTAACCCAATGTTTTTTGTATGTGCTGCAGGAACATTAACATTGTAAAGCAACACTTCAGTCAAAGTAAAATTGTTAAAAATCTATTTTTAGTTGTGAGATGCATGTGACTGAGTTCAAAATCAGTTTACTGGTGCAGCAAACTGGCTTTAAAGCTAACCTGAACTTGCAGCTTAAAATGGCAAAAAACATTCCAGATGCGACAAAACAAAAAGTGTGCAAAGACTTATGCCTTGTACACACAATTGGAATTTCTGATGAAAAAAGTGTGGGCCTCGTCTGACTTTTTTCTGTCGGAGTTTAGAAATACAACATGTTTTATTTTTTCCGATGGACATTCCGATCGTCTGTGTGGAACTCTGATGGAGAAAAAAACATGCATGCTCAGAATCAAGTCGACACATGCTCGGAAGCATTGAACTTAATTTTTCTCGGCTTGTCATAGTGTTTTACGTCACCGCGTTTTAGACGGTTGGAATTTTGTCTGACATTGTGTATGCAAGACAGCTTGAACGGAATTCAGACGGAAAATTACATCAGATTTTATCCCATCGGAAATTCTGATCATGTGTACAGGGCATTAAAGTTTGTTTTCTTTAGAAAGCAGCCACATACTGAATAGAAAAACAGATCCTATTCTAGCATGCCAAAGATAAACTGTTGCTCTGTGTATGGAAGCATGCATCTCTTTGTCAAGGGCCAACATGATCCCCTCTGCTAAGTTGGCGCTAGGAGTCTCTAACAGAGAACTTGAGATTTGCTGATTGAGACCTTTTACACAGAGAGCAAAATCGTTTTATATAGTTACATAATTAGTCTAGTTGAAAAATGACACAAGTCCATCTAGTTCAACCAATAAAAAGGGAAGAGTACAATCCTATATACACTTTCCTATACACACAATTGATCCAGAGCAAGGCAAAAAAACAGCAAAGTATGCTCCAATTTTTTTCCAGAACGTGAAAAAGACCTCCCTGATCTCCCAAGAGACAATTGAATAATCCCTGGATCTACGTTACCTATAAATGTTAGTATATAGTTATATTATGTACATTTAGGAAAGAATCAAGGCCTTTTTTTAAAAAGCAATCTACTGAGCTGGCCAGTACAAGCTCTTGAGGTAGTCTATTCCACATTTTCACAGCTCTTACTGTAAAGAAACCTTTTTGTAATTGAAGATGAAATCTCTTTTTCTCCAAACATAAAGAGAGTGTTCCCTTGTCCGATGTATAGCCTCGTACACACGCTGGCAGAGCTTTCTTGCCGAGTAAACCAAGCGTGTGTATGAAGCTTTCCGGTTTGCATGCCCCGTAGCTTCCACGGCATAGGTAGGGTGAAGCAAGATGGTGGCGACGGCATTGAATGCGACGAGCGCATGCTCGTTTTATGCGAGGACGTCACCGCATTCTTACCTTTCAAAAGAACCACTGAGGACTGTGTGTACACTCGGGCGGCAAGAGATTCTTACCAAGAATCTCGTCAGGAAAAACAATGTTTTTTTTCCTGATGAGATTCTGGCCCGTGTGTACGAGGCCTATAACTCATCACCAAGTTTACTATATGGACCACTTATGTATTTGTACATGTTGATTATATCCCCTCTTAAGCTCCTCTTCTCATGAGAGAATAAATTCAGTTCCTCTAATCTTTCCTCATAGCTGAGCTCCGCCATGCATCTTATCAGTTTGGTTGCTCTTCTCTGCGCCCTCTAGTTTCCTGATATCCTTTTTGTGATTTGGTCCCCAAAACTGAACTGCATGTTTCAGATGAGGTCTTACTAACGATTTGTACAGGGGCAAAATTATATCTCTCTCTGGAGTCAATAGCTCTCTTAATACAAAAAAGGACTTTGCCCGCTTTGGAAACGCAAATTGGCATTGCATGCTAGTATTAAACCTATGATCTACCAAAACATCCAGATATTTCTCCATTGATTCCCTCAGTTGTACTCCCCCTAGTATGTATAATGTGTGCATATTCTTAGACCCCCATTGCATAACTTTACATTTAACAATAATAAACAGCATTTGCCACATAGTTGTCCAATTAAGCAGTGCATTGAGGTTGGCTTGGAAGTTTTATGCCGCATGCTGGCAAGAGACAGGCTTTTCTACATTGCATGTGGCTGAAATATGAAAAGAACAAAATGTACGCCTTTTGCATATCTTTTGTTTTGATACACCTGCAATATATTACGCAGATTTAAACTTAAAAATTATTGGGCTTTAATACCTCTTGCAGTCCACTTACAGAGAAGAAATCTTTCCTGAAGAAAATGCATTCAAATATGAAAAAAAAATGTATGTCTAAAGCTATTGCAATATTTTTTTGTCTGAATTTTCATTCAATAACTAATAGTAGCCCATGTTGCTGTTGCCATATAAACAACTGGTTCTAATGCTGCTACAGAGGAATAAAAATGTTTGACTTTTCTGGGAAGATTTAGTAGAAAAGATAAGTCAGATGCTTGCTCAACAAACTGTAATTTTTCAATTTTCCTGACAATACACTCAACTTGATCTGTAAGAAATTCCAATTGACAGAATTCATGAGCAGTGAGCAGCAAATGGTTGGGAAACCAGGGGATTTAAAAAATGCATATTATTCTCCTAAACAGATGCATGACCTCTCCATTCTAGAAAAATCATAAGATTCATATTAACGATTGTCTTGATTTCCGAACAGTACATTTCGACAAATTGGACAAAGCTAAAAATAAATATTTATTTAGCCAAAAATGGATAAATTGGCAATTCAATATGCATTAATACTAGTTGTTAATAGGACAAGTTTGCCATGGAAAAAAGTTGTATGATTACATTTTAATCCAGAAATAAGTGTAGCGGCCTGCTACTTTTATAGCTGGTGCTGCCTTAAATTTAGAGAGTCGTCAGAGATTTAACTACCTCTGACTGTATTGTTTTGCCAAATTTGGGCTTCTGTTCCAGCTGTGGCTTTACTGTGATTGATCACTATTGTTGTCTGGGGTGTTGGTACCACCCCAGGCCAAGGGTGTCAGCAGTGGAGTCAGGGTGTATTGGGTGTTTTTCCTCAGCAGCCAATCAGTGGGAGTTGATTGCATTGCTGTGCATGCTGGGGGAGAGTACTTAAGGGACAGATGTCATTAGTTCTGTGGTGTGGTGGTGTGTTCCTGGTCAGTCATCCCACCACCCCCCGTGAGTGGCCCTCCTGGCCGGGTGTGCGTGTTTAAGTGTTCCTGGCTTTCAGGACCACGTTGGTCAGAAGCTGTGATCTACCAAGTAGGCCCAGAAGTTAGGCTGGGTCTATGCTTGCGGAGTGGTCCTGTGCTGTCTGTCCTAGAGGGAGGAAGCTATTTGATGAAGCACCTATTCTGGAGAGCACCGAGCAGAAGGCTGGTACAGGAGAGGCCTTGAACTTCATTGAAGGATGCACTAATACTGAGAGGCCAAGTGAAGGTCGCCTGTCAGTTCTGAGTTCACAAGAACCTGTTTCAAGTAGAGATCCAGATGCTTAATCCTATGATGAGAGGATTCTGGACCAAATATATCTCCACCTTTGGAAAGGTCTGCGGAAGAAACTTTACCAATTACCCTGTGACACGCTGGCTAGGTTAGTGAGAGAGGCCTATCCAGGTGCACAATACCCACTCTGGCTAGAGTGGCAATGAAGGCTGCATGGCTGGGAGCAGGAGTGCTTCTGATCAAAAGTTTTAAAACTGAACCTACTACCTATGACCCTTCCACCTCTTCAACTGCTACTTGTATTCTTTTACCACATTTGGTAAATAAAGCATAGAAATAGAGACGCAACATGTGGACATTGAACTTTTTTTCAGCTCTCATCAGGTACCCTGGACGGCGAAGTAATAAAGCATGGGTCTCCAAACTGCGGCCCGAGGGCCAGATGTGGCCCTTTGCTAGCCTTTATCTAGCCCTTGGGGCACTATTCCCCCCCTCTGACACCAACAAAGGGGCAATATTTCTTCCAGCGATACCAATGATGGGATACTATTTCTCCTAATAATAGGGGCACTACTTCTCCTCCTCCTGACCACCAATGCTGAGGTCATATTTATTCTTACTGATGTTGGGCCCGGGACATTTCCTGCTCCCTGCTGGCCACAATCCAGCCCTCTTAAAGTCTGAAGGACAATAAGCTGGTCCTTTGTTTGAAAACTATGGATACCCCTGGAATAGAGGTAACATGCCACCCGAAACAAACCAGAAGCTCCTTTGGGGGTAGTGTTACATAAGTAATTACTAGGTGTAGTTCAAAAATGTTGGAGAAGCAATTTTTCACAGCAAGATTGATCACCATTGGATTTTCAAGCATATTATGCAAATAATGTTTGTCAAAAGTTTGGACATTTTCTATGATTATTTGTTAAGGTAATGTTACCAACAAATGAGTGTCTGAATTAGGGGCAGGTGGTTCCTAAGGGAACAACAGCCATGAATCTGTCATCCCACCCCCCCCCCAAAAAAATAGTTCTCCCACCCCCCCCCCCCAAAAAAAATAGTTCTATTTGCTCTTGTGTAAGACATTTATTGTTCTTGGGTTTAGGTAAAACTTAGAACTTGTTTACACCTTCAGAATCACACAAAGCAGTACAAAATAGCCTCTCTTTTATTTTGCAAATAACTATTTCAACAAATAATTTTTTCTTTGTTTTTTTTTCTCCAAACTAGTGTCTACTGTTTGGGCAGCAGCTTACTCTTGGCACATACTCCAATTCCCATAGTGAACGTTTCTGCATTTAATAACAATTCAATGGACAGTTATAGATTGTTACTGAGTTGTGAATTTCTCCAACTGTAAATGACTGGCTAAGAATAACCTCCTCCTACAGACTCGTAGTATGTTGCCAATGCGGAAGCAACTATCATGCAATCAAGGGACTACAAATCTCGCTGGACAGAGGCCTGCTACTTTTAGACAGGATTCATACACTAAGCATAAATGCTTTTTTTTTATGAGTTTTTATGTGCACATCCACATATTTTGTTTATATAAAACAGAAATTTAGATGCACCTGTACTGTGAAATTGCAGCACTACATGTATCTGGATACAAAAATATTAACTACAGTATAAAATAAAAACAGTGCACAAAACCATGTGAATACCAGTCTGTGACTGAATATGTGCACATACTAGTGCTTTGGAAATCAAGCATTCGGTGCTCCCAATTTTAAAGAAGAAATGTACACATAAATTGATAAAAATAATGTTCTTTAGAAAGGAACATACATTTCACATTAACCATTTGCCGACCAGCCACCGCAACAGGGCGGCTCTATTGTGTGACTCGCCGTACCGGTACGGCACTCCATGTAATAGATACAGTGGATGTGCGTAGGGCGCCAGAGACTGATGTGCGTGTGCGGTGGCCGAGGCCACCCGCAATCGCTCTACAGAGAGGCAGAACGGGGGTCTGCCAGTGTAAACAAAGCAGATCCCCATTCTGTCAGGGCAGTGCAGTGTGATTGCCTGTTCCTAGTGATTAGGAGCAGCGATCTTTCTGTACTCCCAGTCAGTCCACTCACCCCACAGTTAGAAACACCTTCCTAGAAAACACCTAACCACTTGATCGCCCCTATTGTTAACCCATTCCCTGCCAGTGTCATTTATACAATAATCAGTGCATGTTTATAACACGGATCGCTGTACAAATGTCACTGGTCCCAAAAAAGAGTAAAAAGTGTCTGACCCCTCTGCCGCAATGTTGCAGTCCCGCTAAAAATCGCTGATCATTGCCATTACTAGGGGAAAAAAATATTATAAAAATGTCATGAATCTATCTAATTTCATAAACCTGGAGCTCCTCTTTAAAATGTTTCTCCTCTCCCCCCAGACTAACAGTTAACCCTTGCAGTGCAGGTTCAGCCCCACTTTTATAGATCATTTTCAAGTTCAGCTACAGTCTCTACTCATATGAACCCTTTAACAAACAAAAGTATTTGAATTGTTTACCATCTGTTTGCCTGAAGTTTGTCTTTACTACACTTACAGGGCAGAGATATGAACTGGCCTATATTTTCTGTGGTACGTGCCTAAATTATGCCACTAGGTCCTGCTTAGATGTAAACGGACCCTTACATCATGAGTCAATTAGCAGCACACACACCCCAGGCCTCAAATATATAAATAAATATATAAGTCTTCTATTGCAGCTCCATCACAAACCCACATTAACCAGCCTAGTCTACATTATATCACAAGTAAGTCTTTAGAGTGGATGCTTAAGAAAGAAAAACGACTGTATTTCCATTTCTTCTACCTTATTTTAAATTCAAAATATGCTGCAGCCACATCATTTATTCATATTTCCATTTATAAATCCACACAGAAAGATATCTAATTATCATTTTTATGTAGTACAGAAAGCTGAAGAGACCATGTATAAAAGTCATAAACATTGCTGAAAACGGCACAGAGAGCAGACATAAGCAGCACATCAAGAAAAACAAGAAAAAAAAAATGTCAAAAACATTTCCCTCAGAGAGGGTCAGCAATGGAGTAACATATGAAGCAGACAAATAGGAAGATCATTTTTTTCATGCTGCAATGGTCTCACACTTAAGATTAAAGGAAATGATTGCCAAAATACAAGATATTGCTTTTCCTCGGCAAGATTTCATCATCTGCAGTTGTGTATGTAAAATGTTTAATACCTCGACAAAAATGTGGAAATGTGAAATTACGTTTTTTTTTTTCCTACTGGATGTCATCTTAGTCAGTAATAGCTCTTATGAAAAACAGTGCTATTTCTTAGAAAAACAAATCAATATATTGGTGAGATGCTTGATATTTTCAAATAGAAGCCTTGACATGTTGGTGCTTCCACACACCATCCTTGCATATGCTGCGAAGAGAAAGGCCCCCTCTGGGTACTAGCTTAAAACCTGGACGTTATGGGACCCTCTCAATACACTGAGTACATGTTTAATTCCTGCACTGCTACCATTTCCTTCCTGTAAAGGTATATCTACAGCACCGTTCCCTAGTAGTTTACAGACTATGGCTGACAGCTCTCCTGCTACCGGTCTTGGATTTAGGTATACTTTAAAATGGTTGTAACCATTAAAAAAAAAAAAAAGATAGCATTCCTTTAAGACATGATCGACAACACAGTGCTTGTGCAGTGTAATTTGTCCCTTTCCGTATTGTAATATATCTGGTTGATTCTGCCTGTTCCTGTGTTCCCCTGTCTGTATGTCCTGATCAGGGTAATCATGGCTGCTGAGCCATGATACGGTCATCCTTGATTACTCATTAATTTTTACACTTTACAAAGCCTAAACATACTGTAGTTCTGGAAAGCAAATACATGATAAGCCAAGCTTTAATAATAAAAACAACTTTACACTTATTGAGTCCACCAGTCAAAAGTCAACTGATGTTTGTTCTCCAGATACAAACCCTTGTCCTGTAAGTGTTTGTACAAATCTATACACAGAGGGAAACATATTTTTCAAATAATCTATCACTGTATTCATTTTAATATATTTGAAAGTACACTGGCTGAATTTATCTCATCTGAGATGAGGAAAAACCTAAATGCTAATCCCCCATTTTCAATAGGGATTTGTAGCCTGTCTCATTTTTGAAGACAATTAGTGGTGTGATTATTTCGAGATTGCATTGGGATTGGACTGCTCACAGAAGGCACTACTTAATACCATTTACAGGTGAAGCTCACTGATGTATTTGCTTTAGCAGTTATGATATTTGTAAAAGACATGAAAACATACGTACACAAATCTCAAGACAGAGATGACACGAGCACAAGGTGCGAAAAGTACACGTCTGCCTGAAAGCAAAATAAAATACAAAAGAAAAACATATTTTCCTTAGCTGGGAAAGCACATGATTAAGTGCCAAAAAATGACATTTGCCATTGGCATATTTTAGTACCTGATATTAAGACATATACATATGCATCAACATGGGATAGCCATATATTATATCTATTGCAATTTTTAAAAGTATCTAAAGCCAACACTTGTGTATTGGCCAAAGTTTTGTATTGGCCCTCAATTTTGAAAGACCCCCCTCATGTATTTTTATGTGATTGGGACAGGAAGGGAAGGGAAATCTCCCCCCACACAATACAGCGTGAAAAAATACTTTAAATATTAATGTTTTAAAACATTGGCTTTACATACAATGTAAGAGGCCACACTAATTATTTTTATGTAGAACTAAGGCCTGGTTCACATACATTCTTTTTTTTAGTGCATTTTCAGTTTTACACTACTACTCAGAAACACATTACTACAGTCCATTTAACTTAGTTTCCAATGGATGTAGTTCACATATGTCCATTTTATGAAAAGGGCACCTGGAATATGCAAACTGCAACCTGCATAAAGGTGAATCAGGGATAGGTATAAGCCGAACAACCAAACCCCCCCCCCCAGTTCGGTTCGCAGCAGAACACGTGTACAGGCAAAACAATTGTTCAAACACGCAAACACTGTTAAAGTCTATGGGACACTTATATAAAAAATAAAAAGTGCTCATTTTAAAGGTTAATATGCAAGTTATTGTCATAAAAAGTGTTTGGGGACCTGGGACCTGCCCCAGGGACATGTATCAATGCAAAACAAGTTTTAAAAATTGCATTTTTTTTTCGGGAGCAGTGATTTTTAAGAATGCTTAAAGGTAAACAATAAAAATAAAATATTCCTGTAAAGTAGTATGCCTGTAAAGTGGAGCATGTTTTCTTTGTTTAGAACAGTCCCTGCACAAAATGACGTCTCTAAAGAAAAAAAAGTAATTTAAAACTACTTGTGGCTATAATTAATTGTTGGGTCCCAGCAATACAGATAAAAGTAATTGAAAAAAAATGGCATTGGTTCCCCCCAGTCCATTACCAGGCCCTTTGGGTCTGGTATGAATTATACAGGGAACCCCAAACCAAAATAAAAAAAAAATGTGTGGGGGTCCCCCCAAATTCCATACCAGGCCCGTCAGGTCTGGTATGGATATTAAGGGGAACCCTACGCCAATTTTTTTTTTTAAATGGCGTAGGGGTCCCTCTCAAAAGCCATACCAGATCCTTATCTAAACACACAACCTGGCAGGCCACAGGAAAAGAGGGGAGGAAGAGAGAGCGCCCCCTCCTGAACCATACCAAGCCATATGCCCATGGGGAGGATGTCCCTATGTCGATGGGGGACAAGGGTCTCATCCCGACAAACCTTTACCGGTGGTTATGGGGGTCTGCCTATTGGAATCTGAAAGCCCCCTTTAACAAGGGGGACCCCCATATTCTGGCCCCCATGTGAATTGGTAACAGGGTACATTGTACCCCTACCATTTCACAAAAAAAGTGTAAAAAAGTGTAAAAAACATGGTATTCCATAGTGATGTAAATCCATTCTTGATCTCCACCTGAAGGGCCTGGTATGAAATTTGAGGGGACCCCCACGCATTTTTTTTTAAATTTTAGTTCAGGGTTCACCTTAATATTCATACCAGATCAAAAGGGCATTGTAATGGACTGGGGGGGAACCCATGCCGTTTTTTTTCAACGACTTTTATCTGCATTGCCAGGACTGGACAATTCCTTATAGCTGCGAGTAATTTTGAATGACTTTTTTTTCCTTTAGAAATGTGATTTTGTGTAGGGACTGTTCTAAACACAGAAAACATGCGCTACTTTACAGGCAAACTATAGACACCCCCCAGGTACAAAATTTAAAGGAATATTTCACTTTTATTGTTTCACTTTAAGCATTATTAAAATCACTGTTCCTGAAAAAAACGGCCAGTTTTAAAACTCTTTTTTGATTTGATATATGTCCCCTGGGGCAGGACTCAGGTCCCCAAACACTTTTTAATGACAATAACTTGCATATTAACCTTTAAAATTAGCCCTTTTTGATTTCTCCCATAGACTTTTAAAGGGTGTTCCGCGACATTCGAATTTGCCGCGAACACCCCAAATTGTTCGCTATTTGGTGAACAGGCAAGCGACCGATGTTCGAGTCGAACTTATGTTCAATTTGAACATCAGGCTCATCCCTAATAAGGGAAACTCATAAGTTTTGTAACCATAAATGTCTTTCATTGATGTGATAACTGTGATGGTTTAAACATGTAATTGCAAATGGATGTATATTGTGTATACATATATTGTGTATACATAGTGTATAAGACAGTCATGATCCCTATACTGTGATAAAGGAAAATAAGTGCGCTGATTAAATATAAAAATGTTATACAGTTTGACAAATCATTTATTTGTTTACCAAGTAGCAGCTTTAAATCTAATTTTTTTCTTTTTGGCGCGGAACATTCCACCATTATCCATGATCCCTATACTGTCATAATATTGGTGGTCACTCTTGCAAGGCGAATGTAGATAAGGCATTGTCTGAGGATGGCTCCCAGGTTGCAGCCCTACGCCAGAAAAATCTGGTCACCTTAACTGTTAAGAGTGCTTTATAAATAGGACTGCCTATTGCCCTTTTACTTAAATAAAGATAAGACCATATTGTGGAGCCATTACTGCAGAAAAAAAAAAGTATGTATTAAGTGTTACCAACAGGGATAAAAGTAGAAGGTCAAAATTACATGCAATAAAATGCTTTGCATTATTAGCACTGAAAAAAATTACAAACATCTCTACAACAAAATCAAATGATCCCATTGTTAAGAGATGGGGAAATTCTGCTTCAGTTGACTGTGGTAGACCATAACACCTATATAAAAACAAAACTTTTTTTTAGTTTTGGATATAATAGGAAGGAGCTAAAGAATTTATAAACCCTAACAAAGAGCTTCTTAATTTTATGCTTGTGTATGTGTTTAATGTTTCAAAAATCTATTTTGCTATATGTGTTCCTTTATGTCAGAAACTCAGCTGTCTTGTGTACATTTCCCATATCAAGAAGTTGAATTAACCCTCCTAGTTCTAATTGTGTACTGTGCAGAACAACAGGTGTTTATGTTGTGAATGTAGCACCCACTAGTGTGCAATTAGTGTTGGTAAATGTATTTTGTGACTCATGATAGTTGTGTGAGAGTGTAATTGGGTTGGGTTACTCTAGGTCAGGCTGGGGGGCTCTACAGGGCAGGTCTCTGGTACCTCCCCCTGGTTCTAGAAGCTTAGATAAGCTTCTGAAAGTTAGTGGGTGGAGGCCAGGAAGTCCCAATCTGCATACTTGAGAGAATCTGGCCAATTCCAAGACAGAAGGCTCTGGCAGGGTGGCTGGATGAGCCCATAAATATTGGGGTCTAGCCAGCAGTGGAGTGGGGAAGATGGAGTTCTGAGGTTGCTGTTATGAGACGTAGGAGGGGACCCTGGTGCTAGGGGGCTCTGCCGCAAGGCTGGAGTTAAGGAAAGGAAGGAGAGGAAGCCTGAGGGACCTTTGGTTCTTGTGCAGAGGACATTCTGTCTGGCATGGGAGAAGCTGGACAGTAGGAGGTCTGAACAAAGTATTGTCCATTGCAGCAGGCAATAAGGGACAGTTTGAGTACCCACAGGGGCATATAAGGGGAAAGACTGCCAGACGTAACATGCTTTCACAGGGACAGTGTACAGCTAAATCACAATCCCTTGTCCTGGGACATATTTTAAAGCAGCTTGGTGGGCTTGTAGTCAAGGCAGCCAGGTGGGCTGGCAGTATTTGCAAGTATCAGAACTGTGTGAGGTTCTACTGAGGAGACATATTACTCCTGCATACAGTTTGAAACATTGTGCTATTTCACTAAAGGGGACTAAGAGCTTCTGGTTTGTAAAGAACCTTGTCACTGAACGATAGAGACTGATTATTCTGGAGGGAGTAGAGTCCAGGATCTTCATTTTTGTGTACATAGAGAAGGAAGTTTGTCCTCATCTGTTGTTCTTGAAGCCATGTTGGGCATCCCATAATGCCTATACCCTATTTAGGTTGCTTTCCCCAATAAAACAACAAAAACAAGCACATGGACTGATTTCTTGTGTCCAGATAAGAGTTGAAAAATCTGTGTTGCTTGGATGTGCTCAAAATCCATCAGTTCCTGTGGGGGTAGCGATACATATAAATGATGACAGGTGGAGTAGTTGAACTAAATACAATGGAACAGGGATGACACCAATAAATACACAAACTTCCTGTGTGTTGTCAACTCACAATGACTGCATTTCTGGAGTTAGAAAGAGAACATGTCTCTTTTTTTCTGACGGAAACAAATTCTATCGTAAAATTCCGTTTGTCTGTATAGAACTCCGACGGAGAAAAAAACATGCATGCTCGGAAACAATTTGACGCATTCTCGGAAGCATTGAACTTAATTTTTCTAGGCTCATCGTAGTGTTGTACATCACTGCATTTTTGACAGTTGGTATTTGGTGTGTCCTTGTGTATGCAAGACAGCTTGAACAGAATTCAGCTGGAAAAACCCGTCTGAGTTTATTCCAACGGAAACTCTGATCGTGTCTACAGGGCATAAAGTGATAAAACATTCGGAAATGTGAAATGTGCATATATTAAACACCTGAAGTTGCCCCAAGTCGCGTGGTTGAGAAAATCAATGGAAGTGAATGAGAGACGTCTTAATGCACACTACTGAAGTCGCTCCGACTTCAGAAAAAGTTCCTGTACGGCCACTTACACACGATCAGACCGGTCCAATGAAAATGGTCCGACGGACCGTTTTTATCGGACCACGCTGAAGTGGTCTAATGGTCTGATGTGCGTACACACCATCGGATCAGGCCAGAACGCGGTGACGTAGAACACGATGACGTGCTGAAAAAATGAAGTTCAATGCTTCCAAGCATGTGTCGACTTGATTCTGAGCATGCTCGGGTTTTTGGTCCGATGCTTTTGTGGACTAACCATCGTTTTGGTCCGGCGGACAGGTGTCCGTCGGACAGATTTTAAAACAAGTTTTAAAACTTTGGTCCGATGGACAACGGTCCGATGGGCCGTACACACCATCGAATTGGTCCAATGAAACTGGTCTTAAGACCAGTTTCATCGGACCGGTCTGATCGTGTGTACGTGGCCGTACAGGAACCTTTTCTGAAGTCGGACTTCAGTAGTGTGCATTAAGACGTCTCTCATTCACTTCCATTGATTTTCTCACGGCCTACTACTTCAACCCGACTTCTAGGCAACTAGTACCCATTGATTTCAATGGAAGTTGCCTCAGAAGTCGGATCACTGTCTTGAAGCAACAATACAGGAAGATAACATACATTTCTTAGGCAAACCCCCCCCCCCTTCTTACAGAGCTGATTGTTGTTTGATTGGCCGCTGGAAAGCCTCCTGTCCTGGAGGCAACTTGAAGTTGCCTTGTAAGCTGCCTGATGATTCATACTATTCATACTCGGTGTGAACCGACTATCATTCTTTCTCACTTTATCCAGAACATTTAATAATAATAAAAGAAAGTTCAGACATACTTTCATTTGTCTGCTACACACCCCAAGTATTAGTTCCTTTAGGAAGTGTATGCTTTTTTTTAATTATATCTTGTAAAAAGAAAAGGGTCATGCTTACACAGAAGACCAACACATACATTCACACCTCTACATGCACTGATCCTTGATTAAAAAACACTTCCCACATATTTCACAGAATTCTTTAAATACTTGAAATTGACCTGTTTTCACATTGCTGCATATAATAAACTGGAAAGAAATACAACCAAGCTGCCATTAATGTTAAAAATTCATATTTGAAGAACATGTATAAGAATGTAAAAGACAACTGTAATTGTTATCACTTTAATCCATTAAACACTGTAATAAGCCAATGTAATTTACACCGTTAACTGTTCTCACATCTAATTACAGCACACAAGTGTATAATATACTTATGATTATTTCAGAGAATTTACATAGAGTTTAAACATAAAGAAACTATAATTATATGCCATGCAATAGCATGTAATTACCATATTCTGCAGAAAATGACCATGTTATATAGAGCATGTTATGCATAGCATTACTAAAAACAATAACAATGAACATAATGATTACAATGATGAGCTCAGTTTGAACTAAAAACCCATCCCTGTTCATCACCGGGTCTCTGTGCTTTCCTGTGCAAAACAGGCCGATCAAGGCTGGTGGGAGGGGCTGCACATAGCTTCCAGAAAACAACAGATACAGCCCATATGTGATGATAAGCTGTCACAAGTGATACTCAATATTCTCATAGGAAATGAGGCAGGAGTTATCTGGCTTGCAACTTCTAATGCACACTAAGCCCTGGTTCACATTGTACAATTTGAGATGTGATTTGACATGTCAAATCGGTGGCATTTGTCGGCAATGGCACCGTCCTTATCGGTGCAACGCCACATCTGCACGCTGCACCGATATCAAAAAGTAGTTCCTGTACTACTTTTTGCGATTTCGGGTTGCGATTTACATTGACATCTGTGCAGAAACCTGCACAGATGTCTCTATAATCACGGCCAAAATCAGGACTGCCAGCGGGAGTGAAATTGTGCGAGTTCAGCTGAACTCGCACGGCTTCACTCCCGCAGCCCAGTGTGAACCTGGGCTGAAAGAAGTATACAGTGCATAGTGAATTCAGAGCAAGACATTTTAGTCTTGGACAGGACTCAGTACAATTATGCAAGCCTGAAGGTAAGGCCGAATTTGAGCTATAACCACATCAGCCCCAAAAGATTTTTACCCCCTTCCTGACCAGAACACTTTTTTACAATTTGGCACTGCGTTGCTTTAACGAACAATTGCGCATTCATGCAATGTTGTACCCAAACTAAATTTGCATCCGTTTTTTTCTCACAAATAAAGCTTTCTTTTGGTAGTATTTGATCACCTTATTTTTTGCACTATAAACAAAAAAAGAGTGACAATTTAGGAAAAAAAAAAAAACAATATTATTTTACTTTTTGCTATAATAAATATCCCCAAATAAAAAAAAATAAAAAATTTCTTCATCAGTTTAGGCCAATTTGTATTCTTCTACATATTTTTGGTAAAAAAAAAAATTGCAAAAAGCATATATTGATTGGTTTGCACAAAAGTTACAGCGTCTAGAAACTATGGGAAAGATTTATGGCATTTTTATGGCGTTTTTTTTTTTTTTTACTAGTAATGGCGGTGACCTGTGATTTTTATCACTATTTTGACATTTCGATGGACGGATCGGAGACTTCTGACATATTTTTTGGACCATTGACATTTATAGAGCGATTAGTGCTATAAATATGCACTGATTACTGTATACATTTTGCAGTATCCAGCTTCCCTTTCCTTTTCTTTAACAATCCCCTGCCTATTAGGATAGAAAATCTTCATTACTGGTTTTTAGCTTTTGGCTCTAGTTGACTTCTATGTGGTTTGGATTTGGCAACCAAATTTTAGTAATGTTCACTGAACCTGCCCCAAACCAAACCCAAGTATGTTCAGCTCATCCCTCTTCGGTATTTGGTAAGTATGGTCATCCACCCTCTGCTGGATACTTGGAAGCCACACACACTCAGTGACACCACTATTTGGCATGTAGCTGAGGCAGGCGTGTCCCCGCTATAACACAATAATGCCGCGTACACATGAACGTTTTTCATGTCATGGAAAAAAAACTGCGTTTTTCTCGACGTGATTCTTGTGAAGCTTGCCTTGCATACACACGATCGTGAAAAAAAAATGCTTGAGCAAAGCGCGGTGACATACAATACGTACATCGGAACTATAAAGGGGATGTTCCATTCGGATGGCGCCACCCTTTGGGCTGCTTTTGCTGATTTTGTGTTAGTAAAAGTTTGGTGAGAGACGATCCACGCTTTTCAGTCTGTTACAGCGTGACAAATGTGCTATCTCCATTACAAATGCTAGTTTTACCAAATCGAGTGCTCCCGTCTCATAACTTGCTTCTGAGCATGCACGTTTTTTCCCGTCCTTAAAGCGCACACACGACGTGATAAACAGCGACTTAAAAAACGACGAGTAAAAATAGAGCATGTTCTACATTTTTAATGCCCATTTTTCACAATCGAGAACAATGTTCTGGAGCCTACACATGATAGTTTTTAATGACCAATTTAAAAAATGAAATTTTCTCATCATGAAAAACATTTTTGGATAGATTTTCTATTTTAAATGATTACTGTATATTATAGTAAATAACATAACTAGAGTATTATGGGTTTAGAGAGACACCCGTGGGTTCTTAAATGTTAATTAGACATGTGCAGACTGGAATATTTCGATTCGTTTTTGTTTGGAAAATAAATTTATTTAGTTACTCCCGAAAATCATTTTGATTTATGTCGTTTTCGTCGGGAAAGTTTTCATCTGAAAACAAAGATTTTCGATGCTTGGTCGAATTTTCATCGCTCAATTCGAAAAAGCATTGGAAATAGTAGTTCTAAATACAGTGAATAGGTAGAAATTGAACAACGAAAATTCAACGATTTTACGAAATAAAGCATTTTTTTTTTAAAGTGTATTTTTTTGCGTGAACTCGAGAGAGAGGAGCCGGACTTGGGAGTTGGGAGTAGGCAGACCATCCCCCTGGAGGCAATCGCCATCCTTCTCCATGCCCCTGGTGGCAATGGCAGGTGTGAGGGGGGGCCTCCCACTCACCCCGCCTACCTTCTCCTCTTGGGAGCCCAACTGGGGCCCAATGGGACCCCAATGGGGCAGAGGGACCCCCCCTATGAGGGAGTGAGGGGGCCTAGCCCACCCAGCCAGCCCCGTAGGTCCTTCGCCTCTCTTTATTTTAGGAGACCGCATGGCCAAAGTGCGTGTGTGTTAAACCAATTTCGTGTGCGTGAAAGTGTGGTGTTTTTTGTGGGGGGGGGGGGGGGTGGGCGTACTAAGCACAGGCGTACCTTGCATAGCACACCCACCGGGAGCAGGGCTGAGACCACCAAACTCAATTCACATGTAGCCGAGACCAGGATCCGAACCCTTGGCTGCAGAGGTGAATGGCTTGTCAGCGCAGTGCCAATCACATTGAGCCACCACAGCTCCCTTCTAAAAGCATTTTTTTATGTCGGATCTTTCGGTTTTCGTTTCTTGCGCCTTCGTTTTCGTTCGTTAAAACGATAACGAAAATACCCGATTTTCGGACGAAAATGCATTCTAACGAAAACGAATGCACATGTCTAATGTTAATGTGCCACATAGTAAAATTAGGACAAAACGTGTCTGTTTTTTGCTTTTCTATGTCTACTTATGAACTTTCTTTGAAATGTGTTTCTTTAAGATAAGAGGTGGGAAATATTTTATATAGAATTTAACTAACGATACATTTTGTACTGTCATGAGAGAGACATTTTTGAAAATGATAATATGCCTCTTGTAAACAGTCAGATTTTTTTTTCTTTATATACCCAACACTGGCTACTGTAATTGGCTATTGCTGGGAGCACAATGAGGGTGATCATTTAAATGCAAAGCTCCTGAAATGAACATCTGTTTT
This sequence comes from Rana kukunoris, assembly GCA_029574335.1. Classification (NCBI taxonomy): domain Eukaryota; kingdom Metazoa; phylum Chordata; class Amphibia; order Anura; family Ranidae; genus Rana; species Rana kukunoris. The sequence continues at coordinate 128,617,496 of CM056056.1, forward strand.
CCTTTAAGCTGTGAAAGTCAGCTCAAGAGTTTTCAATTACACTCCCTCTGTTTAATTTGGTGGAGCGAATTAGAGGAACAATTAGCCAGCGATAAAAGCATAGATCATGTCTCTGAAAGGAAACAGAAGAAAGTTTTCAGAAGCTAATACAATATCAAATTATGAGATGATGATATTGTGTAAAAGATCAAAGGAAGAAGGGGATGAAGTATAGAATGAGATTTAATGGCACTAGGAGAAATGTTATTTATACAATACATGAAGCCAAATTATAGCGTTAAAGGCTTCCTACCGGACACGGGTACCTGTAGAACAAATTAGCAAAATAGAGGAACTCCTTCTCATTAATCTTTTGGATAATAATTACAAAAAAAAAAAATTTCAGTCAGACACAAAGATACATATTTTTGCCTTGAAGGCCTTCTGCTTGCATAAATAAACCTAAAGTGTTAATTTTAAGTAGTTGTAAACCCTTACATGTTCCCGCTAGAATGGCTAGACCCAGGTAATAAATAGAGATAAATCCTATATAAATTGTACCAAAAGCACAAAGTTACACAACATTTCTAATCTCTAGAAAGAAGGAGGCAAGAATCTGATGTGACACACTGCACTGCATACAGCAGAGAGCTGAGTGTAATCTGAGACTTGCGTGGAGGGAAAGGACACACCCCTTCAACACAGTTGTTTAGGGAAATATGAACATCTGAGTTGGTCAATCATCTGCTGTGTGCTGGAGAACTCAGCAAAAACAGATTGTAATGTACTGTACCCATTCTTAGATGATGACTGCATTTGATTCTTTTCAAACTTTTTTTTACTTTATTTTCATCTGGTGATTCAGCCAACAACATTCTTCCAGTCATAGGTCCGTACACTGCCAGGGCAGATTGCGTGCCCCACAAATCTGACAGACCGTCTCAGCAGACAGATTCGATCGTGTGTACGGGCGAGCCGACGGATTTGGCCAACAGACAGATTTTAAAGCCTGCTTTAAAATCTGTCTGCTGGGAACCCGTCGGACCAATATGTCTGCTGGTTAGTACGCTAACCAGCAGACATATCTGCCCGCACATGCGTCGAATGGATTTGACGCATGCGCGGAAGTGTTTTACTTCCTGGTGCGGTGATGTGGCGGCGTCAACGTCACCGCCACGTCACCGCGCTGTCTGCCGGCAGGGATTTTGGTTTGATCGTGTGTACAGCCAGCAGACAAACCTGACCAAATCGGTCTATCAGACTGATTTGATCAGATTCATTTGCTCGTGTGTACGGGGCCTTAATGTTGTTGCTTTCTCTGTAATGGATTTTTTGAAGCCTTGCAATGGCCTGTTTCACTTGCATGAACAGCTCCTTTGAACACATGATGTAGGATCACAGCAATATATTCCAAATGCAAATACCACACTTAGAATCAACTCCAGATCCTTTACCTGCTTAATCGATGAAGACAAATTCAAGTAGTAGCCCACACCTGGTAATGAAACAGCTTTTGATTCAATTATACAATTACATTTGTAAAAGGGAGATGGCTATTCTTAAAAGCTGTAATTCCTAAACCCTTCCTCCGATTTGTACATACCCTCAAATTAAACCTGAGAGACTGTGCACTTTCAGTCCCTATCCAATATATAACTATAGCTTGAATATGATTTGGTAATTACCAGAAAAAAATGAAAATTGTGCCTGTGTCCAAATATATATGGACCTAACTGTAAGATTAGGCACCAGTCTCGTAAATGCTATTTACTTTAAATATGTGTTTGTTATGATACCAAAATGGTAGCACTTTCCATACAAGTTTACCATATTTGTTACAATACAAAATAATTACAAAAAGGAAAACGCATCGCTCTATACCCAGGAACTCCTATCAGGCTATATAAAATATATAACACAATTATTTTATTAATGAAGTCTGAATATACAGTATTTCAGCTGAAACTATGCAGATAAGAAAATCTATCTAAAAGTTATAGCTAAGGTAAAATGCCTGTCCTAAAATAAAAGGCCTCCCAGCGGCTGGTACACTAACTGCACAAATGTTTGTAAGCCACATATAATTGGTTTAATTAGCAGAGAAAAAAAATCACATAATACTTAATCCAACAGTTTAAAAATTGCAATTAACATGTATCGTACAACGAAGTTAATTCTCAAGAGTGCTGAAGAATTAGTCTGAGACGTAGAAAAAGATGTTTACATGCTAAGAAATCTTTCAGGCTGAAAATATGAGCAAACAAACTAGATCTACATACAGTTTTACTATTGGCGCTAGAAAGTTTCCACTTTTCCCACAGGAGTGTAAAAACAACATTAATATTTCACAGGAATATGTTACACTAGCCTATAATAACCAAAGACATAAGAGTCTTATTATGAAGCTCAAAACTATCATTTCACAGGGCACGTAGTTATGAACACTGCAATGCTCATTTTCAGCATGCTTTAGCCAAAGGAAAAATATTATTGAAATGTTGGAAATTCAATCATTACCAATAATTTACATATATTAAAATCATTTGTGCAAGGAAAGTTTTCAGATGTAGTCCTTTAACCGCTTCAATACCGGACACTTTTACCCCCTTCCTGCCCAGGCCAATTTTCAGCTTTTAGCGCTGTCAATGACAATTATGCTGTCCCCATATGAAATTTTTATCGTATTTTTTTTTTACACAAATAGAGCTTTCTTTTGGTGGTGTTCTATCGGTTTGAGGTATTTAGTTGTGAGTGTTTTGAAGTTATAATTTTTATCTAAATATTTTTGGAAAATGTATTTAAAAAAAAGTTTTTTCCCCTTTTTTTTTTTAATTGCATACTGTCACCAGTGCAGTACAGCATCATCATATAACTGGTGTGGTGGTTATCAGGGACACTGACTGGTGACAGTATGTAAAAAAATATCTAAAAATAATAAACAATATTATATTTTTATTATTTTTAAACAAGTTTTTTTATCACTTTTTTTTTAAAACAGTGACCAGAGAAATATAGTGTTACTATAGTAACACTGTACTACTCTGGGTAGGTGACCATACATTTTATTGTTTAAGGTGATCAATAATTGTATTTATTTTTAAACACTATTAGTGCTTATAACTGAATTGTACAGTTATAAGCAACCCTTTTTATGAATGAAAACTATTAATTCAGTTTTTACTATTGTGATTAGGGGTGATTTGCCACAGCTAATCACATGGTACATATAAGCTGTTATCAGCCCTGTCTGTACTATGTGATAACTGTGACCAATCACAAAGTCACAAGGAAAGGCAGGAAAAAAGTCATTCATTGAGTAAAATTGTCATGTGATCTGCTGTGATTGGCCACATTGATCACATGGTACTGGCAGCAGGCTGGTACTTTGATCTGTCATTTGCCACGTCTAGGGGACACAGCAGGTGACAGATTGCTCTGGAGCATGGGCCATGCATTGCCATCCTGAGAGGATGTCATATGACATCTTCCCAGGAAAATATAACCCCTGTCTGGCCTATTGTAATATGATGGTAGATGGGAGCCCTATTATCCTGGGAGGAAGTCTGCATGGGTTAAAATATATCTAAATTCAACAAAATAAAATGTAACATATTGTAGCTTTTCAGTCCTTGTGGTGGATGTGGTGATTTCATTCATTTTTATTTTCAGACTAACAACATTTTCAGCAAGTACAGAAAATACCTGTCCGTGTAACTTACTGTGAGCTAAAAAGAAAGTACAAACAATCTTATCTTTGTGTTAACTAATAGTCCCATCAATGCATGATGCGATGGTGATAAGAAAAAAGGCAGACATACTGTTTCTGAAGGACAGCCTTTGTGATTGCCTTCATAAATAAATGTGTAGACGCGAAAGAACATGAAGTATCAGGGACAAGGATAAGGCATGACAAAAAAAAAGAAAACAAAAGCAGCCACAACATCAAAGGGCTGGTAAGCTGCAATGTAATAAATGTTTGTTTTGGGGTTGAGATATGTTCTAATCATTTTGTTTTATTAAGGCCAGATTCCGATTAAACACATAGTGGTGTAAGCTATCCCCTCAGAGCATGCCAAAGTACAATTAAGCCAAGCAGAATGCCCTTGGATGATCTTTAGCCCCAATCTTTAGAATTGTTGACCCATTTTTGTGCCTCAAGGCCAATATCAAAGCCTCATGCCGCATACACACGACCATTTTTCGGTTAAAAAAAAAAAAGACGTTTTTAAGGGTCTAGAAAAAACTATGTTTTTTCAACCCGATCATTAAAACGGCCTTGCCTACACGCGATTGTGAAAAAAAATGCTTTAGCAAAGCGTGTGACTTACAACACGTACGACGGCACTATAAAGGGGAAGTTCCATTCGGTTGGGGCCTCCAGTGTAAGGTACTATCAGTGTTACAACTTACTCCTTTGAGCTGCTTTAGCTGATTTTGTGTTAATAAAAGACGATTCACGCGTTTCCGTCTGCTACAGTGTGATGAATGAATGAATGAATGAATGAATGAAAACTTGTATAGCGCGGCACATGCGAACTGAATCGCCTCTGGGCGCTTGTTGTTCCTGTCTCCTTTGATATCAAAAGAGAAAAGTCTTGACCTTTTTCCTAAATGCTAGGTGGTTCTCCTCCAACCGAATGCTGGTTGGTAAAGCGTTCCATAGTTTGGGACCTTGGATCGCGAATCCCTTTCTCCCTTGGACTTGAAGTTGGCTTTCGGAACCTGGAGCAGGTTCTGATTCGTGGATCGCAAAACGCGATTGGGATTATGCGCTTTTATTATTTCGCATAAATAAAGGGGGCATTCCCATGGACACATCTATGTGTAAGACAGAGAGCTTTAAAAGCGATTCTGTCTTTGACTGGCAGCCAATGAAGTGCTCTCAGTGAAGGTGAGATGGATTCCCAGGGTTTTTTCCCAGTCACCAGTCTGGCGGCCGTATTCTGAACGACTTGCAGACGAGCGATTTGGTACTTGGGGAGGCCGAGGTAAAGGGCATTTGCATAATCCAGTCTGGAGTTAACAATTGCTCCCACCACGACCGCTAAATCTTCTTTAGGGATGAACGGAGTGAGTCTGCGTAGTAGGCGCAGCAGATGGTGAGATCCGCTGACTACTGACCCTATTTGTGCGTCCATTGTCATAAAGGAGTCAAAAATGACCCCTAGGCTTTTGACTTTGGCGCTAGGGGTGATGAGCTTGCCCAGAATGGGCGGGGGGTCCATGCTGTTGAAAGTTGATTCATACGCTTGGCGTGAAACAGGAGAAGTTCTGTTTTCGCTCCATTGAGTTTAAGATAACTCTTTGTCATCCAGTCCTCTATCAAAGAGAGACATGTCTCTAGATTGAGGTGGTGATCCTGTCTGTTGCAGATGCGGAAATAGAGTTGTGTGTCATCTGCATATGAGTGGTAGAGCAGTTTTTGGCTGCTGATAATCTCAAAGAGAGGACGAAGATATATGTTAAACAGCACTGGTGACAGAGGCGATCCTTGAGGGACTCCGCATGTTACTGTGCGTTTGTCAGACGTGAAAGGTCCTAACTTCACTGTTTGCGATCGGTTTTCCAGAAAAGAGGAGAACCAAGATAGATCGCCTTCTGCGACTCTGGCTACTTCAGCAAGCCGAGTCAGTAACAGATTGTGGTCTACAGTGTCGAAAGCGGCACTTAGGTCCAACAGAACTAGAAGACAAGATTCTCCTTCGTCTGCGGCCTTGAGAACATCGTCCCATACTTTCAGTAATGCTGTTTCTGTCCCGTGTCCGGGACGGAAGCCTGATTGCAATGGGTCAAGTAGCTTGTGGGTATCTAGATGCTGTTGCAGCTGTTGTACCACTACTTTTTCCATTATCTTTGAGAGTACGTTGAGGCTAGTTATGGGACGGCGGTGGAGTGGATCCTTGGGGTCCAGGGAGGGTTTCTTCAGGATGGGTTGGATTACACCCTCTTTCAACTGTGAGGGCACTATGCCTTCCAAGAAAGACTGGTTGATAAGCTGCGTGATGGGAGGAGCCAGAATGTCGGCGCATTCCTTCAGCAGTTTAGTGGGGATAACGTCATTTGGCGCTGTGCTATTACGCAGAGTACAAATGACATTCTTAGTGGTCTCGATGGAGATGGGTTCCAGGGCGAACTTACCTGATATAGAAGAATTACTATGGGTGTTGTGTGAGAGGCTGCAGGGGGGGCTGAGGGGGGAATTGTTTTGCTGAATGCTTTCACGGATCACCTCGATTTTATTAATGAAGTAATCGATAGTTCATTGCAAAATTCTTGTGTGTCCGAGCTGGGGGTTTCAATGCATCCTGGCTTCATGGTCTGGGTGACCATCTTGAAGAGTTCGCGGGGGCGGTTTAGGGCGCCGTTGATAGCCTCCGAAAATAATTTTCTTGGCTTGGAAAATTCCTTTGTGGTATTTTCTTGTATCGCCTTGTAGATGGATAGGTTTAGCTCTGAAGAACATCTTTTCCAGGCAGATTCGGCCCTTCTGCGTTCTTGCTTCAGTAACGACAGTTGGTTGCTAACCAGCTGCGGTTGGTTTTCCGGATGCGGGTTCGTCGCTTCGGCGCTACCAAGTCGGCTGACTGTAGCATGGCCGAGTTTATGGCTTCCAATGTTTCAACGGCCGTTTGATGCGGCGGAGTTGTTTCTATTTTTTTACTTAAAGTGGTTTTTGAAGAGTTCGAGTGGAGCTTCTTCTGACATCTAGTCCAGTGTGTTGTCACTGGATTTGATGTTTTTGTTGCGGGGGGGATTGTGGAAATATTGAAGGTAATTGCATGGTGATCTGTCCATGGCAATTTTTCATTTTCCCAAATTTTTATTTCCAGAGCTTGTCTGAAAATAAGATCAAGTGTGTGACCTGAAGCATGTGTGGGCCCACATACTAGTTGCTGCAATCCTAATCCTTCCAGGTGGTCAATACAGGCGTCGGCAATGGGTCCTGTGAGGAGTTGGCCCAGAGATTGAAATCCCGAGCAGCAACAGGTGTTTGCTGTTGAGGGTATAAGTAGAAGAAATCCGTATGATGATAGCAGCTGCGATTTTGGGCCGGGGCGGCCTATAGAGAGCAGAATGTGGACGGTCTCCTTTGAACTTGCTTGAAGTTGTAGAGTAAGGGTTTCCATGAATGGAAGAGGTTTTGGCGGACTGGTTTGGTGATCGTAAGATGAGTCTTGAGGATCACCGCCAGGCCGCCTCCTCTTGAATGTGCTTACTCCATTACGAACGGTAGTTTTACCAGAACGAGCGCTCCCGTCTCATAACTTGCTTCTGAGCATGCACATTTTTTTCACGTCGTTAAAGCCCACACACGACCATTGTTTACATCCTTAAAAGCGACAACGTTAAAAACGTTGTGAAAAAATAGAGCATGTTCGAAAAAAAAAAATTTTTAGATTGTGAAAAATGCTCTGAAGCCTACACACGATCGTTTTTAATGACATACGATTTATACAATGCCATGTTAATAATTGTGCATATTCTTCAGACTACATTCTCAAGCATGTCCCTTATCCAATTAGTTTGTCATTTTGAAATATATATCCCTCTGCAGAGACTAGCTTTGTAATTAAGTGGAATAAAAAGGTACGTCTTTTTCATTTGCATGCTTGGGTTTAGCAGTTGTACGAAGTAGTTAGTGTACTCTGAACATTTGTTAGAGAGACATCTATTACCTCTTACCTATAAACATTTCCATGACTTGCTTAACAAATGGAGAACAGTAAACATATTATGGAAAAGAATAGTAAACTATTTAAGGTGGTGATGCTCTCAAGGATTTTATATAGCTTGATTTGGTCAATATAGTTAATGCTGTCAGACAATGTGTTCGACATCTCATGCCGCGTACACAAGAGCATTTTTCAGCATGAAAAAAACATTGTTTTTCAAAAACTTAATTTAAAATGATCGTGTGTGGGCTACACATCATTTTTCAGGTTCTGAAAAACGACAAAAAAATAATAATTCGAACATGCTGCATTTTTTAACGTTGTTTTAAACGATGCCGTTTTTCAGGTTGTTAAAAATGATCGTGTGTGTGCTAAAACAACATAAAAAAGGCGCGCATGCTCAGAAGCAAATTATGAGATGGGAGCGCTTGTTCTGGTAAAACTACCGTTCATAATGGAGTAAGCACATTCATCACGCTGTAACAGACAGAAAAGCGCAAATCGTTTTTTACTAACACTGAATCAGCTAAAGCAGCCCAAAGGCGAATGGAACTTCCCCTTTATAGTGCCGTTGTACGTGTTTACGTCACCGCGCTTTGCTAGATCATTTTTTTAAAACGATGGTGTGTGGGCAACATCGTTTTTAATGATGAAGTTGGGAAAACTGTGTTTTTTGGACATGCTGAAAAATGATCGTGTGTACGCAGCATCAGTCCAAAACCATGGGTATTAACATGGAGTTGTGACCACACCCCCCTTGTGGCTATGTCAGCTTGCACTCTTGTGGGAAGGTGTTTCATGCCTGTTAAAATACTGGATATGCCTATTCAACCAAAAGAGCATTTATGATGAGAAGACTTGACTTGCAAGTGGCATTCCAGCTCATGCCAAAGATATTTAATAGGGTTGAAGTTGGGGCTTTGTGCAGACCACTTGAGTTTCTTCCCACCAGACTCCTCAAAGCATGTTTTTATGGACCTTGTTTTGTGCAGTGGGGAACAGTCATACACAAACAGAAAAACTTTAGATAGTTAAGGGTTTGTTCCATGCTGATGGTTAATTATACTATGATGAGAGCTGCTGCCTCTACTGTGACACCTACCTAAGTAGGGTCTATGTGAAAATAAAGGAATTCTAGTGGGTGTGGCGCTGCTCTGTTATAAGTGTATTCATAAATGTATTCAATTAAATGCCAAATGGAAAAGCTTTGTGACCTTTGTGAGTGTATGCGAGTCATTTCATCAAAAACATAATAAACGTGAGAAGTGCTAGTGCTACTCAATACTCCTTAGAGACATACACACATGTAAATCATATACAAGTTACATATATATGAATAAAGTAGCAGGTGCAATAATTGATCAACAGTCTTTGGTCTTTATTTTCAAACAGACTGTTCATCATATTTAGGATTCCGAATATGACAATAGGACTTTTCATCACCATTTATCACGTTATTGCACCTCGGATTTAATTTATGATATAAAGTTTACATTTTGAAGACTGTTGATTAATTATTGCACCTGCCGCTTTATTCATATATATGTACCATTTATATGATTTACATGTGTGTATGTCTCTTAAGCCCCTTACACACGATCGGAATTTCCGGTGGAAAAAGTCAGACGGACTTTTTCTATCAGAAATTACGACCGTGTGTATGCCCCATTGGAGTAATTCCATCGGAGTTTAGATAGAGAACATGTTCACTTTTGCTCCGATGGAATTCTGTCAGAATTTTGATGTGATTTTGGTCGGACAAAGATCCGATCGTGTGTACGGGATAAAGGAGTATTAAGAAGCATTAGTATACGTCACTTTATTATGTTTTTAATGGAATGATTCACACACACTCACAAAGCTTTTCCATTTGACATGTAAGTGAATAGATCTAAAAATACACTTATAACAGTGCAGCGCCACACCTACTAGAATTCCTTTATTTACAAACAGATTTTTTTTTTATATTGCTGCTGTCAGGTTAAAAACACTCAGTTGTCTAAAATGTCTTTGTAAGTTGTAACACTGATAGTACCTTACACTGGAGGCACCAGTATGCTCATATAATATAGATGTGATAGTGAGATGTCCACAGTCTTTTGGCTATATAGTGTACCTCATATTCTTGCTATAGCGTTTATTATTTTTTTTTTTTCATACAAGCTCTTTCTTAATCCTTCCCCCATTATTTATTTTTATTTTTTATAATAAAACCTCAAACCATATTTATTGGTAATTTAGAGTTCATATTGGAGCTTTAAGGGGCTGTCTTCATTACTTATCAATGCTATTAAAGCGGAGCTCCACTCTAAAAATCACACTTTGCTTCAATATGCTTCTTTTAATCAGTTGAAAAATGTTGTGAATTTCTTTTTCTAATTGCCTGGAATTTCTAATCTGCCTTCTTCCTGGACCACGGTCTTTCTCCTTTCCTAACTAAGCCGCACAGACTTCTGGGATATGAGTGTCATCATTTCCCAGGAGACTGTGCGCTCCTCTGTGGCGAAAAATCGTGTTGTCATAACTACGGGGCGGGCGTTTCCTCCGCCGCCGCCCATTGTCATAAAAATGGCACAAACAACCTGTGCTACGAGCGCCGATGTACAGCGCACATGCGAGATTGAGAGGTGCATGCTGGTTATCCAGCATGCACCTTATGATGAAAACAGGAAAAAAAATGGAGTTACACTTACCGGTAACGTCCTTTCCAGTAGTCTTTCAGGACAGCCACAATAGAGAGATAGGCTCCTCCTCTTCCTTAAGAAACACTGCACAGCCTTTAAGAACTCTCCTCCCCCTGCCAGACCTCAGTTTTTATACGAGCACCTCCGGTCAGCTGGGGAGACACAAGAACATGTTAGTAATCCATCATTAAACATCAACATCATACTATGTTCCTGTATTAAACAAACCTTCCATAACTTCAGGTGGGTAACCAGGGCTGTCCTGAAAGACTACTGGAAAGGACGTTACCGGTAAGTGTAACTCCATTTTTCCCTTCTCGTCTTTCAGGACAGCCACAATAGAGAGGATAATCGAGTACTCACCAACTAGGGCGGGACTATGGCTTGCAGGACCTTTCGCCCAAAGGACTGGTCGCCTGCCGACACCAAGTCTACTCTATAATGTTTGACGAAGGTGGTGTAGCTGGACCAAGTTGCTGCCTTGCATATTTGTTCTGGCGTGGCTCCAGCGGTTTCAGCCTGGGAAGCAGCCACTGCTCATGTAGAGTGTGCCTTAATTCCTGTAGGGACCTCTTTACCAGACAAGGCATATGCTTGTTCAATAGCTAGTCTAAGCCATCTAGCGATTGTGCGCCGAGACGCTTTCTGTCCTTTCTTAACTCCAGAAAATAAAACAAAAAGAGAGTCTGACTTCCTCAAATCTTTGGTCAGCTCTAAATAGTGTAGGATGCATCTCCTGACGTCCAACTTACTAAACCTAACTTCCCTTTCACCTGAGGGATTAGGGCAAAAAGAGGGTAGCACCACCTCCTGACTCCTATGGAATCTAGAAGATACTTTGGGTAAAAAGGCCGGATCAGTCTTGAAAACAACTCGATCCGGAAAAACAATACAAAAAGGGGGTCTAACTGACAAGGCTTCTATCTCGCTGACCCTCCTAGCAGTAGTCACTGCAACCAAAAAGACTGTCTTTAAAGTCAACTCCCTCAACAGACATCCGTCTAGAGGTTCAAAGGGAGACCCTGTTAGGGCCTGAAGAACTAAGGATAAATCCCACCTGGGGAAGGGGGGCCCCTGGGACGGTCTCTGTCTAGATAATGCTCTGAAGAACCGGATTACCCAGGAGTTACTGGCCAGTGGACTCTCTAGATATACACTAAGGGCAGAAACTTGACCCTTAAGGGTACTAACTGAAAGACCCTTATCTGCCCCACACTGTAGGAACTCCAATACTGAAGAGGGGTTCTGCACTGAACAGGAATATTCTAGGCACCATGCATTAAAGCGAAGCCAGACCCTCCTATAAATCGAGCGGGATTCCTTCTTCCTGCTACTAAGAAGGGTGGCAGTTAACCTTTTCAGAAAACCCTTTAGACCTTAGCAAGGTCTCCTCAGTAACCACGGCGCTAGGCTCCACCTGTGTGGGTATGGGCAAAGGACTGGACCCTGCGAGAGAAGATCCCTTGTGGATGGGAGGAAGAAGGGAGGTTCCATGGTCAGTTGTTTGAGGACTGAGAACCAAGCCCTTTTCGGCCAGTGAAGTGCCACTAGAATCAGAGAGGTGTTCTCCAGTTGGAACTTTCTTAGAACTGCCGGTAGAAGAACTGGAGGTGGGAAGGCATAACAAATCCCGAACCCCTAGCTCTGGGACAGGGCATCTACCCCCCTTGCTCCCTCTCCTTTGTTCCGGGAGAAAAAACAAGGGGTTTTCGCGTTTTCTTTTGACGCGAACAGGTCTACCTCTGGAGAACCCCACCTCCGGACTAGGAGATGAAAAACTTCCTGACTGAAAGCCCACTCGCTCTCTCTCAGCTGACTTCGGCTGAGGAAATCTGCCGTCCTTTTTTCTATCCCTCTTAGGAAGATCGCTGATAATGACAGGGTGTTTGCTTCGGCCCAGTGAAGAATCCCTGATGTAATGGCCGACAGGACTACACTTCTCGTGCCGCCCTGTTTGTTCAGATAGGCCACAGCCGAAGCATTGTCCGACCGCACCTGGACGTGGTGACCCTGAAGCTCTTCCTGGAAGAATCTGAGGGCTAGACCGACCGCCATCAGCTCCTTCCAATTGGAGGACTTCCCCAACTCGGCATCTTTCCATACGCCCTGCGCTGGAAGGGACCCTAAGTGAGCCCCCCAACCTCTGCCGCTTGCGTCCGTGGTTACCACCTGAGGAACCGGAACATGCCATAGCCGACCCTGCGATAAATTGGAAATCTTCCTCCACCACCAGAGGGACCTCTTTACCTGGGTTGGGACCTGCACTAGGGTATCTAGCCGCTCCAGATCGTGATCCCAGATTTTCAGGAGGAAAGCTTGCAGGGGCCGAAAGTGAAGGCCTGCCCATTGGACAGCCGGAAGGGTGGACGTAAGCAGGCCCAGGGTCGACATCAGAGACCTGATCGACACTTGCCGACTGCCCTGTAGGGTGGCCACCGCCCTGTCTAATTTCAGGGCCTTCTCCCTGGGGAGAAAGACCCTTAGGAGGGTGGAGTCCAAAAGGTACCCTAAGTAAGAAATTTGTTGAGACGGTGACAGGCTGGATTTTCCTAAGTTTAACAGCCACCCTAGACCCGATATAGAGTCCTCTTGGTTAATTCCAGATCTCTGGATAGTTGTTCTGGAGAAGCCGCAAAAAGGAGCAGGTCGTCCAGGTAGGCTATGATGCCTACTCCCTGAAGACGCAGAAATGCTATGGGTTCTGCCAGGACCTTGGTGAACACGCGGGGTGAGGAGGATAGACCGAATGGCAAAGCCTGGAACTGAAGATGCATCACCTCCCCTCCTAGGTCTATTGCTAGGCGTAGATACCTCTGAGACCCCTCTGCGATGGGTACGTGCAGGTACGCGTCCCTGAGGTCCAGGGAGACCATAAAGCAATTCTGTGGAAGGAGGGCCCTGACCGTAAAGATTGATTCCATACGGAACTTTTTGTATGCGATGGACCTGTTTAGGGGTTTCAAGTTTAGGATTAACCTGTACTTCCCTGAGGGTTTCCTCACCAAAAAAATGTGTGAGTAAAATCCCTTCCCTTCCTCTGTCGCTGGAACCCTGAGGACCACGTCCTGGTTCTTTAGCTCTTTTAAGGCTCCAGTCAGGGCCTCTGATTTTTCCCTGTCTCTGGGAAGTTGAGTGACCAGATATCTTTGGGGGGGAGGAGAAGAGAACTCTAGGAAGTACCCCCTCCTTACTATCGCCAGGACATACCTGTTGGGGGAAATTGATTCCCACTGTGGGAGGAAGGCCCCCAATCTTCCCCCCACCCTGACCTGGGAGTCAATGTTTTTTTGCGGGCTGGTCAGGAGGGCGAAAAATCGCTCCTCTGCCCCTTCCCCTAGGCGTCCAGATTCTCTTCTGAACTTCTGGCTTTGGGACCCCCGAGTGCCTTTGGGGACGAAACCCCCTCCCCTTTACTGGAGCCTTACGTCTCTAGGGAAAGGACTTCTTTCTGTCAGCTGTACGATCCAAGACTGACTCAAGACCCGGGCCAAACAGGAGATCCCCAGTAAGAGGTATCCCGCACAGCTTGGATTTGGAAGCTAGGTCCCCTGGCCAAGTTTTGAGCCAGAGGGCTCTCCTGGCAGAGTTGGCCAGAGCTGCCGACCTGGCTGACATGCGGACGGATTCAGCCGATGCGTCCGCAATGTAAGCGATGCCTCGTAACATTGTAGGGAAGGAGGACAAAATGGTCTCCTTATCCGTCCCGGCCTCAATGTGCTCCTGGATTTTAGAGAACCAATGTTCTAAGTTACGGGCCACCACTGTGACAGCTAATTCTGGCTTGAGGTTCCCAATAACAGAGTCCCATGTTTTTTTCAAGAGGGAATCCATTCTCTTGTCCATTGCATCAGGAAGAGTTCCCATATCCTCGAAAGCCAAGACAGTATTTCTGGATACTTGGGAGAACGCTGCATCCAATTTAGGCACTTTGTTCCAAATGGATGCAGGATCTTCAGAAAATGGGAACCTCCTTTTAAGGGACTGGGGAAAAAAGGGCTTCCTTTCGGGGTCCTGCCACTCCTTTTTGATAGTATCAGTTAGAAGGTCATGTACAGGAAAAACCCTTCTCTTCTGTTCCCCCAGACCTTTGTACATTTGGTCATGAAGGCTAAGAGGTTTACTTCCGGCCTGAATGCCCAGAGTCGTGTAAATGGCTCCTAACAAGTCCTCAACCTCATCAAGGGACAGTTTATATCTCGAGGGCTTCCTGGAATCCCCGTCCTGGTCCTCATCATCTGACTCTGCCTGAGAACCCGAGGCCACACTCTCCCCTGAGATTACTGCCTGGGAAGGGCCTGCAAGATCAACTGTCGTTGCTGTATGATCAGGTGTGACAGGAGCAAGACCCTGTTCAACTGATTGGGTTGTAACCTGTGTGGGGACAGTGGGAGGTTGCAGCCTTTCAAACAAAGATTTGAAGGAAGCAAAAGTGGAGGAAAGCTCCTTAACAGAGGCTGCTAGGCTACCTTCCTGCTCTTCATCCCTTTCCCTGATCAAGGAGTGAATGCATTCCCTACACAACACTTTGGACCAAGACTCAGGAAGAGTGTCCCTACAGGAGGCACATTTCTTTTTTGAACCGTGAGTCTTCCCTGTCTTTTCCAGGCTCTTCTGAAAGACATAGGAACAAGGGGCCCCACACATTAACATCCAAAAAAGAAAAACATTTTTTTTTTTTTTAAACACAAAAAAACATATGGGTTACAACCCTGGGGAAACTCTAAAAACAGACCCTCCTGCTAGGTTCCCCTATGGTCCCCCCCCCAACCACCAAGGGGGAATAGTGGGGGGGAAAGACCAGGCCTAAGGTTTAGGGACCCCTCCCCAGGGAACTCTTACCTTAGGCTGGCTGGAGGAAGCGTCCTTGGTCGTGCCCCCTTCCGGAGAAGTCGCCGACATCCTGGGGTGGTTGCGCTGTGTCAACTTGCCCCAGCAAGCTTCAGACTCCTCCAGCAAACACGCTGGGCCTCTATCAGCGCCGCGACCCGGAAGTCGCGGATCAAAAGGGAGGCTTCCGACGCGCCGTTGATGACGTCACCCGCCACTCAGCCCGCAAATTTGGAAAAAAGTATGCGGCCTGTAAAAAAACAGGGCGTCCTGGAGGCCTCCCCCGCCATGGTCCTGTGGACACGATAGGGGTCCCCCCTCAAGCCATCTGCCGCGCTCGACCAGGATTGGGGTGCATCTGGCGGTGAGTACCAGCCAAAAAGGATTTTTTCCTTAGGAGGCCCCTGCTCCCTTGGTAGGAGAAAAAAAGGCCACAGTCCCCTGACTGCACCGGCCTAGGTTCCTCTGCAGTGTCTCCCCACCGGAGGAAACACTAAGAACTGAGGTCTGGCAGGGGGAGGAGAGTTCTTAAAGGCTGTGCAGTGTTTCCTAAGGAAGAGGAGGAGCCTATCTCTCTATTGTGGCTGTCCTGAAAGACGAGAAGGGAAAAATGTACTGAGCTTCAGATCCCCACACATGGGATGGCAACGGCCACAGAATGAGCTACAGCAAAGAAGGCAAGTGTTAGATTGCTTTAGCGATCGTTTACTTTATTTAATGTCATGTGTAGTGTAATTCAATTGAACTGGCCAGCAAACAAAAAAATTATGACCGGAACCCCACTTTAAGGTCAGCTATAGTCCCTCAAAGTTTCAATAACCTTGTTAATTGGGAATCTTAGCTCAGGTGATTCCCTTTGGCTTTTAAAAATGACCCTCTTTCATACTCTTTCCCTAGATATTACCTATGGGTTTGCATTTTCGTAGCTGCAAGTCATTATGAATCATCTGGCACATTTGAAGTGTAAATACAAGGGAGTGAAAATTGTATGGAACAAAACATGGCAACCTCAAAATACAATATGATTGATAACAAATAGGGGAGCGTAAGCAATCCAGCATAACAACAAGTAACTGTTCCTATCAATGACTCTTTAAAGCCTAAATCCATCTTTCATTTCACTTTAAATAGAACGTTTGGGCCATGCAGACTCAAATAAACTATTTCCTTTACTAATTTCTGCAGCCACTTTCAGCACTGTATGAATCGTATTTAGCATCCAGCAGAAGCACAATAATTTCCCATCTACTGCTGGAACAAAAGAGTGCTTCCTCTGATTGGCCAAGGTGGAGAGGTGGGCAGATGATGTCACAATCTCCACCTCAGCCATTTAGAAGAAACCTTGGCCCAGATTCAGGTACATCTGCGCATTATTGGACCGGCATAGCACACCGCCTTTACGTTAGACTTGCGCAATTTTGCCGCGTAATCACCCTATTCTCGTAGCTTTTGCGCAGAAAATTGTGCATGCGTAACGTTTTTTCAGAGGCGTAAGGCGGAGTAATACAAATTGGGAAGGACGTGGGCGTGTTACATTGAAATGAGCCATGACCCCATGCAAATGAAGGGCCGGCCGGCTCGCGCATGCGCGCTTGAAGGAGACCATGGTCAGCTCCGCTGTGCGCATGCTCACAACTCGGGAGCGGCGCAATCAGTGAAATTGGAAGTGGACCCGGGCAACTTAGTGAACTACGCAAACAGCATAAATAGACAGACACAAATGCACTTCCTTTGCAAAAGCACATCCCTTTGGGATCTTCCTATACAGCAAGGTGCTTTTGTTTATTAGCGTTTGTTTGTTTGTTTGTTTGTGACGTGTCTTTGAGATATTTGGGCACTGTTTTGCAGAGTGATTTTTGTCTTTTATGTGTTTTCTTTGTTGTTATTTTGTTTAAAATATATTTTTGCTGGGCATTTTTTTTTTTGCTCGTCATTTATTTAATTTCTTTGGTTCTGTTTGTGTATGATTTTGGAATGTGGGGGTGATATTCCTGCCGGAAAAGGGGTGTCACCCTCATTTGTGATGGAGAAGTGATCCCCAGGTCCATGTGAATGGTGTATGAATGTGACAGTGACATAATTGGAGCCGTGGCGTGGCGTTGCAGCTCACAAGTCCTGCATGGTGGACTGGTGCCAATCCCATGGATGAGGATGTGGGGTGTGTGTGCTAGGGACCACAGTGGTATGCATGCATGCATTCTCATTGTGGCATGATTCATGTGTGTGTTTAACGTGCAAAGATGCATATGCGAGCTGGCATGAGATGGGGTCATGAGATGGGGTCCCAGTGCATATGCAGAGTCACCTTGAAGGGAAAAGACAGGAGGAAGTTAGTAGTGCATGTGCCCCTTGTGATGTGTGCATCATGGGGGGGACAGTCATGCCTGCCACCCATGTCACTTACCAACCAGCCAGCTGTCCCCATACATGGGGACAGCTGGCTGGGGCTCTGATTGTATATGTAGCTGTCATGGGTGTCATGGGTGGTGTCATGTGTTGGGCTGGTGATGTCCTCCTGCAGGGTTGTGGTTAATTCCATGATGGCATGAGGGGTGAATCTGAAGATGCGAGACACCTCAGAATCACTCATGGCAAAGATGTCTATGCGTGTGTGATATATCCTCTCCCGTGAAGAGTGAAGAGTGAGGGGCTTGTATCAGATAAGAATATTGTATTAGATTAGATTAAATTAAATTAGATTCAATTCTAAAGTTTAGATAAGCAAAAAAAAAAAAAATCTCCCGTGCCCTCCTCAGTGCCCTCCTCAGTGCCCTCCTCAGTGCCCTCCTCCTTCTTTGTTCATCTAAAGTCAGTAGTATAGCTATGTGCGACGATGCCCCTGGCATGTTGGCATACAGATTGTTGTGCAACACGTGTGACTGCTGAGCTCCTCACTAACAGTGTTGCTTTATCTAACAAGTAGTCTTTTTTTCTCTTTCTAGACCAGCTTTTATATGCTCTAATTTTAGACAGGACATTTTGCTGTTGCGCACACTGCGTCGCCTGCGCTGCCCCAACGTTCTTTTGTGGATCCCCGTAAGTCCCTCATTAGCATATTTGGCTAGCAAATCAATGGTCTGTCTAGCGCACTTTTGCGCGGACGGATGCGCCAGTCTAACGAAATTACGCGGGACAAAAAAAAGTAGACTTTTTGCGTATCTCGTTCTGGGGATGCCGCGCATCGAAACGCACGCGCACATTTCGACTTACGCACGCGCATCTCCTGTTGCGTAGGCGTAATCGCTCTGTGAATCTGGGCCCTTGTATTTATTGACTCGTCTGCACCAATACAGTTGCAAAGGAGGTGGGAGTTGTACCCCACATATTAGAAAGATATAATTTCACCTCCTGTTGAGTATACAGGACAGACAAACACATAAAATGTAGCGCTAATTAGCAAACAATAAAGAATAAACTTATATGAATAGTGTATATTTTAAATCTGTGAATACGTGTGTAGATTAAACGTGCAAACACAGTTTTTATAAAGGAGTGATAGTCTCAAGTGAATGATGAAATGATGATGTCCCAATGTTTCAAAACATGAAAAAAACAGAAGTAGAAGAAGCCGTCACCAGCTGAAGAAAAGGCTTACCGGAGAGATTGAACAATGGGGAACGTATGTTCGAGAGGGTCAATCAAGCATTATGAAGATATAATTAGACCAATGTTGCAGCTCACAAACAACCTCCAAAACTCCCAATGGTGTACCCAAAGTTGGATGGTTAGATGTACGTATGGAGGTGACCCAACTTACTCACATGATGGTAGTATACAGGAAAGGAAGTGAAGAGAAATCTCCATAAGACACGCATGGCAAAAAAACAAAAAAAAAAACATAAAAAACTTAAAGTGGTTTTAACCCTCAGCTACTTTATACAATATAAGAGTTTTGCTCTTAGATGAATATGAACACTAGTACGATATAAAGGTCAGACATTCCTGTAGTTCTGTATTGATCAATGCACCATTAAATACATTGTATGTATCATATTCTTGCAGTCCCTGTATAACAGAGCTTAGAGTGGAGAAGCAAGATCAGTGCAAGAAGCCAAGCAGTGTATGTGATGAAAAAAGCATGCTGATAGGGAAAGAAAAGAAAGAGAAAAAGAGAACTTTGTGCTGTGGGTCTTCTCCTTCACAGGCCAGCCACAGGCAGTGATGGTACATGACAGTCTTTATAAAGTGAAAATTGAATAAATGATGCTGGCTTTCCTTTTTCCTAGATGACTGAGAACATCTTTGGAAAAGTACTGCAGGTAACATCTCCAGATAGAAGGTAAATGTTTATATTTTACTTTATCTTTAAGAACCCTTTTGTATGAAGGGTCGATCAGGTCTGCCCGTCAGTTTTTCCGGTAGACTTGATTGGGCTCTTTTTCCACCCCTATGGACCAACGGGTGTAACTAGTCTGTTTACACCCGCCTACCTCCAATCCAGTGCGCGAAAAAAAAAATGGAAGGGGGTCCGCCCCCAGCTGTCTAAGCAGATTTGATCAGAGGAAAATCGGGTGTACACCTGGCCACTCAAAGAGCATTAAGGGCTCTGTCCATATCTGTTATGCATAAAAGTGGATATGGACATGTAGGTCCCCTAATGATGTAAATGGAGGCCATCCCCTGTTAAAGGGGCCTTGAAAGGACGCTGTAATGGTCACCACCATTTACAATCTTCCATCAACCCAAAAGAGCTTATACGACAGTCTGACAATCCATGTAGACACGATCCATTCCATTTCCCATAAAAACGAGACTCAACTCGGTTCTCTAGTTTCAAAATGTATGAATGAACAAATGCTTTAATGGTTAGCTCTCTTATTTACAGTACAGACATGTTACAGTTAATCAAAGTAACAACGGAACTCTCCACCCACACATCACACAATGGGCTTCAATCACATTCTTTTAGTTAATGACATTCAGTTGAGGTAATTATCCCCCAAACGTGCTGTCTCCGACAATAAGCTATTCACACCTGATCATCAATGGGCTCTTTGCACCAGACAGTGTCATTAGCATCACACAATGGAATGTCTTTCAGGTGCCAGCCTCAATTAACACCTCAACAGCCTATGTTACACAGAGGAATGAGTCACTATTGACCGGTAGGGTCAGAATAAGCCAACAATTTGTAATATCTTCAGATCTCCTGCAATACATTAATTATTATTTATCAGTCATCACCAAAAGGGGCACAGGGTGACCTTAGACCCAAGAGTCCTTAGTGATGCTGGCACAGGAGTATCCCCCATCCCTCAAAAGTCTCTGGGCGTCACAGGTCATTCCGTTACAAATGCTCTTACATTTTTGACTAGAGTTCTGCTCTAATTCACAATTTATTTATATACTACCTTTCACTTTCAAGCGTTTTTTTTTTTTCATATCTAGCTCCATACAGATGTTAACTAATCTTACTATCGCATATAAGCAGAAAACGCTTTCAAAAGTAAAGCAAATGCAGCTCAATCACACTATGCTGTGAAAGAAAGGTGCAGTGCAAATGGGAATAAATACACTCCTAAATGAATGCACTGATTCATAGCAGCCCTCTCAATGAAACATATATTTCTGTAAAGCTGAATCAAAATCCTAGACAGCTCATTTTACAACTTTTTATTGATCATATTTTACAGAGTTGGGAAGCCAAAGCAACTCAGCAAAGAGTAAGTTCAGCCATGTGTAACAAGATGGAAATGTACCTTTTACTGCAACATTAACTCTTTGTAGCAAAAAAAAAAAAAAAAGTGGAAAAAGAAAAATCCTGAACCGAGAGTTTACTGAAAGAGCAAAATTGTACCAGTGACCTCTCATGAAAAATTAGTTGAAAAGTCAGAGCTTGTTATACAGGAAAGGAGCTGTGCAGTGAGCCAATTTCATGACTTGTGTCATGTAATAATTAGGTGTGCTCATTAAAATGGACCCAGATAGCTACAAAATATTGCCACTGATAGTTTTTTTCCCCCTTATAAATTTGTACCTGGTAATTTTTCCACTGCCCTTTGTCACTTGTTCTGTATGGAGATTACAGTATATACCTTTTTTATGAGCTACTAGTAATATAAGTAAATGCGTCTTCCTTAACCACTTGCCGTCCACCCAACGTACCGTATTTATCGGCGTCTAACATGCACTTTTTTCCCCCTGAAAATCGGGAACAAAGCAGGGGTGCGCGTTATATGCTGATAGCACACCTCGGACTCGGAGGGGAACGAGTGCCGCTGAAATTCACCGAGCCGGCATCTTCCCTTTACTCGGCTTTGACGTCACACACAGTCCTGCCTCCACCACTGGCATTGGACCAGTGTTCTGTCAATCACAGTAGCTGGTCCAATGCTGATAACGAAGGCGGGACCGTGTATGTGACTGCAGACGCCGAGTGCACAGGAGATGACGGCTGTACGAGATGACGGGCGGTTGCATGAGGAGATGATGATTCTGCAGAGGGACACACAGGCTGCAGAGGGAAATGAGGCGGGACTGTATATGACTGAGATGACTGCTGTACTAGATGACTGGCAGCTGCATGAGGAGATGAGGTGAGGCTGCAGAGGGACACACAGGCTGCAGAGGGACACTGACCATTATTTTGCTTCTAAGTGGTTTATTTATTTATTTTTAAATCCTGAAATTTCTCTCTTAAATTGGGGGTGCGCGTTATACGCCGATAAATACGGTACTTGTACTGTGGCAGGTCAGCTCTAATGTGCGAAATCATGTAATTTTGTGTAATAGACACTGAGGGGTGCGCGCACACTGTCCAAGGCGCAATCGCACGCTGATTGGACAGAGGGGGAGCCCCCCTGATTTTAACCCCCTATCAGTGTCAGTAACAGTGCATATTTTTAGCACTGATCAATATAATAATGTCACTGGTCCCAAAAAAAGTGTCAAAAGTGTCAGTTAGGTGTCCGCCACAATATCACAGTCCCGCTAAAAATCGGTAATCACTGCCATTACTAGTAAAAAATAAAATAAAAATATCTCATAGATAGTAAACACGATAACTTTTGCGCAAACCAACCAATATAAGCTTATTGGGATTTTTGTTAACCAAAAATATGCAGAATACATATTGGCCTAAATTGATGAAAAAAAGTTTTTCTTTTTATTTATTGGATGTGTTTTATAGCAGAAAGTAAAAACCAAATCCACAATTGTTGCTCTTTTGTTTATAAAGCAAAAAATAAAAACCGCTAAGGGGATCAAGACCCCCCCCCCAAAAAAAAGCTCTAATTGTGAGAAAAAAAAGGACATTCATTTTATTTGGGTACAGCGTTGCATGACGGCGCAATTGTCGGTTAAAGTAATGCAGTGCCATATCAGAAAAAATGGCCTGGTCATTAAGGGGGTAAAACCTTCCAGGGCTGAAGTGGTTAATGAATGGTAAAATATACAATTCATTATAGATACATGTACCCCAATCTGTGTACATGTGGCAGTTTCACAATACAATGTTTTTGAAATGTGCTTCTTAGTGCGCATTGGGATGTCAGAAAATTGAAGATATCAGTCATATGTCAAACCCTTCTGTACATATCCACCCCTCATTACTTCACAGGACAATCACACAGTCAACCAGTCACCATTAATTCAACACAATTCCTTCTATATATAGTCTTATACACTAATATATAAAATTACACAATTATTCACAGATGGCATAGGTCATTTAATATATATCACCATTAATTGTTTGGCGAGGACCACGCTCTTAGTTACACTCACGTTTTCCTGCTGCTGCGCCATACGTTGTGCCGCCTCAGCTCCCATGCTAGACGATGGCTTCAATTACAGTGGGCTCTACCGACCACTGGTAAGTCTCCCTCTCCTCTTAGGTTACTCTTTCGACGCACTGCTGCTGCTCCTCCATGCCACTGGGGGAATGTAATTGTTTTTTTCTATCCTCTTCCCTATTACATTAGGTTATTTACTTGTACACCACCGTGGGATTGCTACCAACAACCCACGTCAGCCATGTTTCAGCTTTGAGCCATGAATATGGTTCACAGGTCCTTATCTATCCCTCTTTCTACACAGGTAAAAATTCTCTTTATACATGCACTTAACTTATGCTTCAATTCACTTTGCATCTGGCTTGTACCCATATGCATCTTCAACCACCTTGTTTTCATTTTTGAGCACATGCCCAGTCCTTGATGTTTTACATCCTTCACACACCACTTCCCCCCCCCCCACACCTCCTCACCTTTTCCTTCCTCCTTCCCGTCTCCCCTTTTCTTTCCGTCCCCCCTTTTTTCTCTCTCTCTCTCCCCCTCTCCCCCTCTCTCTCTCTCTTTCTTTCTCTTTTTTTTTTTTTTTTTACTCTCTCTTTCTCTCTTTTTCTTTCCCTCTTTCTCCCTTTCTCCCTTTCTCTCTTTCTCTCTTTCCCTCTTTCTCTCTTTTTCTCCCCCCTTCTCCCTTGCTGTTCCTTCCGCTCCTTCCTTTCTTCTTTTACCTTTTCTTGCTCATCTTATTTCCCCATTCCTCTCTTCCCCTTTCCTTTTCCCTTCTTGTCCTCCCTTCCCCTCCCTTGTCCCCAGACCTCACCTCTGCCTGTTCAACTGTCCTTTCTCTGTTATGCACGTTTTTCTGTTGGCTTTGTGCACAGATCAACATTTCAATTTCCCCCTTAGCACCGATCGGACCCCACTGGTGTCCCCCTCCTTTTATACTGTAGTTATTACAGAGAATTTTCCTGACCCCCACTTTTATATATAGCTTTTTAGGGATAGCTCCTAGTGCAGCTCTACCTTCCATCTATCCGTTCTTGAGAGGTTTGTTTCCTCGATTTGCGGCTTGTAACTCCAGGTGTCCATCTCTAGCTGTGCAGGTAAGCCATGCGTCATCTCTTGAATCCCCAATAATGTTGTTTCCTATAAGCAAAACATTTGTATACCAATTCTGTTGAACACCATCATGCATATCTACCTATATGTATGTAATGTGTGATTGTAACCATTGTATATTATGTTTTTAGACCAGCTCTCCTGACGAAGCAACTCTTGTTGCAAAACTAGTCGAGATTCTATGGGCATGACCCCACTCTTCTCACAGCCCCATTCTGTGTAGGGCCCTTTAACATCTTGGTGACTTGTTTGGTTGGTCATGCACTGTGTCATGTTTTTAATGTTGTCTTTGTTTTTATAATCCAACAATGTGTTTTCAATTTGCCCATTATTATGTATAATAAATAAATGCAAATATTTTTTACCTTATCCCATTTTTCCATTGTATTCTCTTGTATTCAGTACCGCTACAGTCCATTTGCCCACTCCCCCATTTCTAGGTTGCTCCTGGGCCATTTTGGGGTCCCAGGTACACTTGATCTATCTAAAGGCTTTAATTACCCCAGTGCTCGCTGCCACACACTTAATCAGCCTGTAAGTGTGGGTGGATGGTCTTTCCTCACCCCCTCTTATTCAAAACAGATTTATTTTTTGTTTTAATACATCTTTTTTAGACAGCTACTATACATCTGCTCCTGATGAGTGGAGGCATAGCCATGAAACACATCAAGCTCCAGATGCTACAATCATGTGTTTACAACATAGATCTATTTATTTTATGCCACATGTCTAATTTCAATAAACTTGGATCAATCGCAAAACATGTACTATGTCAACATGAATTAAGAAATTAATAATAATGAATCATGAATCACTGTGCCTTTTATGTACAGTATATCTGTGCCCTTTATGTGTATACATGTGTAAAATCAAAATAAATATATCACAAAAATAAATTTAGTGTATTTTCTGCTTCCTAACTGCATGCTTCATACAAATAGTCCCAACTTTGCTCATTAATGTCAATATTGACAAATAAGGTGCAGCATAACCTCTAAATATTATAATAAACAAAGTGAACATATAATATACTCTGGGTGGGTATAATGGATAACTCAAAACAAACATATACAGTGGAACCTTTAATTACGAGCATAATCCGTTCCAGAAGAATGCTCATAATCCAAAGTACTTGCATATCAAAGCGAGTTTCCCCATAGAAGTCAATGGAAACAAAAATAATTTGTTCCGCATTGACTTCAATGGCATGCCATACCGCATGTGGCCAAAGGTGGGGGGCACTGGAGAGCCTTAGAAACCCCCATAAAGGCCAGAGGACAGCTCGGCTGAACTCGGAAAACCTTGGAAACAGAGTTTTTCCAAGGTTTTCCAAGCATTTCCGAAAGGGCTCCGAATGGCTCTGCTCGCCCATGGCGCCCCCTTTGACTCAGGCCAAACGCAGTCCTGCACACTGCTTTGGCTTGAATACTGCTCGTTTTGCGAGACAACACTTGCAAGCCGAGTCAGACCCTTTCAAAATACAGTGCTCGTATTGTGAAACACTCGTTAACTGCGTTACTCCTAATCCAAGGTTCCACTGTACAAATAAAACATCTACATTTTAAATGCTGGCTTTAAATCATCTATTATATCCACTTGTTTATTATATTATTTAGCGGTTGTTCTGTACTTTGTCTATATTACTACTAGTGGTATATATTATTTAAGTGGTAGTTTAGTAAATTGATATTTATCACAATGCACAACATAGTAGCATGGTGGGTTTCCTTGATATTACATTTAAAGGCACACTTTCACTTTGCCATATCTCCCCTCCCTAGTTATACTTATTTTACTAGCACTCTTTTGACGTTCCTTCCTCAGTTGTAAGTGACAACACTAGCTGGTGTTGCTGCGTAAGAGGGACAATGCTTAGGTATAACAGCTAATGACTAGGCTCAAGCACCGTCACGTGCCCCTTTGCTGTTCTCCTTAGTGTCCGACACCAGCCAACACCCTGGATCTCAATGCTGCCTACAGTGATGGCAATAGCTGCGGAGAGTACTGTTAAAGAGGAAATAATCTCTGCTTTTTCTTTTTTGCTTTTCTTTACCTGCATCACATACTAGCACATTATGTGACACTTACCTGCAAACGAAGACCTCATTGTCCATGGTGGAGGCTGCATTCAGCTTCGCCCATCTTCCTTCCAGGTCTGCGGACTCTGGTTCTGTGACTGTCCGGAGCCGCATAATGCGTGCACGCGGGAGTCGCCAGTCAGGGCACAGGGCTCTTTAGACATGCCACCGGCAGCCGTACCCTTGGGGCACATGCGCTAATGACGTAATTTGCACAGTATACAGTAAATATTGCCTAAAAGGTGCAAGTTTAGGAGATATTTACAGTACTTATAGGTAACCCTTATAATAGGCTTCCCTATAGGTAGAAACATTAGAGAGAAGGTGAGTATAAGATAGGGTCTTACCCTTCATGGCAAAAAAGTAGAATTTTCCTGGAATGTTTCAGACTTCTCTTTCTTCTCAACCAAAAGTTTTTTTTTTTTTAATTATGATTTATTTATTTATTTTATTTATAAGGAGCTATGAAGAAGCTATGAGGAAAATATATTTTAATAAGAAGAATATGCTAGTCTGATAATAGTTGTGTGCAGCTACTCACTCCCAAGAGTTGCCAACATATATTCTCACTTGTGCTAATTTGGTCAAAGCTGCACCGTTTGCTTATATCAGCACACACCCCTAACCTACATAGACAGTTTTTGGGTAAGGATGCACTAACCCTTTAAAGAAAGTAAAATATCCACAAGAAGCAACTGCATGGCGAATGTATATGTTTTTTACAGCAATTATGTATATTTACAACACACATCCTATTTTCTAATCATAGCTGAGGTTGAATTAACATTCATTTTTGACTACAGTGACAAGAAAATTCTAAGGAACAGGATGGAAATTTTCCTCAAACAAAACGTTTTTACAAGTGAGTGTTTGGTTTTCATTCACCTATTTCCATTTGTTCTGACATTGAATGTAAGGCCGCGTACACACGATCAAATCTGTCTGCTGGAAACGGTCTGCCAGACCATCCCAGCAGACAGATTCGATCGTGTGTACGGGCGAGCCGACGGATTTGGCCAGCCGACAGATTTGAAATCATGCTTTCAAATCTGTCGGCTGGGAACCGGTCCACCCGACATGTCTGCTGGTTAGTACGCTAACCAGCAGACATGTCTTTTGGCACACGCGTCGAATGGTTTTGACGCATGCGCAGAAGTGTTTTACTTCCTGGTACGGTGACGTGGCGGCGTCAACCTCACCGCAACGTCAGCGCGCTGTCTGCCGGCGGGGATTTTGGTTTGATCGTGTGTACACGATCAAACCAATACGTCCCCAGCAGACAGATTTGTTCAAATCGGTCTGTCCGACCGATTTTAACAAATCTGTCTGCTCGTGTGTATGGGGCCTTAAAAGCACATGACATTTTAAAGCATTGTACATTCGAATAACTTTCAAATGTTTTGAGAATTATCACATGAGTGAGTGAGTAACTAGTATAGCGCTACAATTGCAAACTAAATCGCCTCAAAGCACTTTTTGCATCCAGTGTCGTCCTGATCACTCAGGAGGGATGGGTCTTTTGTTTTTTCCTAAAAACCAGATGGTTTTCTTCCATGCGGATGGTCGTGGGTAGAGCGTTCCAGGGCCGAGATCCTTGAACTGCAAATCTTCCTTCTCCCTTAGATTTGTAGTGGGATTTGGGGAGTTTCTCAGTTCGTATGCTGGTGACAGTGGTCACTAGAATAAATATAAAGACTGAATCTCTTGAGTGGGGACACAGACAGCTAGTGTTGCTCACGAATATTCGCATTGCGAATATTCGCTACGAATATTGCATATTCGAGTATTCGCGAATAACTCGAATATTGCGGCGAATATTCGTATTTTTTCAAATTTATTTTTAAAACAGATCACATCCTAGTGATCTCCATCGACGTCTAAAAGCATTGCTGGTATGATTAGAGAGAGACCCTGGGCCGAGTAGCTGATGCGATTCTTTTATGTTGCCAAAAATTCGCATTGCGGCAACATAAAAGAATCGCATCAGCTACTCGGCCCTTCTTTTGCATTAGAGCCAATCAGAATAACTCGAATATTCGGCAAAAGGAATATTGCGCGATATTTCTTTTACCGAATATTCAAGTTATTCTGATTGGCTCTGATGCAAAAGAAGGGCGGAGAAGATAATCGCGCAATATTCCTTTTGCCGAATATTCAAGTTATTCTGATTGGCTCTGATGCGCCCTTCTTTTGCATCAGAGCCAATCAGAATAACTTGAATATTCGGCAAACGGAATATTGCGCGATTATCTTCTCCGCCCTTCTTTTGCATCAGAGCCAATCAGAATAACTTGAATATTCGGCAAAAGGAATATTGCGCGATATTCCTTTTGCCGAATATTCGAGTTATTCTGATTGGCTCTGATGCAAAAGAAGGGCGGAGAAGATAATCGCGCAATAGGAATATTGCGCGATTATCTTCTCCGCCCTTCTTTTGCCCCCTTATTCTCCTTTCTTTTAAGTAGAGTTAGTGTTTAGTGCATGTTAGTTTAGTAATACAGGAAATGATCTCCGTTTATGAGAATTTCACCATCATTTTCGCATTAGCGCAATTTTGCAAAAAATTTTTTGGATAAAATATCACGAATATTCGATATTAGCGAATATTCGCGAATATTCTTCTATATATTCGCGCAATATCGCGAAATCTAATATGGCGTATTCCGCTCAACACTACAGACAGCATGAAAAACATAATGAGGATTCCATCCTTCCCCAAAACTAAAAGCAAAGTTTGGGTTTTGAGTAGCCCTTAACCACTTGCCGACCACAATACGTATATATATATATATATATATATATATATATATATATATATATATATATATATATACACACACACATACACACGTTGTGGTTTACTGAAGATATCAGCCATAACCTCAATATCGTTTTTGCAGTTGGTAGATGGCTTTCTCATTAAACCATTCCAAGCGTGTCATGAGCCACTGGAACGCTTCCTGAAGTGGCGGGAGTGGTGGCCTCTGGCTGGTGTTACTCAGGCTTACCATTTTCCTGAGAAATGATTCAATGGCAAATCAAAGAGTAGATACTCGTTGATCACCTATATGGCCTTGGAGGTCCCAGAGTGACATATTGTTTTTTTATCTTTTGTTTTTAAATAGTAAAGAAGAGTTCTGACCCCAAATCTCTCTATAAAGAGGATCCATCACCCTTATTTCTATTCCAAGGGATGTTTACATTCCTTGGGATAGAAATAAAAGTGATAAAAAAATTAAAAGTACAGTGTAAAAATAAAAAAAAATGTAAATAAGTAAACAAAAAGGAAATGTAAGTGCCCCCATCCCACTGTGCTCATGTGCAAAAGCAAACAAACGCTTAAACTGTATTTGCACCAACACACGTGAGATCGCTGCAAACAGAGTAATAGCAAACATTTTAGCACTGGAACTCCTCTGTAACTCTAAACAGGTACCTGTAAAGGTGTTTAAAGTGGTGCCTATGGAGGTTTTTAGGTAGCATAGTTTGTTGCCATTCCATGAGCGTGTGCAATTTTAAAGCCCGACACGTTAGGTATCTATTTACTCAATGTAACATCATCTTTCCCATTATACAAATGTCATTAATATGTAATACTCTGGCAGCTTACCTGTCCTTGATTTGTCCAATAAGAGGCCTGACCCTGTTCTGCTCACCCTTTTATCTCCTTGACTTCCTGGGATGGCCTGGGTGGAGCCATACAGAAAGTCTATATTAACTCTTGCACTACTGGCCTTCAGTGCTGTTCAACAGTGTTCCTGCCTAGTTCCAGTCTGCTGTGTATTGTTAACTTCCTGTGTACCAATTCGGCTCGTCCCTGACCATGCTTGCTTGCCTGTGACCCCGACCTTTTGGTCCGTCCCCTGGTTACCCTATTCAGCCAGTTGCCCCGACCTTGGCTTCCATCACTACGCTTGTCCTGCTGACTGCTTTCCCTCTCACCTTGTGAGCGTGACCCAGGGGATTCCAGGGGTCGCGACCTGGATCCAGTTGCGGCAAAACCCATCCTCACCACCAGACACCCTGGTGAAGACAATCTTGGGTTCACGACTCCTCCCTGATCGCAGCAGTCGGCTAAGGGTTCACTACCCTGTGGTGCATCCCTGTCTCCTAAGGGGTGCACTTGTTACCATGCCTCAAAAAAATTGGGGTAAATATTGTGTTTTGTTTAGTTTGTTAAAGTGTATTTTTTCCCAAAAAATTGCAAAACCGCATGTGACATATAAAATTGCCATTTTATTCCCTAGGGTCTCTGCTATACATGACGGCCCAGATTCACAGAGAGTGGGCGCACATTTACACTGGCGTAGCGCACACACAGTACGCTACGCCGGCACAGCTCGGAGAGGCATGCACTGTATTCAGAAAGCTATTGCTCACCAAGATACACCAGCGTAGCGTATTTTCGAAGACGCAGGCCAGCGGAAGTGGAAGTGACCCCATGCAAATGATGGTCTGAGCATGGTGCAGTGTTTTACGCCTGGCGTATCACAAACTGCGCATGCGCCGTGACGTAGCCGTGTCGTGGATGCATGAAACTGCACCCTTATGCGCATGCTCACAACTACACCGGCACAACTGCCTAAGCTACGCCGGATCACTACGTATGCCGTGAACGTAATGTACGCCCAATACGCCGGCCTGTGTTCTCTGGGGCAGACCTTTGCATGTCTACTGCTGGGTTGCGCCTCATCTATGGGGAATAACTTTACGCCGGACGCAAAACTTACGCAAACATCCCATAGCACGTACGTTCGTGAATCGCCTCATTTGCATATTTGAATGCCTAATCAATGGGAGAAGGAACATGCGTCCAAATCATATTTGCGCCCACGCTACACCGGGGTAAGCAAGATACATTGAGGTAGGATTGCCTGTTTTTAGACGTATGTTGGTTTTGTACGCCGGGCGCACATTTGCACTACGTCGGCGTATAGTGATTTACGTTGGCGTAATGCTTTGTAAATCCGGGCCTATATGTATACTGTTTAAAAGTTTTCTAGAAACAAATACTGATTTAAACAAAGTGCCAGAAAAAGCCTGGTTGGCAAATTAATACTTTTCCACTAAAGATCTCCGTTTTACATTCCAGGTACTATCACTTGGTGCATTCCTTCAAGATGTATGGATGTCAGGATTATTTTTATATTTAGGAAAAAGTCTGTACAATTTATTTTTGTAAATATGCAGTTGAGGTCTATACCTCAAACCTTTAGCTCAGTGGTCTCCAAACTGCGGCCCGAGGGCCAGATGCGGCCCTTTGCTTGCCTTTATTCGGCCCTTGGGGCACTAACCCTCCCACTGATACGAGACACTATTCTGCCATCTGACACTGACAATCGAGCACCATTTCTGCCACTGACACAACTAATAGAGCACTATTACTCTCTATGATACCAGCAATGGGGCACTATCCCCCCCCCCCCCACCGACAATACCAGATATTTAATAACAATGATGCCAGAAAAATTTCTACACCCGCTGGCCAAAGTCCGACCCTCCAAGAGTCTGAAGGACAATAAACTGGCCTTTTGTTTAGAATCTTTGGAGACCCCTGCTTTAGCTTTAAGCGCTTGCTCTTTATTGACTGGGTTTCAAGGTAGCAAGGGCGAGTGTCAGATCTTCTATAATTGCATGTTCAGTTAGATCCTGCAAAACAGTAGGTCAGGTTTGTGTAACAATGTTTCACCTATGCGTTTACATCCCAGCAGGAGACACCTAAAGTTGCAATCTTAAATTCTGTCAAAGAAAGACTCAAATGTGAACAACTGTTCATAAGTCGTATGATATGTGCAGTGTAGCAGTTAGTTGCCGCGTGTATATTGTTTCCTGACAATTATCTGTTTGTACACATTGAAGAAAAATATATTAAACTTAAAAGAAGAGAAACTTAGGTTTAAAGGGTTTAGGGTTTTGTAAAATGCAGGCAGTAAAGCAGATTAAGGCACAGAACATAATGAGGTCTCATAGAGGGGTCATAGAGAGAGTTTGTAGGCTTGTGTATAAATTATAAGGACATGGAGCTAATCAGATTAAAGGAGGATTTAATCGTGTTCCTTGTCCTAAAGAACAAAGACCAAAGACCAACTGCAAATCCATAAACCTACTGCATAGCCGAGAGTCATCTGTTAACAAAAGGAGGTTTAGTTAAATTGGTCTTGTTCTAAAAGGTACAGTTTTGGGATTTGTGATTACTGTGATTTTAAACAAAAGTACAATTTTTATGACAATAACTTAAAAAAAAAAAAAGAAAGCTGCAAGTCTTCATTGTTCAATAAAAAAGACTGGTAGCAACACTTTTCACACAGTCCTCATACCTTACTTGTTCAGAAGCAGTTCAATCAGTGCATGCTATGAATGACAACAATTAAGGGCTGCAAAAATTAATTCTATATTTAAAAACAAAAACATTAAAGTGGTTATAAACCCCAGGCATGAAATATGAACAAATCATATCCCTTGTCTCAATCCAGAGTACAAAGTGCCATTTCTCTCTGCTGCCTCATTCCTCTGTTATCTGTATGAGTCATATGTAACAAGTTTTCCTGGCACCAGGAGAAAATAAAATTAAAGGAGAGGGAGCTCCAGCACACATCATGTGATTGAAAGCTTCAGCTCAGCTCCTGTGTGCTGTGTGAAGGGTGTGTGTGTCCCTTCCCTCCAATCATGGTTTAGAGCAGTGGCGGTCGGCCTATAAGTGGTGCAGGGGCACCACCCCCCTAATCTTTATGCGCCAGCCACTAATCTCCATGCAGGGTGACAGACGCATAGATTTCTATTTTTTTAAGCACATGATTAGAGCCTGAGGCTCCAATTGGCTTCAAAAAAGGTTGGGCCCACCCTTTTGGGACATTAGAAATTCAACATTCGCTATTGTCTTCCTGCTTCTCCTCCAGGCCAGTCAGGACAGGAAGCGGGTCCTAAGACTGGATTGCCTGGAAGTAGAAGGTTTGGA
This sequence comes from Rana kukunoris, assembly GCA_029574335.1. Lineage (NCBI taxonomy): Eukaryota > Metazoa > Chordata > Amphibia > Anura > Ranidae > Rana > Rana kukunoris. The sequence continues at coordinate 128,650,538 of CM056056.1, forward strand.
GGGTTTGTTTGCTGCCCCCCCAAAAAATGGAGCACCAGCTGCCATTGGCTCAGAGCTCCCATTTAAGAGACCCTGTGTAAATTCTACACTATAGATGAGAATAGAAGATTAACAAGAGGTATGTAGGAGGATTTGTTTCATCTCTGTGTATCACCTGAAGCTGTTCACTTCACAGGGTACAGGATATGTAAGAGTTTACAACCACTTTAATACCTATGAAAATTATTGTATTGCACCCATGTTAAAATTGAACTCCAGAGAGCTGCAGAAGGCACGCATTATTGTAACTCTATAGTCATTATTAAATCATTAAATATAGAAGCAACTAAGGCAAGTACCTGCATTTGACTTTAAATTGGTATCTTTTCATCTTCCAAACGACAGTATACAGACTGGAAGAGCGATGGACAAGAATTGCAGCATATTAAAGCGGAGGTTCACCCTAAAAACTATTTTCTAACATTACATTGTGCTCACTATTTTTCACCCCGGCTTCTGGGTAGTGGCTCCTGCAGGAGTGGGCGTTCCTATGTAGCTTTCTAACATTACATTGTGCTCACTCTCGACATTGACAGTATGCTGAATTTTTTATTTTTTTGCCGTACATACCGTTGTATCACTATTTTTCACCCCAGCTTCTGGGTTGTGGCTTCTTTCAGCAACTCATGACGCGCATTATGCGCCGGGGGTAGCTTTTGTCATCACGTCAATCACTTAGCCTCTGCATAGGAACGCCCACAACCCAGAAGCCGGGGTGAAAAATAGCGAAAACAACGGTATGTACGACAAAAAAAAATTAAAAATTCAGCATACTGTCAATGTCGAGAGTGAGCAGAATGTAATGTTAGAAAATTGTTTTTAGGGTGAACCTCCACTTTAAGTGTTGTGCATGCAAACCCAGATAGCAAGAAATTGAGCTGCAAGTTTGAAATTGACTAGCTAAGCTAATGCTAGACTTGCCATGCTTCATAATTTTGTTTCACAATTGCAGCAAGTCTGCATTGCATTACTCCAGATCAACTGTCTTTGTAAACATTTTGAAAGTCTTCTGCAAGTTCCTGTTCAGTTATGTTGTGCAATAGTCATCCCACCACAGAGGTCACTGTGGCTGAATTTGGAAAAGAGTCAACTAGAACATGTGCTTCAAGTGCTCTGCAAGTGTAAAACTTGCCAGTGAAAATGTGCAGCAAGTTAACAAGACTTGCAATTAAACACTTGTTATCGTTATCTGGAAAAATTCAAACAATTAACAGGCTCACAGGAGGTGAGAGCAGATGAAGCATGGGTATCCTGATCAGTCTGCTGCTGCTCTTTTATTGAGGACATTTTTTGTGTAAATGTCATGCTTAGACCAGCTCCTTTTGCCTATTGATCCTCCATCTCTTGTGACAGCTGAATCTCATGGCAATAATAACATGGCCCAGAGTAGACTTTTTTTTATAGTTCAGGCTCCACCCAATCATCTTGGGCAGAGGTGTAGCTTGAAGCTTGTGGGCCCCGATGCAAAAGTTGACCTGGGCCCCCCACCCACTACCACTCACCACTTCCACCGTGTGTGTAGATATACCCACTGCACGCCAAGATACTGAAAGAGTTTTGAGTTGCCAGAGTTCCTCCTTACAGCAGAGGACAGGGATCACCGCTGGAGAATCAGAGGACAGGGACCCCTGTCAGGTCACTCGGCAGAACTCCTTTCCCATCCCAGCACTGTATACAGCTCCTACCCTCCACACTACTCAGGGCTAAAATCACATTCCTTTACACACAGTCTGTCAGCCTTCACAGGGTGTATCTGTTTTTTTTATTTTTTTGCCGTTCTGACCTGTCAAATTGTCTGGTCGAAATGGCAGTGTAGTCGCAGTAGGCAGATACACCCTGTGCAGATCATGTCTGACTTGCTGTGTTGTAAAGGAATGTGATTTCAGCCTTGCGGAAGAGAAGCAGAATAGAGTGCTGTAATGGGAAAGGAGCCGGGCATAGCATCTAGGGTGGGGGTTAGGGGCTCAGTTGCCATTCTATGCTGTCAGCACACAGCACAAATACTTCCCCATCCTGGGCTGTTCTCACCCAATGCTCCTCTCCATTCAGGAAATAAAAACAGAGGGGTGAGGACTGTGGAAGCCAGAACTGGAGTGTGGCTGTGGGGCCCTAATGCCGATCGGAGCTGGACTTTGTGGAGGATATGATAATATGACAGGGAGGCTGCAGGGGCCCCCTGGGGTTAGGGGTGGGGTTGTGATTGTGACCCCTGTCACCCCTTATGCTACGCCCATGACCTTGGGTCTTTGTCGCCAATCCTAATGGTGCAACCTAAAGTTTAACTCAAGTCTTTGTTATGATAGACTGTGAGCATGCACTGTCCCTTCTGCAATAACATGCACCTACCTGCCTGCAATCTCTCGGATGTAAACTGATCTGCGCCTGTGCAACTTACAGCCAAACCCTGTATTCCAAGACGAGTGAAATAATTCTATGCTAGCAAATTAAGATACATGAAGACCAGCACACAGAAGATACTGATGCCAGAAGGGGACAAAAATCTCTGGAGGAAAAGTAAGTAAGGATCCCTTTAGTTCCACTCCTCCCACAGGGATGCCATGCTTACAGCAGGCAAGGCTCCCTTTCCTTAGGGACTCCTGAGGGAGTTCAAGAGGCCTTCATTATGTGAAGACAATTTTCTAGCATATTCAGCATGTTGCTAACAATCAGGGAACTTAATCTGAACTAACTTCACAATAAGAGAGTTTTGACCAAAACCATAAAACTACTGATTTCCACTATTTTAAATGGTTGTATATAACCATTTTCTTTGTTGCGTTTGTACTTTTTGTACTAAAATACAAAGAAAACTGTTATTTATTACATACAGAATAAGAGAATGATTGTATAATAATGTCATCTGCAAAGGTCAGTAACCTGTGGAAGAAAACAATACATCCGAGTTTTATTTTCTGTCATTTCAGTGACATAAGTTACAAAACTCTGAGCTCCAGGAAACATGTACAATGACAGCCGGTTAAAGCATTTTGAAGGGGTACTATTTGCTTTAGGTAATATTTCACAGCAATATAGTACCCAGCAGTCTTAATTAGCTGACATTCCTTCATTAATTTGACTGATGTCATAGGATGTGACAATGAAATATAGTTAAACACTAGTCTTTGGAAGAACTGCTGTGCCTTGCCTGGAACATTTTGCTGGAGTAATGAAGCGTTCGATACAAAAGTAGAGACAACTTCAGCTTCAAATCTCCGAGACAAAACAGAGCTGCCTGGTGCCTACCAATTAATATACTTTTCCACAAATCATAGTAGAACTCAAGACCAATGCATTGTAACAGAGCAGATAAGCAGAGAGCATCTGCATGACAGCAAAGCAGGTATGATATATTGGTTCTCGGTGGTCATTGGTATTTTGAGTTATGTAACAGCAGGCATTCGGCTCTAGTTACACAAAGCTTTGGAAAACTGCAAGCTGTAGATAAAACACCTAAAATAAAAAATAAAAAAATACTACATATTTAGCTTCCAACAAGGAATATATCTTCGGTAGTGTGGATCTAAATGTTCAATGACATTATCATGATTGGGGTCAATGTCCTCCAGAGTATGCCATTTGCACTTGTTCATATGTTTGGTCCAGATTACAGTGACTCAACAGATTACAGATCTTTCAGTAGTGTTCACAAGTACATAGATGGTAAGTTAGCGCAGGGGGCTAATGCTCCTTGCAGCAGTCTGTGATTGCCTGTGTCCCAAGGGTTTCAGGTTCGATCCCGGCGGGGTCCACTCAGCCTTTCATCCTTCCGAGGTCGGTAAAATGAGTACCATTGAGTTGGGTAATAATGACAACCATTATCAACGCTTAGACGCAGCAGCATCACAGCAATTGGCGCTATATAAGTGTAAACATTATTATTATTATTATTATAGATACATATGAGGCTTCCATATTCCCTGTTGTGGTGCAGGTAGAGTGGCAGCTTATGCCTCGTTTCCACTGAGCGGATCAGTTCGGTATGGTATGCTATTTTGGGTGTTTCCATTATGTGTGCCATAAAACCGAACCGTACCACACCATTCTGGGTCCTGCTTCAGATGTGGGGCCATAGAGAATGGAACGGTTTGGTTAGGGTGGAGCTACAATACATTCCACTGATTGGTGGACACGCTAGGCATTTTTACTAAACCCTGTATGGCCCCCGACGGTCCAACTTGCAGTGGAAATGCTCACCAGAATAGACCAGATCATTGTAACCTTTCCAAACTGTACCGACCCGAACTGTTCCGCTCAGTGGAAATGAGGCATTAAAGCTCTTATGATGTTGTTGGTCTTTAAGCAGTTTCCTTTCTTTGTATACGTGTAGTTGTGTTATGGCATTTTGTGTGTTCCCACCCCTCCCTATGTAGTATGAAAGGGGTTATAAACTCTAAAGGGTTATTACCTTACTGCATTCTAAAACCTTCCAATAATACCCCCCACTCATCTCTAACACTTGCCTGACTCCTCAAGGGGAGAGATCTGCCTGGCTTCAGGTCTTCTCTCCCCTCTCTATGCTTTCACATTCTTTGTTGACAGCAAAGGGAGCCAATGGCTCTTGCTGCTGTTATTCAAATCCTGCAAAGAGAGTGTGAGGTTGAGCTGTGCTGTGTGTGCCTATGGTTTATTTTATTTATGAAGATTTACACTCTTTAAATTAATTCTATGCATTTCTGAGCAAATGTGCTATGGTAGCCATGCTCCTTTGTCAAGCATTGTACCACTCGTACCATGCACACTCAGAAACGTGTTGCATAATAGTGACGTCATCATCCTGTGCCACGCTGCTTGTGATCCAAGCCTTGTTTTGGCTCCAATACTGCATGGCCATTCTCCATCTTTTGCGGTGACCAAACGAGAGGTCCGACACTACATCGGTGATATGCTGTAAGGACCTGATGACTCACTGCCTTCAACTTCCCTGAGATTTAATGTGCTGCTTCCTGCCAGCAAAAATGACCTTCTGCTATCTGTAGTTCCTCATGTTCATCCCAGTGATGCACTGAAAGTAATTTTACTTCCATGTGAGTGGATATTGTTCTTTATAATAAAGTGTGTTGATATATTCTCAGAGGCACCCCTCTACTTGTTTTTTTTTACAGGTAGCAGTAAGGAAACTATAGCAATTGTTTATTAAATATATACGAGGGGTGTCTAAAAAGTTTGGTGATTGGTCAAATATCTCAATGGCAACATGGGTCCGGTTTGCACGCATGCACATGGCTATCCAGAGACTAATTGAGAAGTGCCAACTAGCGTAAAGTATACCTGACTATCAGGGCAGTGGGAAATGCAGGGTCACTGTAATAGAGCAACGCGTAAACATCAAGTTCTGCTACAAATTGGGGGAAACGGAAAAGGAGACACATGAAATGTTGATGTAAGTGTACAAGATGGAATCCATGAGCAGAAAATGTGTTTATGATTGGTTCAAACACTTTTGAGATTGGAATAAAACAACTGAGGATGAGTCAAGCTCAGGATGGCTGTCGACAAGCAAAACCCCTGACACGATCGACGAACGAGTGCAACAAATGCTGGTATGAGATTGACGACTGACTCTATGATTGATGGCAGAGTAATTGTGAATTAACAAGGACATGGTGCGCACCATCGTCGGCAAAGATTTGGGTAAGCAGAAGATCTATTCCCGGTTTGTGCCACACAAGCTGACAAACAAAAAGCAAATCGGATGGAAACCTATGAAGATTTTACTACTATGTGTGACCAGAATCCATCCCTTCTGTGAACCACCGTCACAGGGGTTGGGACCTGGTTCGATCTGCGTGTGCCAATTCTTGGCTCAGTGTGGCGTACCTGTACTCGATCATCCACCATTCTCTCCTTATCTGGTGCCAGAGGACTTCTGTTTCCCCACCTGAAGACTATAATGATAGGTGCAGGCTTTGTGGATGTGGCGGCATTCCAAAATATATGAAAGCATTTCTGTGATCGTTTCTTTTTCAGAAGCTTTATGAATATTGTCAAAAGTGTGTTGTAAAGGATAGCGATTATTTTGAATGCCAATAAAGGTAATTTGAAGTGAAAGGAAAATGGAGGGCGCTATTAATTGGAAATAATATAGACTAGGTGGATCACCTGTCTATGGTGGAAATTGGGATAAAGTGCAATATTGTGTACTTCATGTGCACCATCAAACTACTAGGGTGGTGGATATAAATACAACATCAATAAAAAAATATATATATAAAAAGAAAACATTTGTACTATATTAAATAGCAAGTGGTAAAGATTGGGAATAATTCCCAGTCCATTAAATCAATTGTGAACAATATAACGTGGTATACTACACTAAATGATCACCAGTGCAGAAGATTGCTCACTCTTGGTGAGGTCTAAAGTGCAATAGGAAATAGAGTGCAATAAAAATTAGTCTCTATAGTGTAAAGTCCCATGAAAACCACAACTTTGTGTCAATAGAAAATTGTTGGAAGCTGGATCATGGATGTGTCTGAATTCCTCCACCATTGAGATAAGGACTCCACCCAAAGTTGAGATAAGGACGCCCCCCTGATGACGTACTAAGTACGAAACATATGTCGGCGGCGACATCTGGCTCTCTCTCCCGCATCAGATCAATCAGCGCCTCTCAAACTTCTGGTATCCAGCCACACCAAGTGTACCTGGCGAGATCCCTCCTCCGGAGAGTACTCGTTACGCTACAGTCCCAGTGCCAGGCAGGCACCTGCCATAGTAAGAGGCCATTTGGCTGTATGTGCGATTTTTAAATGTTTTAAATAAAGGTAATGCACTATGATTTTTTTCTGTGAGCTCCACGGTCCATACCACGGTTCCCATCAAAATCCAGCTACGCCCCCAGTGTAACAGGCACTCATCCTGTCCTGCATTCCTGACCTACTTTTAATTAAGAGGTCTCTCCTTGTGGTAAGCGCGGCATAGCATCTCCCCAGCACTTTGGGTGGAGTCCTTATCTCAATGGTGGAGGAATTCAGACACATCCATGATCCAGCTTCCAACAATTTTTCATTGACACAAAGTTGTGGTTTTCATGGGACTTTACACTATAGAGACTAATTTTTATTGCACTCTATTTCCTATTGCACTTTAGACCTCACCAAGAGTGAGCAATCTTCTGCACTGGTGATCATTTAGTGTATTATACCATGTTATATTGTTCACAATTGATTTCATGGACTGGGAATTATTCCCAATCTTTACCACTTGCTATTTAATATAGTACAAATGTTTTATTTTTATATATTTTTTCTATTGATGTTGTATTTCGATCCACCACCCTAGTAGTTTGATGGTGCACATGAAGTACACAATATTGCACTTTATCCCAATTTCCACCATAGACAGGTGATCCACCTAGTCTATATTATTTCCAATTAATAGCGCCCTCCATTTTCCTTTCACTTCATCCATTGCAGTACCCCACTGCACCACCGAGGAGCAGCTTAATTTCACTTTTTTTTTTAGAATCTTGTATTCCAAGCTCTAGGTAGCTTCAACAAATACACTTGTTGGTGCGGAATTCACTCTCACAACAATAAAGGTAATTTGTTTGTGTGTTCTGTTTTGCTTGTTTTCTGAAACCAGTCACTAAACTTTTTAGACACCTTGTATATAAACTAAATTGTAATTTACCTTTCTGCAGACTTATTAAAAAATAATTCTACAACCCAGGACCATCTTTAAACTGTCATGTATAAGCCCTAGAGCACCTTACGTGTGTGTACTTGTGTATAGGTATCTTATTAGCCCCTCCTAGAGCTCTACTACTACTACTACTACATCTCTGTAGTTCTCCATCTATGGATAATACAATCACCTCTGGTTATAATGACCCTTCTCTCTATAACATGACCAGTCCCAATAAGATAATGAACTCTCACTACAAAGTGCCTTTTTAGGGTACAAGAACTGTGTGTGCTAAATGTGTCTCTCCAGTGTTACTGTCATTACACAGCAGCATGGAGGAGAAAAAAAATAAGATAGTTCTAAAAGGAAATGCATTGCAGCTAACATAATAAACTGAAAAATGACATTGCAATGTAAATTTCTATTGCATCTAGTCACAGTACATCCCATAACCCTGACAATACTTAAAATAATAATGTCATTTGCAGTTGCAGGCCTCCTTTGGCACCGATTCCATAAATTAGGTTTTCCATAAGCCCTTGGAAGTAATATTTCAGAGAATTGCTAAGTCAGCCCACTGGATTAATGTAACTGCTTCAATTTTTGCAAGGACTATAAATGTCATACAAATTTTGATCGCTTCGGCTGAACCTATTATTTACTCTTTGGATAAATGATGATAAAGTGGTATGCAAACTTTAACTCAGTCAGTGGCATGAAAAGAAAGGTACATAAAGAAGGTCACAGCAACGCACAGAGAATCAGCCATGCTGACAACCAGAGTACTTTCATTATTAGAGTACTCCAAATACTGCATGTTCTTTATGCATAGTTCAATGTAATACATAAACATAAAATACAACATAATAACAGTGGTTGGTTCTCTTTATGTGATTTAGCGCAAGTCCAAGCATTGTTAATATCATACATGAAGGTTACGTGTTAATACAAGAACAAATGAACTAATTCAGCATTATTTTTAGAAACTAGATACATTAGAATGACCCCACTTGGTGGCTCTTGTTTACATGTCACTAATAGCTCTGGCCCTCACTTAGATTGGGAATAAATCAACATGATTCCTGATCATGTGAGCACTATGTACATTTTGACATAAAGATCACATATTGGCTGGAGGTTTAAATAACAAAAAAAAGTCTTCAGACTGCAGATGGAGCTTCAGCCGACACCCCTGAAGGTAAATTTGTTCATCTGTTTAGTACTGTATTTTTCAGATACAATTACCCACTTGCTAAAGGCTGTGTCATGGACAAATTCGGCCACTAGATGGCGATAGCGGCGCGTCGGCGTGCTCGGGCACGCGCATTCGCGTTGACGGCGCGCAGGCACATGTGGACGCCATCTTGGCGCCAAAGAGGGGCTATTTAAGCGTGCTGACCCTTTGGCCTCTTGCTGCTGGATCTACAGCGCATCCCTGATAACTGACCTGACATCTGTTACCTGTTGACATCCTGTTCCTAAAACCGGCTTGCCTCAGACTACCCCTGATCTCTGCCTGCCCCGACCCACGGCCTGTCTGACCACGGTTCTGCTTGTCCCGCCTGTCTGTCTGCTGCCCGCCAGTTACCGACCCCCGGCTTGTTCATGGTCCATCCCTGCTCGGTCCCTGCACCAAGATCCGCTCGCTCACATTGACCCGGCTGGCCTGGCCCTGCTATAGACTGCTGTACTACAGGACACCTCCCTCTGTGCTGGCCTGATCCTGCTATAGACTGTTGTACTACAGGACACCTCCCTCTGTGCTGGCCTGATCCTGCTATAGAGTGTTGTACTACAGAACACCTCCCTCTGTGCTGGCCTGTTCCTGCTATATACTGTTGTACTACAGGACACCTCCCTCTGTGCTGGCCTGATCCTGCTATAGACTGTTGTACTACAGAACACCTCCCTCTGTGCTGAACTCCGAGCTACCGGGCGTCCTCAGCTCTGTTGATCCTGCCCAGAAGTGCAGCGGACCCCAACTCTACCGGCACCAGCGGTCCTGCCAGGCGCTTGTGCGACTCTGCACTTTCGGGCTCCCTGTCTCCTCTATCAGGGCCTCCGGAGTGGGAGGAGCACGAGCAGCTGTTCCCTGCGCATCAGGCTCCACCACCAGGTGCGTGACAGTCTGCATGCCAATATACGTGGGCAGAATTGCACCATATTTTGCAATGTGGGCAAATGGGTGTACCTGTACGTCTCCTTTAATTTGCACGCTAGTGGGTGCGCGCGCACGGCCAGCGGGGCAATCGCGCACCCGCCGCGTACTGTGTTACTGTGCCTGTGGGTCCCACGGACTCAATGTCCACCATTGTCCCGCAAACGTGTCATGGAGCGGCAGAACAGGGAGATGTAAACAAGGCATTTCCTTGTACTCCCTAGCAGCATGATAGGGACCTACTGATCCCTGTCATCCTGAGCAGTGATCTCTGTCATGTTGTGAGACCACCCCCCCTACAGTTAGAATCACTCCCTAGGACACACAATTAACCCCTTGATCACCCTCTAGTGTTTAACCTCGTCCCTGCCAGTGTCATTTACACAGTAATCAGTGCATTGTTATAGCACTGATGTCTGTATAAATTACAATGGTCCCAAATAGTGTCAAAAGTGTCCACCGCAATGTCGTAGTCATGATAAAAAAATCGCAGATTACTAATAAAAACACCATAAATCTATCCCCCTTTTTGTTGACGCTATAACTTTTGTGCAAACCAATCAATATATGCTTATTGCGATTTTTTTTTAATAAAAAATATGAAGAAGAATACATATCAGCCTAAACTGAGGAAAACTTTGTATTATATATATATTTTTTGGGGGGGGATATTTATTATAGCAAAAAGTAAAAAATATTTTTTTTTTTTTAGCGCAAAAAATAAATACCGCAGAGGTGATCAAATACCACCAAAAGAAAGTTATATTTGTGGGGGGGGGGGAATTGTTTGGTTGCATGACCGCTATATCACAAAATGTGCTCCGGTCAGGAAGGGGGTGAATCCTTCCGGGGCTTAAGTGGTTACAGATTAAAAAAAAAAAAAAAAAAAAATTGTTTAGCTTAGACCAGGGGTGGCGTAGCCGTCCCCATCAGCAGGGGGATCTCTCTGTCTCTGTCAGTAATGAGCGAGGGGCCAAGCTGCGGACAGATATGCCTGAGAGCCCGGAAGGCGGGAAAATAGTTAATCCCCAGCCACCTCCTCCTTGAAATCTCCCCCCCTGACCCCGCCTCCTCCCAAGAGGCGAGAATCAGCAGGCGCGGCATCTCCTGTGCCTCCAGAGCGGGGATTGCTCTAACTTCCTCTCCAGTGAAATGAGTCCCGGGGAACAGGCTGACTGGGGACCCAGAGGACGGGCAGGCTGCCAGAGAGCTGCTGGAAGGATCAAAGGAGACACGCTGCCATGTAAGGTAGGGCTAGCAGTCTCTCTTGTCATCTCTCAGCCTCCCCCTCCTCCCCCTTTTCCTCAGCTCCACTGTCTCTGTGATCCCAATGTCTCAGTGAATCCAAATCACCATTGCTGCAAAAAAAAAAAAAAACACAATTGTACAAATAAATAAATAAACTAGTTTTATATACTTATTAATAAAATGTTCATTCATAGTCATGTTTTTGGATGTTTTTTATTGTTATATGGAATTAGTTTGTACTTATATATTTGCACAATTGTGTGTTATTGCAGCACTGGTGATTTGGATTCACTACCCAGTAGGGCCATCTTAGAATTATTGTATTTGTTAAATTGTTTTAATAACATTTCCTGTACTTTTTTTTTTTGCACAATGAGGTTTCTTGCAGCACCGGTGATTGAGACTCACTACCCAGTAGGGTTATTTTTATAATATTTCAGTTAATAGAAGCTACATATGTCATGTTTACACTATAATACTTGTTGCAGCACCGTGCACATGGGATCAATAACCAGTAGGGTTTTTTTTAACCTTTTTGATTTTTTCTATGTATATATTTTCAGGCTGTCCGGTCATGTTATTTCTGTGTGAGTGTATGCAGGGAAGAGGAGGGAGCACCAACAACAGATGGGATACAGGAATCTATATTTGATGTCACCACTCCAGGCTTTTCCAGTCATTGACGAGCACACTCTCCTCTCCCCTGCAGCCACCGCTGGCTCACACAGGCCCAGACTGGAGCTAGCTGAAAATAGGTACGCCTGCGAGTCAGGGGGGAGCACATTACCCCGGGCGCTGACAACCCACCATACGCCAATGGTGTAAGCGCAGATACAACCGGCCCTTTGAGGGCAACGCAACTGCTGATGCGGCCCCCGATGAATTTGAGTTTGCCACCCCTGGCTTAGACTGTTCAAGTCTCTGTGTACAACTGTCCATGACAACATGGTGCTTCATACTTCTGTGTAGATCAGACTGCAAACAGATGTGACTTCTATCTAAAAGTGTAAATGAATAACTCGCTAGAAAAGATGTCTAAAGCAGTTAAGTGTGCACTACCACATCAGATAGAAGTTTTCAAAGCCTCTGGAATTACACTATACTAGCATGTAATGCCACATATTAAACAGATTCCAACCATACAAGTGCCATTTTCTACTTTTAAGCATCCAAACAAAAGGAGGCAAAGAACTCTAATAATGTAAAATGTCAAAGGCTTTAAAATGCATTAAAATACATAAGTTTAACCACTTTAGCCCCGAAAGGATTTGCCCACTTAATGACCAAAGCATTTTTTGCGATACGGCAATCCGTGGCTTTAACCACTTGTTGTTTACAAGTTAAAATATTTTTTTTGGCCTAAAAATAACTTAGAACCTCTAACATTATATATATATATTTCCAATCCCCTAGAGAATATAATGGCGATCGTTGCAATACTTTCTGTCACACTGTATTTGCGCAGCGGTCTTACAAGCACACTTTTTTTGGGGAAAAAAAATAAAAAATTGAATTAAAAAAAAAATACAGTAAAGTTTACCCCATTTTTTTATCTTCTGAAATATGATGTTACACTGAGTAAATTGATAAGCAACATGTTACGCTTTAAAATTGCGCCGGCTCGTGGAATGGCGACAAACTTGTATCCTTAAAAATCTCCATATGCAATGTTTAAAAAATCTACAGGTTGCATGTTTTGAGTTACATAGGAGGTCTAGGGCTAGAATTATTGCTCTTGCTCTAACGTTCATGGTAGGGTTGTCCAGATACCGATACTAGTATCGGTATCGGGACCGATACCGAGTATTTGCAGGAGTACTTGTACTCGCGCAAATGCTCCCGATACCTAAATAGAATACTTTTTTTGTATTTATCAACATGTTCTGTGAAAATTCTTTGAGTTTTTTACTACTGCGTGACAAGAAAATACATTTTTTTATTCATTTTTACTCATTTTTATTCTTTTATAATGTCTTGAGTTAGAGTTCTTCATAATTCTAAAGAAAATATCCTTAGTCTGTATTGTGGTTTGAAAACTGTCACATGACATTTAAAAAAAGTATCGGTATTCGGTAACAGCAAGTACATGAAAAAAAGTATCGGTACTTGTACTCGGTCCTAAAAAAATGGTATCGGGACAACCCTAGTTCATGGTGATACCTCACATGTGTGGCTTGAACACTGTTTTCATATGCGGGTGCTACGCACGTATGCGTTCGCTTCTGCACACAAGCTTGGCAAAAAAAAATATATATCTTATTATTTATTTTACATCCCCTGTAATAGAAAAAAAAAAGCATGACAGGACCTCTTAAATATGAGATCTAGGGTCAAAAAGACCCCAGATCTCATATTTACACAAAAATGCCATTAAAAAATAAATTAAAGAAATGTTGTCTGAAAAAAGGTTTTTCGCTTTAAGAGCTATGGGCAGAAGTGATGTTTTGACATTGTTTTCACCCTGCAATGGTATGGAGATGGGTGGGGGCCATCTTCCCCTTACTCAGCTCCATACCAAAGAGGGAGAGGATGTGATTGGCTCTGCCGACGGCTTCGGTAAGCGGTGGAGTAGGCGGGAGGGAAGGGGCCCGGAAAAAGTGATGTTACAGTAAATCTGCTGTTGAGACCACAAAGTGGAACACCTGCTGAGTAAGAGGATACCAGGGTTATGGCAGATATTCTTCTCCAAAGTGCCACTGTATAATAAGGGCAGGCGGTCCCTAAGTGGTTAACTGACATTTGTGGTCATGCGACGCTGTACCCAAATAAAATGAATGTCCTTTTTTTCCCACAAATAGAGCTTTCTCTTATGGTGGTATTTGATCACCTCTGCGGTTTTCATTTTTTTGTGCTATAAACAAAAAAAAGACTGACTTTTTTTTCTGCTATAATTCATATTCAAAAAATATAAAAAAACACATTTATTTATCATATAATATTCTACATATTTTTGGTAAAAAAAATACGCCCATTTTCCTGCTTTTGCAGTTCATGCAGGAGAGGCGACCTGCCGCAGTACTGTATATCGCCAAGTTTATCGGTGATTGTAACTCCTATCCAGCACGGCACCGATCACCCCTGACTGTCCCCATATCCTCCTTCAGTCACTCTCCATGGTCCGGTCCCCCTCCATGCTCCTGCCCCCCCTCCATGCTCCCTGTCCCCCCTCTGTCCTTGATCTGTCACTGACTCTGTTCATTCAAAACTGTCACTGAGCATCATAAACTGTTACGATGCTTTAGTTTATGAATGGAGAGGAGCCGCTGTCTCCTGTCTATTCATCTCCAGTGCATATGAGGCTGCAAAGAAAGGGACTGGGGAATCTGTGTCCTCCTTTTGAGACAGGGAATCAAAAAAGAATTGTAATAAATATTGAAAGGGTTAAATTGTAAAAATAATAAAAAATAAAATAAAAACAGACCGACAGTGTCCACTTCCCCCTCCTCCCCCCAAAAAAGAAAGCATTGTAAAAAAAATATTAATAATAATAATAAATTGTAAAAAATAAAATAAAAATAAAAACTACTGAAACAGTCCATGTGTCATCAGAGCTGCATATTAGTGCCACTGTCCCATGACATTAAAAAAAAGTATCGGTAATCAGCATCTGCGAGTACTTGGGGAAAAAAAAGTCTCAGTACTCAGTTTTTAAAAAGTGGTATCGGGACAACCCTAATCGAGACACACAGAACGGTTGGAGGCTGTACCATTTAAAGTGCTTTATGCACAGAATCAGTTGTCACACAAAGATCTTCCAAGCACTTGGGTGTTTATTACTTAATAAGAGTGAAGAGCACTTATATCACACTACTTCTTTGGACTTATATAGGGACTTTCTTTGTGTGCTTTTACTAAAAAAGTGATATACAGTATTTCTCTAGAATCATGGTTTTATAATGTATAATGTATTGTGATACTGTTTAAATTATGACCTTCAGTTTGTTTACTATTTTTGTAATAAATTACTATTTTTATGACCTAGTTGTCACCCACTATTACTGTTGCCCAGAAAATCCCACCCATTTAGAGGTATTCGATTTTCCTGTGTGCTTTTACTATGGATTGTTTATTTTGAATTTAATTTATTTTGTTCACAAGTTTTGGACATGTATTTAATTTATTCACAGTGCTGCACATTTCCCTGTATATATAGTATTTTGTGAATTGAATAATTGCTGTATTACCATAAAAAATAATAATTAGAATAGATATGAGTTCAGTGTAATTGAATTTATGTAATAGATACATTTTTCAGCTTAGTTATTCAGTGCTGAAAATCAGAGACCTTTCCAGGTCTCCAATGGGAGAAGTTATGAGAAGTATAGGGTTAAATACAAGATTATTGCTTTCTGCAGGCCTTCACCATGCCAGTTCTTAAGTCAGCTTCTGCAAAATGTGCATAATTGTATGCAATTTCCTGAAACCCAAATTGGATCAATTAGCTAGTTTCATGTGAAAGTAATGAAAGACATAACAGCTAGGTATGTTAGTCAAATGTGACAAGCTAGAGAGAGCACAAGCAACCTTCTCCCGATATAAAGCATACAATATAATGGCCGTGGATGGAGCATGCACATTAAAGCAGCTTTCCAACTAAAGTTAAAATAGTCTTTGGAAGCCTTCTGGAGGTGAAAGTTTAGTGGGTTGATAGGTCAAGTTTATGGTCATAAATTTACTTTAAAAAACAACTTCACTTTTTACTAAAGTTGTTCTTTACAGCGAACTAATCTCCCCTCAGTGTAACCCTCATAGCAATATACCCACCTTCAATTCCATATTCACCGTGTGGACCTTTTCTAAAAAAAAAATCCTGGATGTACCCAGCACCTACTGTGCCTGCACTCCGTGGTGTCATTCATTCTTATAGCTGGTCCTTACTCATGCCTAGCAACTCTGAGTAGTTTGGCTCTAGCCACAGGAATCAATGAGGTTGCAGTGGTCATGAACAGTAAGCATACAGGCCCTCTCAGGTGCTGTTTTGAAGAAAGGTTGCATGCCTCCAGACAAGGCCTCACAATGAGAGCTGAAGGTAAATATTTTTTCTGTATGTGTGACTAGGAAAGCCAGTAAGAAGCAAAAGGTTTAACATTGAAGTTTTCCTTTTAAAACCTGTACACATGATCGGATATCTGATGGAATCCAATCTGATGGATTTTTTTTCGACTTGATTCTGAGCATGCGTGGATTTTTATCCGATGCAGCTCCACACAGACGATCTGATTTTTCTATCGTTTTTTTTTTTTATCCATAGGAACATTTTTAAACACGTTCTATTTTTTTTTTTTGCCGATGGGGCCCACACACGATCGGTTTGTCCCATGAAAACAGTCCATCAGTCTGTTTTCATTGGACAAACCGATCGTGTGTACACGGCTTTTCGATATTAATGTATATGAATACTAAAAGCATGTTTAAAAGCAATATTTTGGGTCATAAGTATGGGAACTGCTAGGTCCAGATCTCCCTCTCACTCCTGCTTCTCTATTAGATGAGCCACTGGATTAAAACAAGTAATTACATATCAAATGTTGGGGGTCCCAATATGCACATGATTTTAGCCAGGTCAATGGCCTAATAAGAACTAAGGTAAGAAGAAAGTTCACAGGCCATCTTAGAAAACAAGTCAGTTTTTCCAACAGATGGAGCAACTCACTATGGCTCTAAAAGACCAGGATGAAAAACACCGGCAGATGTCTCAGTGTCTCAGTAAAACAATACACCTTGGGCTTTTACAACTCATGCAACTAGTGGCAGGGGCTGTTAAGTTGGAGAGAGGATGAGGGTGTAGTAGATGAACTCCACGCCTTCTTTTGTTCTCCTCTTTCCCTCCCTTTCTCTTCTCTATTTTGAATTCTTTTGAGGTTTTGTCAGGGCTGGGCTCAGCCCTTCCTTCTCTGTGCTGGCAGCTCAGCTGTCATTTAATTGCCGACTCCCGTCTCTCCACAGTGATCCACCTGTTGATGATCCTGTTTGTCAGCTCTGCCTACTTAAAGCCTTCCAGTTCATTTGCTCTTTGCCTTCGCCTTTGTTAACATCACAAGAGTCTTTCTCCTGCATTCCTGTTAAAGACCTGCTTGACTGACGTCCCTCTGGCTACAGATCCTGCTTGCTGTAGGTCTACCTTTATCGCTGGCTCTTGGACATTGGCTTGACCAACTACCCAATCCGGTTACTGAACTCTGGCTATGTTTTGACTACGCTTACAGTTTACCTTTTTATATTCATTATTAAACACGCGTGATTTACTGTACTTCCGTCTCGGTCTGATTCATGGTTTCTGACAGGTTTTCTTGCTTCTTAAAATATGCAAATCAAGAGAAATGACAGTTGTGAGTTTCATGTACATTGTACACTATCCATCTAATATTTATGGTTTTGAGTATCCATCTGGATTGTTGATTTTCTCCTAAAAAAAAATGTTCCTTCCCCATTGCCTACCTATCCTTTTTAACCTATATGAAAAAAGGTGTGTGATTTACCTATTTTAAATCCACTCTGACCAAGTCATATGATTTTGCAACTCCGGTTCCTCTGAATCAGTGAGTGTCTGCTGTAAGGGAGAGGAAGGAGCACCAATAATGGCTTAACAAGTAACGTCAAAGTTTCCCACAGCTGCAGGATCACATGACTGGACTGGAATGGATTGAAACTAGGTTAAGTACGCTTTTTTATATACATGCAAGGCAGGATAGATAGGAGCACTGAGGAAGGGAATATTTTTAACAATAGTGTTAGTTTGGGTTTTCTTCCACTTTAAAGGTTTATGAAAAATATCAGAACATACTAAATCTGATCTGATCTAATCATACCTAAAGTGGTTAAATCATACCTAAAGTGGAACCACCTAAAGTGGTTCTAAAGTTAAGCATTCTTTACCTAATGCATTCCCTGAATTAAGGTAAACAAGCCCCACTAATTGTCCCCCCTTCTCTAAACAGTAGCCCTGTCTTCCCTAAATGAGCAAAGTGAAATACTTACTCTAGTCATTGCTTCACAGTTTTTCTAGTCATTTGTAGATTTTCATTACAGTTTAAATGGTTGAAATCTGAACAAAACACATATACAGTATCTGTAGTGTTTACTCTCTCTACAAAGCTCTAAGGCCTTGTACACACGAGGGAATAAATCCGCTGAACATGGTCCGACGGACCATTTCAGGCGAAAAATCTGCTCGTGTGTAGGGGCAAACGGACCGTTCTGGCCGGATTCGTCCGGCGGAAAAATTTCAAAGCATGCTTTGGAATTTTTCCGCCGGATAGCTGCCCGTCAGATATGTCCGCTGGTTAGTACGGCAAACCAGCGGACATATCTGCCCGCACATGCGTCGTATCCTGTGAGTGTTTACTTCGTGGTGCAGTGACGTGGCGGCGTCAACGTTACCGCCCGATTCACCGCGCTGTCCGCCGGCGGGGAATTTGATCCGATGGTGTGTACAGCCATCGGATCAAAACATCCCGGCATAAATATGGGGACCGTTTACAGCGGATAAATCCCATCGTGTGTACAAGGCCTAAGAGTTGTTTTTCTCTGGAGCTTTGTTCCTCTGTTATCAGTATGAGTGTCTTCTGAGAAGTTTTCCCAATACATGAGAGAACATTTGTGTCGGGGAGGGAGCTCAGCACACAGATTGCCTATTCAAGGAACAGCTCCCTCTGTGAATGGGGGTGTATCCCTTTCCTCCAATTAGCTCTCACACACTGTAACTGCAGCTCTTCACCACCTCCTCTCTGCTCCTGACAGATGAAGAAGGATTGTTATCACAAATCTGCACCTTTGAACGCATAGCTGCAATTAAAGGGTTGTAAAGATTTGTTTTCTAAATAGGTTCCTTTAAGCTAGCGCATTGTTGGTTCACTTACCTTTTTCCTTCGATTTCCCTTCTAAATGATTTTATTCTTTGTTTGAATTTCTCACTTACTGTTTCTCCACAGTAAGCTTTCTCCCGTCATCCATGGGGGTTAGTCAGCCAGAACAGCTTACCGAGGAGGAACAGGAAGTGAGAAATTCAGACAAAGAAAAACAAATATTTAGAAGGGAAATTGAAGGAAAATGTAAGTGAACCAACAATGCTCTAGCTTAAAGGAACCTATTTAAAAAAAAAATAACCTTTACAACCCCTTTAAACAAGTAAAACTTTTGTAGGAGGATTTGTTTATCTCTGTGTATCACCTTAAGCTATTCACTTCACTTGGTATATGAGAGGATTTACAACTATCATTTCAAATGATTGATTTTGTACAATTTGATGATCTCTTGTAAGATTCATAGGCACCCCCAATTTTCTTTCTTTAGGCCTCAGAGAGCTCTGTTGACATTGGCACATCAGCTACAAAGATAACTCCAAACTCTAGATATGTGAGGTTTGAATAAGACAGGTTACCCCTACATGCTCCCTAAGGAGGTTCTAATCATTTAGAACCAAATATGGAAAACTGGATTATAATTCCATTTATTTGATGTAGTGGTGTACTTACCAAATTCATATAACAAATCTGCATTTTGGTCATTTCAATCACAAACATAAATATTCATTTTTAGTCACTATTTGAATTAGGATTTATTATTTGCCAATTTAAATTGTATAAAAAAAGTCAACAATTTTCATGGGATGTACATACTTTTTCACATTATTGTAAACAACATAAAATGTATTTACTGGTGTCTAAAAGACATTTGTGTTTATGGGGTAAAAGCCTTATGCCGCACACACATGACCGTTATTCCTGTCATGGAAAAACGTTTTTCTCAACGTGATTCCTCTTAAGCCTTCCTTGCCTACACACGATCGTAATAAAAAAATGCTCGAGCAAAGCGCGGTGACGTACAACACATACGACGGCACTATAAAGGGGAAGTTCAATTCGAATGGCGCCACCCTTTGGGCTGATTATGCAAATGTCCCTTCTCATAACTTGCTTCTGAGCATGCACGTTTTTCCCCCGTCGCTAAAGCCTACACACGACCGTTTTTCACAACGAGAAAAAACAACAAGAAAAAAAAAGAGCTGGTTCTAAATTTTTAATGGCCATTTTTCACATTGAGAAAAATGCTCTGGAGCCCTCATGACTGTTTTTCATGACCAATTTAAAAAGTGGCATTTTTCTCAGCATGATAAACGGCCGTGTGTACGCAGCATTATTTAGCTTTCTATTTAAGAATGATGGAGTCTGTAAAAAGTCGGGTTAGAGTTTAATCACATATATTATTTACCATTTTTCAAATACAGGCTATCAAAAAAATTATAAAAAGAAAGTCTGAGGGTAAGTATATAGTATGCATAATATTGTGCATGGTTGGATTTGCATGTACTGTAACTATCACACGTTATTATTTACATTGTGCCTTCCTCAAGGTCAGCTGGAAAGTCAATTAATTATACCATCAATGTTCTCAGAGAAGTCTTGTTCAATATAAGAGCAATGCTGAGTGTCATTATTATAGAGACAGTAGCTGTCTAAGCATGCCAGCTGCAAATATATGTCCCTTCCATCCATTCTCACATAGGTTTGTGCAGAGTAAGGTCTAATTCTAGCAACACTATTGGTTTTTATGGAGTGTGATTAGGAACACAGACCACGTATACTGAAGCATCAAATCATAACAGCTATGTGCCATTCTATTCTATTCAGAAGTTTAAGTGTATTCTACCACATAATGTATTCAATAGGTAATATGTACATGTGACTTGGAAACAGACAATACATGGAAAGCAATAGTTTATTGTGAAGTTCTAGGAAACTAAATTATTAATATGATATCTCATCTTCATCTAGCAGATCAATATTAAAGAACTCTTTCCTGGGATAAGTATGAAGTATTCTGAAAATGCCAGTTGCCTGGATGTCACATTGGCCCATTAACTCACTGTCAATAACTCAGGACATTAAACCTGTAGACTATTTTCACACTGGGGTGGGGGGTGGGCTGTTAGTGGTAAAGTGAAGTTAATTTTAGCAGCACTTTACATCTGTAAAAGTGGCACATTTTGGCCACTAGTGGGGCGCTTTTAACCCCCTCTAGCGCCCAAATAAAGGGTTAAAAGTGCCCACAAAACACCACTGCTGAAGCGCTTTGCAGGCTGTTTGCAGGACTTTTTCTAACACTGAGGTTCTCACTGGGGCTCTCACACTGGGGCTGCAGGGTAGGCGTTCTTCAGGCGCTTTACCAGTGCTATTTTTACCCCAAAAGTGCCTGAAAAATGCCCCAGTGTGAACGAGGTTTAAATCTAGGCAATTACATTTACTTGGGCCCAAGTGACAATGCTCACCCTCTGTCAGAAACAGAACCCTGCAGTACTTTCCTTCTAATATCTAAGAGCCCCCTTATGGTAAAGGAGGCTTCCAGATTCCACTTTACATCCCTACCTATACTACCCCACCACCTTCTTGGGGCACAAGCTCTGGGGAAGAGGCCCTCTTGTTTCAACATTGGGACAAGCTGGCTTGCAAATTGTACTGTTCCACAGCAACACATGCAGTGTAGCCCTTTCCCTGCCAGAGACATTTTTCCCTTTTCTTTTTGCACACATTTATAAAATTATTTTAGGGCTGAAGATTACATAAAACTCTCAAAGTATATATTTTCTGAAAGCAGACCACACCAGAAAATAAAATAGTGGTAGTTCCAATTTTTTATGTCACTTGATATTACCGCAAAGGTCTAGGAAATGCAAAATTTCAGTAAAAAACAGACTAATGTGAATTTTTGGGCAAACATTTAACAAATTGGTAACATATAAAAGATGCCCAAAATGTCAAACCTTAAATTTGCGTGCGCCTGTGAAAAAGCGAAACTTCAGTACCTTATATTTTAGGTAACGCTTCAAAAGCCCCCTATATGTCATCAGTTTAGTGTTTAGGAGGTAGTCTTGTGCTAGAAGTAGTGCGTATCACAATCAAGGTTTTCACACGTAGGCGCCCCCAACATTTCAATACAGTATATATACGTATACACATACACACACTGTATATATACACACACATACACTGTATGTGTGTATATATATATATATACACACACACACACACACACATACACACAATATATAGCTGTCCTATCTTTCTAGAGTTCAGCTTTTATTATCAATATCATAGCAATTATCTTAGCTATTAAATGTAATAATAACAATAATCATGCAAGTTGGCATTGTACTGTGGAGTTAGTGGCATTGAGAAAGATTCCCAATGGTTTAATTTTACACAGACTGTCTGTACTTTTCTGGATGATTGGCAATTCTGCCGCCATTGTGAGCACACCAAAATAACAGAGCAGCCTTGCTGAGAAAATTAAATAAGTTGAAATAAAAGCAAAGGTTGCACAACGCTATGCAATAATAAGCTGACTGATGATGAAAATATTTTAAGCTGCTACAAAGTACAGCCCCATGAAAAATATACTAGAAATGAAGCCAGAAATATTCATTGCTCGAACAGTAAGTGATCTTTCCCAGAAAGGATTTCAAACATCGTCATATCCTAAAAAATAGACTTGTCATCTGTTGTAAGCACAAAATACATCTTAATAAACAGCACGCACGGTGTTTCACACTGTTTAATATATTATTTTTTATGTTATGGAATTATTTACGAGACAATTACACCAAAACAACATTGTATTTTATTATTAATTCTACTAGTATTTTTTTCCCCCCACAAAGTCAAATACAAATGTTTGCAGAGCTCATTGAACATGCAATGCCATTACCAGTTATTATTAGAACATGGGTTACACTCGAAGTAAGAGTCTGTAATGTACTTCATAATCAAGAAAAGTCAAATAATGAAACACTATCAAATCAATAACATGGCAGTTCTGCATTTCCACAGTGTGATTACACTTTCTCAGCCGTGCAATGCATGTCTTCTGAATTCAACAACGTGCACCAAGTTTCCTTGTTTATCACCTAGCAACAATATAGTCTTCATTTGTTAGCTGAATTATTTTGCATTGTAGACATTTCTTAATCTATCCTCCCAATAACAATTTCAGTGTCGGTAACCAGGAATGAGCAATTAAGCATCTGCTGTAACTGCAGTTTCTCAGGCATTCAAATCTCGGTTTAATCCTTGTCACTTGAATTGTGGTCACCTAATTTTTCTTCTTACAGAATAAGGTTGGCCTTAAAATAGAAAAATGTTGTTGCAACATTTTCTATTTTTTTCTTCTGGAACGCTTTTTCCAAATCATTACTGGGGTCAAATAGGCCTTTTTTTTTTTGACCTCAGTGACTAGAAAAATTGAAGGAATGCATCCGCCTAAATGACGTAATGTTTGTGGAGTCATTTATTTTAAGTTTGCATGAAAACCTTTAATAAGAGCTGAAATAAATGCTAAAATAAATATTATCCCAGGGTGGTTATGGATTCCCTCTATTTATTCCATATATTTATTAATTTGTCTATTCCTGTAGTTAGCTAGTCTACTAAAACTCTGATAATGTTACTGATGATAGCACAATAATATAAGGTTAGCTATGGAAACAAACAAAAAATAGGAAAATGCTAACATGACAACACCAAAGGAAAATATTACAGAGCACAACACAAAAGAACATCAAAGATACTTATTGCAAGGCTGTCCTCTAGATATTGTCTCGTTAGCAAAGAGCCATGAGGCTCAAAGAACCATCAGGCAAGAGCCAAGAGCAGAAAAGGGATGATTTCCCTTCTGTGTGCACTTTTTAAACTCCATCCATACACCGTCCAGACCCAAACACATTGCCAGCCCATCTAGGTCTCGAACGAATCAAAGTAGTAAATAGGCAACCCTTCTTAATATATTATATTTCTGTCTGTCCTGCTGTATTGGCCTCTAGGGGCAGCATTCGTCCCTGTATTATCGCTACGTGACCTGGGTCATCTTCAGTGATAGCAGCCATCGTTCTCTTTGAAGCCTGTAACCACTCATTACAATCTTTATAACACCAGTTGGTCAGGAGCCAAGCTTTTGTTCTACAAAGCTTTGATGTGCAACTTGTTACATTCCAAAACTTCAGAAATATGATATTAAACCATGTTGCCTTCCAACAAGATCTTTATGTTAAAAAATAAATAAAAATTTGAAGACGCATTTTTTTTTTCAAATGAATTCATTTTTATCATTTTTCATATGAGAAATTATATTTATTACAAAATCAAATGTTAAAAGCAAACAAAATGTCGAAGTACTTTCAAACATTCATCATGTCATTGAATGTTCTGATGTAAATGTTTCTATGAACGTTTGTTTGAAAATCTGTTAATGTATGACCAGCTTTATGAAAAAATTATTGAGACTAATTGAAAAGTATTACAAAAATTATTGTTTTATATATATGGCTTATGTAATTTAAATATATGTATATGTGTGTTTATATTTATATATTTATTTAAAAGCAGGTGGTAAACAGCACACCAACCTTTTCAAAATTGACGCTCTTCTTTTGTTTATAGCGCAAAAAAATAAAAACCGCAGAGGTGATACCACCAAATAAAAGCTCTATTTCTGTGAGAAAAAAAAAACAAAGATTTAATTTGGGTACAGTGTTGCACGACCACGCATTTGTCATTCAAATTGTGACAGCTCTGAAAACTAAAAATTGGTCTGGGCAGAAAGGGGGTGAAAATGCCCTGTATTGAAGCGGTTAAAGGGAAAAAAATGTAATTCTTACCTACTTTGTGCAGTGATTTTGCACCGTGAACCACCAATCCTCCTCCTAGCATTCCTGGCACCTCCTTCCTGTTGAGTGCCACCAGAGCAAGCAGCTTCCAATGGGGCATGCAAGATCCAGAGCCACTGCTCCGCATGTCTATTCAGTTATTAACATTTTTACACTTTTTTTGTTAAATAGTAGGGGTACCCCTTACCAATTCACATAAAGGGGGCCGGGATCTGGATTTCCCCTTTGTTAAAGGGGGCTTTCAGATTCTGATTCCCGCAGACTCCCACAACCACCAGGAAAGGGTTGTGGGGATGAGGCCCTTGTCCCCATCAACATGGGGACATCCTCTCCATGTTGAGGGCATGTGGTCTGGTATGGTTCAGGAGGGGGCACTATTTTTTTTGTTTTTGCGTAGGGGCCTGGTATGGGAATTTAGGGGGACCTCCCCTTTTTTTTCAACTACTTTAATCTGTATTGCCGGGACCTGACAATTCATTATAGCTACGAGTAGTTTTAAATTACTTTCTTTTACTTAGAAATCTTATTTTGTGCAGAGACTGTTATAAACATGGGAAACATGCGCTACTTTACAGGCATACAATAGACGCCCCCCATGTATGAAATTTTAAGGAATATTTCACTTTTATTGTTTCACTTTAAGCATTATTAAAATCACTGCTCCCAAAAAAGTCAGTTTTTAAAACTTTTTTTGCATTGATACTTGTTCCCTGGGATAGGACCCAGGTTCCCAAACACTTTTTATGACAATAAC
This sequence comes from Rana kukunoris, assembly GCA_029574335.1. Lineage (NCBI taxonomy): Eukaryota > Metazoa > Chordata > Amphibia > Anura > Ranidae > Rana > Rana kukunoris. The sequence continues at coordinate 128,676,020 of CM056056.1, forward strand.
TTGCATATTAACCTTTAAAAGAAGCACTTTAGATTTCTCCCATAGACTTTAAAATGGTGTTCGGCGGCTTTACAAATTTGCCGTGAACACCCCAAATTGTTCGCTGTTCGGTCGAATGAGCGAACAGCCAGTGTTCGAGCCGAACTCATGTTCCACTCGAACATAAAGCTCATCCCTACTTGCCATCCATCTGAAGCCTTGCCGCCTTGCTATCCATCTGCAGCCTTGCCCCCATCCATCTGCCGCCTTGCCATCCATCTGTAGCCTTGCCATCCATCTGCAGCATGGCCCCCATCCAGTGTCAATCTGCACTCTCAGCCATTGGGAGCCATCAGTAGCCATAGGGACCAGGTTGGCAGACTTTTTTAGATCATGAGCCTTCGACAGACGTACCCAGGGGCCAAATGTCAGCCGTTTTTTATTGAACTGGCTAATGCGACCCAACATTCGGCCCGTATGTACTAGGTTTATGTCTGGCCAAGCTTTACTTAACATACCGTTCAGTAATTACCTCTTTTAGCAGTTATATTAAAAAAGCAGTTATCTCGGGTGCCAGTAAATGTGCTCTATGATTACTTCACCTGATTGGTTGATTCCTGAGTCATTAAGCAGGATCATACAGTATAATGTCCAAAACTTGAGGAAGGGGAACTGCTGGATAACTTGTCGTTATCCAGTAAGGAGGGAGCACAATGTAACTCAAGACAAATGATCTTGATGCCTGTGCCTAGAAACACCACTAGGGCACAGATAAAAAAAGAATGAAAGAATGTAAGAACATCTTTCAGGGTTGTTATTTATATATGATTTTTTTTTTTAATCTAGCCAAATCCATAACAAAATACACTTGGCATTTCCGATAATTCAAACCTTGTTATGCAGAAACAACAAAATTCAAATCCACATTATAGAATTGTCTCCGGCACAATTATCAAGAGGTAAATGAGTTCATCACAAGGTGTAGAAAGTGAAAAGACCTCTATATATGCATGAAGAAGCTAATTATTCGTGCAAGGATAGAATTTATCCATTGTTTCATCCACTCAGTATACTGGGTACTTATTTCAATTAAAATCTTATAGATTTTGAGCTGCACAATAATTTGATGAATCAGTGGCTGTGACATATTATCTCCTTATAATAAGCAACACAGACCGAATCTAATGTAAACACTTTGCAGATCTCTTTGGTAGAGAAAGGCAAGGACAAGGGAGGCAAAATGACTTATCTGTTTTGTATTCAAAGGGAAAGAAATTACTCTAATGCATAGATCATACAATGTGATATTTGCTTGACCTTACCCTAGGAATAGGCATATAGTATCATATCAGGCAGTACAGATAAAAGGAAAATAAACAATTACCATCCATGGAATGTGTATTGTTAAATGAAAGTAAACTTTTGCTCAGAAAAAAAGAATACTTACTGTATCATATATATATATATATATATATATATATATAAAAAAAGATTGTCATCTGTTTCAACCACTGGTTGACAAAACCGAGACTACAATGGCACATAATAAATGTATCGGACAAGTAGAAATCCTGCCATTTATTGTATTATGGATACAATGGCAATGGGTTTAGACCCATGTTTTGCTTTGGTTTGTTAGTAATATCTGTATAAACAGCTATCATATCACAGGAGTTCCACAGGGACACCCTTCACCAGGGTTTAGCAAAGCCTAAAAGCCTATTCCAGTCACTGGTTTAATGGTTTATATAGATACTGCTAATAACCATGAGGCCTATAACCAAGTGACTAGGATAGCTTTTTAACGTAACTCTTTTGGTTAAAAGAAAAATCAAAATGTGGCTTCTGTAAGGCACTAAAAACTTTGACAGAGGGTGGAAAGTCAAAACTCTGCTGTCTTCAAATGGTACATTGTTCTTTAAAATCTTCAGCATTTGAAACTTACATCAGTGTGGCATGCCTGCATCCCAACTGTGCACATCACACTGTCCTCTATGTCACCACAGGAGCCAGAAGTGATGTAGGGTGCAGCTGCAGTAAACACAGCATGAAGTGGGGAAGCAGGCATTTGGGAGTCTAGAAAGTGTGCCAAAGACTGTACTACTGGAAGGGAGAAGAGTTTCAATTTAGTGCCTTCAAGAGAGATATGCATTTGGCATCTTCTCTTGCAGGGGTCAAGCTTTATATGTTGTTTGGAAAGCAAACCCCTTTAAAAGATAAAGCCAGATGAAACATTTTACCACACCAGAGAACTAAGAATGTTTTAAACCCCACTTTTACAAATGAAGTCTTATGCCGTGTACACGCGATCACGCTTTTGCCTGGCCAAATCACATCGGAATTTCATTGGAAAAAAATAGAACATCGAATTCATTTGAGTTTCCGATGAAAAAAACTCAGATGGGGCTACAGACTATTGGAAAATCCAATGGAAAAAGTCATGATCGTGTGTACAGGGCATTATTGTCATCCCCATTGGCACTGGGAAAGTTTGTCTTCACTTTTAGACCGTTGACCAAACAGGAAGTGTTGTGAAATTTCCCAAGTAGGGAGTTAAATAGCTTTAAAAGCCTGACAGAGCTTTTATTGTTGTATGTGTCTCAAATGGGCAGGTTTCCCCTAACTTCTTGAGCTGGAGAGAACACACAGAAGTGACAAGAAACCTCTCCAACAGCACACACACAGTTAAAAATGGAAATGGCGCTTATTTTTTTCCACTCTAATGAAAACAAAGTTTGGTCTTTACTTAAACCTTCAGTACAATTGTATTGACCTTAAGAAAAGAGAAAACCTGCCTGGTGAACACCAATCATTATAGCTGTGGATACTCAGATAATGTACAAACATCAACAACAAGCACAAACATTATCAGAGTTTGAAACATCTATGGTTTATTAATCACATAATGTTTCTGCAAGAACTTTGAAGGATGATCTCAGCTTTTATAGAACTCAAGATATGTGGAATCTCATCCGACAATAACATCTGAGAACCTGGCAGGGCCAGTGGTAGAATTGTACTGTATCTAAAATGTGTTCTATTATTAATAACACATACAACTTTACAGCCATGTGGGAAACTAAAAAAAACAATACAAAAAGAAAAAAAAAAAAAAATCGATAAAAAGATATAAAATATAAATGATAGAGTCTGTACAGTGCATTACAGAAGGAAACCTGACAAGTGTGAAAGTTGTACAAGTGTCTTGGGTATCCATGTGGCAACCTTTGCCAATGATCATAAGGGCTAGCAATGGGAAGCCACTGAGATAGCCAAAACTGTAGAATACCTGGGGATAAAAAAGCAAAAAGCAAAAGAAATAGCAGACAATCATAAAAACATTCAACTACAATCTTCAAACACTTGGAAGAAGACTTTAGGGCCATACTGGAGAGAAAAAATCTATTCTTGCTGCTGACAAGCCCATTGTATATTGTAATAAATATTACAATAATAATACGTATTGCTATAAAAGCTCTAGGCTTATGAAACAAGCAAAATATGTATGAATCATTGCATTCTATGAGTGTATGGTCATGCTCAGTTCACAAAAGACCTTGCTTGCCAAGTTCGTTGGGTTTGACTCTCCCTGCAACTTGTGACGTCATTTTATTTCAGGTTAGTTCTAGTATTGACTAGTTCAAGTATTGTCATCCCAAAGCAGCCATGTACAGGTAGAGTACAATTGGGAAAAGCGTACAAGTCTATGCCCCATCTCGAATACAAGATAATTATTTGGCAGCCAGTCCTTAAATTCAGAGCTAACCCCCAATCTTGTGTTCGTAGTTCCCTAATGTAAATGTAACATATAAAGTGTTACTCAAACATATTCAAGACTTTCCATATCACAAGAAAAACAATTGAGCCTCCCAATGTAATCAGATGCTTCATTTCTTTTTATAACAGACTAGCAAATGAAAACTCCCTGTTCTCAGTATCACCTTTTTTTTTTCATTGTAATTTTAGAACCCAATTTTTTACAATTGTTTTTAAAGGATAATCAAGAGTTTACGTTTCATAAAATAATGCATTTATGTGGATACAAACGAATAATAGCAGAGTTCAGGCAAAAGTAATAATGCAATATTAAAATTATGTTGACTAAGTTGAGATACACTGCCTAATTAGCATTTTTATGACATAATGTTTTAACATTGTATGGGTATTAAACACCTGCAATGTACATGTTAATGCTCAGAAACGATTAAACATGAAGAATTACATTAGATGCTTCTAGGCTAATTACAGTTATCACAAAACTGTATTATCTTAGCTGTTGTAACAGTAAAGCTTTAATTAAGGTTGCTTCTACCATAACTCATTATCACCCTAACAACCTACATCTATTGACACCTCATTTGATCTTGAGATCAAACAGCCACATTGTAAAATAATTACATGTGAACCACGGAAGTGAATGTAATACTTTGCATTATTCATGGACAAAACAGAGCACGAGTCATGTGATATTCCGGCTTACATTATTAGACAGCAGTGGGCTTTAGAAATTCATAGTACCAAGCTGGATAACTAGAAGATTAGCAACTACACGTCGCTAGCCATCAAAGAATGGCAAAGCAATATGCAGCGTGCTTTATCCATATGAATTGTTAATTTTAAAGATTACTTTATTTAATGAACAGTAGTATATACAAGTAATAACATTTCAGGTACAGGTGTATGTACTGCATTGTTTCCAAAGTGTCAGTCATATGTCACCATAATAACAGAGTACTATCTGCACCTTTACTTTTAAGTATATACCTCCCTGGTCTGCCAAAACATTTTTTTTCCTCTAGTTGCTTTGAATGTATAGTTGAATCCTCAAAGTGATTTTTTTGTTCCTTTCTCTCTTAAAGCTTTACTAAATCATGTTAAGAAACAAACAAGCCCCCCCTTAGGATCATGTCATAATGTGCTAGTATGCACCACACATTACATTACGACAGACTTACCTAAAAAAACGTATCATCGGTAACACTGTTACCGATGACGGGAAATCCATCTTCACCCTGGTTCGCAGGATCTGGCCATTTGAATGGTTGAGCTGCGATGACGTCACTCCCACGCATGCTGTACATTGAGAGCTCAGTGCGCATGCACCAGTGACGTCACTGGCGGATACACACGTAAATTTCTTTTAAATAGTCTACATTTAGGAGATACTTACTTTACCAACAGGTAAGCTTTATTATAGTCTTACCTGTTGTAAGAACAAGATAACAAGTGGCGTTTACTACTGCTTTCATTTTACATGTAGCAACCTCCATCTTTTTGCCACACTCATCCCAACATCAAGAGTGCGACTTAGACCCCTATCACATGGGGGCAGTACAGGCATTAGCAGTAAAGCACCGCTAGTTTTAGTGGCACTTTACAGCTGTTATAGCTGTACTTTGGGGCCACTATCGGGGTGCTTTTAAAGGCTTTTAAAGGCGCTTTATAAACCCAGCCGATTCATTACAATGGGCAGGGGCGGTGGAGGAGCTGTTATATACACTGTTCCCGCACCACCCCAAAGATGCTGCTTGCAAGACTTTTTTTCCTGCGCACCACCCCAGTGTGAAAGGACTCGGGTTTTCACACTGGGGCTGCAGAAAAGGCAGTTTACAGGGGCTATTTGTAGCGCAAAAAAAAGCATGTAAAGCGCCTCAGTGTGAAAGGGGTCTTACAATAGACACTGAAGCCTCAAGTCCTTTTTTTAGTTCTACAACTGCTTTCATTTCATTTTTTAACACATATTCTACTGCAGTATATTTAATTTTGTTTTCTGAAGTTTACCTTGAATTAATCAATTTTGGTGTACAGTTTTTTTGCTTGAGAATTATGAAAAACTGTGACCTCTTCTTGCCACTGCAGCATCATCTCTCAAAATAAAATTCTTATATCATTTATTAATATTGTTTAAACTAGTCCTCACCTACAACACTTTGTCTGTTGTTTACTCTTTATAATCTAGTCATACTCTGCCTCAATCTGAATAAATCAGTGGGGAAAATGTGTTTCTATCTGGGGTCCATATTTCATGGCTTGTTATTCTTAGTAGGATTTACAGTATATCGCTTTAGACAACTTAACCTGTATTGCTAAATCACAAAGGCTTTCAAGCAAATAAACAGGACACTTGTGCAAATGGAACTTCCGAAAAAATTAAGGAAGATCAAACACCAATAACAGTCAGTGCATAGCAGTAAATGTGATTTTTAGTGCTGTCAATCTGTGGCTTTGGCAGTGACTTTCATGCTATGAGGCTGCTTTACTTGATATTACAGAGCACAATTTCTTACCCTGCAGTTTTCTCTGTATGTGGTCTTTGCACTGCCAGTTGACCCCTATCTGAAGGCTGTCTGAAATTATTTAGCTGCCTTAACACATCTTCTCTACCTCCCTCCAGTGTCTGAAACATGAGCCTGTCAAAGTTATTGTTCCTGAAACTGATGTTAAGATGAATATGGTGGCTAAATACCTGGCTGTCCCAACAATGAAGCTGACTTTCATCAGTCATGCCTACACACCATCAGTTAAAAATCCGATTGTATCCAAGCGGTGACGTAAAACACAACGACGTGCAGAGAAAAATGAAGTTCACTTCTTCCAAGCGTGCATCGACTTAATTCTGAGCATGCATGGATTTTTGACCGATGGATTTCCCCACAGACGATTGTTTTTTTTCTATCGATTTTTTAACCATCAGAAATTTTTAAAACAGGTTCATTTTTTTTTCACCGTCGGGGGAAAAAAAAACGATGGGGGTCCACACACAATAGGTTCGTCCGATGAAAACGGTCCATCGGACCGTTTTTATCAGATGAACTGATCATGTGTACAGGGCATCAGAAAGCAATAATGTAGCATTTTCAGGACATTTGTATATTTGTCTTAGTGGAGTTTTCCTTTAGTTTATTTTTTTTTTTTACTTTTTCAAACTGAAACTTTTTCATACTGAAACATCATTTCATCACCCAATGCAGGCATTCACACTATGTTGCCAAAAGTATTTACACACACACACATGAACTTCCCAATCCGTAGGGTTTAATATTGAATTGGCCCACCATTTGCAGCTATAACAGCTTCAACTCTTCTGGGAAGGCTGTCTACAAGGTTTAGGAGTGTGTCTATGGGAATGTTTGACCATTCTTTCAGAAGTGCATTTGTGAGGTCAGGCACTGATGGATGAGAAGGCCTGGCTTGCAGTCTCCGCTGTAATTCATGCAGGCCAGGCAAGTTCCTCCAGCCCAAACTCGCTTATCCATGTCTTAATAGACCTTGCTTTATCCACTGGTGCACAGTCAAGTTGGAGCAGGAAGAGGCCACCCCCAAACTGTTCCTACATAGTTGGGAGCATGACATTGTCCAAACGTAATGGTATGCTGACCGTGCCTGATCTCATAAATACGCTACTAGAAGAATGGTCAGACACAGGGCCAGCGCTAGGCATAGCCAAGTCAGGTGGCTGCCTAGAGCGCCAGGGTAGGGGGAGCTGCAAAATCCAGATCCCCAGCCACTCGCTGGGGATTCGGATAATTGAAATACCTCCTGGACCAGAATTTTTAAAAAACATGCCTTATGGCTCCTCCCGCAGTACACGGGAGGAGCACACAGGCGGAGAGCGGCCACTGGTGGCAGCAGAGAGCTCCCTGCAAACTTCATGACACAAATATGATGGCAGGGTGGGTGCGATGGAAGCCCCGCATGCAAGCCCGGGCTCGCCGCAACATCCGATCCCCCCCCTCCCGGCCGCCCGGGGATCCGCCACGAGAGGAGCAGACCGATGGGTAGCAGTGCCGCCTCCCCCCAGAAAATCCCCCACCGCCGCCGACTCAGGTACACAGTGGAAGCACAGGCAGGACACTCAGTGCTGCAGCCTGTCACAAGGAATAAAAAAATGTACTTTGCTGTCAATTTTTACATTTTTACATTGCACTGTGTACAGAGTGGGAACTGGTTTGTGTGTGTGTGTGTGTAGGGGGGGGTACAGAGTGGGAACATGTGTGTGGGGGGGGGCGGGGGGGTACAGAGTGGGAACTGGTGTGGGCGGAGACAGGTGTGTGTGGAGTGGACAGATGTATGTGTGTGGGGGACGGGGACAGAGTGGGAACTGGTGTGGGGGGGGCAAATGTGTGTGTGGGGGGGTACAGAGGGGGAACTGGTGTGGGGGGCAGGTGTGTGTGTATGTAGGGGGTACAGAGTGGGAACTGGTATGTGGGGGGGGGGGGACAGATGTGTGTGGGAAGGTACAAAGTGGGTACTGGAGGGACAGAGTGGGAAATGGTGCGGGGGGGCAGATGTGTGGGGGAAACATATGTGCAGGGAGGTACAGAGTGGGAACTGGTGTGTATGTGGGGGGGGCAGATGTGCAGGGGAGTACGGAGGGGGAACAGATGTGTGTGTGTGTAGGGGGGGTTACAGAGAGGAACTGATTGGGTGAGGGAAGGAACAGATGTGCAGGGGGTACATATAGGAACTGATGTGTGTGTGTGTAGGGGGGTTAAGGTGAACAAAGGTGGGGGTGCAGAGAGGAACAGGTGTTCAGGATGATACAGTGATGGGGTGATCTGAGGTGTAAAGGTGGTAGAATGGTGGTGATCTGAGACCTAAAAATACAGGAATTGGGGTGATTTGAGGTGTGAAGGTTCAAATCCAGTTTTGTAAAAAAAAATAAAAATAAATGCAGATCCCTTTGCAGGTCAAAAAATGTGCATTTTTTTTTATTGTTTTTACTAGGAGTGCAGCATTGTCAGTGTATCTGTCGCTCGTACAGACAGGCATTTACACAGTTGGCCTCTCTGTATACTGCTTTAGCCTAGAAATAGGTGAAGAGGCACCGCAAAAATCTCAGTGAGGGGCGGAGCGAATGGTGCAGGGGGGGGGGGGGGAAATGAGGCTTCGTCTAGGGTGTCAAAAATCCTTGCACCAGCCCTGGTCAGACATACCGATAGATACACTCCAAAACCTTGTGGACAGCTGTCCCAGAAGAGTTGAAGCTGTTATAGCTGCAATAGGTGGGCTAACTCAATATTGAATAATACTGACTAAAACTCAGATGTCATAAAAGCTCATGTGCGTGTAAGGGCAGGTGTCCCAATACTTTTGTTTATATAGTGTATGTTTTTAACACTTACCGTATTTGTGTTCCTTTCATAGGTATTATGATTTTAATTTCGGTTCTAAATCTCAAAACAAAGTTACAATATGTTTATGGAACAGTTTTATCCTCTAATTCTTTATTTCTGGTAAGTCAGGCTTGAGCAAAATCGGAATTAAATCTCACAGCCACATCACAGATCACTTTCACTGCAATAACTCCCTAGCCTGCTATTGGACAATAAGGGAGCAGCAGGATACTGCTCATTCTGCTCATTTATTACATTTTCACTTAGCACATGCAGTGCATTGCAGCAGAACATACTGATATCAATGCAGTTAAAGTTCAGCTTTCAACAAAAATAAAGTACTGTGTAACTTCCTTGTCTCAAACCTTTGCAGAAAAAATATAATGTAAGGCACTTCCAATTGTCTAGCTTTAAAAGAACGGGAATTGCCAGGCAGGAAGGCACAGCCAACTTGTTTATTGACAGATACTCAGGGCAGGTGCTACCACTAGGGAAACTAGGCTGCCGCCTAGGGAACCCTGCTACCCAGGGTGCCCAGTTACTGGCGTTTCTACCCTCCTCTCTGTAGCAAGCAACTAAGTCTCAGCATCAGCAGGCAGCTGCCGCTCCATTCGCACATAGTGTCAGAGGCACATCGGTGGCGGAGGACTGTGAATGTGTCCCTACTCCCGAATAAATGGACGCAAGCAAACATTCATTGATGGGCGCTGGTAAGGCTGCATTTGGTGGGCACTGGTGTGGCTGCATTGGTGGGCGCTGGTGAGGCTGCATTGGTGGGCGCTGGTGAGGCTGCATTGGTGGGCGCTGGTGAGGCTGCATTGGTGGGCGCTGGTGAGGTAGCATTTGATCGGCGCTGGTGGGGTTGCATTTGATTGGTGCTTTATTAAAAGGGTGGGGTTAACATGGGCTAAAAATGAGGTTTAACCTAGGGTGTCAAAAATCCTTGCACCAGCCCTGCAGCTACTAGTGCCCTACCTCAGAATACAGATACCTTGGAAAAAAATCAATGTTTAAAACATCCAATTTAGCAAAGCCAGGAAATTGACTTTATTGACAATTTTATATAAAACAACAGACATCTTATGAGGCAAAGTAATTGGCTAGGGGTGCATTATTTTTGTTTTCTTCTTTTGTCACTTACATTTTTAAGGATCATACATCAGATCCTTGAAACATCATCACACCCTGTTATCCTAAATCTGTTGTTTTTACTGGGCATCCTGCTGTTTCTCACCAATTTGCTGGGTCAACACTGCAGCTTTGTACATTAGGGTTGTCCAGAAATATATAGACTGGCGTCAGTGACTTGTTACACCCAGAATACAAACAGCATTACAATGTGAATTGAAGAGCACATAAAAGTCTGTCTTACTTCCACGTACAATACAGTAATGGTTGTCAACTCGAGCATACAATGCAACTCAGCAAAATACATAACAGGGTCCTTGCAAATGGCTGTGTCAACGGCAAAAAGAATTCATGGAACAGCTCAGTGTGAAAAATGAAGTCAAAGAGCGTAAGATTTAGGATTATTTTATCCCCAAACCATTACAGTAAATAGCTGTGTGAATTGCTCCTGTGACAGTGTGGACTGGTAATTGGTAAACACAGGGAAATGGCAATAAAAAACCTCCTCAATTCTGGTAGGAAAAAGTGTTCGATCTGTTTAACTCTTTCACAGCTCAGCCGCTGAATTTATCAAGGACAAATTGTTCTTCACTAAAAATATATATATGTATATATATACCAAAAGTTTGGACACACCTTCTCATTCAAAGAGTTTTCTTTATTTTCATGACTATGAAAATTGTAGAGTCGCACTGGAGGCATCAAAACTATGAATTAACACATGTGGAATTATATACATAACAAAAAAGTGTGAAACTGAAAATATATGTCATATTCTAGGTTCTTCAAAGTAGCCACCTTTTGCAGCAGACACATCTCTAGAACAACTGTTCAGAGGAGACTGTGTGAATCAGGCCTTCATGGTAGAATATCTGCTAGGAAACCACTGCTAAAGAAAGGCAACACGCAGAAGAGACTTGTTTGGGCTAAAGAACACAAGGAATGGACATCAGACCAGTGGAAATCTGTGCTTTGGTCTGATGAGTCCAAATTTGAGCTCTTTGGTTCCAACCACCGTGTCTTTGTGCGACGCAGAAAAGGTGAACGGATGGACTCTACATGCCTGGTTCCCACCGTGAAGCATGGAGGAGGAGGTGTGATGGTGTGGGGGTGCTTTGCTGGTGACACTGTTGGGGATTTATTTAAAATTGAAGGCATACTGAACCAGCATGGCTACTACAGCATCTTGCAGCGGCATGCCATTTCATCTGGTTTGCATTTAGTTGGACCATCATTTATTTTTCAAAAGGACAATGACCCCAAACACACCTCCAGGCTGGCTGTGTAAGGGCTATTTGACCAAGAAGGAGAGTGATGGGGTGCTGCGCCAGATGACCTGGCCTCCACAGTCACCGGACCTGAACCCAATCGAGATGGTTTGGGGTGAGCTGGACCGCAGAGTGAAGGCAAAAAGGCCAACAAGTGCTAAGCATCTCTGGGAACTCCTTCAAGACTGTTGGAAGAACAATTCAGGTGACTACCTCTTGAAGCTCAGCCAAGAGTGTGCAAAGCATCAAAGCAAAAGGTGGATACTTTGAAGAACCTAGAATATGACATATTTTCAGTTGTTTCACATGTTTTTGTTATGTATATAATTCCACATGTGTTAATTCATAGTTTTGATGCCTTCAGTGTGAATCTACAATTTTCATAGTCATGAAAATAAAAAAAACTCTTTGAATGAGAAGGTGTGTCCAAACTTTTGGTCTGTACTGTATATATACACACACACACACACACACACACATGTGGAGAAAATTTGGTTTTCTCAGAATCCTAATAAGGTCTGAGCCATGGGGCTCAGAGTTTTGGGACGAATTAGGCCTCCATATCTTGGTCCACATCTTAACTGTTAGCCAGATCTCATTATCTGTCTTAGCTGTGCATAGGCCTTTATATATGTGAGCTGATTGATTCTCTGCTCTCGCACTCTGTCTATAGACTACTGTTGGGTGCTGTCAGAACATGACAAAAGTTACTTACCGTACTTCCTGCTCTCTGCTCTGCTATACACCAGAGTAAGATAGGAGCGTTCTACCTACACACTGGTGTGATGGGTCAGAGGACAACACATTGGAGGGGCAAAGGACACTACAGAGGGAGTGATAGGGAGAGAGAACACTACAGTGGGAGGGGGTTGTGGAGGGGACATTGCTTAGGGGGGCAGAAGAGATTACAGAGGGGGTGTTTGAAGGGGACAGAGGACACTGCTTTGAGGGGGCACAGGGCAGTGCTATGGGGGTGTTGTAATGTGAAGCGGAAAGAGGACACTGAATGAATGAATGAATGAAAAAAGTATATAGCGCGGCACATGCAAACTAAATCGCCTCTGGGCGCTCATGCTATGGGGGGCAGAGGAAACTACAGTTGGAGGGTGATATGAGGGGGGGCAGAGGACACTGGAATAGTAGAAGGGGCAGAGAACACTGCTATGGAGAGGCAGAGAAAACTACTATGCTTTTATTGGGTGCTTGATAAGTATTTGTTTTAAAGGGCAACCCCCTTCCCCTGGGGATATTTGCTTTCCAGTTGTTCAGGTAGATCTCATCTCAACCTCTGAAAGGTTGTCTACTGCTGTGTTAATTTTTCATATTAGAAATGTACAACCTCTAAGTTAAATTATATATTACTGTGTACAAAACTGATATACAAGCAAGTTCACAAAATTTGAAAATGGCGCACACGTCAGAATACTTGGGTGTTTAAATATCAGGATTTAAAAATGATTCTGTGAAACTTGATTTAATCTTATACTAACAAAAATATTATCATGTAAAAAAAAGTAATAAATAATTGATTATAATTTGAAAAAATTGTGGGTGCTGAAAAATCTTCTCTATAGTGGAGTGATCCACAGACCACATCTGGCAGCAGCATATTTCAGGAGAATCAAGGATCAGGGAATGTTTTTTTTTTCCCAGAGGACAACCAATGGGCAGTATCCACACATCCTGTCTTTGTAGACAAAAGACCATTAACCAAGCCAGACTTTATGTCATCTCGTATCAATGGGTGCTTTCAGACTTGAGGTAAATCTAACAGCTATGTTGTTGACAAAATGCCTTAAAAAGTGGTGCTAGCCAAATTTCACTCAAGTATTGCCTAACATAATTAAATCTGAAGGAAATGTATTGGGTCCTCACTATTTTATATGTGATAGACACATAATAATGTATGAAATGACAAGATGATATTGAAAAGATCAACTGACTAAATCTTAAGCCCCAACAGAGGAGATATGCTATATTAAAATACCTTTCTATCATTTTTTTCTTCAGAATGATTATCGTTTTGGACATTGCATTTGCACTGTTTGTTTTTTGACCTTGAAAATAAATAAATTTCTTCATTGATAAAGCTACTGGCCTTTCTGCTCCATTGCATCAATGCAGTAAAACTCTGTCAGAAGTGTTTGATAGAAAAGGCATTAGGATACTGTCACTGCTAGCAAGACAGACTTCATGTTCATCTGAGGTCATCCTGCTCCAAAATTCTCAATTTCTTTCCGTCTGGTGGAGATAAAATTATGCTTTGTTCCATTTATTCTTCTGAAACACCTATCTTTTTACCTATCAATTTATATAGTTTGTGTTTTCCCCAAAATAATATGTTTAAAAACTATTTGCTAAAGAAAAAAACTACTTAAAAAAAAGAAAAAAAAAAGAGGCAGTTATACTGCATGCTGACCACGGAAACACTGATCACTGATCCACTCTTATTAAATAGACATAAGTGTTCTGAGGATAAAAAAAAACTACTACTCAAAATATTTTCCTCTGGGGACTCTGCACTTAACTGGTACAGCCATGCATGATTCGATTTCTCTCCTTTATAGACCCGTAGGGGAACTAGGGAAATCTGAGGAATCAGCTGATACACTCATCCTTGCTAAGCATGTGGATGGAGGAATCTGCACTGCTGGCTACTGTATTCAGGCAGCTACAACACTAGTGGATGTTTGAATACCCAATCTGATAGGACCCACGTCCCAGTTCAGACAACAATTTTTAATTCAACATTTGTTTAACATGGTGATGCCAACTGGCTAGCCTTGGTTTGAATTTCCAACTGTTACATCAGCCAAAATTTGAGCTGTGTTTGGCCAGCCCAGCTGTAAGCATAGGTTTGATACCTCTGGACATTCTGGGGGAAGTGATAGATGTCAATGATCATCCACCTTCCTTAGATCTTGTCTCTTTCCCTTCACTTTGTCCCTGGTTCCTTCCAAAAAAATACCTCCCAAGGTAATGTGACTTCTCTGCAGCATTCGGAGTGTACCTGCAGGATGGAACACATAGATACACAGCCAATGCCCTTGCTCCCTTGACAGGTACAGTTTACTCTTCACAGCATATGAGCGAGATCAACTGAGATTAGAAGAAGTACACTTAAAAGAAAAGGCTGCAGTGGCACAGATGGGGGAGGGGGAGAGAGTGGGGTCAGCAGGTCAGAGAAACACCGATGTCTAATGCCCCGTACACACGATCGGAATTTCCGATGGAAAAAGTCAGACTGACTTTTTCCATCAGAAATTCCGACCATATGTATGCTCAATCGGAGTATTACCATCAGAAATTCCAATGCATTCTAACAGAGTTTACACAGATAACACATTATTTTTTCCTCTGATGGAATTCCGTTGGAATTCTGATGTAAATGTGGTCAGACAAAGGTCCGATTGTGTGTACAGGGCATAAATCAGAAACTACTCTGGTCATGAACTATTGACTGCATTACTTCTCAGTGACTGCATGGTTTATATTATTTTTGCATTTTTTCTGCAGTACAAAAAGTACCTTCTTAAACGGTTGTTTGCAACATGGGACATTTTTATCACCTGCCATAGCCCTCTGCCCATCTTTTCCCATTCTACACACTATTAGAGACTGACCCCTGTCTGACCTGTCTGCCTTATTATAATCTAATTCACCCTTCCCCTAATATAATTCACCCTTAATGCTAGTTTAAATACTCTTCCAGCCTTCCCATAAACTTTTGCCACAACACAGCAGACCCACTTGCATTTAGGTACAAACTATTTTTATATAGGTTGTGCCCCAATGGAAAGATAGCCCAGTCTAGAAACCCAAATCCTTCCCTCTTACACTAGGTATTTGGTCAGGCATTCCATTTTCTAAGCTTAACCCGTCTTTCCTGTGTTGTGCATGGCACAGGCATGATTTCAGGTAATATCACCTTGGAGGTCCTTCCCTTCAACTTGTAGCCTAGTTCTTTAAATTGATTCTTAAGGAGCCTTCACTTTTCCTGTATTATGTCATTGGTTCCAACATGGACCAAGACCACTGGGTCATGCCTAGCCCCTCCCAGTGAGTTATCAACCCGGCCCACCACATCCCCCCTAGGGAGTCAGCAAATCATTCAGTTGAGGTTTTCCTGGCAACAAATTATTCTATCAGTTCTTCTGTTTATAGAATTCCTTATTACCACCAACTGTCTAGGCCTTCCTGCACTAACCTCACCACCCCTACTAGATGGTCTGCTCTCCTGGGTTTTAGGGGCAGCAGTGACATCTAGAACTTTCCCCTCAGAGTTTACCATCTCTACATCTTCTACCAACTTGGCAAATCAATTTGGGTGCACAAACCCAGGGCTGGCTTTCCTTTTCTGAGAGCCTCTACCACCCCCCTCTGTCTACAGTAACCCATCTTGCTAACTGATAATCCCGAGTTACCCCTTCACCCTTCACATCAACCCGTTAACCACCTGCTCAGTGAGCAGAAGACCCCTTTCAAGGTTGTCAGTTCTGGGCAGTGTTGCAATTTTCTCCTCTAGATCTCTAATGTGAGCTTCCAGAAGGGCAACCTGCTCACATCTTTTGCTGCGGTATTCATCTTGGAGCTCTTGATCCATTACTGTATACATGCATCACACTGTGCATTGCACAAAGCCTTCAACCTTGTTAGCACTCATTATCCCAGTTACAATATTACTTACAGAAAACTTCCGATTTTACATACCGGTTAGAAGACTCGTGTTTTACTCTCCTGTTTTTACCTCGCCCCTTAGTCAAATTCCGCTCTTTGTCAAAGTCTTAGCAAGAAAAATGTAGCCAAGTGAGTTCTACAGAAAGTCATATACTACCTGTAGCACATGTGAACACATAACCACTCTCTTAAAGTGGAATCCCACTTAAAAATGGAACTTCCACTTTTTTTGGAATCCTCCTGCCATCCTGTGTCACATTTAGCACCTTTCAAGGGGGAGGAGGAAGCAGATACCTGCGTAATACAAGTATTTGCTCCCACTTCCGGGCATAGGTCGTCTCAGCGATCAAGATGACCTACGCCACTTCCGCCGCCTATTCTGTCCTCCCCTGCTGTCTTCTGGAAGACACACAGGTCCCAAAAATGGTGTTTAAAAAATCTGCTAGCAAAAATTCTAAAAAATAAAATAAAACAATTTCAACCACAAGCAATCACCAGCAATCAAAAGCACAACTCTATTTTTTCACTCGCCACTTTTTAGCTTCCAGCCAGCAAAATGGTCTGGCTAGTGGGTCACAATAAATTATAAAAGAGAGAACTGCACCAGTGAGAGTACTTCTACAGAATTATCCTGACAGCATGCATGTTTGCCTTCCCCACCAATTACCTTGGGGAAACAATTCAACTCTGGACAAAAAAATGCCAAGCCAGGTCATAGTTTTGTTCTGGAATTTGCTGACAAGTCTTCATATTGTTATTTTGAAAGACAAGGAATCAGAAGAAGATAGATTTACTGAAATGCTCCTATGATATTCAGGAAACACACAAGAGATATTTAGAAAGTGTAACCAAAATTGTTGGAACAAAAAGGTGACTGACCTCATTAATGAAGTTCTGTGCTCCCCTTGGACTTAGAAGCAGTATCGCTCTTCGTAACGTGTCACGGTAGCGGTTCAGTTCCTCAGTTTTCATCGAAGTAAAGAGGCTGGCAAAAACTCTGCTGATGTTTCTATCAACTTTCTGCAATGATACATCAAGTCCTAATCTGGATGCCTGGTCCAGGAAGCCCTGCAGTCCCCGGATATCTAAAACACAAAATTAAAATGTATATTCAGTGTGGAGTTAGGCTAATAAAAGGTTTTTACATTATCAAAAATTGGCATGATCTACAAATCATATATGTCATTTTAAACTGCAAGTGGTAATGGGAAAGCATGAGATGGTTAAGAAATGCATTGACCAGAAAGTGGAATAGGAAATGAAACCTGCAGTAATACATACATAAGGGAGTGCATGTTATTGTCAAACCAATGCAGTAGCTTCTTTAGATTGATTTTGTACTTCACTGTATTGTAAATCCACTATAGGGCCTGACTTTGCATAATTTCATAGCTAAGCACTACCATCTTCCGTTCTCCTGTCCAAAAGGAATGGCTATACTGGTCACTGAAGCATTGTCATTGGTAAAATGGCAGTTGGCAAAACTTGGCCAAGTCAGGTAAAATCAGGTCTTAGTAACAAAAGGAAACTCAGAAACAGAGGGGGCACAAAAAATAATAAAAGTTACAATACAGAGTAACTATTTTGTTATTGTATCTTAGGCAGGTCTTTTTCTAGTATAAAATGGAGTACAAGTACACTTTAAAGGAACTACTGTGTTTTAAAGTGACATTTCACTGGAGATAAGCACCCCTGACAGGTTCCAATTACACTAAAACTTTAAACAGATTTTCCTGCTATATTTTGTACCTAAAAACCATCATGAAGTATCACTTTCTCTCAACTGTAAATGTTGGTACCATAAGCTGGTTCTTAGATTAGAGAAATGCTGTTTTCTGAGGTGTGACCAGTAACTTACACTGAGAAAAAAGTGAATAAAATAAAATAAAAAATAAAAATACCAGCAACTGTCAGATACAACCAAAACAGTAAAACTAAAACATTAATAAAATAATTCATTTTTCAATCAGACAATACCTAGGGTATATTTGGGAACTTAGATGGATTGGGCGATCGACAATAAGCGGTCAAATTCCAAAACAACATGTCACCCAGAAGGCTTTGGGAAGCAACAAAGTAAACGCTAAGGTTCTGAGATGACAGACGATGATATACAGTATGTCAACCAGCAGTCAGATAGAAGTTTTGACTAATACAAGCGGTTCATCAGGCATATAAAGAAACCTACTAAATGCCAAGTGGCCAGGTAAAATGCTATGAAACAAGGCAAATGGTATATACCAAAAAAAAAAAACTTTGATACTTTGTTGTAAAAATGACAACTGTTACATGCATAGCAGCACTTTTATAAGCAAATAGGCTCTGCTGCAAGGAGAATAAACAGATAATTAGGTAAATATAAGAAAACTGAACCTTACAGCTTTTTAGTATTTATACAGTGCCTTGAAAGAGTATTCATACCCCTTGAAATTTTCCACTGTTTGTCATGTTGCCACCAAAACCATAAATTCATTTTATTGGAATTTTATGTGATAGACTCTCACAGAGCTGTGACGTCATCGCGTTCTGTCCTGAACGTCGGCGGTGTTCCTTCCTTCTTATCGTTTATGTATTTATCCCGGATCCATTGCTGAGTTCCGTCCTGATCATCACACGGATTGGTTCCAGGGAGACCTGACTTCCCTATACTCTATGAGACTGATGCAAAGCAGTCTTCCTATCTGGTAAGCAGGCAGTCTTTTTTCACGGGTGCAGTGTGGAGACCTATTCCATTAGAAGCAATCTGGAGCTCACTTGATCACCTTTCTTGGCAGCTGTTCTCATCACAAGATTTAATGCTGGACTTTTACACTTTTCACTGAATTGTTTTATGGAGATTTCGTTTTTCATATCACACCAAACTTTTCCCTAAAACTTTTTTGGCTCTCTTTATTTACTTTAGGATGATTGATATATGTTCATGAACTATATTATTTATCCTTCATTAGCGCTGCATTTCTTCTGTTTTCTTCAGATTTTTTAAATAATTGAGAAGTGGAAGGAAAATGATAAATGGTTTTCAATTTTTTTTTACAAATACCGTATTTATCGGCGTATACCGCGCACTTTTTTGCCCTGAAAATCAGGGCAAAATCATGGGTGCGCGATATACGCCGATACCCGCGCCGAGTTTTGAATACTGCGCCGACATATACCCAGCGCAGTACACTCGGGTATATTCGGCCAGACTCGGCTTCTTCCGCGGTCAAGTCCTGGACGTACAGGATGTGAGCGCGACAGTTGCCGAGTCTGCCAGAGTGTACTGCGCTGGGTATATGCTGGCGCAGTATTCAAAACTCGGCGTGGGAAATGACCGGGGAGGAAGCGAGGACGCGGACCCGCCGAAGAGGACACCGGACCCGCCGCAGAAGGACGCCCGAAGCCACAGAAGGACACCCGATGCCGCAGAAGGACGCCGGACCCGCCGAAGAGGACACCCGAAGCCACAGAAGGACGCCGGACCCGACGAGGCCGCCGCGCAAGACACCAAAACTGTAAGTACAAAAATAACTTTTTTTCCACAGGATTGGGGGTCACTTTAGGGGTGCGTGGTATACGCGGGAGCGCGTTGTACAGCGATAAATACGGTACATATTTAAACAAGTGTGGCGTGCGTTTGTATTCAGCCCCCCTGAATCAATACTTTGTATTATCACCTTTCGCTGCAATTATAGCTGCAAGTCTTTTTGGGGATGTCTCTACCAGCTTTGCACCTCTAGAGTGTACTATTTGCCCATTCTTCTTCGAAAATAGCTCAAGCTCTGTCAGATTGAATGAAGAGTATCTGTGAACAGCAATTTTCAAGTCTTGCCACAGATTTTCAATTGGATTAAGGTCTAGACTTTGACTGGGCCATTCTAACACATGAATATGCTTTGATCTAAACCATTCCATTGTAGCTCTGGCTGTATGTTTAGGGTCGTTGTCCTGCTGGAAGGTGAACCTCCGCCCTAGTCTCAAGTCTTTTGCAGACTCTAACAGGTTTTCTTATAAGATTGCCCTGTATTTGGCTTCATTCATCTTCCCATCAACTCTCACCAGCTTCCCTGTCCCTGCTGAAGAAACATCATGCCACCACCATGTTTCACTGTGGGGATGGTGTGTTCAGGGTGATGTGCAGTGTTAGTTTTCCACCATACATAGCATTTTTCTCTTAGGCCAAAAAGTTACACTTTGGTCTCATCTGACCAGAGCACCTTCATCCACATGTTTACGGTGTCCCTCACATGGCTTTTTGCAAACTGCAAACAGGACTTCTTATGACTTTCTTTCAACAATGGCTTTCTTCTTGCCACTCTTCCATAAAGGCCAGATTTGTGGAGTGCACAACTAATAGTTGACCTGTGGACAGATTCTCCCACCTGAGCCATGGATCTCTGTAGCTCCTCCATAGTTACCATGAGCTTCTTGGCTGCTTCTCTGATTAATGCTCTCCTTGCCTGGCATGTCAGATTTGGTGGACAGTCATGTTTTGGTAGGTGTGCAGTTGTGCCATACTCTTTACATTTTCGGATGATGGATTGAACAGTGCTCCGTGAGATGTTCAAAGCTTGGATTTTTTTTATAACATAACCCTGCTTTTTCCCTGACCTGTCTGGTGTGTTCCTTGGCCCTTATGATGCTGTATGTTCACTAAGGTTCTCTAACAAATCTTTGAGGGCTTTACTGAACAGCTGTATTCATACTAAGATTAAATCACACAACAGTGGACTCGATTTACTAATTATGTGACTTATGAAGGCAATTTGTTTCACTGGACTGTAGTTAGGGGTATCAGAGTAAAGGGGTCTGAATACAAATGCATGCCACACTTTTGATATATTTATTTGAAAAAAATTGTGAAAACCATTTATCATTTTCCTTCTGCTTCACAAATATGTGCCACTTTTTGTTGGTCTATCAGATAAAATCCCAATAAAATACACGTATTCCTCCAGAGTTAGTTAGTTATAATTTTCCTTCCACTTCACAATTATGTTTTACTTTAGAATGAGCTTGCTAAAGGTTGTGGACAGCAGTTTAAGAATGCTCCCAGTGATATATGGATGCAACTGAAATCTTGGGAAAAGCAGAAAAAAAAGTTCATATATGCCTAGATTCCCAAAAGGCAATGCAGAAGATTTATAGTCCCTAAAGCAAAATTATTGTTTATTTTAGTTTTGGAGAGAGTGGTGAGGGGTCCTAACCCATTTTTTATTGCTGTCTATGTCCCACTGGACATAGACTAAGCAAAGATTCACTTGTTCTAGTGATCAGAGTCACCAGGACTAAAATTAGGAGAAATGCTAATGTTTGAGGTGTCACCAGAAAAGGAATAAAGGTGAAATCTTCCTTAGGAACACTTCTTTAGGAAACAATGGCACCCACGCACATCTACAAAAGATAGCACATGGGGATTACATGCAATTGTGCACCTGTTCACTGCATCTGGTGTGGACAAGCCCTAAAATTTATTTTGAGAGGCACAGTTCAGTGATCTGTAAGTTGTAAACCTCCCTCCTCCCCAATTCACCCTTACCACAAATCCCCCCAATCCCTCCTCTTAGCACAAACCCCCCTTCCTAGCACAATACCCCCCCAAAAAAAATCACTCTGCCAACACAGCCCCTAAAATCCCCCCTCTTGGCTCAAATATGCCACTCTGCTCCTCTCTGCCTCCTTGCGGGTAAGTCCTTAGCAACTGATGACATTATTACTTGGTAAGAGGCGGGCAGCCAACATTTGATGGTGAGAGTATAGGGAGGAGCAGAGAGTGGGAGGAAAACCAGACTGAGCTCTCTGCCTCCTCTGTACATGGAAGTTAACAGTGCTCCCTCCCTCCTGTTGCAGGCACTCCTCATGGCATCCCAGTCGAAAACCGCTCGCCTACAGAATAGGAGGTGAAGAGAAATAACCCAAAATGGACACAGCCAACAAAAAAAAAAAAAGTTGTAGGGCTTTTCATTCTTTACTACCCTTCCCTACTCTAAAACAAAAAGGACTATTTTGGCTTGTACAGTATTCTTTAAACTTTATGAATAGCCAGAAAAATAAATGATTTTAATTTTCTATAGAGGATAAAAGGGTTAAACCCCCTATTAGTTTATGTCTTGCTGTGTGTGTCCCATTGAAATTTATTTTCACTTCTTGTCTTGAACACACAACAGGCAGTGAGGGGAAATCACGACAAAAGTAAGTGGAGTTCCCCTTTTAGGCCATTGTCACTAGAACAGATGTGTAAGATTAACCCTCACCTCTTGTTCCCTTGACAGCTGTAAAATTCTGAATTCATCATTATGTTTTGTTTTAGTGATAAGAATGATCATCAAGACAGAGAGTCTGAATTTACTAACAAACACTATAATTCAGAAAATGAAATTATATAACAAGGCTTTATCCTTTTGTCACTAGAGTGAGCACATTTTATTTATATATTCAGGGAAATAAAACAACAATTACAATTAGCAAATGCCCCAGTTTTTCAAACTCACTATTGTGAATCTACCAAATCAGACAGTAAATTCTGTGGCCCCATAACCTGAAAGCTTGGAAAGCACATTAGATCCTGCTTGATGACTTACATTGCCAATGCCCCCCCCCCACCCCCTTCAATGAGGCTGGGCAAGAGAATCACTTACATTTCCCCATCCTAGTGGATGGAAAAATCTACTGTGCCTGCTATTGTTTTATGACTTCCATCACCGACAGCTGTCAGAATAAAGAACACCCCAACAGTAACTGCATCTAAATGGATGCAAGAGCTGTTTGACCAAGAATCTTCTGTCACACTTCTTAGGCAAAAGGTTGTTTACAGAGTTGACTTTTGTTGAGCTTGGGGTGCCTGCAGGGCAGCTCATGGTATGGATTTTAGTTGATTCAGCAGGAATCAGACAGAATTCAATCCATGTATGGCCAGCTTTGAAGATAATTTCCACAGCAATTGGGGAGGGGGAATTGTATCTTAGGAAACTTAGTGAACTGTTAAATGCACTATTGCACCATTTTACCAAATCACATACAGACAAATTAAATAATCATTGAACAGAGAGAACAGGGTTTGAGTCATTAACCACTTATTAACCACCCTATAACAGTTTTACTACTACAGGGTGGCCGCACTGTGCAGAATCACTTATATATACGCGATTCTGCCCTTCCGGGTATCAGGTGCTAGTGTGCGCTGCCGACAGGACTCAATAACTGCCAGAAACTGCTGATCATTTGGTACACAGACAGATCGGCATTCTGCCTATGTAAACAAGACATTTTACCATTCTGTCAGTACAGACGGCATGGATCCTGTGTTCCTGTAAAGCAGGAACACCGATTCATGCCTTCCACTAGTAAAAGCACCTCCTCCACTACACTGAATCACACGTTAGGCACACATTTAACCCTTTGATCATAACTGGTAACCTCTAACCTGCCAGTGTCATCAATACAGTAACTATCACTGCATTAGTGCCACTGGTTCCCAAAAAAGTGTCTAAAGGGTCAGTTAGCGTCTGATTTAACCACCACAATATTGCAGTTCAGTTATAAGTCACTGATTGCCGCCATTACTAGTAAATTTAAATAAATAAAAAAAATCCTAAATATATCCTATAGTTTGTAAACGCTATAAATTTTGTGCCAACTGATCAATATACGCTTATTGGGAATTTATTTACCAATAATATGTAGCAGTTATAAGTCACTGATCGCCGCCATTACTAGTACATTTAAATAAATAAAAAAATCCTAAAAATATCCTATAGTTTGTAGACGTTATGGCCCGGATTCACATACATCGGCGCATCTTTATGCCGCCGTAGCGTATCTTCTTTACGCTACGCCGGCACAACGCATAGAGGGAAGCATGGAATTCACAAAGCAAATGCTCCCAACGTTGCGCCGGCGTAGTGTATATTCGTCGGCATAAGGCAGCATAAGTGGAAGTGGGCTGGAAGTGGGCGTGATACATTTTAATGTAGCGTGACCCCCATGCAAATGATGGACTGAGCTTCAGACAAGTACCTAAAATTAACTGCGCATGCATCGTACCTTGGATGTATCCCAGTGCGCATGCTCACAATCACGTCAAAACAACTGGCTAAGATACGTCGAATCACTGCCTACGACGTGAACGTAACCTACGCCCAGCCCTATTCACGTACTACGTAAACGACATAAAATTCAACGGCGTTCGTTCCCTGGTCCATACCTTTGCATGAGTTGCGCCTCCAATATGGGGAAAAACTTTACGCCGGACGTAAACCTTACGCAAATTGCTTAAAACATGCGCAAGTGTGTTCGTGAATCGGGATATCTCCCTCATTTGCATATTTGCATCGAAAATCAATGGGAGTGCCAAATGCGTCCAGCGTAACTATGCGCCCACTCTACGCTGGCGTAGGCAAGTTACGTCAGTGGGATGAAGCCTATTTTCTGGCGTATCTTGGTTTCTGAGTCCGGCACATAGATACGACGGCGCATATTTGCACTTACGCGGCGTATCTGCAGATACGTCGGCGCAAGTGCTTTGTGAATCGGGGCCTATAAGTTTTGCACAAACTGATCAATATATGCTTATTGGGAATTTATTTACCAATAATATGTACCAGGATACATATTGGTCTAAATTGATGAAGAAATTGTATTTTTTTTACAAACATGGTTTAACCACTTGCCTACTGTGCACCTGCCCAGACAAAATTTTAGCTTTCGGCACTGCGTCGCTTTAACTGACAATTGTGCGGTCGTGCGACGTGGCTCCCAAACAAAATTGACGTCCTTTTTTCCCCCACAAATAGAGCTTTCTTTTGGTGGTATTTGATCGCTCATGCGGTTTTTATTTTTTGCGCTATAAACAAAAAAAGAGCGACAATTTTGAAAAAAGACACAATATTTTTTGGTTTTTGCTATAATAAATATCACATTTAAAAAAAAAAAAAAAACATTTTTTATCTCAGTTTAGGCCGATATGTATTATTCTACATATTTTTGGTAAAAAAAAAAAAAAAATCACAATAACCGTATAGTGACTGGTTTGTGCAAACGTTATATTGCCTACAAAATAGGGGACATAATCATGATTTTTTTTTTTTTTTTTTTTTTACTAGAAATGGCGGCGATCTGCGTTTTTTTTCGGGACTGGGACATTATAGCGGACACATCGGACACTTTTGACACATTTTTGGGACCATTTATATTTATACAGTGAACAATGCTATAAATATGCATTGATTACTGTATAAATCTAACTGGCAGGGAAAGGGGTTAACCACTAGGGGGCGGGGAAGGGGTTAAATGTGTATCCTAGGTGTGTTCTAACTGTAGGGGGAGGGGGTGACTGGGGGAGGTGACCGATTGTGTCCCTATGTACAAGGTACACAATCGGTCTCCTTTCTCCCTGACAGGGACGTGGAGCTCTGTGTTTACACACAGAGCTCCACGTCCCAGCTCAATTGTAGGCAATCGCGTGTGCCCGGCGGCCATCGCGGCCGCCGGGCACACGCACGGTGTTCTAAGTGATGCGACGGGTGTGCGCGCTCCCCTAGCTTCTTAAAGTGACAGGACTACATATGACGTCCTGTCAGGATCATAGGGTAACCCGCCCGCCGTCATTTTACGGTGGGTGGGTATCAAGTGGTTAAAAAACATATAAATATATATATTTTTTTCAAAACTGTTGGTTGTTTTTTGTTTATAGTACAAAAAAATAAAAATACAGATGTTATCAAATTCCACCCAAAAAAAAAGCTTTATTTGTAGGGGGAAAAAGGGACAGACATTTTATTTGGGTAAATTGTCGCCCAACCATGCAAGTGTCAGTTAAATTAACGTGGTGCGGTATTGCAAAGAAATGGCCTGGTCAAAAAGAGGGAGAAATCTTCTGGGGCTGAAATGGTTAAACACTCAACATATAACTATTGATGGGTTAGTTGGCATCAAGCAGCCAATACCCTATACTCACCTGGTCCCGTTTCCTTATCCTAGTATTCTGGATGATGGCACACTGATATATACCATTTATTATTCTTATTTGAGGACATACTCAAAGTTTTTTTTCAACATATAACTTGAGGGACCCTTATAATTGTGAACATTTTCAAAGTGGCCTGTAAATTTTAATTGACTTATATAGAAATGATTAGATCTAGACTGCTAGGTACATTTATGTTCTCTTGGTAAGCCTACTCTACAAAGTCTGTAAATCTTAGAGGCTAAAACTTCATCAGAGATAAACAGATAACCAAACTCTTCTTAATAAGAGAAACTTCACAACAGTAGACAAGAGATGTTAAAAAAATAAAACATAACTGTCACCACTTCGGCAGAAAATCATGTGTAGAACATCATCCCACAAAACCAATTACAGCTGTTAATTGTCTAACAAATAAGCAGCTTTGCGGGTTGTCTGTAATTATATCTGTTGCTCACACACACAAGACACACTGCTGCTTGTAACTTAGTTCTTGATTAGAAATAGAAAAGCGTCTTGCTTCCTCTGCCTGGCTTATATAAACCCGAACACATTACACACATCTGTAGAGAAGACTGTCAGAATATGGGCTGCAAGGTTAGGGACATGGGCACATTTTTTTGACTCGCCTGTCCCATAAATTATTTGAAGGTGAAATGATTATAGCTTTGTTGACTTACGTTCCTTTACCTATTTGCTAAATGTCTGGAAAGATATGAAAGGCTTTGTGCTGTGCCTCTGAAAAATATGCATTACTCATACCTCTCTTTGACTTTCAATATATTTAAAGTTAATTTAAATGTTTTTTTTCCCTATCAGAGGGTAAAATAATGGACTCTGTGAGGGCAGCTAGACTTTAAAATCTATCCCATTAAGGATTATTAACATTTTGGGTGGTGCAGATTAATTACTAAGTTTTGAGTCGGAACTGATGGATTAAGTTATGCAACTGCTTTCCATTGTCACAGCAAGCATTTTTCCTATGATATTCTGGGTAAGGATGCCCTCAGAGCTTGCTTTAGGGTTAAGGACCTGGCCCCTATTTGCGATTCCGCATTGCGTCGCTTTGACTGACAATTGCGCGGTCATGCGACGTGGCTCCCAAACAAAATTGGCGTCCTTTTTTTCCCCACAAATAGAGCTTTCTTTTCGTGGTATTTTATCACCTCTGCGGTTTTTATTTTTTGCGTTATAAACAAAAATAGAGTGACAATTTTGAAAAAAATATATTATTTTTAAATTTTTGCTACAATAAATATCCCCCCAAAAATATCTAAAAAAAATTGTTTTCCTCAGTTTAGGCCAATACGTATTCTTCTACTTCTACTTCTTGTTCGCAATAAGCATTTATTGATTGGTTTGCACAAAAGTTATAGCGTTTACAAAATAGAGGATAGTTTTATGGCATTTTTATTAATATTTTTTTTATACTAGTAATGGCAGTGATCAGTGATTTTTTTTTGTGACTGCGAAATTATGGCGGACACATTGGACACTTTTGACACATTTTTGGGACCATTGTCATTTTCACAGTGAAAAGTGCTATAAAAATGCACTGATTACTGTGAAAATGACAATGGCAATGAAGGGGTTAACCACTAGGGGCACTAAGGGGTTAAGTGTGCCCTAAGGGAGTGATTCTTACTGTAGGGGGGGCGTGGCTGTAGGTGTGATGTCTCTGATTGTTGTTGTCTATGACAGGGAACAGACGATCAGTAACACTGCCACAGATTCAATATTCAATATTGAGTTAGCCATCCCTTTGCAGTTTTACAAGTTTCAACTTCTCTGGGAAGGCTGTGAACAAAGTTTAGGAGTGTGTCTATGGCAGTGTTTCTCAACTCCAGTTGTAAGAGGACTGTTAGAATGCACATGAGCGGACAATGACAGATTCTAATATGTGCCAATGCACATGAGGTGCGCCCCTAGTCACAATTGGCACTAGACAGCCTATTTAAAGGATGTCCTGACTTCTGGCAAGTGCTGACTGGTCTTCAGCTGTGTCCTGATAATCTGAACTCTGAGAAACCTGGCTTGATTCCTGTTGCTGAACCTTGGCTTTCATTGACCCTGCTTTTGGACTCTGATTACTGTTTCCTGATCCTGGCTTGTTGTTACCTCGCTGCCCGCCTGTTACCGAACTCGGCTATCCTCGCGACCCTGCTCCTGTCTCCTGCTTGGCTCAACATTGTCTCTAAGTGCCTGTGCTGGCTATCCATCCTATCAGTGTTCCTGGGTCCAGCTCCTTACCGGATGCTCTGCCTGCACCTAAAGCATGCAACTCCACTTAAAGTTCTGCATTCAGCACCTACAGGCACTTGTGTTCCTCCTCACTCTAGCCACCATCTGTTCCACCTTCAGTGGGGCTTGGGTTGGAGATACAAGGGAGGGCGACCTTGTCATTCCAGACTCCTACCAGGTACGTGACACCAGTCCTCAAGGCGCCCCAATAGGTTATGTTTTTAGGACTTCCCTCAGATTAAATAATAAAATCACCTGTGCAAAATAATGGAAAGTCTGAAAACACCTGTTGGGGCACCTTGAAGAATGGAGTTGAGAAACACTGGTCTATGGGAATGGTTGACCATTGTTCCAGAAGCACATTTTTTCTGAGATCAGGCACTAATTTTGGACGAGAAGGCCTGGCTTTTCATACCAAAAGTGTTCTATCAGGTTAAAGTCAGAACTCTGTGCAGGCCAGTCAAGTTCCTCCACCCCAAACTTGCTCATCCACACTATATTGTCAAAAGCATTGGGCCACAACTCCAAATAATTTGAGGGGGGATTATAGTATGGGGTTGTTTTTCAGAGGTTGGGCTTGGCCCCTTAGTTCCAGTGAAGGGAACTATTAAGGCGTCAGCATACAAAGTCATTTTGGACAATTTCATGCTCCCAACTTTGCGGGAAGAGTTTGGGGGTGGCCCCTTCCTGTTCCAACATGACTGCACACTAGTGCACAAAGCAAGGTCCATAAAGACAAGGATGAGCGAGTTTGGGGTCGAGGAAATTGACTGACTTGCACAAAGTCTTGACCACAACCCCATATAACACCTTTACGTTGAATTAGAGGAGAGATTGCAAGCCAGGCCTTCTCATAAAATATCAGTGCCTGACCTCACAAATCTGCTTCTGGATTAATAGTCAAACATCCCCATAGACACACTCCTAAACCTTGTGGACAGTCTTCCCAGAAGATTTGAAGTGGTTATAGCTGGAAATGGTGGGCCAACTTTATACTGAACCCTACGGACTAAGACTATGATGCCATTAAAAATCATGTACGTGTAAAGGCAGGTGTCCCAATAATTTTGACAATATAGTGTACTTTTTTCTCAGGAATTCCTTAAAGAGGGTTGAAGAAATTTGGCTACCCTGATCAAAGCATAAGTTCTGAATGGAGTTAGTATGTAATTCCTTCTAAGCACTTGCTGCTACACATATCTCTAAAAGCAGGGCACATAGCCAGAGTCAGTGCATTCCAAAGTTTATTGTCCGCCATTTACTATGCTTATTGTATAGCTTTGGCAGTTATGTATGCTCGCCCCTTTGTGATTTTGTTGTTTCAGGTTTTTTTTTTCATCTTTTTTGTTTTTGTGTAAATTTATTGCACTTTGTCTATTTGGTTAGTTTATTAAACTTTTTGTAACTATAAAAAGAAAAAAAAATGTGTAAAACACATCTGAAAGTTCACATATGAAGTGTTAAATAACCAAACTACTGTGAACAATCCACAAATATTATAAAATGTATGTACAGTAGGCAAGTAATAACGTCCCAATTAGGGATGAGCCGAACACCCCCACATTCGGTTTGCACCAGAACCGTCGAACAGACCGACTGTTCGCGCGAACATTTAGAACCCCATTAAAGTCTATGGGACTCGAACGTTCAAATTCAAAAATTATAATTTTAAAGACCAATATTCAAGTTATTGTTGGATAACGTCTTTAAGAGCCCGGGTATTGCCCCAGGGAACATGTATCAATCAATTTTTTTTTTTTTTAAAACGGTCGTTTTTTCAGGATCAGGACTCCTGAAAAAATTACCATTTTGATTTTTTTTTTTTTCATTGATACATGTTCCCTCGGGCAAGACCCGGGTTCTCAAAGACGTTTTCACAGGCAAACTATAGACACCCAGCAGGTACAATATTTAAAGGAATTTTTCTTTTTTTTTTTAAAGTTAAGCATCATTAAAATCATTGATGCTTAAATTAAAAAAAAAAAATCCTTTAAATATTGTACCTGCTGGGTGTCTATACCGGTAATAACGTCTTTAAATAGCACAATCACCTGCCTGCCAATGAATTAGGAAGAACTGATCTATCTAAGCTATACAGTGTATAAATATATGTACAACTCCTAGGGATGTATATATATCCTCTACACACTGTAAATTAAGCTAAACTGACTAGCCTGCCTGCTCTATCTAGCTATATAAAAAGACAATCTCTCTGTCTCTCTGACTGCTTTCATTAACAAGCCGGAACACACTACTCGAGGCCGCCCAGCAGGCGGCCTTGTATAGTGTGGGGTGTGTGCTAAAGCCCTGAGCCACAATTGGCCAAAGCCACCCAGGCTTTGCTTATGCCTAGTCCCAATCCAGGTGAGTCCACAAGGTGTGTGTACTCCTTTAAATTACACATTGTGGACTATGGACTGACCTGGATTGGAATGTTATTTTTTGTTTTGCACATATTATTGTGAATTTTTTACAGCAGGTTGATTATTTAACATTTCATATGTAAGCTTTGAGATGTGTTTTACACATTACCACACTTGTATTTATTATGATTTTGCATTTTTTTTCATACAGTGCTGTTTTGTTAGAAATATTTATTTATTTTCACCATTATTTGTATATCACTTGATTATTAAAAGC
Organism: Rana kukunoris; assembly: GCA_029574335.1. NCBI lineage: Eukaryota > Metazoa > Chordata > Amphibia > Anura > Ranidae > Rana > Rana kukunoris. The sequence goes on from CM056056.1 coordinate 128,707,012, forward strand.
TTTCTCCGGGATCTGAGTTTAGTGAAGGTAGCTCTGCACTACTTTTTTTTATTGGTACATATGGAGGTAGGGAGTTATTTCCAAGTGCTAGCTTGCTCCCTGCTCTGATTTCATTTAGTTTCTGGCACTGAAACAATGGCACTTTGTAAAATGCACATCTGACCTGAGCTTGATTTAGGCATCTTAAAAAATACAAATGCACAGATGCAGTTTCCATGCATCCACCACACTCTGTGACTATTTCCTACCGGTCTTATCACAGCTGATCACATGTAAACATACTTGTTCTTTATCGGCAGTCCTTTTCTCACTTGCTGTATCTGTGCGAGGAAAGAATTGCCATTAACAGGCAAGTCTGCAAATTATTTACATGGATAATCAGTGCCCTGATGATCAGAGCAGCCCCATCAGTGCCAATCAGTGACCATCAGTGCAGCCTATCATCCCCAGTGCAGAACCTTCCCTGGTTTTGGGCCTAAAGACACCCGATGCACAGCACAGACCTAAAGGGAGAGAGTACTTAAAATGATTAAATGATGTGGGTTCTTGGACTGTAAACAGATGTTCTTGGTAAATTTTCTTGTTGCACTACACTGCCATGATGTGGGGATGTACAATTTAAGTGTTCAGTAATGAAAATGGACTTTGCTTCTGGTTGCAGTAACACGATTCATAGGGAATGCCTGAGTACCTGAGTAGAAGCATGTAAAGTAGGCCAGTAAACAGTTAGGCCATAGGTGGCTAGACAGGTGTGAAATATAATCGGATACCAAGATGCTGCATACAGGTAACTGCCATAACCCTGGGCAAGCCAGGAGTTGGTGGCCAGCGAGATTAGGTCTACTTGACTCTTCAAAGGGAACACATTTCAGATGACCTGAGTTCCTGTGTCACATGGGCCCCAGGTGCATGGTGAGATTGTTGGAGCCATAACCTGTAACTCCAGAATAAGAATATAAGAACTTGTAGGAGGAGAAGTAACTGTTGAACAATAGAGGGGTCAGTGTTATGTTGGACCAGGGGGATGGGGGTTTTAAACCAACCATTCCAGACACACAGTAAGCAAATGAGAGAAGCCTTCCATGGGACCCCTGGATAGCAATGCATCTCTGTAGGCCCCTTGTGGAGTAAGGACTATGTGGGACATCAAAGAGGTGCCTACAATCAGCTCATTGTGATCATGTGATTTGATTTCATGATCTTCATATTTTATATAAGTTGAGGTTGTCTGTATTTCTATGAAAATGGCGATTTTACTTTTTATGGCTGTTCAGACAGACTGATTTAGACTTTATGTTATACCATCAAACCTATTCACATAAGAAAAGACTACAGTTCAGTTTGTATTTCTTCAGTTATGCTATTTTTATCAGTTACCTAAATACAAATATGTTACATGATTAAAAAAAGTCACTTGAACATTATTTTCATCAGCCACAAAAACAACATTATTATAGTAAGTGTAAGAAGCTGAAAAGCCAGAGAATAATGGTAAAGTCACATTGTATTACAGAACAGACTGAATGTATACTTGTAATAATGGGATGATAATTACAATGCCAATAGGGACAATGAATATCACAACATACAATGGCCCTGAGTGGGCCGCTTTATCTTTCAAAGGTTATATCTAGCAATTTTGTATTATTTTTAGCTTTAGATAAAGTGGACTAAAGTTAATGGTTATGTTCACCTTTAAATAAAATAAAAATAAAATGCACAAATATTTGCTGGGAAAAAAAATGATTATTTTTTTGTTTTTTGTTTTTCACAGGAGCCTACAATGCATTGTACCTGCAATCAGTAGATAGCTGGTGAAATGCTAGGCTCCTGCAGGCTCTTCCTCTAGCTCCTTGCCAGTACCAAGGAATGTATTTTTAGTTTGATAGCTGGAGAAAGTGTCAAGGGACCAGGAGGATTTGAGATCACCACACTTGTATTCTGTTAAGAACTACAAGTCCATCTGCCACAGTAGAGGATGAGCCTTGTAGTTCACTCATTCACAGATCTCTGTAAATGACACAGCCACTCCAATTTCAAAAGTGACAGTGGCTGCGAAGGAGAAAAACCCTAACATGCCATCACAGGGGCATACTGGGGGTGGGTGGGGGACATATTGGCCCCAAGTTGTATTCTAAATATAGATGCAACATGTCATATAGTTTATTGTTTATTGCTTGTATAGGGTAGAATCACCCGAAGGTATCGAAACGCTTCCAGACCTTAACAATTCACAACGAGACCGGGTGTTACAGGCATAAATTAACATAGTAACAATATACAATATGTACCACGATTAAAATCACCTAATATAACAACAATATAGAACCAAAAAAACAATACGATACAATATAAAACCATAAAAATCACATAAGACCAAAGGAGAGACAACACACAATTCCCCATAAAACAGATTCAGCAGTACTTCCCTCCAAAATGACCCTAACCTCAATCATCCTATCATTCTGCCTCTGCCCACAGGCAGGTTTTAAGATCCCTCCTAAATGTGGGTAGGTCTGGACTCTGTCTAAGACTTAGGGGAAGTAAATTCCATTCTCTCGGGCCGAGCACAGAAAAAGCACGGCCCCCCATTTTTTCAGCTGACTCTTTGGCTGTTCAAGGCGGAATTGGCAGCTCCATCTAAGGGAGCGGCCAGTAACATGTCTATTCAATTTCGCACAGAGATAGGCGGGTCCTAGCCCATGAAATTACAATAGTCCAGATGCGGAAGGACCAGAGCGTGCACCACCGAAATCCTTTCCAGATCCGATAGAAAAGGCAAAATGCGGTAAAGAAGCCGCATCTTAAAATGGCAGGTCTTGACAACCTAACCGACATAGGGGATTAACGTCAAGTTGCTGTCAATCAGTGTTATATAGTATAACAGATGGAGTTAACTTTAATCCTTTTCCTATTTCATTGAAATGGCTGTGAGCACGGATTACTGTGTTTTGGTGGGAGAAGGTCCCCATCTAAGGACACACAATAGCTCAGCAGGGAGATCATTATACGGATGTGCTAGTCTGGCAATCTGTAGTTTGTTTTTTTTGTTCAGCCCGCTGGGTTGAATGAAAACAAAAAAGCTTCCCGTGTGTATCCAGCATAACTTATAACTTATAGCTTATAGCTAAAGGATGACATTTTTACCTTCAAAATAACAATCTCAGTTCACAAGATATCATTGACAAAACTTATTGAAACTGCAGGTATTAAAAAATGGAGGCCTAATGTACCTAAATCCCAACTACGGACCTCTTATAGTTTTAGGTTTGTTAAAGTAAGGTAGGACTCAGATCTTCCATTGGTTTTAAGACACAGAGCTGTGAAATCGGTCAGTTGTTCCAAGCCTTCCCCATCCCACTGAATAAACTTCAGTTTCTTTCAGTCTCTGTTTCCATTAAAAAGATATTCAATCACTTACTGTCCAAATATCACACAGACAGCAGAAAAACTTTGCAGCTCCTCCCCCTCCTTAACTAAGAATCTGGTAGGGCTAGGTTTCAAACTACAGAGCAATCATCTTAATATAGCTCCCTCTCTGGCTATACGTCATTGGCTTAGGCAACAATGCAGCCCTGAATAGAGTGCCAATTTTGCAGTTAATTCACCTGTATGGCATTCAGGATTGTCATGTCACCCAGGCTTATTCTGACATTTCTCTCCTACATGTGAAAATCATATTTTATTGCAAGAAAATTATGTAGAACAAACATGATATATTTTTAAAACCGAGGCTCTAGAGAATAAAATGGGGGATATTTTATGTCACAAAATATTTGCGCAGCATTTTTTTCAACAGAATGTTTGAGATAAAAATAAACTTTAATACATTTTAGCGCACACAAACACAATGTAATACCCAATTTAATACCAAATGTAATACCAATTTTTTTGTAAAATATAAAAGATAATGTTACGCCGAGTAAAAAGCCGTGCTTTAAAATTGCATATGCCCATGGAATAGGGCCAAACAATGGTACCTAAAAATCTTTATAGGCAACACTTTAAGGCTGGGTTAAAGTTTTTTTGGCATCCAATTAGCATAACAAGCGATTTTATTTTTTATGAATGACTTTTCTCTGTGTTGCCAAAGGCCGACAATTCATTATAGCCGTGAGTGATTTTAAATGACTTTTTTTCCTTTAGAAATAAAATTTTAATAAAATAAAATAAAATAAAATTTTATGCAGGGACAGTTCTAAGCAAGGGAAACATAAACTAAATTTATGAAAACATTTTTTTTTTATTGGATATGTTTTATAACAGAAAGTAGAAAAAAAATCTCTATTCACAACCCAGTGGTGATCAAATACCACCAAAAGAAAGCTATATTTGTGCATACAAACTTCATTTGGGTACAGTGTTGCATGACCATGCAATTGCCAGTTCAGCACAGTGCTAAATAGCAGAAAATGTCCATGTCATGAAGGGCTAAAACCATCTGGAGCTCAAGTGGTTAACTTTTTTTTATCAACTTTATTGCTAGCACAAGGGATGAACATATCCCTTTTGATAGCATGGCCTGAGACAGATCCTTTTTATGTCTATAAGTCCCCAGATCTCTTCTATAGCCTCCAAAGCATCTAATCAAACAGAGATCAGTTTGATCAGATGCTTGTTCAAGCTGGTAATGGCCAGTAAACAAAAGACTGACACCAGAAGTGACTAAATCCTCATCACTTCCGGTTTCTGATCTCACAGAGATTAAGAAACAATCCCAGTTTATTTCTCTCTGTTTAGTTCACAGGATGATGTTAATCTGAACAGTCGCAGGCTCCCTAATCAGATGGGAGAGCCTGGAAATGGCAGCGGGAGGAAACCTGTAGAAGTGATCAACTGGCTGTATAGCCACGCAAATCATTTCTTCTTTAAAAGAAAACGCCAGCTAAAAATGTTGATACCGGGATGATGCCTGTATCAACTTGGTATAACCACTAAAAGTCACATGACATCCTACATGCAGGAAGTGTTTAATATGTTGTTGTTTCACTTAAACATTATTTGGTACAGTATTGCCCTGTACACACGATCGGATATCTGATGGAATCTAATCCGATGGATTTTTTCGTCGGATATCCGATGAAGCTGACTTTCATCAGTCTTGCCTACACACCATCGGTCAAAAATCTGACCGTGTCCAAACGCGTTGACGTAAATGAAGAAAATGAAGAAAATTAAGAAAACAAAGAAAACAAAGAAAACAAAGAAAATTAAGAAAATTAAGAAAATGAAGTTCAATGCTTCCGAGCATGTGTCGACTTAATTCTGAGCATGGATGGATTTTTGACCGATGGACTTCAACACAGACGTTCATTTTTTCTAATTTTTTTTATCCATAGGAAAAATGTAAAACATGTTTTGTTTTATTTTCACCGATGGAAAACAACCCGATGGGGCCCACACACGATCGGTTTGACCGATGAAAACAGTCCATTGGTCTGTTTTCATAGGACAAACCGATCGTGTGTACAGGGCTTATGCCTTATCTGTAAAATATATCTGCTCTGTATTTTTTTTTAAACTTGTAGGTATCATTGTAGGTGGATATAATGAACATTGTTATAAATACAGGCCTTTAAAGCCAAGTCATTTATTAAATGTTGTTTGAGCCATGTTGCAAAGATATTAAATGGGATTATCAATACAAATTAATGACGTGCAAACTCTTTGAAAACTATTCATTAAATCAAGTGCTAACCAAGTTTTCTGAAGAAACTACTGGGATGAAAGTAAAAATTGGAAGGTCATTAAGGATAATAAAACAAATTATGCAGATGATCTATATTACACAGGAAAGGCTGGTTCTTGAAACTGTGGTAAAACAAGTAATGCCTCCAGTTTGTTACATGTTCCGTGACTTTTACTAATGCAATAATGACAAAAAGTACTTCATTAATGGCTCATTACTTTTAAGTTGACAGGAAAACAATTATGAACTGTAGAAAAAAGTACAGAGATTATGCAGCACAATGCAAGGTGATTGATCTGCAAGAAAACTCATTCCTCTTCAAAAGAACTCATTCCTATAAAGTAATGACAAACTGGCTAATACAATTTTGTTGACAAAGTATTCTCGAGAGATGCTTCTAAAATGATTGCCGTACATTTCATTGATTCTAAGAGACTGTAAAATGATACAGCGTCTTTTCATGCCAAGCCCCTATTTAAAATGTGTCCCTTAAAAGGGCTGTCCATTCCAAGAAATGAAAAGAATTCCCATTATATTGTACAACATAATACACTGTAGACTAAGATATCCAGCAACATAAAATGTGTGTCCTTGAAATGATCACTTATGCCCTGTACACACGATCAGAATTTTTGATGAAAAAAGTCAGATGGAATTTTTTCATCGGATATTTTCCAACCGTGTGTGGGCCCCCAACAGACTTTTTTCGTCTGAGTTTAGTAATGGAACATGTTTTATTTTTTCCGATGGAAAAATTTCCTATTGGAAATTCCTATCTTCTGTGTGGAACTCCGACGGAGAAAAAAACACTCATGCTCAGACTCAAGTCGATGCTCGGAAGCATTGAACTTAATTTCTCTCGGCTCGTCGTAGTGTTTTACATCTTGGACAGTAAGAATTTGGTCTGACAGTGTATATGCAAGACAGCTTTCAATGGAAAATTCCATCGGATTTTACCCCATCAGAAATTCTGATCGTGTGTACAGGGCATTAGAGTGGCTACACCTCAAATTATGTTAAAAAATTGGGATTTTTTACATGCTGCCTCCCAATACCTTATTAAGTCAACCTACTTGACAAACTATAGTATGACCATGACACGCTCCAATGTCAAAGTCTTACAAGGCATTTTATACACGCTGCCTTCCAAGACTTTATTGAGTCAACCACACTAGCCATAGTATTACCATGACCAGATCCATTGTCAAAGTCATACAAATGATATTAAGAATAGGGGCAGAGGCACTAAAAACCTTAGCCATTCTATATCCAATGGCTAGAACAGGGCATCATTTTGTTGTCCATTTCTGCTACCAGTTTGATGAAGTACAAACCCAGGGTGGGGGACTGTTTGTGAGCTACATAGTATACGATTTTACCAACAACATAAATATAACTTATTTCTAAAAGTACCCCCTATCTTAAACAAATATGAATTTATTAAATTTTCCATAGTAGGATACAAAAAAAAGAGAAAAAAGGGGATCAGATAAAATACTTTTTAAAACCTTCAACATCCATAGATTGAGTAAAATAAAATAATTAAGTGGTCTTGTATAGCAAGAGCACTTACTATTCTCTCACATATATATTATTATTCTTATTATAGCCAAATTTGCCACCCTAACTCCTCCCACAGTTTTTACGCTACATAGACGAGTAATATATCAAATCGAGCGGCTTGTTACCGAATAGTGGGCTATTACTTTGTGGAACGTTTCGCCAAATCGTTCGCGAAATATCGTCATATTTGCGGCGAAATTTTCCCATAGGAATGAATGGTGAAGCTTAGAGTGTAGATTGTCAAACGGAAAAATCATTACATGATTTCCAAACTGCGACCACTCCCTCATTTTTAGGCCGACCTACACAAATCTTATATCAAAATGTTCAGCTGTCCCTGCTGATACTACACGTGTCGACGGCTAAGCGATCGGTCAAATGGTTTTCAAGATACAGACATTTGTTTGCAACACACGCCATCCATCATTTCAATGAAAGTCAATGGAGGAAAAAAAATTGAAAACTGAATATTGCAAGGCAATTTGTAAACTGCGACTGTGCCTTCAATTTTAATATTTTAGAGACATACTATACATCTGGTTGAAGGTCTGGGTCTTGTGATTCGTAAAATATAAAGATATTCGCTGTGCGATTTATAGTTTTTAAAATACAAACATTTGAAGAAGCACAGTAAAAAACACGCCAGAATCTGAGTGGCTGTTTAGAGTGGCTGTTTGGATGTGTTTACATTGGTTTCCTAGGAGACGATGTCTCCTCACACACAGCTAAGGTGCTTTCTATAGCTCCTCCCACACAGCTGTGAGGTGATATGGTTGTTTTTCAGGCATATCCCACTTTTAAGTACACAATGGGGTTTATTTACTAAAGCTGGAAAGCGCAATATAAGGCTCACTTTTGCACACAGACCAATGAGCTTCCAGGTTTTATTACCAAGCTTAACTGAACAAGCTGGGGTTAGAAGCTTATTGTTTTTTCTGCAGAAGTGAGCCTGATATTGCGATTTCCAGTGTTAGTAAATAAACCCTAGTGTGTACTTAAAAGCGGGGTATGCCTGTATTTGGCTCTGTGTAACTTCTGCATACTATGCATATAGCAACCATCCATAGCATCCAGTCCATAGAAACCATCCATAGCAACCAGACCATAGCAACCCTCCATAGCAACCAGTCCATAGCAACCAGTCCATAGCAACCACTCCATAGCAACCGCTCCATAGCAACCAGACCATAGCAACCAGTACATAGCAACTGTCCATAGCAACCTGTCTATAGCAACCCGTCCATAGCAACCCGTCCATAGCAACCATCCATAGCAACCATCCATAGCAACCATCCATAGCAACCATCCATAGCAACCAGTCCATAGCAACCAGTCCATAGCAACCAGACTATAGCAACCAGACTATAGCAACCAGACCATAGCAACTGTCCATAGCAACCAGACCATAGCAACCACTCCATAGCAACCCCTCCATAGCAACCCCTCCATAGCAACCCCTCCATAGCAACCCGTTTTTGATGGGGCAAATAGGATGGTGCAGTTTTGATGGGGTCGTTTTTGATGAAGCAGTTTTTGATGAAGCAATGCATCGAAATGGATAGACACATTGTTGGATCACATTTACATCTCCAGGGGCACCGTCTGCAGTCTGGAGTATTGGTGAAGGCAAGAACACGTCACACAATTTCCCCAGAAATTGTACCATTTCTAGTTACTTATATTGTCTTTAACCACATGCCGACCGCCCACCGTCATTATACGGCAGGACGGTGGCTCTCCTGGGTGAGAGCCCGTAGCTATACGTCCGCATTTTTGCGGTCGTTACAGAGCGGGGACCGGGAGCTTTGTGTGTAAACACAAAGCTCTCTGGTCCTGTCAGCGGGGAAACGCTGATCTTCTGTTCATACAATGTATGAACAGAAGATCAGTGATTTCCCCTAGTGAGTCCACCCCTAGTGAGTCCACCCCCCCCGCATACAGTCCGAATACAATGTATTAACAGAAGATCAGTGATTTCCCCTAGTGAGGCCACCCCCCCATACAGTTAGAACACACCCAGCAACACACTTAACCCCTTCCCCGCCCCCTGTTAACCCCTTCACTGCCAATGGCATTTTTATAGTAATCCAATGCATTTTGGTAGCATTGATCGCTATAAAAATGCCAATGGTCCCAAAAATTTGTCAAAATTGGCCGATGTGTCCGCCATAATGTCTCGGTACTGAAAAAAAACGCTGATCGCCGCCATTACTAGTAAAAAAAAAATATTAATAAAAATGCCATAAAACTACCCCCTTTTTTGTAAACGCTATAAATTTTGCGCAAACCAATCAATAAACGCTAATTGCGATTTTTTTTCCGAAAAATATGTAGAAGAATACGTATCGGCCTAAACTGAGGAAAAAAAAATGTTTTTTTTTTTATATTTTTGGGGGATATTTATTATAGCAAAATGTAAAAAAATATTGAATTTTTTTCAAAACAGTCACTCTATTTTTGTTTATAGCGCAAAAAATAAAAACCGCAGAGATGATCAAAACCACCAAAAGAAAGCTCTATTTGTGGGAAAAAAAGGACGCCAATTTTGTTTGGGAGTCACATCGCACGACCGCGCAATTGTCAGTTAAAGCGACGCAGTGCCGAATCACAAAAAGTGCTCTGGTCATTGGGCAGCAATATGTTACGGGGGTTAAGTGGTTAATTGTTTGGTTAGAGAAATCAGCAATTGTTTTTGTTTATGCCCAGAATTAGGACAACCACAAAGCGATTCTATAATTGTTTAACTGTTGGCTCTGCTGATTGGAGAGCTCTATCACTGACTAAACAGTGAATGTGTTGGACCTTTGCGGTGAGACCACTGCTTTTACACAGAGCACACTGACAGGGAACAGACTTTACTGCTCAGACTGTGATTGCATTAAACTGTAAGATATTGCACACCTTTGTATTTATGCGCCTGGAATATATTAAGTCATTTTAAACTGAAAGTTCAGTTGAGCTTTAATTTATTATGTGAGTGAAAGATTGAAAAATGATACAAGTACGTCATAGCTTAATTAAGACTGTAGCAGCTGCAGATACAAAATAGCACTTCACAGATTTTATCTGCATAACTTGTACAACATATAATGTGAAGACAGTACTAGTGTTTTATAACTCCTACCAGTGCATAAAGCGTTAGCTGAAACTAACTTGCAATTTATTGGTTCAGTGGACACATAAAGCAAAGCTGACAAGCTATACCACTACAGTTAAGCTATGGTAGTAGCATGTGACCTTCCCAGTAGAGCAATTAAAGCTCTAAAGTTCCAGTTCCAATCATTAAGCATAGTTACATTATAGTACAAGGGATTAAATTGTGTGTTCACAGTAATACACAGGTCTGAATTAAGTTTTTCATAATATATTTAGTAGAAACATAATTAACATTGGTAGCTACTGGGCAACTAGTCACATTTCCTAGTATCTGACTATTAAATAATTCTTGCAAACCAGAGACCATTTTAACCACTTGACTACTGGGCACTTAAACACCCTTAATAACCAGACCAATTTTCAGTTTTCGGTGCTCTCTCATTTTGAATGACAATAACTCAGTCATACAACACTATAACCAAATGAAATTTGTGTCCTTTTTTCCCCACAAATAGAGCTTTCTTTTGGTGGTATTTGATCACCCCTGCGATTTTTATTTTTTTCGCTATAAATGAAAAAAGAATGAAAATTTTGTAAAAAAATGATTTTTTCTTCATTTCTATTATAAAATTTTGCAAAAAAGTTAATTTTCTTCATAAATTTGGCCTAAAATGTATACTGCTACATGTCTTTGGTAATAATAAAAAAAAAAAAATGGTATATTATTTAGTCTGGGTGGAAGTTATAGGGTCTACAAGCTATGGTACCAATTACTGAAAATTTATCAATTTGATCATACCTGATGTACTGACAGCCTCTCTCATTTCTTGAGACCCTAAAAAGCCAGTAAAGTACAAATACCCCCCAAATGACCCATTTTTGGAAAGTAGACATTCCAAGGTAGTTAATAAGAGGCATAGTTAGTTTTTTGAAGTTGTAATTTTTTCCCACAATTCTTTGCAAAATTAAGATATTTTTTTTTTTTTTTTCACACCATATTGTCATTATAACAGGTTATTTCTCTCACATGGCATGTATATTCCACAAATGACACCCCAAAATATGTTCTGCTGCTCCTCCTGAGTATGGCAATACCACATGTGTGAGACTTTTACACAACCTGGCCACATACAGAGGCCCAACACTGAAGTAACAACTTCTAGCATTCTAGAAGCATAAATTACACATCTAATCTCTCAACCACCTATTACACTTTTGAAGGCCCTGGAGCACCAGGACAATGGAAACACCCACAAAGTGACCCCATTTTGGAAAGCTTACACCCCAACGTATAATCTATGAGGCATAATGAGTCTTTTGACTACACCCTAAAATACATTCTGCTGAGTAATGGGTAAAAAAAAAAAAAGATTACCTGTGGTTTTAGTAGTGCAATTGTCCACAGGAGGAGAGCCCTGATCCAGGCAGCAGGCAGAGACGTGATCACTGGTCAGCGACAGTGAATGGAATTGTCCAGGCAGCAGGCAAGAATATTGTCCATAGTCAGTACAGGGATACTGTCCATATACAGTCCAGGGCCAGTGCAAGTAGAGACATTGCCAGCAGTGCCAAAATAATCGTCCTGGTAGTAATAAGCAGGAACATGGTCCAAGTAGTGGGCCAGGAAAGAATGGGGACAGGGGTAGAGGCTTCTCCCACCCAAATCTCTTTGAAGCCTCCGGGCAACCAGACCCTAATCCGGGAATGAGAAAACTAAAAAATTAGTTTTTTCATCCAGAAAAACAATTCTGGAGCCCCTCACATATGCGAGACCCCTGTGTTCCCACTAGTATAGCAGGGTAAAAAGATCAATCCAAGGGGCAGGCAAAAAACGTGGTCAAACAGTCCAGGGTCAGTTCCAGAGCAGGCAGAGGTAGGTACAGTTTAGCGTTGGGCAGAAGCGTAGTCGTATAACAAGCCAGGGTCAGTTCCAGAGAAGGCAGAGGTATGTTTAGGGTTAGGCAAAAGAGTGGTCGTATAACAGGCCATGGTCGGTTCCGGAGAAGGCAGAGGTATGTTTAGGGTTAGGCAAAAGAGTGGTCGTATAACAGGCCATGGTCGGTTCCGGAGAAGGCAGAGGTATGAACAGTTCAGTGCAGTGGCATAAGGGATGTGGAGGGAAATTACAGGAAATGAGAATTGCGTTTACCATACTTCCCTAATAATGTAGAAACGTATGGTAACGGCGGAAACATGCACCTATACAGAGGCCTGGTTGGGAAGGGCAATCGGGACAATAATAAACAGTGTCTCTTCGAATTCCTTCTCTGGAGCACACTCGGCATCTTTTCTGGCGTCTGTAGCCTGTTTCACGGGCGACGGCTTTCTCAGGAAAGTGACGCTCGTGTAGTCTGCTCACAGAATCAGAGCGAATATTCTCTGGTGGGTTTTCAGGGTACAAAAGGGCGGTGATGACTTCTTCTTGATAGGACAGATAGGATACAGGGTTCTCTGATGATTTTTTGTATATAACATAAGAGTTATAGAAGGCCAGACTGAAGAAATAAATGGACACTTTTTTATACCAGTGACGGGATTTTCTTGTGGGAAGGTAGGGTTCGATCATCTGGTCGTTGAAGTCCACTCCCCCCATAAACAAGTTATAGTCATAGATGCATGCTGGTTTTTGGATTGAGCCATTTCTTTTGGGGACTTCCACGTAGGTGTCATTGTGGATTGATGTAAGCATGTGGACGTTCCGTTTGTCCCTCCACCTGACAGCCAATATCTCCTGGTTCCTCAATGCTGCTGACTCCCCTCGTCTGAGCTTTTCATTCACCAATTTTTGTGGGAAGCCTTTTCTATTGGCCCTTATTGTGCCACATGCTGGGGTATTCCTAAGGTACAGATTTCTAAACAGGGGCAAGCTGGTGTAAAAATTATCCACATAAAGGTGGTATCCCTTTCCAAATAGAGGATAGATCAGATCCCAGACCACTTTTCCGCTGACTCCGATATACTCTGGGCATTCAGGGGGATGCAGTTGGGAGTCCTTCCCTTCGTACACCATGAAGGAGTAAATGTACCCTGTGGCTCTGTCGCATAGTTTGTACATTTTGACCCCATATCGGGCCCTTTTGCTGGGGATGAACTGTTTGATGCCCAGCCTGCCTGTGAATTTTACAAGGGACTCATCCACGGATATGTTCTGTTCAGGGGTATATAACTGGGGAAATTTTTGCGAGAAAAAATTTAGGAGTGGCCGAATTTTATAAAGTTTGTCAAAAGCAGGGTCATTTCGGGGAGGGCACTGGGCATTGTCGTTAAAGTGGAGGAACCGCATAATTATTAGGTATCGGGATCTTGTCATAAGGGAGGAGAAGAGTGGCATGTGGTGGATGGGTTTGGTAGACCAGTAGGAGTACAATTGTTTTTTTTTTGAAAGTCCCATAGTAAAAGTTAGGTCTAGGAAAATTTTGAATTCCTCCACGGTTAGTTCTCTCCACTCAAAGGGACGGGCATAACTAGAACCAGGGTTGCTTTCTATGTACTGCTGTGCGTAGAGATTGCACTGGGCCACAATGAAGGATAGCAAGTCTTCGTTGAAAAGTAAATTAAAAAAATCGAGCATGGAAAAATTGTCGGTGTTCACCTGGACACCTGGCTGGGCAGTGAAAGGGGGGATATTTGCTGCTCCGGAATTAGGGGGAAGCCACAGGGGGTTTTGAAGGCCATAGGGAAGGCTGGCATGGCCCCTATCCCTTTGGGGCTGAGATGACACCCTACTGGTGCCTGGCCTTTGTTGCAGTGGCCCTGCGCTTGAGGTGGACGGCCCTGCGCTTGAGGTGGACGGCCCTGCGCTTGAGGTGGACGGCCCTGCGATTGAGGTGGACGGCCCTGCGCTTGAGGTGGACGGCCCTGCGCTTGAGGTGGACGGCCCTGCGCTTGAGGTGGACGGCCCTGCGCTTGAGGTAGACGGCCCTGCACTTCTGGGAGTAGGCCGCTTCTCCACGCCAGCACCCCTTTTTTTCACGGGCACACGTTCCCCTTCAGATTCTGAATCAGACCCACTGTCTGTAACGGGTTCATAGGCCGAATCTGAATCGTACAGAGACTCCCCGCTGCTCTCATCGCTCATGATTAGATGCTGGTAGATCTCCTCATCGGTTAAGAATTGTTTTGCCATACTGGTGGCTGGTGAGGCTGCACTGCACTGCAGATCACTGTGGTGGCACTGGTGGACACAGGTGGCACTTATGTGCACTGTAGTGGCTCTGGTGGGCACAGGCGGCTCTGGTGGGCACAGGCGGCTCTGGTGGGCACAGGCGGCTCTTGTGGGCACAGGCGGCTCTGGTGGGCACAGGCGGCACAGATGGCTGGGGTGGACACCAGCGTCACTGGTGGGCACAGGCGGCACTGGTGGGCACAGGCGGCTCTGGTGGGCACAGGCGGCTCTGGTGGGCACAGGCGGCACAGATGGCTGGGGTGGACACCAGCGTCACTGGTGGGCACAGGCGGCACTGGTGGGCACAGGCGGCACTGCAGTGGCGCAGAAAGGACTGATGGGCAGAGATGGCACTGTTGTGGCACTGGTACGGCACTGTTGTGGCACTGGTGCGGCTTTGGTGACACTGGTGCGGCTCTGGTGACACTGGTGCGGCTCTGGTGACACTGGTGCGGCTCTGGTGACACTGGGGTGGCACTGTTGGGCACAAATGTGGCACTGTTGGGCACAGATGTGGCACTATGGGCACAGATGGGGCACAGATGGGGCACTATGGGCACAGATGGGGCACTATGGGCACAGATGGGGCACTATGGGCACAGATGGGGCACTATGGGCACAGATGGGGCACTATGGGCACAGATGGGGCACTCTGGGCACAGATGGGGCACTCTGGGCACAGATGGGGCACTCTGGGCACAGATGGGGCACTCTGGGCACAGATGGGGCACTAATATTGACTTTAGGGCAATGCAATTGCCAGGGAAAACTCACAGATCTCTCCTCTCCTCTCACGCTGATACTGTGTGAGGAGAGGAGAGAGATGAACTTTCCCTGACCTTCTTTGTTTACATTGTGATCGCGCCGTCATTGGACGGCGCGATCACGTGGTAAAAGGCCGCTGTCATTGGCCAGTCACCGCGATTTGTGTTGCGCCGGGTCTCATAGACCCGGCGTGCACGAATGTTTCTGTGTGCGCGCCCGAGGGGGCGCGCAGGAACGATTCTCTGGGATCACGTTATATAACGTGATCCCAGAGTTAAGCAACCACCTTGCCGCCGTTATTTTTCGGCAGGTGGTTGCTAAGTGGTTAAAGTCTTCACCTAACCCATATTATATTGGCTAAATAAAAGCCACAAGATCCTGAATGAATGACCCCCTCGAAATACCAAATATAAACATCAAAGTGCCTTGACATTCCTCTCTCTGGCAGCCTGTGTCTTCTGCCGTCTTTCTGTTCTTGCTCTGCAGCCTCCATCACTCTCCAACATTAGACACATCTTGGAGTGTGGGATGCCTATGTCCCCTGTCACACCGTGGTTCCTTTTTCTAACCCTAGCTTTACTGCTGAGTCATGTAGTGATGTAAAGGTGAGAGAATAGAACAATGGTGTGGGACATAAGCATTGGACATTCTTGAAAGTGTCATTAACTCTGCTCAAAGTGGGGACACCTGGGAAAAAGTTGTTATTTACAGGGAAGCCGCAAAATAATGAATACTGTAATTACATTGTCCTTGTTCCCTAGTCAAGGCTGGATTAACATAGGGGCTATTGAAGCTGCAGCTCCAGGCCCCTACCTTAATATAAGCCCAAGCACCAAGGCTCAGTTGCGGCAAGTGTCTCGTTTGAGCCAGACAGAAACAGGGGGCCCTCCCAGTGGCATATCATCCATGTGTGCGTGGCACAAGGCCCCAGAGGGAATGAGGGTCGACTGTTCTCTGCCCCACAGAGCACACATGAAGTAGACACATCTCAGAAACTGCGCCAGTCTCTGCCTATTGCCTGGCTCTTGTTACAGGATCTCAATTAGACTCACAGATCCTCTCAATGTCCGGGGCCTAACCCTAACCACCACGCATTGGAGAAAGGAAATCACCCATGCTGGTGAAGTCTGTCGGGGGGGGGGCTTTTGCACAGTGTGACATACTGAGAAAGGAGGGAAGGTGTATTGCATGTGCTGGAGGGGAAGACCACTCCCCCCCAGTTGTAAGATGTCCTGCTGTGACCTGAATTTCTGTGCCTTCCATGTAACATGCATTGCTGTACCTTCCATGTTTTGTTTTATGTAACCATGTCTCTTTAAGCCACTTCTATGGTTAATGCAATTTAGCCACACCCACCATTCACCATTAACCACATTACTACTCTACGCTTAGTTCCCAAATGTACCCTAGCTCTTTTACATTCCTCGCAACACCCCTGGCTCAATGAAAAACCATGCCCACTCTTCACTACAGCACACTGAGCGCTCCGTATTCTTTTTTTTTTTATTGAGCAATTGGGCCCAGCCTATAATCTTGCACATGGGCCCAATGATTTTATAAAAGACCTCTGAAAACAAAATCAAATAAAATGCCAGGCTTCCCTAGCGTTATAAACTCAAAAGAGTGCTAATGTGGCCCTTCCTTCAGTTATCTAGCACAGCCCAGCGCTCAGGAATATACTATTAAGATCAATTGGCAACAGATAATCTAGATAAATCACTTGTAGCAGCCACTTAAAACAAGACAATATTAAAATGAAGCAGTAAAACAAAAAAACTTTTCTAAAACAAAGTCCCAGAGGTTTTTAAAAGTAAACTGCAGCAGCGCTACTTCCAAACAAAAGTCTGGAATCCTTCTATATATCAGTCAAGCACATAGGAAATCAGATGATGGTGCAAATTAATCCAATACACAGAGTCAGTCCTTCAATCAGTGCTCCTTTCACCAAAGAGGGGGATCTGTTCACCACGTGGGGGGTAAAAACTCCCCTTTTGGGGATGCACTCACCACAAGTCAGGAAATGCTGAGCATGGAATCTAAACTGTGTATCTTCTAGGGAAATGCACTTTTCCACCGGTCAGCCAGTATCGGGTGTTCAATCAAATATCAGCCCATATAATGGAAAAAAAACTCATATAGTGTAATAAAGTTTTAAAAGTTTATTGAGCCCTCAGAAGAAGTCAACCAATGACGAAACGCATCAGGGCGTGACGCTTATCCATTGACCCAACAGACTGTACGCCCCCAGGATCAGGAACAGGAGAGAGGTGTATTTCAAACTACCTTACTGTCGTTCCAGGAAAGGCATACAGGCACAGTACTAATCATTATATGCTTGTTTTTATTATTTTTATGGTACGCATATTTTTAAAGGGTTGGTTGGGTGCTCAATAAACTTTTAAAACTTTATTACACTATATGAGTTTTTTTCCATTATATGAGCTGATATTTGATTGAACACCCCATACTGGCTGACCGGTGGAAAAGTGCATTTCCCTAGAAGATACACAGTTTAGATTCCATGCTCAGCATTTCCTGACTTGTGGTGAGTGCATCCCCAAAAGGGGAGTTTTTACCCCCCACGTGGTGAACAGATCCCCCCCTTTGGTGAAAGGAGCACTGATTGAAGGACTGACTCTGTGTATTGGATTAATTTGCACCATCATCTGATTTCCTATGTGCTTGACTGATATATAGAAGGATTCCAGACTTTTGTTTGGAAGTAGCGCTGCTGCAGTTTACTTTTAAAAACCTCTGGGACTTTATGTTTTAGAAAAGTTTTTTTGTTTTACTGTTCCCTAGCTTTATGCCTATGCAGCCGCACCCTTTCAAGTTTGAGCACACACAAGCACAGGCGACCAGTAAGAGGGGAACTGTATTATGGCAATGTTCCACTGCCACCAGCAGGTAAGGGCAGACTATGAAATGCCCAATCTGAGAAATAATGAAAATAGTAATAATAGTTATGATGACAGTACATAGTCCAGACTCCCAGCAATGCAAAAATAATTGTATTCAAATTGTATTTTTTTAAATAACCAGAGGGTCATTACTAAAGATAAATTGTATAGCGATAGGAGATTATAAAATTATCTATATTGTGACATAGGGGATTGTTTAGCTCAGTGATAGATGCTTTTTCTGTAGTGAGTCCACATCAGACAGGCATTCATAGTTAAGTGCCGGGTAGCCCACGTTTATTAAATGAGAAAAAACAAAACAAAAGTCCACTTAGCAATCCCACGCAGGGGTTTAAACGTCATTCAGACATAAATGAAAAATACAATCCCACCTGGCTACTCTTCAACAACACTGCTGCTATAGGTACTGGTACTTCAAACCACCAGATACTCCAGGCCCACGGTCTTGGGTGCATACGGTCTTTGGGCTCCTTAAATGCACACAGCTTTTGGCTCCCTGGATGCACACAGCACCTAGCCTCTAGGGATGAGCTTTATGTTCGGGTATAACATGATTTTGACTCGAACATTCACTGTTCGCCGAATAGCAAACAATTTGGGGTGTTTGTGGCAAATTTGAAAGCCGCAGAACACCCTTTAAAAGTCTATGGGATAAATCAAATGTGCTAATTTTAAAGGTTAATATGCAACTTATTATCTTAAAAAGTGTTTGGGGACCTGGGCCCTGGGGACATGTATCAATGCAAAAAAAAGTTTTAAAAATTGAATTTTTTTCGGGGGCAGTCTTTTAGCGCAAGAAAAAAAAAACACGCAGAGGTGATCAAATACCACCAAAAGAAAGTTCTATTTGTAGGGAAATAAATTGGGTACAGCATTGCATGACCGCGCAGTTGTCATTCAAAATGTGACAGCGCTGAAAGCTAAAAAAAATGGCTTGAGAAGGAAGGAGGTGAAAGTGCCTTGTATTGAGGTGGTTAATGTCATCCCAGTCTTAGTCCATAGGGTTCAATATTGAGTTGGCCTACCCTTTGCAGCTATATCCCCTTCAACTCCTCAGGGAAGGTTGTCAACAAGGTTTAGCAATTTGTCTTTGGGAATGTTTAAACATTCTTCCAGAAGCACATTTGTAAAGGTCAGACACTGGTGTTGGAGAGAAGGCCTGGCTCGCAGTCTGCCCTGTAATTCACCCCAAAAGTGTTCTATGGGGTTGAGGTTAGGACTCTGTGTAAGTCAGTCAAGTTCCTCTACCCCAAACATGCTAATCCATTTATGGACCTTGCTTTGTGCACTGGTGTGCAGTCATGTTGAAACAGGAAGGACCAACCCCAAACTGTTCCCACAAAGTTGGAAGCATGAAACTGTCCAAAATGTCTTGGTATGATAATGCCTTGAGTTCCCTTTACAGGAACAAAGGTCCAAGCTTAATCCCTGAAAAAAAAAAACACTCCACACCATAATTCCCCTTTCAACCAAATGATTTGGACTAGTGCTCAAAGACATGGATGGGCAAGTTTGGGGTGCAGGAACTTTACTGGCCTGCACAGAGTCCTGACCTTAAACTAATAGAACACCTTTGGAATGAGCAAGAGTGCAGACTGTGAGCCAGGCCTTCTCTCCAACATCAGTGCCTGACCTCACAAATGCACTTCTGGAAGAATGGTCAAACATTCCCATAGACACACCCCAAAACCTTGTGGACAGTCTTCCCAGAAGAGTTTAAGCTGAAAAGGGTGGACCAACTAAATTGTGAACCCTACACACTAAGACTGGGATGCCGTTAAAGTTCATGTGCATGTAAAGGTAGGTGTTCCAATACTTTTGGCAAAATTGCATATATATATATACTGTATATATATACACACAAACAATAAACGTGAGGCATAATATGCCTGTTTAAAGTTGCCCTGCTGTTGCCTCTGTATCCTCAGCAGTATCTTAATTCTTATAGGAAAACTCAAGCCTATGCTATTTTTCTCTAGTTTATTTGGGCCTACCCTTACTATTTTTTGGAATTATCCTGCTGCTGGCCAATTGTACACTGATGTGTCATGCACAGCTTCTTAATTCTTGTAGTAATACACCTGCCTTTCCTCTTTTTAACTACTGTTTAGCAAAATCTTCCCAAAATTGTTCACTGCTGTATTATATGAAGTCTCTTAATTCTTAGGCCCCTTTCACATGGTCGGACTGTTCAGGTCCGCCTGTCAGTTTTGTCGGCGGACCTAAACGGCATGCAATACTATGGAGCGTTGGATTTCAGCGGAGACATGTCCGCTGACATCTGACCAGGATCGGGTGAGATCTGATAAAAACAGACATGCTGTCCATTTTTATCAGATCTCTTCATAGGAGACAGCGGCGCTGCACAAGCCCCTCCCCACCCAGTGAGCAGAGAGGGACTTGCCATCCACCGGCTCAGTGGAGATCAGCGGAGAGATCTTCCGCAGAGCCGGTGGGCGCTGGCGGACCACGTAGCGACGTACCCTTCAAAAAAACCTGATAGAAATTGGCCAGTGGCATGACAGTCTTATAACAGTAAGAACAGGGAAAGCCACAGCAACACTGGCTAATTCATATCTGCTGGTCAAAGAAGGTTTGTTATTGCTTGATTGAAAAACATGTATCCCTGTTACAGCTACTGGAAAAAATAACTTTGTTCAAACTTAAATTAATTATATTAAGGTACAGCTGCTGTATCTAAGCCAAGCCAATGTGTTCCATAAGATTTGTCTCAAAGTTCAGCGTTACTGAACTTTAAACATGAGTCAACAAATGCCTGACATTAAGATGCGTCCATTAATATATATATATATATACTCATACAGTATAGTTGAAGCAAACAACAAAGATGTTGCAGTCCTCAATCCTTTTTATTCATTAGTAGTAATGTTACAGAAATTTCAAAATTCAACAGTTGTGGATCATTCTACTCCATTCTTCCTCAAGCCATCAATAACATTTTTACATTTAACATTCCACATTAATATAAAGAGCCATTACCAGAAAAAATATCTCTTTCAAATTAAAACCCTCAATACATTGGGCCAGATTTAGCATTAGTTATGACGGCGTATCTCGAGATACGCTGCGTAACTTCTAAACAGCGCCGGTGTATCTTTTTTCTGTATTCAGAAAACAAGATACGCCAGGTTTGAGCCAAGATACAAGCGGCGTAATTGTATTACGCCGTCGTATCTTAACTGCATTTTTAAGATGGCCGCTAGGGGCGTTCCCGCTGATTTACGCCTAGAATATGTAAATCAGCGAGATACGCCTATTCACGAATGTACGCCCGTCCGACGCATTGAATTTACGCCGTTTACATAAGGCGTTTTCAGGCGTAAAGATAAACCACCAAAAAGATGGCGCATCCTATGTTAACCCCTTATGGACCGCCGCATGTACATTTACGTCGGCAGAATGGCACCGACAGGCACATCAACGTGTATATACGTTGGTGCCTTGAGGTGGGTCGGGGGTCCGATCGGGACCCCCCCCGGTACATGCAGCGGTCCCCGTAGCTGGCCGAGCGATCCGGGATGAGGGGGCGGCTATTCGTTTTTGTCCGCCCCCTCCGGATCGCTCCCAGCCAATCCACGCGCTCCCCCTGCAGTGCACTTCCTGCTCCTGTGTAAACACAGGAAGGAGGAAGTGATGTGATCTCTCCCATCAGCGTTTTTTTCAACCACCGCTGAGGAGAGATCACATTGCACAGCAAGTCTGCACAACACTACACTGACACACACTACACATAAACACATTTAACCCCCGCGATCGCCCCCGCCCCCCCCCCCCTGTCACAGTGTCACTGAATGCAGTAATCATACATGTATGATTACTGAATTTAGTGTCAGTGTGACAGGCAGTTAGTGTTAGGTCCAGTAAAGCCCTGTATCCACCCTAATAAAGTTTTAACCCCTTGATCACCACCCTAGTTAACCCTTTCACTCCCTATTGCCAGCATCACTAAGCGATAATTTTTCTGATCACTGTATTAGTGTCGCTGTTCCCGCTAGGTAGCTATTTTTTTTTATTGCGATTTTTTTTTACTAAAGACATGTGGCTAAATACATTTTGGCCTAAATGTTTGACTAAAATTTAGTTTTTTTGATTTATCTTATAACAAAAAGTAAAAAATATTGATTTTTTTTTCAAAAATGTTGCTCTATCTTTGTATATAGCGCAAAAAAAAAAAATCGCAGAGGCGATCAAATACCACCAAAAGAGAGCTCTCTTTATGGGAAGAAAAGGACGCAAATTTTGTTTGGGAGCCACGTCGTACTACCGCGCAATTGTCAGTTAAAGCGAAGCAGTGCCGAATCGCAAAAAGGGGCCTGGTCATTTACCTGCATTTTGGTCCGGGTCTTAAGTGGTCAAGTATGGACGTTGGGACCACGTAAAATTTTTCAGATTTTACGTTGTTTGCGTAACTTGTCCGTGAATGGGGATTTACGTCAATTACGTTCACGTCGAAAACAATGCGTCGTAGCGTCATAATTTGGAGCATGCGCACTGGTGATATGTCCACGGTCGGTGCATGCGCAGTTAAAAAAAAAAACGTAAAAAACGTGGGGTCACAACACATTACCATAAAACACGCCCACCTCATTTACATTTGAATTATCCGGGCTTACGCCGGCCTATTTACGCTATGCCGCTGTAACTTAGCTTGGCGTTACAGCATTTACGCCCGCCTAAAGATATGGCGGGCTACATGAATCTGGCCCATTGTAATTGTTTTCTCACCTGGGAAATCAAAATACACATTATTAACCTCTACTATACTAAAATAAATGTAAATGGATGTCTACATGGAAACCCATCAGTTGCAACATAGTTAAATCATTAATCCATTTCACTTCCCATTTATTTAGTATATATTTTCAATTACCCCCTCCTCTTAGCTTCAGAATAAGGTCTATAGCTATAAACCACAATCACAACACTGTGTCATTTTTCTACAAAATGTTTAGGTAGCAGAAATTCTACTAATTGTCCCTGATCGAAAACCAGCACTTATCAACCTTATTTCTGACAGATAAAAAGGCAGAGATGTTTTGAAATTTTTAACAAAAAATAATTAGCTGGAAGGGAAAGAAGGGGTTTCTTTTTCAAAAAGGTACAATAGTGCAGATGAGGAAGCCACTGAATGACAAGTGAGCAACATTTTAAAATAACATTGTCAATATAATCTACAGAGATCTTACTTTAGAACAAAGAGTTATTTTATCCATAGGGCAATAGACCAGCCCTGACAGATCATAAACTGACAGATCACATGAAGGAAAACACAGAAGAGATGTTGTGGGATTATGTTAGTTTTTGCTACTGTTTTCTGTTCCATCTGGTCATAGGTAGGGATGGTCAGTATGTTTGAGTCGAACGTGAGATTGACTCACAGAACAAACAAACATATGGGGCGTTTGCAGCAAATTCGAGCACCGTGGAGTGCCACATAATGCACTGTGAGAGCTGCTGTAAGAGCCATGATTGGCTCTTACAGCAGGGTGCCTTTGGCCAATCATGGCTCAGGGGGCTAAGTTCATGCCCCACAGTGCAGTCAATGTAGAATATATAAACAGTGCAGGCAGTGTATTAATATATATATATATATATATATATATATATATATATATATATATATATATATATACACAGTATATATATATATATATATATATATATATATATATACACACACTGCATTCAGTGTAGAATATATACTATATATATATATATATATGTGTGTGTGTGTGTGTGAAGGAAGTGTAGTATATATAATACAGTGTATTGAAGTGGTTAAGGAGAACCCTATGACAGAATTAAGGAAAACAACAGCATGGGGTCCCTCCAAATTCCATACCAGGCCCTTTTAGTCTGATAACGATTTTAAGGGGAACGCCACACCAAAATGTACAAAAAAACAGCATGGGGGCCCCCAAAATCCATTCCAGGCCCTTTGTGTATGGCGTGGATTTTAAGGGGAACTCCAGGCCAAAGTGAAACACAAAATTGGTGTGGGCCCCCCCAGAATCCATACCAGATCCTTATCCGAAGAAAGCAGCCTGGCAGGCCAGGAAAGGGGGGGGAACGAGTGCCCTCCCACACCTGAACCATACTAGGCTGCTTGCCCTCATCATGGGGAGGGCACTTTGGGGTTCCCCAATAGGACCCTGTCCCCCATGCCTCCTTCCAGACAACCATGGCCATTGGTTGTCAGGGTCTGCAGGTGGGGGCTAATCGGAATCGGGAATGAGAATGGGTATTGGGTACATTGTACCCGATAACCATTCACCAAAAAAAGTGTCAAAAAGTAAAAACCATAACAGTTTTTTACAATTCTTTTATTAAAAAAAGTGTCAATCACGCCACCCGATAGACCTAAAGAATTGAAAAAAAAAAGAAAAAGATTTGCCTCCATGGGAAGCCTCCCAGCGACTGCTGTCTCTTTGCTGTGACAGCTGTTACATAAGAATTGTCAAAAACTCTCATGTAATTTTTACTTTGACACTTTTTTGGTGAATGAGTAGGGGTACAATGTATATGATACCCACTCACATAGAGAGGGGCGGAATCTGGGGGCCCCCTTGTTAAAGAGGGCTTACAGATTCCAATAAGGCCCCCGCCCGCAGACCCCCACAACCACCAATCAAAGGTTGTGGAGATGAGGACTCCAAAGCACCCTTCCCATGTTGAGAACATGTGGCTTGGTTATGGTTCAGGGGGGGGGGCGCTCTCTAGTCCCCCCATGTTTCCTGTGGCCTGCCAGTTTGCATGCTTGGATAAGGGTATGGTATGGATTTTTGGGGGACCTCCATGTCATTTAAAAAATTGGTGCAGGGTTCCCCTTAAAATTCATACAACCCTGGTATGGATTTTGGAGGGACCCCCACACCATTTTTAGTTCCTTAATATTCATACCAGACCCTGTTATAGACTGGGGGGGCACACCATATTTTTATGACAATAAATTACAACCCCAAGTTTTAAATTACATGTTTTCCTTTAGAAATGTAATGTTTCTGTGATACTGTTATGAACATGGGAAATATGCTCTACTTTACAGGCAGACTAAGGAGACACCCCCATGCATGATATTTAAAGGAATATTTCATTTTTATTATTTCACTTTAAGCATTATTAAAATCACTGCTCCTGAAAAAACAGCTGTTTTTAAAACTTTTTGTTTTTGTATAGATACTTGTCACCTGGGGAAAGACCCAGGTCCCCATAAACTTTTCATGGCAATAACTTGCATACTGTATATGCCTTTTAAATGAACACGTTTTTTGATTTTTCATGTTCGTGTTCCATATACTTTAACAGTGTTCGCACAATTTCTTTGCCTGTTCACATGTTCTGCTGCGAACCGAACCAGGGGGTATTCGGCTCAACCCTAGTAGTTAGTAGAGAGACCACCAATATTCACAAAAAATTGGAAGAGAGTGTGGTGTGAAACTTGTTAATATGCTGCTTATCCTTTTACTTTTCACCGGCTGGAGGTAGGGAGGAGGTTTGTAAGTACCAGACAAGGCTCTGCTATTCTGAAGAGCTCCGCAAATATTAGGACAGCATAAAGTCAAATACAAATCCTTTGGCTCCCAAGTACTGTGTGCAGTTCATCTGTATTTAGCCATTTGCCTTTAGTAGCTGTGAGTTTCTGCTCATTATAATGCCTACTTATACTAGTCACAAATTTATCAAAATGTTCCTAAAATGTTTAGGTTAGGACAATTTAACCACTTGCTTACTGGGCATTTAAACCCCCCTCCTGCCCAGACCAATTTTCAGCTTTCAGTGCTGTCGCAATTTTAATGACAATTGTGCGGTCATGCAACACTTTACCCAATTCCCACAAATGGCGCTTTCTTTTTGTGGTATTTGATCACCTCTGCGGTTTTTCTTTGTTGTTAATTTTTTTAAATTATATTTTGTTATAAAATTTTGAAAACGGTTAATTTTTCTCCTTCATTGATGTACACTGATGAGGCTGTACTGATGGGCACTGATGGGCTGCACTGATGGGTTGCACTATTGGGCACTGATAGACAGCATTGGTGGGCACTAAGTGGCACTGAGAGGTGGCTCTGTTGAGTGGCACTGGTGGGCACTGAGAGGTGGCATTGATAGGTGGCACTGATAGCTGGCAGTGATAGGCACTGATAGCTGGCAGTGATGGGCACTGATGAGTGACAGTGAAGGGCACTGATGAGTGGCAATAACAGGCACTGATCGGTTACACTGACAGGCAACATTACTAGGTGACATTAATTGGCATCACAGGTAGGCATTGATAGGTGGCACTGCGGGCATTGATAGGTAGCACTGCAGCACTGGCAGGTAGTTTTTATGGGCACTGATGAGGCTGATGTGCCTCCTTCCTCTTTGGGACTGATGTCCCTTGTAAACAAGCCGGTGTTTGGATTTTTTTCTCCTCGCGCTGTCGGCTTAATTAAAATATGATTAAGCCAGACAAATATACATTTGCTTTTTTAAAGCAAACTAACCTGTAGCAGCCATTCTGATTTATTTCTTAACAAAGCTAGCTGCAAGCATCAAAAATCTGGTGGACTGCTGTGGGTTGAGGCATGTTTGACAGCGTTATGGTTCTTTGCACTGTATTTGTTAAAAGGACTAAAATATATGTTAACAAAAAGTATCTGCAATATTCAACTTTAAAGTTATACAGTTAGCTGGAATTTTGTGACGCATGCTAGCTGAGAGTTAAAAGGAAGACATGACATTCACCATAGGGCACTTGGCAAACATTTTACTAAAATAAAAGATTATATGTGGGTCACAAATGACGGTATGGGGTCAGCTTGCATGATCTGGTACCAGATTTAAAATTGCTGTTCAGTTGTAGATCCATAATGAAGCACATAAATTAGGAATGGTTAAGCAGACACATTAGATAACCCAAATATGTGAGCAGAAATTATGCACATTACTTTCATACAATTGACAGTTAAATTGCTGGTTTAGAGCACATCTGTCAAGAGATGAGGGTTGGGGCAAAACAACAATTGATTCATATCCTTTTCTGATACAAAAAAATGCAGAGAATTGGAAATGCAGTCCTAACCCAAAATATATATCTACTAATAGCCTCTTCTTTTTTGCTCACAAGGGGTCAAAAAGCTTGGGAACAAAATTCCTACATACACGTTGGCTCTTTAAGATGCCCTAGCAGGCAGGCGGGAGGACCGCCAGGCACCATTGATCCCTCCTGACAGAGCGAGAACTGGGATCTGTGTATGTAAACACACAAATCCCGGTTCTCTCAGGAGAGAGGCAACAGATAATGTGTTCCTACCAAGTAGGAACAATGATCTGTCTTCTCCTCTAGTCAACCACATTCCCCCCCAACAGATAGAACACACATAAGAAACACATTATACCACTTGATTGCCCCTAGTGTTAACCCCTTCCCTGCCAGTGACATTTATACAGTAATCGGTGCCTATTTTTAGCTCTGATCGCTGTATAAATGTCACCGGTCCCCAAAAAAAAATCAAAATTGTCTGATGTGTCCGTTGAAATGTCACAGTCCTGATAAAAATCACAGTTCACCGCCATCACTAGTAAAACAAAAAAATGAAAATGCCATAAATCTATCCCCTATTTTTATAGACACTATAACTTTTGCACAAAGCAATCAAACGCTTATTGCGATTTTTTTTTTACCAAAAATATGTAGAAGAATACATATCAGCCTAAACTGATGAAGAAATTCATTATTTTTGTATAATTATTATAGAAAAACGTACAAAATCTTGTGTTTTTTTTTTTTTTTTTTTTTATGTTGTTTATAGCGCAAAAAAAAAAAAAAAACACAGAGGTGATCAAATACCACCAAAAGAAAGCTCTTTTTGTGGGGAAAAAAGGACATATATTTTGTTACATCATCGTACAACATTGCACGACCACGCAATTGTCATATAAAGCGACACAGTGCCATATCGCGAAAAATGCCCCAGTCGGGAAGGGGGTGAATTCTTCCAGGAGCTGAAGTGGTTAAAGTGGTATTAAACCCCAAACCCAAAATTTTGCAAATTAAAGTTTGCTGATAATTAGATGTGGTCTCTGTACTCTTCCTTTTTTTATGCTTTTTTACCTCTGGTTTGACCGGGCGTTTTGGTTTATAACAGACCTCTTGTATTAGGGTGCCTATACTCTGGATGAAGGAGCAACAGACACAGCACAGCACAGCAACAGGCAGCAGGTTTGTCAGTCTGGGAGGCGGAGAGTGTTATTCCGCTTTTGCCCGGCCAAATGACATCGGAATTCCGACGGAAATTCATTGGAAAAATATAGAAAAATCTATATATCTAAAGTCCGATGGAATTAATCGGAATTTACAATGAAAAAACTCTGGGCTACACACGATCGGAAAATCCGATTGAAAAAGTCCATCTGACTTTTTCCATCGGAAATTCCGATCATGTGTACAGGGCATTAGATGAACAAAACTAGGATGCATTATTGAAGCAAAACCCCAGCTAACACTTTTAAGCAGCTACAGCAAACAGTATAGTTTTGTTCCTTCTGTGATAAAGGTTCTAGGTAATTAAAAGCTGATCAGTGCAAGCACCCCTGTCAGTGATTAACCACTTAAGCCCCGGACCATTACAGGGTCAAAGACTGGCCACTTTTTGCGATTCGGTACTGCGTAGCTTTAACGGACAATTGCCCAATTGTGCGACGTGGCTCCCAAACAAAATTATGTATTTTTTTCTTACAAATAGAGCTTTCCTTTGGTGGTATTTGATTACCTCTGCGTTTTTTTTTTTTTTTGCACTATAAACAAAAATAAAGTGACTATTTAAAATTTTCTATTTAAAAGTTTTTCCTTAGTTTAGGCCGACACGTATTCTTCTACATATTTTTGGTAAAACAAAATTCTAATAATCGTTTATTGATCAGGTTGCACAAAAGTTATACCGTCTACAAAATAGGGGACAGATTTATGGCATTTTTATTAATATTTTTATTTTTTTTACTAGTAATGGTGGTGATCAGTGATTTTTATCGTGACTGCGACAATATGGCAGACACATCAGACACTTTTGACACATTTTTGGGACCATTGTCATTTTTACAGCGATCAGTGCTATAAAAATGCACTGATTACTGTGAAAATGATACTGGCAGTAAAGGGGTTAACCACTAGGTGGCGCTTAAGGGGCTAAGTGTTCCCTAGGGAGTGATTCTTACTGTTAGGGGCGTGGCTACACGTGACACATTACCAATGACCATTCCCGATCAAGGGGAACAGCCATCAGTGACAGTGTCACTAGGCAGAATAGGGGAATGCCTTGTTTACAAAGGCATCCCCCTGTTCTGCCTTTGCCTACTGTAATCGCGGGGCCGCCCGGGAGCATCGAGTTCCCGGGACCCGCGAACACGCTCACGCGGCGGGATCCCAGGTGAAAAGAAAGAAAATAAATTTGTTTGCTGCAATATAATAACGATTTGCTTTTGGGTTTAATGCCACTTTAACAATACAGCCATAAAAACTTTTTCTAAACACATATTTTGTAGTAGAAGTACAAAAAAATGTTAAACTCAAATTCCAAAAACGAAAATCTCCCTTTGTCAACCCAAGGCAGTACACAGTGGGTTATGTTTCACAAAGCTTAAGTCTGTAGGATATATACAGCAGATGTAAATGTGAATAGTGGATTAATTGTCCAAAGTATAAAGAACACTCCTTCACACTCCACTGTGTTGTTTCTTTCCTAAGATTGAAGTATTTAAAGCTGCTACATCAGGAGTTCTAATCTAACGACATATGGTTCAGCCGGATGTGGTGCTCCCATAAGTCAGAATGCATATAAGAAATGTGCTTATGCATTATATTTACTCTTAAGTATTTCTTAAATGTTCTTTTCCCCAATTCAGTATTATGTATTGTATCCTGCAAAAGATAAAATATGGAAACTTTGAGCTTTGCCATAAACATTATTCTATGTAATTACCATCTTCCCATCTGTATTCAAGTTCAGGATGTACCTTATGTTTACTGAGCACCTGAGACAATTTTATTTATTTTTTTACCATCTTCTATTATCTCTACTGCTGAGCTGTGTTCCCTTAGACTTAGGAAGTTTAAGGTGGAAGCTTCAAAGAAAGACCTGTGCCTGGATGACTGATTTTAAAATATCCGCAGAGCAGCAGCTAAATCACCATGAACATAAAGTATTTTAGATTGGTTTCCTAAAACTGTAAGATATACAGTCATGTGAAAAAGTAAGCACATTCCATGTAAATTGCTGAATTTTTCATCATACATGAATTGAATATAAAGTATATATAACATATATATCAATGTAGGTTCAGATTTATAGGTCCCATGTCTCCTAATTGTTGAAATACATCAACAAAGAAAAGAACAGATAGGTGCCCAGAGACTACAACTTCAAATATTAATATAATAATATACTGTTCTTCTAAAAAAACATTATGGTCATTGAAGTGCCTTAATCATACAAACATTCCTATCTAATGTTCATTTACACTTCATGTGTCACTCTTGTATAGTCAACATATCGAGGTTGATTTTCTAAAACTGGAGTGGAAAACTTGGTGCAGCTCTGCATAGAAACTAATCAGCTTCCATTTTTTTTTTTTTTTTTAAGCTTAATTGAAAAAGCTAAAGTTAGAAGCCGATTGGCTACCATTCACAGCTGCACCAGACTTTGCACTCTCCAGGTTTAGTAAATCAACCCTATTGCAGCAATTTTTTTTACCTTGACATGGTTATGACTAATGATACAATGGACATAGGGATCCTTATTCCCCAACTGTTTCTCAAATAAACTATGCTTTGTGATTTAAATTCTAAAAGCTCATGAGATGTGACTGTGAATTGCTATACCGTATATGTATGATACATGCCTAGTATTTGTCTTTATACTTAACATAGAATTGGCCTCCCTCCTGAGGAAGTGGAGTATATCTGAGAAATGCGTAAATAAATAATAATCCCTATGGCCATTGTATCATTAGTCATAAACAGTATTTAGGTATATTATAGAGTCAATATATTGCATCCAGTTTTTACTCATATGCTGTTTATGACCGATGAAACAATGGTACACATGAGGATCCTCATTCCTCTATGAATTTCTCAGATATACTCCACTTCCTCAGGAGGGTGATAAATGCCAATTCCGTGTTAAACATAAAAACAAATACTAGACATGTATTATATATATATATATATATATTGTAATATTGGGGGTTGTTAGCTCAAGTGGGATATGCGTTTTAAGCGATTCACACCAGTCAGGAACTGTCTTTAAGGGCTTGTTGGCCCACTTTTATTGAAAAGGCAAAAATAAACAAAAGTCCAAACATAGGTTTCCCACGCAGGGGTTTTCACTGTCCACACAAAACGATACCTTCAGCCTCCTGGCTTACACGTGTAAAGAAAATACCGAGCCACCTGGCTCTCCTCAGCAGTAGCCCAACTGCTTAGGCTCCAGCATGGAACCTTCCTGACTCCTGTCAGCAACCTCACTCAGGTCTCTGGGGTTTCTCAGAGTGCAGCCTGCACTCTCCAGCTTATTCCATGCACACCTGCACTCTCTGGGGTTCTCCCTTACAAGCCTGGTCTCCTCAGGAGGGTGGAGCCCAGAATGCTGGTCCTGAGTTTCCTATCAGGCCCACACACACCTGCATAATCAGTGTGCTGACCCATCTGAAAATATGGACCCAGGACTGGGGATTTCATCCCACCCGGATCTCTACAAAATCCCCAGGCTCCAGGTCCCAAAGCGTACTTCATTACAAATTGAGGGAACTGAAATGCCAGTTTCCCCTGAAACCAGTAAATACGCTGGAGCCCCTCAACCCGACCGGTTGAGAACCCTGGGTCACCACACTCCTGGGGTACCACACTACTACATACCTCCCCCCCTTGTTTCGAACCCGTAGGGGGAGAAACACACGAGCCTGAATCCTTGATTGGGGCACCATTGCACCAGCTGTAGGCCCAATCTTTTTTTCGGGTGTGTTTCCAGGCACGCCCTACCCTGGATCGCAACAGGGTCCTATCCTTCTGTATCCCCAGCCTACTCCCTCTGTCCTTGGGGTTCCTGAGCTCATGTTTCTTTTCTGGTGGCCACCTGCCTTTCTTGCTACTTTTGGGTGTACCAATTTTTGCCAGCTCACACTTTTCCATGTCCCAATGTTTGTTCCTCTCCATACCATATTTGAGAGTATCTCCGGGTATCCCAACTGGTACCTCTTTGTAGGTGAGAGACAAAATTTCTGCTTTTGCTGTGTCCGTATCTGGCCCTTCCTTCTTAGGTGTAACGGGTGAGTCAGTATCCGCGCCATTTACTAAACACTGCTCAGCCGCACCTCGGATCGCATTAGCAGACATGTCCATCACCACACCAGGCGGAGAGACCTCTGACATCTCCAGCAGCCCCCCAGAGCACCTTCTGTCGTCAACCGTATGCGAAAGCACCCTCTCAGGAAACCGAGAGATCACTTGCCACATTATTAGGAAGCACCGTGCCAACCCGTTCCACTGGTGACTAATTTTCACCGGCACAGGTTGTACTACCTGGCTCCATCCATTGGTACCACGCAGCACCACCACCTCTGACTGTAATGGAGGCACCCAGGTATACAAGGACTGTGCTTTCACCAGTTCAAGCATCTCCGCTAGCATATCTGTAACTTCTACACACTCCACATCAATATGCCCAACATCTTTGAGGACCTTAACCTTATTAGAGACATGGAGGGGCTCTCTTATTGGGGTGACACTGGTCCCTCTCTGAACGGGCACCCACTTACTGTCCAAACTTAGCGTCACTTGTTTCCTCACGTTCACTGCTTGCTTCAGTCTGTCAGTTTTATCACTAACACCCTCATAAGACTGCGGCCTTGTCTCCCTCTGAAGGACATCCTGACTATCTCGCCACTCTGGGGTTTTTAAGTCATGTGACACCTTGCTAAGCTTTGGGCCATTTCCTTTTGACCATTGTTTACCAGGATCCTTCTCAGATCCTAGAAGTTCCCCAAACCTCAGGAAATCTTCCTCAGAATTACCCTCCTGAACCTGTAGGGGGCCTAATTCTGCTTTACCTTTTACCTCTGTGTCAAACCTATCATTCCCTGTCGCACTACAATTTCCAGGGTTTTCTACAACCAGAGCAACTTGACCAAGACCATCAGGTCTACCATTATTTTTGTTGTCACCCATGGTAACCAAACCATCAAAAATCGCCAACATGCTGCATTTTTCATCATGGTCAGAAATATCAATGCATTGGTCATATTTCACTTCACCCATGTTTGGCAGGGCAGTGTCTGGAGAGGAACTGCGCCCAGCGGAGTTGTTGTCCACGGCAGCTTCACTATACATCAACTCCATTGGCATGAGATCCTCTGCCAGCAACTGTCCTGACCGCTGAACATCATTGCATAACACAACATTTGGACCTTTGACTACAATCACTTCATTTATTGCTGTGCCATCTGGCACTTCCACCAACACCAGCTCATTGGGCGCGGCATCAGCCATTACCACATCATTAGGCCCTTTGTGGATCACAGACATGACCTCTGTGCGGTCGCCGTTACTTGGCGTTTCTATCTTGTGAGCAACATCATCTGCAGCAGCAAATGCACCATTGCATATAAGTTGCTCTGCAGGTCCTTCATCTGGCACTGCAGAAATCATGTCTGCTCCACTTTTACCAACAGAGGCCTTTTCCAACAAAGCCAACAGGCTTTTTGCCCATCTGTCCCAGTCTGCTATCTCTGCGCTACCAGAGGGACAGAGTGGCACAGCAACAGACACATTGCAGACGTCACTTTTGTTTAAACCAGACTGTGGTAATACATTTTTAACCAGAGCAGGCTGCAATACCACACTCTCACCTTCTGGTGGCGCTTCATTAAATGCATGAAAACCTTCACACCTGTCATTGCCAGACTGCATTAACCCATTACCATCATGAGCGCTTTCAAACATATCAGTTTTAGCATTTAACATTTCATTATTACAATGTTCAGGTACCGTCTTATCCCTCAGAGCGGCACCATAGTTGTCCTGGGCAACCTCTGGCTCCAAAACGCAGAGCTCCCTGGGGGTTTCTAGGGACACCTCTGTGGCCTTCATCACGGTTGCTAGGGGAGATAGCACATCTTTAACTGCAGTCATAGCAACATTTTTATCTCTAGTGAGCTGCACTAGCACATTAGCAGCTGGGCCATCAACTTTAGCCAACACAATATTAAAAGTTTTACCCATCACATTGTCACAATCAAGTTTACCACTTGCCTCCCCACTGGACAGGGCACTGCAGCGAGGCAATTCCTTTTCCACACAGACAGTGGATCTCCCATTTGGGGTCATTTCAACTGCAGTGTGCACATTCCCATAGTCAATATTTTCCATGCATTTACCAGCAACAGTCTTACTGATCACTGTAACAGGGGTTGCCATGTTCATTTGAGTACGTTGTCTATCCTTTATTGTACTTTCACTGGCCAACTCTCCCTGGTGGCCATGGGATGAAACTGCAGCAGCTACGACTGACTCCTTAGCACTCCCTGCAGGCACAACAGGTACTTCCTCACTGTTGCCAGAGGTGACTGAAAACATATTTTCACTGGAAACTGGCTCAGCCTCATTACCTCCAGGTGCACCCCAGAATCCAGGGCAAGACAATATTTCGTGCCCCAGCTGGCCACATTCCAGGCATGGAACATTTTTACACCTATCTGTGGGACGCCCCTCTACATCTCCACAGTAGCTCCTCCTTCCGGATAACATTTGGCCTCTCGTTGCTAAGGGAGATGACACTCTTCCAGATGTACTTTGCTGACTCTCCCAAACGCAGCGACTTTGCGATCCTTGAAACATTGTTGCTTTCAGCTTGCCACGCTCCTCTATCGGCAATACGTTTCTCACGTGGTTTGCAGACTTGATATCTCCACCGTTGCTACGGGCAACCACATACCTCTCGAACTTCTGATCCGACTTTTGGACACTCCTGGCACTCAAATCAGGTTTTCCAAACATTGTCGCAGACATTTGTCGGGCCATGTCACCTTGTCTTGGAGACTGAGACAAAGGGCACTTGGAGACTGCATGCCCCCACTCGCTGCACCGCAAACAGCGCATTTGGTTTCCGGTCTTGTCAGGTTTTCCCACACTGCATCTGCTGGACCCTGTCTCAAGCGGTGTCACTTTCACACTTCTCGCAAAAGCTGATGGTTTAATTGCAGCAGAGTTGCCAGGGACAACAACACCCCTCTCCCAGGCATGGAAATTTGGTTGATCTCTCTTTATATCAAAGGTTGGCTTGCCTTCCACTTCAGCTTGGTCTAATCCTGCCAGGTGTCGCTTGCACCAATCCACTGCAGATTCAAACGCTGGTGGACGCTCCACACTAGCCAACTTTGCACTCATTGCACCAGGGTTGCTAGGGACAACAGCAGCCCTCTTTTCACTTGGAAAACTCTGTTCAGGGATGTATGGGGTTCGATCAGGCGGTAACAACCCCTCCAGCCACAGAGTTCTGTCTATTATCTCCGCCATCCTTGCTTCTTTTAGGCCTTTTAGGCCTCATACTCACAATCACTCCAAAAAAACTTTGCACAGTTCAGCAACAAATTGGAGCACTGTCACTTTAAAGCAAGTTGCTTTTCACTTCATGCAAGCTCTCCTCAGCTGCACACACAGATTGTGCTATCTCAAGCACACAAACAGTTCATATAACTGATGAACTTACTTCTGCAGGTATCTCCAGTTCTGCCAAGATTCACCTTTCACAGGTACATAACCTGCAACATGCAATGCCTTATGCCTGGCTGCACTTCCGCACAAAGCAACAGTTCCTGATGTGAAATCACTGTAGAGCAAGGACCCGGATTTCACCGTCTTGTGCCCGCTGAATCCACCACTTGTAATATTGGGGGTTGTTAGCTCACGTGGGATATGCGTTTTAAGCGATTCACGCCAGTCAGGAACTGTCTTTAAGGGCTTGTTGGCCCACTTTTATTGAAAAGGCAAAAATAAACAAAAGTCCAAACATAGGTTTCCCACGCAGGGGTTTTCACTGTCCACACAAAACGATACCTTCAGCCTCCTGGCTTACACGTGTAAAGAAAATACCGAGCCACCTGGCTCTCCTCAGCAGTAGCCCAACTGCTTAGGCTCCAGCATGGAACCTTCCTGACTCCTGTCAGCAACCTCACTCAGGTCTCTGGGGTTTCTCAGAGTGCAGCCTGCACTCTCCAGCTTATTCCATGCACACCTGCACTCTCTGGGGTTCTCCCTTACAAGCCTGGTCTCCTCGGGAGGGTGGAGCCCAGAATGCTGGTCCTGAGTTTCCTATCAGGCCCACACACACCTGCATAATCAGTGTGCTGACCCATCTGAAAATATGGACCCAGGACTGGGGATTTCATCCCACCCGGATCTCTACAAAATCCCCAGGCTCCAGGTCCCAAAGCGTACTTCATTACAAATTGAGGGAACTGAAATGCCAGTTTCCCCTGAAACCAGTAAATACGCTGGAGCCCCTCAACCTGACCGGTTGAGAACCCTGGGTCACCACACTCCTGGGGTACCACACTACTACAATATATATATATATATATATATATATATATATATATATATATACACACACACACCAATTAGAGATGGCCGACCCCCTTCGGTTCAGTGTGCACCAGAACATTTCCTTGTCAAAAATATTTATTGATTACACAATAATAAGTACATACATTGGTTATTTCTGCAAGGATACAGATAATCACATTTACATAAAGGTTTTAAAAAAAAAATAATGCATAACATAGAATATTTAAAGAGAATTAATTAGATATTCACTAACTAGATAGCTAGTGAGTAGCATTGTATACATGACTACTGTGCCTTAAAGTATAATTAAACTACTGTCATATTAACTACATGAGTTGTGACCTGGCAACTTAAACTTATTGTACTGAAAAACAATATATCTATAATAAATAGGGAGAATAAAGACAAGAAAAGAGTGGAGAGAGGGAGAGAAAGTCCACAAGGGCACAGAAACATTTCAAACATTGCATAAGTTCAGAGTCGAACAACAAACCCCTTTCAAGTCTATAGGACCCTAACTGGAAAAATCAAAAGTGCCCACTTTGAAGGATAAAAAAAAATATAGTCCCTGGGAGATCCCCTTAGTCTGCCTGTAAAGTGGTTCATGTGTACCGTGTATAGAACTTGTTGCAGAAAAAATGTAATTTATAAAGAAAAAAAATGACATTTTCCTTGCAAGCTTTCTTTATTTTGTAAACAACGGCTTGGGGAGCCAGTCTGTATGATGAGGTCACAATTTAGTGCACTCGGAATTCTGGTGTCTGTTTCACATACTTGGGATAAAGGTAACATGTGTGGAAAAATTTGGGTTTTGGGTGTTTGTGGTGTTGTAACCCTATAGCGGTACTGATGAAAGCAAGAATTAGCCTTGCTGTAAAAAAAAAATGGAAATTCTTTACCCCAGTCAAACGGTGGGAAAAAAATTGGGCTTGGGGTGTTGGTGGTGTTTTTACACCATAACCCTATAGAGGTACAGAGAAAAAAAGGCAGCAACCACAAAAAAGGGGGGGGGTATACAGCAACCCTCGGTCTACTGACTTTTTTTGTACCACCTTGCACTGCCAGGATCCAATGGGCCATGTAGATATAATGAATACAAGTTTTAGTATAATTATGAATTTGATTATAATTTTAGCTAGTAAAATATTGAACCACAATGAAATACTAAGCAATGCTTATTCATGTGGTGATGATAAAGTGTATTCTCCATATTTTTAGCACTAACTGTAAAGAGTATTTAGTCTCATATTTTTTTTTTTTTTTTTGCGCACACAACACACTGTTGGCGTTTTTGCTGTTAGGGCAGATACTGCAATGTGCTTTCTTTCTTGGTGGTTCTTCTGAGGTAGAAGTCTGAGGAATGTCAGGCCTCTCAGATACTCCAGTCAGTGCTTTCCCAAGATGTGTAAGAAAAAAACTTTCCTTTTGTGAGATTTACTTGCAATCCAGTCTGGTTTTAGCAACAACCAGATAATGTAGGCGTGGTAGCACTAACGTCCAACATGTTATAAAATACAACCATTGGCCATCTTCTGGTCATTCATTTAGTATTGTAAGTAAAAGCCATCTAATCCAGCATATCGATGCCTTCTTTTGTCTCATTGTATGATGTAAATATCTCAATTTTTTTTGTCTTTTTGGTATTGAACAGTAAGTTGGGAATGCATAGAGCTCAAGAGGGTAGCCAACGTTGCGTTTCTTGAGACAGTATGATGCAATCATCACATCTTTATGGAGACCAAAGTAGAATAAACATTTTTTTTTTTTTGTGGTTACAAATAATGTTCCCTGAGCCAAATCCATTACCACTCGCTCCCCCTGATTCACTTCCCTTCTTACAGTACATCCCCTTTGAACTATTGAAAGCTAAACTTTCTTAGATAATAGTCAACAAAAAGTTTTCTGCTATCCTGACTGATAGAATGGAGGCCTTCAGCAAAGGGTCTGGAACCCCTGGATGTGGTATATATCTGGAACTTTGAGGAATGAGTAGGCAAACAACTTTGCAGGATGGAAACAAAGTCCCCAAACTAACTAATTTTTGTAGGGGAAAAAAGTGCATTTTTTTTCCATAGAAGCCTGCAAAGCATTGTACTGTATGTTGGCCTGACCCAGATGTTTGCTTGTTCCTTTTTGGAGACTTTTACAAGACCTGTTTTAGACATTAGAAGTAATTGTTCCAAAATTATCATTGCAAATGCTTGGTTTCTTGACTTGTTCCTAAAAAGAGACCTTGCTTTGTAAACAATCATAGAACCCAACTTCCTGGAAATATTTTTATAACAAATGTTTTTCCTCCCGATATCTGAGCCTATCGTAGTATGCCTCATATAATATTCACAGCTTCTTCTCAGTCTTTTCAGAAGAATGTAGGCATCACACAAACAAGCAAAAACAACCAGTATACTACAATTTTTGGAAGGACAGATATCTGCTACAGCCAGAGGGATCAGTAACCCTATGCACATTTTGTGAGCAGCAAGAGTCAGATTTCCAGGTGCTTTTAATATGTCCTAGGATCAGGGGCAGAACTCGACCAAATTCTTATTGAAAGTAAGCGTAGTTTAAATTTCATTGTAGTTTAAATGTGTTTGATGTACATTATACAATTGTAAAACCTTTTCTACAGCAAAACACATGAAAGGATAACTGTACTGAAAGAAATACAGAGCTGACTTCCTAATGCTAGCTCTCTGGATGTCTATGGATACTTCTTCAGTAATACAAAGCACTAAGGCCAGTGGATCAACAATAAAAAAACATTTTTGGAAAGGAAAGTTCAGCAATGGCAGCCAGGTATCCTTTCAGTACAGGTTTCCTGGTACAACTTGCAGCCTGCATAGAAGCTCAATATATTTTAAACAGTATGTAAAGATATTAACAGGAACAAACTGTTGTATTTTACAAGCCACTTTTTATTTTGCAATCAAAAATCTCACTTAAGTTTAGAAGAGGAAGAAGAGCAAAGGGACATCAGAAATCTGAAAACCACAACTGATACTACGATCAGGGTGTGTGTGTTCTCTCCAAAGGCCAGCAGAAAATGCTGTAATGGAAAAATGGAAACGCTGGCCTGATGTTCACAGCGTCTCCCCACACTGATGTAGTCCCAAGGGAGGGGGCGAACATGCTGACTAACCCCCAGCCAGAACGGCTCAGATGATGGGGACAAGCTTACTGAGGAGGAACAGACAGAGAGAAATTCAGACAAAGAAAAAAAAATTAGAAGGGAAATGGAAGGAAAAGGTAAGTGAACTAACAATGCACTAGCTTAAAGGAAACTATTTAGAAAATAAAAAACAAACCTTTACAACCCCTTTAAGCTGACCCCTGGAGGACATTGTGCCTCGCTGGAGTTGTGCCTCTTCCTCCTCACTTACTTTATTCCTTTCTTCTCGCAGGCACCCAAGTACAGTCAGTGACCTCATCATTCCCTCCTTCCTTGTCACTGGAGAAAACTTGGCAGCATGCTGCAGCTTGGGGAGGATGACTGCCAGTTTCTTGTCCTTCTGTGGCACCCCCTCTCTCTAGGCTCACGCTACTTCCTTCCTCCACCTGGGAACCAACATTGGAGCCTTCAAATTGCTGCTTATCCTCCTGCAGCATGTAACCAATACTGTTGCCAAATAATTCTGAAGACTCCTCAGTGCATGATAGTGGGGCTATGGAAGGAGTAACTGTGGACAAGAAGCCAGTGGAATAGGCCGCTTTGGCAGCTGCATTGGAAGGCAAACTACTATGAGCCTGGGTGACAGAGGATAAGGAGGAGGGGGCGGCTTTGTTATACACTCCACCAACTCTTTTGCATGTTGTGACTCAATAACACGGCCAGCAGCAGAAAAAAAGGACAAGAATTCCCCACTGCCACTTGCAGAGGATGCACCATGTCCACAACCACCCCTGTTCATGCTAGACACAAAGTCTGCTTGCCCTATTTTAACGTGAGCATCTGCCTCTCCTTGGTTGCCTTCGGGACAGGATGGGGATTTTTTCTTTTCACAGCACACTACACTGCATTATAAACTGTGTACACCGCCTTCACTGTATTAGAAACAGTAAACCGGCTGCACTGTATTATATACTGTGTACACCACCTGCAGTGTATTAGAAAATGTACACCACTGAATGCACTGTATATTTCTAATAATGCCTGTATGTGTTTATGCCATTTGTGTGACAATGAATGTTCTTAATTAAAGGGTCACTAAAGGAAAACATTTTTTTTGCTGAAATGACTGTTTACAGGGTATAGATTTCTTTTTACAAAATGATTAAAAATAGATAAAAATCAATCATATAATGTGCCTGCAGGTTAGTTTCACTTTTGAACTGGCTTCATGTTTCTGTGAAGTAGAAATAGAAACACAGAACAAAAACAAACAAATCCAGGGCAGTGTTTTGTTTTTAAAATGAATCTGATTGGTTCTGGGAAGTTTTAGACACACAGTAATGACAGCTTAGAACACCGTGAGAAAGCTCCCAGCACTGTGGTTATAAGGAAACAGACAAGCAGGAAGTGTGGAGAACAGAGCAGGATTACAGCAACTTCAAAGCAAAAACGAGCAATAAGGACATGAAACCAGTACTGCAGTAAGGTAAAGAAAGCTAAAAAAAATCTTTAGTGATCCTTTAATGCTGCATTGAGACAAATAAATGGACTTCCATTTAGGACCTTTTCTTATTAAGATTAAAACCTAAAATGATCCCATTAGATTAAGGTATTTTTCTTTTCAGAAACAATTTTTTTCTATATAAATACAATAATCATCTAAACAGTTTTACCCAGGTTTTTGGATAAATGGTGTTCACATGGACACCCCAGGCATTTATTACTTTTTTGTTTGATCAATTACAAAATGTATTGGAGCCATATTGGCATAAGTCTAATGCCTATTTTAAGTTTGATATTCCAACGACATGTTGGGTCATCTTTACACACTCTCATCCTTAATGCTTTCTGTTCCGCTGTAGATATCTGTATATGTGCCCCTGGAAGACGTCACCATTTGACGAAATGGCTTAGGGAGGAGCGGTGTGCTGACATCACCGACTATAGAACGCCACTATCCCGGAAGGACGGGCGGATAGTTGAAAGCCGGCCGGCTTGGAAATTTATGACAGGTTTTTATGCTACATACATCTTGTAAGTGCAATCTTTTACTTTTAATAAATACTATTATACAGTACTTCACTATGGCAGTTTTTTATATATTTTTATGGTGACTATCCATATGGGAGAAACATTGAGGATTCCTAGGACGCTGAAGGGACAGGTTGTCTGACATCCAGCAGTGAGAGACCCCGGGCGGGGATAACTAGCCACAGGCTGTTGCGATTTCTTACAGGAGATCTGTGGAGTCAATAAGGAGACCTGTTATCAGAGGTGGAGGAATCTTTCCTATAAGATCACATCACTTTCTTTGGGTGTTTAAACGTTTTCAGTCACCGTAGATCAATTCACTGGAGGACTTTCTACTTTTTGTGACATTTGGAACAGCTCTCATTCTCTTTGCCATCATAATTCACTTCAGTGATATAAATATGTGAATCAGTTTTTTTCATATA
The DNA here is from genome assembly GCA_029574335.1 of Rana kukunoris. Classification (NCBI taxonomy): domain Eukaryota; kingdom Metazoa; phylum Chordata; class Amphibia; order Anura; family Ranidae; genus Rana; species Rana kukunoris. The sequence continues at coordinate 128,749,395 of CM056056.1, forward strand.
CAGAACTTTTTGCACATACTTTACTTATTTATCATTTATTTATTGATTACATTTTTTGATGGTTTATTTTTGGTTTAGCACCATTACTGTATTTATCGGCGTATACCGTGCACTTTTTTCCTCTTAAAATAAGGGGAAAATCGTGGGTGCGCGATATACGCCGATACCAGCGCTCAGTTTGAACTGAGCCACCGACATATACCGAGTGCAGTACACTCGGGTACATTCGGCCAGGCTCGGCTTCGCTCATGCTCACGCATAAACGTCACAGAGCGTGAGTACGAGCGAAGCTGAGCCTGGCCAAATGTACCAGAGTGTGTACTGCACTCGGTATATGTCGGCGGAGGCGTTCAAACTGAGCGTGGGAAGCTGGGATTCATCTCAAGGCGCGCGCTGGAGAAGCCGGGAGGACACCACTGATGCCGAAGACAGACGCCGGAGTGGACAAGGCCGCCTCCCAAGACACCAAAACTGTAAGTACTAAAAGTACTAAAATGTTTTTTTTTTTACAGGTCCACATTAGGGGTGCGCGCTATACGCCGGAGCGCGTAAGTATTTACCCTGTCCTAATGTAAACTCTATTGTGTTTATTTTATAGGTTTTGTTCCTATTAATTTATATGGGAGTTGAATTAATGGGGCAATCAATTGGAGAGCAATCTCAGTTGGATTAATACCATTCTGCTAATCCCTAGGGCTTCTCTATAGTAACATTCCCTTTTGTAGCCCCTCCTTACTCTCCACCAAGAATTTCCTCTACGGGTTCTTTTTTACTCAATATGCATCAAATCAATTGATCCCATTATACTAACCGGATTAAGGTAATGCATATTTGATAAACCAATTTCCTTCTTTAATTATATATATAAAATAATATCTATATCGTTTTTATGATATAGGCACGACCTTTTATCCTTTCACTGCGATTACCTTATCTACTGGAACAGGGTGTCTGTTGTTAGCAATCAGAATTTCAATATCTTCTTGATTTATGTTGGTCCATTTCTATATTCATTCCTTGGTAAGTCCATTCTATGCCTCATTTTGCACAATATTTAATATTATCACTCAAAACTGTACTGAACTAATAAAATGTGTACTTCTGTAACACCTATGATATGATAAATGTAATTTGTTTTCAAACTCTATGTAATTATTATTTTGTTGTTCTGTTGTTATATTTTTAGCATTTTAGCAATTTATACAGCACTTTAAAGTCTCCTGAATAAGCTTATTCTAAGCGAAACACGTAGAGTGGTAGTGTCTGTATCTGTATATGAATTGATCTAATAGTACAGCAAGGAATTTTTATGAACTTTAATGTTAATAAAATTTCATTTTTTTCATAAAATGTAACCATTCGTTTATTTTGACACCCATAATCCCAGTTTTCCTTTCTTCATAAAATTGGGATACGGTCCATCCTGATATTGTCACCCTTCCCTCTTTAATAATCACTGTATATAAAGGCTACACTGAATGCAGAGTGTGTGTGTATATATATATATATAGATATATATATCTATATCTATATATATATATATATAGATATAGATATATATATATATATACACACACACACATACATACACACACACACACACACTAGACTGACTGTATATATCAAAGACACTGCAACTAACTAACCTGACTGCCTAATCTAGCTCAACTTATCTCCGTCCACAGTCACACACTACAGTATACACGGCCGCTATGTAAGGAGCCTTATATAGTGTTTGGAGTATGGACATAGTCCCCCCTGAGCCATGATTGGCCAAAGGCACACTGCCTTTGGCCAATTATGGCTCTCTCTGCAGAGAGAGCTGTGATTGGCCAAACCATGCAGGTCATGTGCATGCTTTGGCCAATTATCAGGCAATCTCACAGTGCATTATGGGGCATCATTTCCCGCGAACACCCCATATTGTTCGCTGTTTGGTGAACGGGCGAACACCCGATGTGCGAGTTGAACTTCCGTTCGACTCAAACATCAAGCTCATCCCTAGTAATGTGTGTTACTCCCGCGCTATTACTGTTAAAGTAGGGTAAATATATAGCCGTGACTGCTGCTTTCACTTAAATAACATATCCATGGCTAGTAAATGTGATTAAAATAAAATATAAAATAGTGGAGCACTGTCAGTTATTAAAGACATTCCTGTGTATATAAATGGCAATCTTATGTCTCTATAATAAAGTGATTACTGTGTATACAATGTAATCCTGTGTCATAATCGCCCCAAATAGGTAGCTATAGTTATGCATAACATTCAAAATCATATAATTAAATCGATTCCAGTGCATGAATGGTTAATGTTCCCCTGTGTCTCAAGGATGGATACCAAGCGATCAACACAATTCTTATTTAAAGTGATTCAAATGCAAACGAATAGGAAAAAGTGTATATCTAAACATGAATGACAATTAATCAACCTAATTGAATATTTCAGTGATGCATAAGATAAAAAAATAAAAACATAGGATTCCAATGCATAAACTGTTAATGCATCTGTATGTCTCAAGGATGGACACCAAATATTCACACATAAAAATAGGATAACCATGAATGTATTTCTTATATAAAAGTCTTTAACCACTTAAGGACCAAACCTCTTTCTGAGATTGGGTGTTTACAAGTTTTTGCTAGAAAATTACTTAGAACCCCCAAACATTATATTTTTTTTATAACACCCTAGAGAATAAAACGGTGGTCGTTGCAATACTTTTTGTCACACCGTATTTGCGCAGCGGTCTTACAAGTGCACTTTATTTGAAAAAAAACAACACTTTTTTAAATTAAAAAATAAAAAATAAGACAACAGTAAAGTTGGCCTATTTTTTTTTTTTTTTATATTGTGAAAGATAATGCTATGCCGAGTAAATTGATACTCAACATGTCACGATTTAAAGTTGTGCCCGCTCGTGGAATGGCGACACACTTTTACCCTTAAAAATATCCATAGGCGACGTATAAAAAATTCTACAGGTTGCATGTTTTGAGTTACAGAGGAGGGCTAGAAATATTGCTCTTGCTCTACCATTCGCGGTGATACCTCACATGTGTGGCTTGAACACTGTTTTCATATGCGGGCGCAACACATGTATGCATTTGCATTCAAGCTCATCGGGACGGAGCACTTAAAGGAGTTGTAAAGGAAATTTTTTATTTTTTTTGCTGAAATGACTGTTTACAGGGTATAGAGACATAATAGTTAACTGATTCCTTTTAAAAATGATTAAAAATAGATAAAAATCAATCATATAATGTACCTGCAGTTTCAGTTTAGTTTTTGCATGCTTTTTCATGCTTCTGTGAGACACAGAGCCAATGGAGGGCAGTGATGGTTTGTAATAAGAAACTGATTGGTTCTGAGGGGTTTTAGACACACAGTAATCACACCTTCTTGATTAGTGACCACAGAGAGAAAGCTCCCATGACTTTTTTCATCAGGAAACAGACAACCAGAAAGTGTCCAGAACAGAGAAGGATTACAGTAGGGATGAGCTTCGCGTTCGAAATGAACGTATGTTCGACTCGAACATTGTCCGTTCTATCATTCTTCGAATTCCGAACAAAAACGATCGTTCGCGGCAAATTCGGGTGAAACGAAACAACTGTTTTTAAAACTTTTTTTCCATTGATACTACTATCAATTTTTTTTTTTAAAACAGTCGTTTTTTCAGGAGTCCTGCTCCTGAAAAAACGACCGTTTTTAAGACTTTTTTTCCATTGATACATGTTCCCTGGGGCAAGACCCGGGTTCTGAATAACGTTTTCCAACAATAACTTGAAAATTTGTCTTTAAAATGATCGTTTTTGAATTCGAACGTTCGAGTCCCATAAACTTCAATGGGGTTCTAAATGTTCGTGCGAACGATCGGACTGTTCGACGGTTCTGGTGCAAACTGAACGCGGGGGTGTTCGTCTCATCCCTAGATTACAGCAACATCATAGCAAAAACGAACAATGAGGACATAAAACAGGACTGCAGTAAGGTAAAGGAAGCTATTTAGCTAAAAAAAAATCCTTTAGTGACCCTTTAAAAGAGAAAAATGTAATAGCCCTTGTAAACATTTCTTGTAATAGAAAAAAGCATGGCAGGTCCTCTTAAATATGAGATCTGGGGACAAAAAGACCTCAGATCTCATATATAGGCTAAAATGCAATAAACAAAAAGTCATGTCACAAAAAGTCACAGTTGTTTAATTTAAATCTATAAAATGTAGAAAACACCAATGAATTACCCAATTTATTTATTTTTGTCACAAAAAAACTGATGCTCTAGCTACTTATTACAAACTTTATAAAATGTTAGAAGTCAACCAAGTTCGACCCACTGATCTGAAAAATCAAAACAAAATTAGGACTGCTGCGCAGCTTTAATAAGTTGCGGATATCAACCGGCAAACAAGAACAAGAAAAACAGACTATCAACCATAATTCAAAAAAAAATATATATAGAAAATCAAAGAAGCATAAAATGAAACACAGAATAAGCTACCAATATTTCTTGTCATGGTTTTGAAAAAAGCAAATAAACAAGGGTTTTATAATTGTTATGAAACTTCTATTGATATATATATATATATATATATTACACACACAGTATGTGTGGCACAAAGAGAACAGACCCCAAATTCAACAAACTGATAGCATAACATAGAAAAGTGAACTTTAAGGCTGGGTTCACATATAAGCAAGCAGCGGCTCACAGCAGGAGTCCGGTGCGTCCTGGTTTAACGTTTCAGGTCCAATTTCAGTCCTATTTTTGGCTGAATTCGGACCTGAAGCAGACCAAAAGATGCACAGGGCCCGGTGAAATTTGCACCAGAGCCGCTGCAGAGATATGTGAAGTGGCACCATAAAGAGACAGTCACAATCTCCTGCTATGTGAGTGAGTGAGTGAATAACTTGTATAGCGCTACAAGTGTGGACTAAATCGCCTCAAGGCACTTGGTATCCATTGTCGTCCTGATCCTTCAGAAAAGGTGGGTCTTGAGTTTTTTTCTGAAGGCCTGATGATTTTCTTCTAATCGGATGTTAGTTGGTAGCGTGTTCCACAGCCGGGGTCCTTGGACTGTGAATCTTTGTTCTCCTTTTGACTTGTAGCGGGACTTGGGGATCTAAAGTAGATTTTGGTTGGTTGATCGAAGAACGCGATTGGATGTAAATTGGATGCATAGGAAACCCGCATTCAATTCGAATAGGTGTGAATCCAGCCTAAAATAATCTATAGAGAACATTTACTAAAAGTGGTGCACGCAGAATCTGGTGCTGCTGTGCAGAGTACCCAGTCAGCTTCTAACTTCAGTTTGTTCAATTAAAGTGGTAGTAAACGCTGTACTACCACTATCTGTAGGTATAAAGAATATCTCCTAAACCGTATATTCCCCTCGCAATGCGCCACGCGGATCCTCGGCTAAAGGCCCGGCAGCCACCGAAACTTGCTGGAATGAAGTCTCCCACGGGCAAGCGTGGGAGTGACGACATCGCCGCTCCAGCCAATCACATGGGTGGAGCGGCGATATCTGGAAGACACGCCGAGGCAAGATGACATTTCCCTCAGCGTGGACTAGGTAAGTTCCCCACACCTCGTTCCAAGGTAAGTATTTCATAATGAGCTAGTATGCGGTGCATACTAGGCAATGGAAATAACAAAGAACTGATGGATGGCCGCACACCGGAAAACTCTTGAGTTGTCTTTATTGAAAAAGCATAAGCAGGTACCACAGATACACAGCGAGAATCAAAAAACAGCCGACGCGTTTCACACTTGGTTAGTGCTTATTCATGGCCAACCAAGTGTGAAACGCGTCGACTGTTTTTTGATTCTCGCTGTGTATCTGTGGTGCCTGCTTATGCTTTTTCAATAAAGACAACTCAAGAGTTTTCCGGTGTGCGGCCATCCATCCGTTCTTTGTTATTTCCATTGCCTAGTGCAAAGCCAGCACCCGCATATACCTGGACTGATCCACGAGTGCACTTGGGATTTCCCTGGAGCGGTGAACCCCACTATGCGGTGCATACTAGCTCATTATGCCTTTTGCCTTTCAGGTGTGTAAAAAAAAAACCTGCTGAGGGTATACAACCGCTTTAAGCTTTGACAATAAAACCTAGAAGCTAATTGGTTACAAATGCACAGCTGCACCAGATCCTGTGTGCACCAGTTTTAGTACCACTCCCCCTATGAATATATCCAGAAACAACATTACATCTATCAATCAAACCAGTGCCTGGGCCAGCTTAGGCTGGGTTCACACTACGATTTTCCTGTCCGTCAGCCGCATACGATTTCAGTTTTGAAAACGTACGGGCCCGTACGGGAAAACGCATACATAGACAATGCATTGCAAATCGTATGCACTCAGATGCATCCGGGTGCATACGATTTGCTGGCAAAACGTTTTTTAACAGTACACAAAACCGTGTTCGACCACGGTTTTGAGTCCGTTTTTGAAACCGTATGGCAAACGCATATGTTTTTTTTAACATTAAAGTCAATGGAAAACGCACATATGTGCGGTTCCATACGTATAAACCGTATGCGTTTTTCGTCTGCGCATGCGCATTTTCAAAACAAGACATTTTTTTTTATTAAATGACACTAATTCCAAAAACGTATGCATTTTTTTAATCAAAACCGGATGGAACCGTACGCACTTTTTGAAACCGTATAAGTTTTATAAACGCATACGTTTACGTACGGTTCAATCCGTTTCAGCCGCATACGTTTTTTCATATAAATCGTATGCGGCTGACGGATGGGAAAATCGTAGTGTGAACCCAGCCTTAGTCTTGAGTATTGGGCAGTTGATGACTGATTGAGTAACTCACAATTAACTTGCTATTCCAAGCACCTGTGCTTGTATATGGTTTGGTCCACAGTTGTCCTTGTTTGCATGTATAGACTATCCTGTTATCCCGCTTCTGTGTATTAACACCATCTATGTAACATCATCATATACATGTAATTGTTTAACATACAGGATATGACATAATATTATCAATACCTTAGGCCTCGTACACACGAGGGGATATGTCCGCTGAAAACGGTCCGATGGACCTTTTCAGCAGACATCTCCGCTCGTGTGTATGGGCTAGCGGACAGATTTCTCCACCCGACAGATTTCAAAGCATGCTTTGAAATCTATCCGGTGGGAATCTGTCCGCCCGACATGTCTGCTGGTTAGTACACTTACCAGCAGACATGTCGTCCCCCACGGCCGCCGCGCCGCTGCCGAATGGATTCGGCGCATGCGCGGAAGTGTTTAACTTCCTGGTGCGGTGACGTGGCGGCGTCAACGTCACCGCCACGTCACCGCGCCGTCCGGCGGCGGGGAATTTGATCCGATGGTGTGTACACGCCATCGGATCAAACTCCCGATCGGACATATCCGATGGAAATGGTCCGCGGACCGTTTTCATCGGATATGTCCGATCGTGTGTACGAGGCCTTAAATAACAGCAGCATTACAACAGTATAGCAGATACCAAACTGTGCCACCTTTTATTAAGTTGAGCTGAAGACCTATACCAGACAGTAGCCACATGAAATCAACTCAGTGGGTAGCCAGATCAATAATTTCATGCATATAATGGTCCATTACACAACCCTATTTCTTGATTTCTCAACAGCAAATGTGTGAAGTTATCCTTCATAATAAATTGGTGACTGATGACAGTGAATCAAGCCATCAAAGCCTCCCACGTTTTAATCAGCCTTCTTGTACGTACTATTAAGAACCTGCCTCTCCTTCTGCAGTGACAGAGTAAATGGTGGACGTTTCTATTTTCACATCTTTCCACAATCATAATATTTTGGTATTATTCCCCCCGCCCTCAGCTCTCTAGTCTGTTTCCATGTCTAAACCTTAAGTCCAATGCTGAAAGGGACTTGTTTTTCAACTGCAAATGTATCATTCATGTTCTTTCTTCCTATGCTTCTATGACTTGTGACTTTAACCCTCCCTCGGCCCCCTCTCCAGGCTGCTTGAGTTATGTCTTATGTCTTCCTAAGGCCCTGTACACACGATCAGACATGTCTGATGAGACTTGTCTGATGAAACTTGTCCGACGGACCGTTTTCATCAGACATCTCTGAACTTGTCTGATGGTCTGATGTGCGTACACACCATTGGACCAAAATCCAATCAGACCAGAACGTGGTGACGTAGAACACAACGACGTGCTGAAAAAACGAAGTTCAATGCTTCCAAGCATCCGTCGACTTGATTCTGAGCATGCGCGGGATTTCCATCGGACAGGTTTTTAAGCACGTTTTAAAAATTTGGTCCGATGGAAAATGGTCCGATAGGCCGTACACACGATCGAACATGTCCAATGAAACTGGTCTGCGGACCGGTTTCAGCGGCCATGTTCGATCGTGTGTACGCGGCCTTAGAGTGATAGTAAAGGAAAATGTTTTATTAAAAAAAAAATTACAAACATGTCATACTTACCCGTTCTGTGCACTGCACAGAGAAACCCAGGGCCTCCTCTTCTCAGGTCCCCATCCAATGCACTGTACCCCTTCCCTTTGCTTAATGCCTCATAGCAAAATGCAGGCTGTGGGGGGCACTCATGCAAGCTTGCTTCTAAGCCGGCACTATGCATCCATAAGATACAGAGAGCACAGCTCCACCACCTGCTCCCACCTCACTGGCTGTAATTGACAGCAGCAGGAGCCAATGGTTGCTGCATATCAGCCAATCAGGAGGGAGAGACCCGGGAGAGCCTTGGGTCTCGTGCACATCGCTGGATCAAGATCGGGCTTAGGTAAGTATTAGGGGGGCTGAGGGGGGAGCTGAGCACTCAAAGGTTTTTTTACTTCCATTCATAGAATGCATAAAGAAAGAACTTTTAGCCTTTACAACAACTTTAAAGTGATATTAATGTCTTGTTTTTTTTGTTTTAACCACTTGCTTACTTGGCACATACAGTAAACCCCCTTCGTGCCCAGGCGAAATTTCAGCTTGCGGCACTGCGTCGCTTTAACTGACAATTGCACGGTCGTGCGACGTGGCTCCCAAACAAAATTGGCGTCCTTTTTTTTCCCACAAATAGAGCTTTCTTTTGGTGGTATTTGATCGCCCGTGCGGTTTTTATTTTTTGCGTTATAAATAAAAAAAGAGCGACAATTTAAAAATATATATATATTTTTTACTTGTTGCTATAATAAATGTCCCAATTTTTTTTTAAAAAAAAATATTTTTTTTCTCAGTTAAGGCCGATACGTATTCTTCTACGTATTTTTGTGCAAAAGTTATAGCACCTACAAAATAGGGGACAGAATTATGATTTTTTTTTAATATTTTTTTTTTACTAGTAATGGCGGCGATCTGCGATTTTTATTTTGACTGCGATATTGCGGCGGACACATCGGACACTTTTGACACATTTTTGGCGCCATTCACATTTATACAGCGAACAGTGCTATAAATATGCACTAATTACTGAATAAATGTGACTGGCATTGAAGGGGTTAACACTAGGGGGGAGGGGGGGTGACTGGGGGAGGTGATCGATGCTGTCTCCCTATATACAAGAGAAGCAGCATCTGTCACCTCTCCCTGACAGGACGTGGAGCTCTGTGTTTACACACAGAGCTCCACGTCCCTGCTCTGTCACCGACGATCGCGTGTACCTGACGGACATCGCGGCCGCCGGGTACACGCATCGAATCCTCGGTGATGCGTCGGGACTGTTTTTCCCCGCCCCGCGCCACCCTGTGGCGCGCACGGGGAATTGCAAGTAAATCACGTCCAAAGACGTGACCCCGGTGCCTCAGGTCCGCGTTGCTGACGTATTCTGTCAATAGCGCGGACCCGAAGTGGTTAAAATAACAAACATGTTATACTTACCTGCTCTGTGCAGTGTGTTTGCACAGAGCAGCCCAGATTCTCCTCTTCTCTGATCCCTCGCCAACGCTCCGGGCCCCTCCCTCCTGCCAAGTGTCCATTCAGACATGGATCCGTGGCTCCACCATGTCCCCTCTCTCCTCATTGGCTCACTGACTTTGATTGGCAGCAGCAGAAGCCAATGGCACCCACTGCTGTCTCAGTCAATGAAGAGGGAGAGTTCCGGACAACTTAGGCTCTTGTGGTAAATCATAAATTGAGATGGGGCTAAGGTAAGTATTAGGGGGCTGAGGCACACAGAAGGATTTTATCTTAATGCATAGCCAGTTCAGCTCTTTGGGCATATATGCTCAAAGAGTGAACCTTTGATTACAAGCTGATGGCTGCAGTAGCTGCCATCAGCTTGTGTGAGTTTTGTAGATCCGGCGACCCACTTAAAAGTGAAACTGACGTTGCAGCTCCATAGCTGCTGACCACTATCACACAGCCAGCTGCACTGTGTCTCATCCCCCTCCTGCCAACAGCCCAACCTTTTCCAGTGGTTCCTGGGCTGTTCCAAGCTTACCGACACCCTGGAACACATCTGCCGGTGTAGGCAGAGAGACTGCAGTGAGACAGAGACGACTCCATGCTCAATCTCATATGCAAACATTGATCAGTTCAGCCAGGGGACATTTAACAAAGCTGATCTGTGCTTAGTTAGATGGTGTGAAGGCAGAGGAGACATTGGGGTCTATTAGACTCCTAATGTCTCCAAAAATAGTATCTGTGACTTGCCCAATGCCATCACATAAGGGTTTATTAACCCCCTGTGATAGCAATCATGTAAAAATTTAAAAAAATTGGTAAAAACCCTGTAACTCCACAACTGTGCAATCATATGCCCAGGGTGCCTAACCATATGTTAACTTGGTTGCACCACACTTGCAACATTCCGTCTCAAATTTAAGAGTGAGAACAATAATTCCAGCACAAAAGCTCCTAGTTAACTCTAAACTGATGCGCTGTAAAGGCTTTTAAAGTGTAACCTATGGTGATTTTTGGGCACTGCAGTTTTTAGCGATATTGAGGGCACACGCAATTTTAAAACATAGAATGTTAGGTATCTATTTATTCGATGCAACCTTATCTTTTAGGCCGCGTACACACGATCAAATCTGTCTGCTGGAAACGGTCTGCTAGACCGTCCCAGCAGACAGATTCGATCGTGTGTACGGGCGAGCCGACGGATTTGGCCACCCGACAGATTTCAAAGCATGCTTTGAAATCTATCGGGTGGGAACGCCTCCGCCCGACATGTCTGCTGGTTAGTACACTTACCAGCAGACATGTTGTCTCGCACTGCCGCCGAATGGATTCGGCGCATGCGCGGAAGTGTTTTACTTTCTGGTGCGGTGACGTGGCGGCGTCAACGTCACCGACACGTCAGCGCGCCGTCTGCTGGCGGGGATTTTGGTTTGCTCGTGTGTACACGCGAGCAAACCAAAATCCAAACAGACAGATTTGTTCAAATCGGTCGGACAGACCGTTTTGAACAAATCTATTGCCTCGTGTGTACGAGGCCTTATATTTTAATCAAAAATGGGTATTATATGGCGTTATTTTGCAATAAAATGTGTTGTATTATATGTTTTCCTGAGAATTTGCAATTAATAAATAATTGCACAAATATCATGTGAAGCTAAAATCTACAACTATCACCTTTTTATTCTACATGGCCTCTGCTTTCTGAAATAACATATTATTATAGTGGTTTATGTAATTTTATTGACAAAAATTAGGATTTTTACAGGTGTGTGATAAAGAAAAAAATAGCTGATCACGGGGAAACGGTCATCAGTGACAGTGTCACTAGGCAGAATAGGGGAATGCCTTGTTCTGCCCTTGCCATTTTAGTCAAAAGACTAAGGCCGCATACACACAACCAAATATATCTGTTCAAATCGGTCTGACAGACCGATTTGAACAGATATGTCTGCTGGCTGTTTTGGTTTGATTGCTGTACACACAATCAAACCAAAATCCCCGCTGGCAGACAGCGCAGTGACGTGGCGATGACGTCGACACCGCCACGTCACTGCACCAGGAAGTAAAACACTTCCGCGCATGCGTCTAATCCATTCGACGCATGTGCGAGCAGATATGTCTGCTGGTTAGCGTACTAACCAGCAGACATATCGGTCCGACGGGTTCCCAGCATACAGATTTTAAAGCAGGCTTTAAAATCTGCCTGCTGGACAAATCCGTCTGCTCCCCCGTACACACGATCGAATCTGTCTGCTGAGACGGTCTGTCAGACCGTTTCCAGCAGACAGATTTGATCGTGTGTACGTGGCCTAAGGCTAAAACTAAATAGAAATTTGCTGTCAAAATTAACACTGCTGGCTGAACGTCCAAGATTCAAGTGTCCTTTAAATAACTGAAGTTCAAACTGGCCTAGTGGTCTAAAGCATTCTATAATTTGCTGGCTCACTTAGATTCGTTTTGGATCCCATTAACACAAAGTAATGGCAAAGTAATTTTTTTTTTTTTTCAAATAGTTTTTATTGAGAGAGAAAATTTTATAAACAGGGTACAATACAAAAACGAGATTAAGGAGACCAAGTGGGTCAACTGTACAGCAGTTCTCCACACGGGAACCATAACTACAAAGGTACAAACACAGCTCAAGACAGTAGAATTAAATCCCTGCAGGGAGCCATAAATGAGATACAAACTGGTCAACTTAAAAAATGGGGAGAAAGGAGGGAGGGGATGGGGAAGGAGAAGAGAAGGGAAGGGAGGGGGGGAGGGGAAGGTCTGTCTATCGTTTAATCAGTAATCATACTAAAAATAACATACGGCAGATAATACAAACATATATATAAAAGGCATGCCTAAGGTACGTTCTGGAAGTGCCGAGTCCATACCTGCCAAATAGCGTCAAACCTCTGCCTGTTACCCCTCCTATTTGCTATTAAGGACTCGTATACATAGTGCGATCGCATGATCTCCAAAGCATCTGACGCATTGGGGGCTCTATCTGCTTTCCAATGCCTCGCAATGAGGGTCCTAGCCGCTAGCAGAATATGTGTGACCACTACTCTGAGGTCAGGTGGAAACTTCTCAATGTCTACATGGAGTACTGCCAAGGCAGGGGTCGGGCGAGTCAGAAATCCAGTAATCCTGGAGATGTAGGAAAATATGGAGTTCCAGAAGCTTGTCAAGTGTTTACATGACCAAAACATATGTAACAAGTTACCCGATTCTCCACAGTTCCTCCAGCATAGCGGGGATCCAAGATGTACAAACTTAGAGAGCATATAGGGAGTCATATACCACCTAAGGGCAATTTTTTGGGCTAGTTCCCAGTGGTTAACACAACTAGATGCCTTGTATATCGATCGGAACGCTTGTTGCCATCGTTCCTCCGATATAGTTTCTCCCAAGTCCTCCTCCCACTTTTTAAAAGGTTGAGATTTTATGAAATGCATCTTGTGTTGGAAAAAATTGTAGAAAAATGAGATGCCTTTGGATGGGGCTGGGTAGGAGGTGTAGAAATTCCAAACCTCTTTGTGGAAGCGCATGTGGTGGGAGGGCAGAGATCCGAGAAAGTGAGCAACTCTGAGGTATGTATAATAATCCGTGGTGGGTAGGGCAAATTTACTTTGGAGAGAGGCGAACGGGAGGAGGGTATCCCTGTGATATAGATCATCAACAGTCAGAATCTCCTTGTCCCGCCAGCCAGACATTGAGAGGTTCGGGATAGCCAGGGTGAGAATCTCTACAGGGGCGGGAATCATTATATACCCAGAGGGAAGGGGGGGTGCATCACGCAACTCCCTCCAAGCCTCAAGGGAGGCCTGAAGTGTGAGCGGCAAGGTGCGTATGGGAAGCGGTTTCCAGGCGTCTAGCAAAAGAAGGAGCCTAAGGTTGTTGGTCAGGCAGAGGGACGCTTCAATGTCAGCCCAGATAGAGTCTGAGTCTGTGCCTGTTGATGTAGTCAGCCAAGTTCTCAATTGCGTCAGAACAGACGCACGAAAATAATCTCGGACATCTACCAGTCCCATTCCTCCTGCCGTTCTGTGTCTGACTAGCAAAGCTCTTGCACATCGTGGCCTTTTTGCTTTCCATATAAATTTGGAGAGTATCATACTAAGTGCTCTGAGGTGTGTTTTGGGTATGGGAATTGGAAGCGTTCTAAAAATATAAAGCATCTGAGGTAGAATCATCATTTTAAACGTGGCCAGACGTCCAGTCCATGACAACTCTGTGTTAGAGAGTCTTTTAGTGTCGGTGGTCAGTTTGTTGATGAGTGGCAAGTAATTGGCGTCCGCAAGCTTGCTCGCATCCGCCAAAACCTTGATTCCTAAATAGGTAATGGAGGACTTGCTCCAGGTGTAGGGGAAAGCTTTCTGGAGATGGGCCTTCATAGGTAGTGGAATGCCCAGGTCAAGAATAATTGACTTTGAGAAGTTCACCTTATAGTAGGATATGTTGCTGAATGCTGTTAGGGTATCGTGAGCATGCGCAAGGGAGACCGAGGGGGAAGAGAGAAATATTATAATGTCGTCTGCAAATAAGTTAATAGTATGAGACCTGCCCTGAATAGGGAAGCCTGCGATGTGCGGATGGGATCTAATCCTCTCCGCTAGGGGTTCTATCAGGAGGTTAAAAATTGAAGGGGACAGAGGGCACCCCTGCCTTGTGCCATTAGAGATAGAAAAAGCGTTCGACAACAGATTAGATGTATATACCTGGGCACAGGGGGAGGAATACAAAGCCAGTATGGCCGATAGGATGGGCCCCACAAAGCCAAATGTATGTAAAGTTTGTCTCATGTACCCCCAGTGAATTCTGTCGAACGCCTTCTCCGCGTCCAAGGACAATAGCAGAGAAGGCGTCCGACAGGACTTAGCCCACTGCACAACCCCAAGCACCCGCCTGGTGGCGTCCGACGCCTGCCTCCCCGGGGTGAAACCAGACTGGTCAGAGCTGATAAGAGTCGGGAGAACAGGCAGAAGTCTGTGAGCTAGAATTTTTGCATATAACTTATTGTCAGTGTTGAGCAATGATATTGGTCTGAAGTTAGCTGGAGTAGAGGGGTCCTTCCCCGGCTTGGGGATCGTGACCACATATGCCTTAAGCATTTCAGAGGGGAACGAGGCGGAGGACACAGCATTGGCAAAAACGGCCTGCAGGGTGGGCGTTAGGTTGTCGTGAAGAGCCTTATAATAATCATTTAGCAAACCGTCAGGTCCCGGGGACTTGCCCTGTGGGAGAGTTTTGATAAGTCTCCTAATCTCAGACTCCTCAATAGGTGCCTTTAAAGACTGGAGTTGGTCCTCCGAAAGGGAGGGGAGATTGATTTTGGCAAAAAAGGCCTGAATGTCGGCCTCTGAGGGCTGGGGGGTGTTGGGATCAGTGTTGAGGTTATATAAAGAGGAGTAATACTCCGCGAAAGAGTTCGCTATTTCCTTTGGGTTAATGATTTTAGAATTATTAGACGGGTGAAGCAGGAAGGGGATTTTAGATTTGACCCTTGCCGCTTTAAGCCTCTGGGCCAGGAATTTACCCGCTCGGTTGCCCGAGGAATAGTGGGACAATTTCAGGTTCTGGAGATGTTTGTCATAACGTTCCAGAAGCAGGAGTCTGAGATCAGACCGATATTGAGAACGTTTTTGCGCTAGTGTGGCGGTGGCTCTGAGTTTGTTTTGAGTTTCTAAAATTTTAATGTTTTTAAGGAGGTTGTCTACTTTTTGTGTCCTCTGCCTTTTCTCCCTCGCACAGATCTGTAAAATAACACCTCTAACAAAAGCCTTATGGGCACACCACAGCATTGCAGGATCTGAGACCGAGCCTGTATTCTCGGCAAAGAAATTAGACAGACTTTTAGCTAGCAAAGCCACATGGGAAGGTGACTGAAACACTCGGGAATTAGCCCGCCACACATACGCAGGACTAGGGGTGTGCCCCTCCACCACCGTTATCGAGACAGGGGCGTGATCAGACCACGAAATATCGTGGATGGTGGAGGAGGACACCGCCTGCAGGAGCATTTTATCAACCAAAATGAGATCGATCCTTGAGTAGGAATTGTGTCTAGCAGAATGAAAAGTATAATCACGCTCATTTGCATGCTGACACCTCCACACATCAAAAATGTCTTCAGCATGTATTAAGCTCTGGAGCTGAGGCGGCGGGCGCCTCACCCCAGAAGAGGAGTCCAAAGAGTGATCCACTGTCAAATTATGATCTCCACAGATCATCAAAGATCCACGCCTAAGGGAAGCTACCTTACGATACAGTCTCTTCAAGAAACGAAATTGGTGGGAGTTTGGAGCGTACAGGTTGACAATTGTAAAGGGTTTGTTGTTGAGTTCACCGAGCAAGACAAGATAGCGTCCTTCGGGGTCAGCATGGGACTCTATTAACTTGAAGGCAACAGTGTCTCTAATTGCAATTAGGACCCCTTTTTGCTTAGTGGAAGCTGATGCTGAGAAGATATGTGGGAAGTTCCTGTGTTGAAAACGAGGCGGCTCCAGAGCCAGAAAGTGCGTCTCCTGAATGCAAAGAACGTCGGTCTGGAGCTTGAGCGCCTCCCTCCAGACCGAGGCCCGTTTGGCCGGGTGGTTGAGACCATTTACATTGAAAGATACTACTTTAAGCGCCATAGGCATAGTGTGGGTGCAGATGATAACAGTACCTTGTTCTCAAAGACGTAAAAACTTCCAGGCTTGCGGCGTCAAAAGCAGGCAGGGAGGCGCCGACCAATCCATTCCAGAGCTGTGCAGGGAGGACGACACCATCGCAGAGCAGACCGATCCAAGGGGAAGGAGGGGAGGTAGGGAGCAAAAACAAAAACAGGGAAAAAGAAAACAAAAATGGGTAATGCAATAAAAAATAAGACTTGTCCAATCAAGAACCAGAGGGCAGAATCTCTACCCATAACTGAAGGGGTAGACAAAAAAAACAACTTGCGTACAAGTATACCAGGCCATGGCGGGAACCTTGAGGAGTGTATTGAGCTTTAAAGAAGCAGTCTAAGAATTTGTGTTTTTTACCACTTTTTTTCTTTGTCACCTTTTGCCATTCAAATTGAGCTCTGAGCTTTTCAAGAGGGGAGGGTCCAGCCTGTGTCTGGTCTGGGAGAATATCCATAGCTCTAAGCAGTGCAAGACCTTCTTCTATATCCATCACTACCGAGTTTTTCCCATCATGCGTGACCGTGAGTTTAACCGGGAAACCCCAGCGGTATGGGATATTGTGGTTCCGCAAAGCTTTGGTCACTGGGATCAGAGATTTACGCTTTTGCATCGTGAATTGGGACAAATCCGCAAAGAGTTGGATGCGCTCAAATTGCTCTGGGATTTGTTGCATTTTACGGAATGTCATCATGAGCTGGTCTTTAACATGATAAAAATGCACACGCATCAGGACATCTCGGGGTATGTTGTCGGGCAGGTGGGCCGGCTTAGGGAGCCTATGTATGCGGTCTATTTGCAATTCTGACTCTGGAACAGATGGGAGGATTTGCTGAATTAAGTCCCGGGCATATTGGTGCAGTTGTGCTGGGAGCACCGTTTCAGGGACCCCCCTAATTTTTACATTATTCCTCCTTGACCTGTCTTCGAGGTCAGCCACCTTTGCCCTAAGCCAGGCCAGTTCCTCTGAGTGTTCGGAGTGAGCATCAATGAGGGTATTATGAGAGCTGGCAAACTCCCCCATTTTTTCCTCAACATGTGTGACCCGCTCCCCCATCTCTCCTATTTCAGCTTTAAAGTTGCGCATACAATGCATCATGTCAGCGTGCATGGAACTGCGCAGGGAGACCAACATGTCCTTCAGAGTGGTGTCCGAGACTGCCTTACCTGATGTGGGGAATGCAGTGAACGGATCCACCAGCTCCCTCGTGTCTTCCATGGACTCCTGCCCAGCGCTCCCTTTCCCGGCGCCTTCCTCCAAGCGTGGTCTGGACTTCGCCGGGCTTCTGGAGAGGGGGGTGGATGCCGCTGGAGAGTGCCGCGGCTGGTCTGTCTGAGCTCCCGGGCTGGAAGCTCCGGATCCCGAGCCACCTGAGGAGGAGGGGGAGACAGTCTCCGTTCCGGCGCCATCTTGGCCTAGGCCGCGACCCTTCGGCGGGTAAAACTCCTCTAACTTCCTTGGCGCCGTCGTTTCTTTCCGCTTGCGGGTCATGCCGCGGGTCTCTATGGACCGTTATGCGGCGTTGTGGGTGGTTCACGGGCGGTGATCGTGCCTCTAGCTTCGGCGGTTCCCTTGCCTGGAGCGGAGCTGTGGATTCACACGTCCATACAGCTTCGCGCGGTAGCCACGCCCCCCGCAAAGTAAATTTTTATTAACTTTTCCACACTAGAAGTTCACCTTTGTGATATTTTTTTATTTATTTTTTGGAATAGAGTAAGGCAGGGCAAATGCCTGTCAATTTTTTATGCTCTACTGTGTGTCCTCTTAAGATGGTCTCCCTTCTTTTCCTGTCCTGGAGACACAACAACGAAGGTGATAATAAATCTCCCCAAAGTGGGAACAAAAAAAATGAATAAATGTCCCGATTAAAAAATATTCCCTCAACTTCTGTTCTGGTGACAACTGTAAAATGTTGGGGTTCTTATTTTCTTTCTGTCCCAGTGACATTGCTTACCAGAAAAAACAAAGCAGAATCTCCCCAACAGGGACACAGCAACACTTTATAAAGAAAAAATAAATAAATACTGTGACTAATATGATGCCTTGGATCATTTTTATATCAATGATGGAAAGCATTAAAGGGGTTGTCAAGGTATTCCCCCCCCCATAAATAGCTTTCTTTACCTTAGTGCAGTCCTCCATCACTTACCTCATCCTTCGATTTTTCTTTTAAATGTCCTTATTTCTTCTAAGAAATCCTCATTTCCTGTTTTTCTGTCTGTAACTCCACACAGTAATGCAAGGCTTTCGCCGTGGTGTGGAGTGTCATGCTTGCCCCTCCCTTTAGGGGGGATGGGGTGAGCAGGAGAGTCAGGATGCCCACTAACACACAGCTCATTTCTCTATCTTCAACATAGAGAGTGTCCTGACTCTCCTGTAGTCCAAGGGAGGGGGCAACACGACACTCCACACCAGGGAAAAAGCCTTGCATTACTGTGTGGAGTTACAGACAGAAGAACAGGAAGTGAGAATATTTCAGAATAAATGAGGACATTTAAAAGCAAAATTTAAAGATGAGTTAGGTGAAGGAAGACTGCACTAAGGTAAAGGAAGCTATTTAGGGGGGGGGGGGGAATGACCTTTACAACCCCTTTAAGTGATGGTGTAATTAGTGGCAAAGAAAAGAACTTGCAGCTGTATATTTATGGGGTTCCCATTTTAAGATCAGATTAAAACAAGCTCATGTAAAGGTGGTTTAGGGACTTTGTACATTATTGTGATTTGGAATCCAACATATAGTCATCAGCCAGCAGGGCTTGACACTTTTCCCTGTTGAATATATAAAACATTCACGTTTTCTGTAGAGTAATTGCTCTCCTGAGTGCCCCTTTTAACATTGTAGAGTTTTTAAATGCGGTTATTGAATACATGTTAAATCCTTAGCAATAGAATACATTTCAAACCACATAATTATCCACATGAAGTAGTTCCTGAACACACCAAAATCTGTTTAACAAACATAGCTAGATCATATTGCACTAAAACCAATATTATATTACAGCACATGGCAGTATGTTGGAGATCAAAAAAATAAAAAAAATACAAACTGCCAAATGTTAATAGAGGCCATAAACATTAGGCAATTAATGTCAGTCCACAAGCATGAACATCATAAATATACTACTAAAATGACATGGCGTGGTGTAAGGTGGCGTAAGCTAGATTAAATAATGGTTTATAATTAATAAGTGCATGGGGTGCCTACATCTTTTGACAAGCATTTCTTAGATCCGACTCTGAACACAGGCAAGGTGTTTTTTCCTTCTGCTTAAATACTGAATCTCACAGCTCATATTTTGTTTAATACTTATTAAATGTGGCTAAAATATACAGTTAGTATTATACCTGACTGACGGGTTGTTACAATGTTGTTATGCCTGCTTACAAGCTAAGGTTATTATTTTTTTCCTCTGCATATAAAGCAAATCATTCTAAGAGGAAAACGGGGGAAGTCACTGTTGACTTCCTTCTAATGGTTTTGCTAACCTTATGATTGTAAAGATTCGAGATACTATTATGCAAACCATGAAAGTAAGATCAGAAGTAAAATAAGAAGTCCTTGACATACTTAATCTGGGTTAGTGACTCAAAGTATTGAAGCCAGAGGGTCAGGCATAAGAGCCAGGCAAGTAGCACTCAAAGAGTGAGACTTTAGAAATTGCAACCCTAAGGGTCCTTTCACACGTGCGGACCGTTCGTCCGTTTTTAGACGTCCGTTTTTTGACCGCAATGCTTTCCTATGGGTCCTTTCACACGCATCCGCTAGCGTCCGTCTCCGTTAAGCTCCGTTTTTTTGAACGTAAGAAAACCCTATTTTTCTTCCGTCAAAAAAACGGAACGGACGAAAAACGGACGTTAACGGACGATCCGTTTAACATCCGATCCGCTAACGTCCGTTTTTCATCAAAATATGTAATAAAAAAAAAGTTCTAACCAAAAAAAAAAACGGATGAAAAAACAGATGAAAAAAACGGATGAAAAAACAGATGAAAAACTGATGAAAACGGATGAAAAACTGATGAAAACGGATGAAAAACTGATGAAAACGGATGAAAAACTGATGAAAACGGATGAAAAACTGATGAAAACGGATGAAAAACTGATGAAAACGGATGAAAAACTGATGAAAAACGGATGAAAAACTGATGAAAAACGGATCAACTGATGATAAAAAACGGACCTAAAAAACGGTCCGCACGTGTGAAAGGACCCTTAATGTTTTCCCTTGAAATACTAAACCAAGCCATGCCCTATAAATCAGTTATGATGACTGCAATGAGGAGAATCAGGATCCATGTCCTTACAAGTATCTAAAGTACCACTAAATGTTCCTGTATGACAATCTAAACAAATACCAAAGCGTGGTTCACAAGCCTCATAACTTAAAGGGGTTGTAAGGTTTAGTTTTTTTATTTTCTAAATAGGTACCTTTAACCACTTAATGCCCGCCGCACGCCTATGTACGTCCACAGAATGGCACGTACAGGCAGATGGGCGTATATATATACGTCCCTGCCTTCTAGCGGGTCGGGGGTCCGATCGGGACCCCCTCCGCTAAGTGCGGCGGGCGGCTTACCTGCGGGAGCGATCTGTCTTGAGGGGGCGGCTGTTCGTTTCTGTCCCCCCTCGTGATCGCTCCCAGCCAATCCCGTCGTGTCCCGCCGTGTCACTTCCTCTGCCTGTAAAATGTAAACACTGGCAGAGGAAGTAATGCAGCTCTCCTCTCGGTGGTATTTTCAAACCGCCGAGAGGAGAGAAGACATCACATAGTAAGTCGCACCAACACTACACTGACACCAGTACACATAGGCACATTAACCCCTTGCGATCACCCCCCCCACCCCCTGTCACAGTGTCACTGAATGCAGTGATCATATATGTACTGATTACTACATTTAGTGTCAGTGTGACAGTTATGCCGCGTACACACGATCACTTTATGTGATTAAAAAAAAACGACGTTTTCTGTGAAGTAAAAAACAACGTTTTTGAAACTTCAATTTTCAAAGACAATGTTGCCTACACACCATCGTTTTTTTTCACAATGCTCTAGCAAAGCGAGGTTACGTTCACCACTTTTTTTCCATTGAAGCTCTCTTCATAACTAGCTTCTGGGCATGCGCGGGTTGAAAAAACTTTGTTTTTTTGCTACACATGGTGACTTTTTGTGAA
Source organism: Rana kukunoris (assembly GCA_029574335.1). NCBI lineage: Eukaryota > Metazoa > Chordata > Amphibia > Anura > Ranidae > Rana > Rana kukunoris. Next base: position 128,771,108 of record CM056056.1, read on the forward strand.
ACAAAAAACAACTTTTTGAAAAACGACACCAAAAATTGAAGCATGCTTCAATTTCTTTTTGTCGTTTTTTTACAAGACATAAAACTACGTTTTCCCCTACACACAGTCAATGAAATTGACGTTTTTAAAAACGTCATTTTTTTTCATCACATAAAGTGATCGTGTGTACGCAGCATTAGTGTGTCAGGCAGTTAGTGTTAGGTCCAGGGTAGCCCCGTACCCCCCCTAATAAAGTTTTAACCCCTTGATCCCCACCCTAGTTAACCCTTTCACCCCTTATTGCCAGCGTCACTAAGCGATCATTTTTCTGATCGCTGTATTAGTGTTGCTGTTGCCGCTAGGTAGCTAATTTTTTTTTTATTGTGTTTTTTTTTTACTAAAGACATGTGGCTGAATAAATTTTGGCCTAAATGTTTGACTAAAATTTTGTTTATTCAATCTTTCTTATAACAAAAAGTAAAAAATATTGTTTTTTTTTCAAAAATGACACTCATAGCGCAAAAAATAAAAAATCGCAGAGCTAATCAAATACCATCAAAAAAAAGCTCTATTTGTGGGAAGAAAAGGACACAAATTTTGTTTGGGAGCCACGTCGCACGACCGCGCAATTGTCTGTTAAAGCGACGCAGTGCCGAATTGTAAAAACGCCTCTGGGCATTTAGCAGCATATTGGTCCGGGTCTTAAATGGTTAAGCTAGTGCATTGTTGGTTCACATTCCTTTTCCTTTGATATCCCTTCCAAATGTTTTTTTCTTGTTTGAATTTCTCACTTCCTGTTTAGCCTCAGTAAGCTTTCTACTATCATCCGAGCGGTGGAAAGTCATTTAGAACAGAAATGGAAATTTAAAGAAAAGGTAAATGAACCAACAATGCGCTAGCTTAAAGAAACCTATTTAGAAAATAAAAAAAACAACCCCTTTAAATAACAAACATGATATACTTACCTCCACTGTGCAGTTCCTTTTCCTCGTCTTCTGGGGTCACTCGGCGGCTGCCTTCAACTCCTCCCCGCAAAAGCTAACCCCCTTCATGGGAAGCGCTCTCCAAACAGGGTTAGCTTGCGGGCGCACTCCTTTGCTATATCGCTCGGCCACACCCCCGGCGCACCTCGTCATTGAATGTGATTGACAGCAGAACGAGCCAATGGCTGCGCTGCCATCAATATATCCAATATAGCCAATCAACGGCCACACTCCATGGAAAAGAGGAGACAGGCGCACAGCAGGTAAACAGGCTCAGGTAAGTAAAACAGGGGGGCTGGGGGGCTGTCATTGCCAGGTGTTTTTACACCTTAATGCATAGGATGCATTAAGGTGAAAAAAACACAAACCATTACAACCCCTTTAAAACAAAAAAAAACTCCTTTTACCTGCCTTAAACCAAATTCTGTTTATATGCAGCCAATGACATCACTGCCGCATGCTATCTGAAGGCATAGGCCATGTGTGACATTCCTTCCAAGCTTGTGGAGTTAACAGTGGCTCCCACATACATTTGCGGGAGTGACATCATTATGGCCCTGGCCAATTACAGCACCGGAGCCCGTGAACCTGGAAGCAGCTCCAGGAAAGATGTTGGCCATGACAGCAGTGTGGGGGGACTGCTGCAACAGCTTTGTTTTAAGGTAAGTATTTCATAACAAGCTAGCATGCGATGCATACTAGCTAATTTTACCTTTATCTTGCAGGTTTTTTTTTTTTCAATTTTTTTCGGAGGTATACAACTTATTTAATTTAGTTGGATGATGAAAGTCAGCGGAGCTTCTGCACACTTACTAAGCTCTGGAGCAAATACACTCGCAGAGTGTAACTTTGTTCCCCTTAATTTCATTTAAGTAGGCTGACAGTCACATTTGCCATCTGGAGACTTACCCAACCCTATCTTTAAAGATTTTCTCAGCCAACTTCCCTCCGCTCTTGACCACACTGTGTCAGGACCTCCGGAAGTGGTCAACCAAGTGTTTCCCGTGACTTGGGAGATAGAGTGTCCTCAAGATAAACATTCTCCCAATACTTTTCTACCTGTTGCAACCCCCCCCCCCCCTGTTGGAGGCATTTCCTAAACATGTATGAAGGGAATTCACCATATTCTTGTGGGCCCACAAATCCCACGGATCTCACATCCTGTTGTCTTTCCCCAAACTACAGGGATGTTTGGGTTTTCCAGACCTTACAAAATACCATATAGCAGTCCATCTTGCATGAGTTTTAGACTGGATACCCAAATTATCTCTCCTTTTCAATCTGCAGCCACTGTCATCTTCTGTAAAATGCAATATGGTAACCTGAAGGCATTCTCTAAACCACTGACAAACAGAACATCCCCTGAAATGTAATGTACTGAGTGATTGACACACTGGGCCAGATTCAGATACAATTACATTGGCGCAGAGTATCAGCGATAGACTACGCCGCCGTATTTTACCAGGCTCTACGCCAAATTCTGGTAGATTTTGTCCCGTACGGTACGGCGGCGTAGTGTATTTCTCGCCGCGTAATCGAAATACGCGATTAGGGGGCGTGAAGCATTTAAATTAGGCGCGTCCCCGCGGCGATCGAACTGCGCATGCTCCGTTTAGAAATTTCCCGCCGTGCATTGCGCGAAATAACGTTAGAAGGGAAATTGAAGGAAAAGGTAAGTGAACCATCAATGCACTAGCTTAAAGCAACATATTTAGAAAAAAAAAAAAAAAAAACTTTACAACCCCTTTAAGTAAGAGATACCAACTCTTCATACACAGTCAGAGCCAGCATTCAAATTTCTACAGACCTCTACTCGTTGAAGATATAAGCTACAGCAGGGATATGCAATTATCAGACCTCCAGCTGTTGCAGAACTACAATTCCCATGAGGCATAGCAAGACTCTCAACCACAAGCATGACACCCAGAGGCAGAGGGATGATGGGACTTGTAGTTTTGCAACAGCTGGAGGTCCACTAATTGCATATCCCTGAGCTAGAGTATGGCTATCACCACACATTCAAACACAATGATCTGTAGGTCAACTAGTAAAACATTTTAATTTTTTTCTGACTAATTGATATCTACAGTACTTCTCACACACCTTCAAAGAGCACACACTCACACGCCTCCACTAGACACTGTTGCAGTGCACCATATTCTGTGGCAAATAAGTCTGTGTACACTATAATATATGCTAATTATTTCATGAGGAAATCCCTACAAACCAAAACAGAGAAAAAAAAATAGAATTGGAAGCTCTGGGTGACTGATGACTTAAACAACAGGATTCCTGTCTAGACAGAAACAGTGTGAAATATTACACTATTGACTTGTATGTTCAGATTTGCTGTTTTTTGTATGCATTCATTTCTATATTGAAACTGTATCTGCTTTCTCAAGTCTTGAAAAGGAATATTGCAAATACGATGACATTTAACTAAAGATCACAGGAACTGAAGAATGGAAATTTTATTATGCCGACTATGCAGGAATGTTTCATCAAGTTTGCTTGGTATTTTAGATTCTGAATTTGTACCCCTTCATTTAACAAAAGATAACATTTAACATTTTTATACAAGAATATTCCTATCATAAGTTATAAATCTTTACTCAGGCTGTGCACATAAGCTGCTTGTCACACATTTTATCATGATATCATTTTCATGGTGAAACATGTAGGGCCAGATCCACATACAATTGCCCTGGCGTAGTGTATCAGAGATACACTACGCCGCCGTATTTCACCTGGCTCTAAGTCGAATCCAGGAAGATTTCGGCCCGCATTGCGCAAAATTACGTCAAAACATCGTTTTTTTTAGTAGCGTAAATTGCGTACATTCCTATTCACGGACGACTTACGCAAAAAAAAAAATATTTTGACGCGGGAACGACGGGCATACTTAACATGGAAAGTCTAACTATAGACCGGATAATAGCAGCTTTAACTATCCCTCGGAAAAAGCCGACTAGAGACGCCGTAAGAGATTGCGACGGCCATTCGTAACTTTGTGGATCGGCGTAAAAAGCTAATTTGCATACCCGACGCGGAAAACGACGCGAACTCCACCTAGCAGGCGCAAAAATATTGCAGCTTAGATCCGAAGGCGTATTGAGACGTAGGCCTGACGGATTGAAGCCCGAAGCCGTCGTATCATGGTTTGAGGATTCGAAATAATGATACAACGCGGGTAATTTGAAAGTACGTCGGTGTATCAGGAGATACACCGGCGTACTGGCTCTGTGGATCTGGCCCGTTGTGTTTATCTGACAGAACACGTCATACAATCTGACCTGCAAACCCTATGTGGCATCAGCTCATGGAACACTCTACATCTTTCTTTCCCCCAACAGCTCTGCTAAATAAAAGGCTCTCCATGTATGTACACACTTTGAAGAGTTTGTTGGACCACTGATAGAGTAAACATGGGAACATATGAGTCAACAAATGTTAATCCTGACTTTTTTTAATTTTCAATACAGTGTCTTAAAAAAGTATTCACACCCCTTGAAATATTCCAAGTTTTTTCATGTTACAACCAAAAACATAAATGTGTTCATCTATCACATAAAATCCCAATAAAATACCAAGTGTTACATAATTGTCAAGAAAAAGGAAAATGATAAATGGTTTTCAAAATATTTTACGTAAAGTAAAGTAAATATGTGAAAAGTGTGGTGTGCATTTGTATTCAGCCCCATAGTCAATAATTTGTAGAACCACCTTTCGCTGCAATTACAGCTGCAAGTTTTTTTGGGTATATCTCTACCAGCTTTGCACATCTCCAGAGTGACATTTTTGCCCATTCTTTTTTGCAAAATAGCTCAAGCTCTGTCAAATAGTATGGAGAGCGTCTGTGAACAGCAATTTTAAAGTCTTGCCACAGATTCTCAATTTGATTTAGGTCTGGATTTTGACTGGGCCATTCTAACACATGAATATGCTTTGATCTAAACCATTCCATTGTACCTCTGGCTATATGTTTAGGGTCATTGTCCTGCTAGAAGGTGAATCTCCGCCCTAGTCTCAAGTCTTTTGCAGACTCTAAAGCCCTGTACACAAGATCGGAATTTCAGTTCGAAAAAGTCAGACAGACTTTTTTCATCGGAAATTCCAAACGTGTGTATGCCCAGTCTGACTTTTTTCTGTGAAATTTCATCGGAGTTTAGATAGAGAACATGTTCTCTTTTACTTATGTGAGTTTGGATGGGCAAAAGCCTAATTGTGTGTACGGGGCATAAAAAGGTTGTCTTCTAAGATTGCCCTGTATTTGGCTCTATTAATCTTCCCATTAATGCTGATCAGCTTCCCTTTCCTGCTAAAGAAAAGCATCCCCACAATATGATGCTGCCACCACCATGTTTCACTGTGGGGCTAGTGTGTTCAGGGTGATGTGCAGTGTTCGTTTTCCACCAGGCATAGCATTTTGCTCTGAGGCCAAAAAGTTAAATTTTGGTCTCATCTGACCAGAGCACCTTCATCAATATGTTTACTATTACTATGTCAGATTTGTGGATGACTAATAGTTGTCCTGTGGACAGATTCTCCCACTTGAGCTGTGGCACTCTGCAGCCCTCCATAGTTATCATGAGCCTCTTGGCTGCTTCTCTGATCAATGCTCTATTTGCTCTGCCTGTCAGTTTAGGTGGAGGACCATGTCTGGGTAGGTTTGCAGTTGTGCCATACTCTCTCCATTTTCGTATGCTTCGTGAGGTGGTTAAAGCTTGGGATTTTTTTTTATAACCTAACCCCACTTTAAACTCCTCCACAACTGTATCCCTCACTTGTCTGGTGTGTTCCTGGGCTTTCATGATGCTGTTTGTTCACCAAGGTTCTCTAACAAACCTCTACTTTAAGTTGTTTTTCTTTTCGCTTCTCCTTGGACAGGATTATTGGAGTTATACATATCTCCTTATATTATTGTAGGAAGCTTTAAAACCTTGATTTTGCATACTGGGAGGAATATTTGTAAGATACAGCCAGAGGATTGGCTGGTTCCCTTCTAGGAAGTGCAAGTGACACTGTGGAAGCACGTGGCAAATTATGCCTTTCTTGTTCATCAGCTCCATACCACTGTTTGTTGTTAGATGGTGTTTAATTAAATATCAATGGTATTGTAGGTCGGTATGTTTGTCTTGATGAATTGGCATTTAAAGGGGTGTTCCACCCAAATCTAATGTTTATTAAAAGTCAGCAGCTACAAAAAGTGTAGCTGCTGGCTTTTAATAAACAGACACTTACCTTCTCCACGTTCCAGCGACGCGCCGACCGGGGCTCCGCTCCTCTCCCCCCCTCCCCGGCCGGCATCCTCATTGCGATTGTGGGCACCCAGCCGTGACAGCCTTCGGCTTCATGGCCGGGCACCCACTGCGCATGCGCGCGCAGCTCGCCGTTGATTGGACAGGCGATCGTCTAGGACCTGTCAGTGTCCTAGATGATCGCCAAAGGGAGGGGCTGCAGTAAGGCGATTAGGCTTAATCGCCTTACCAGGCCCTCGGCGGAAGCAGGAAGTGGGACAGGAAGTCCCACTCCTACTGAAGCCCCCACTCCCCCCCCCCAAAAAAAATACATGCCAAATGTGGCATGTAAGGGGGAGGGGAGGGGATTAAGGGAAACTTTTAGAAGATACCATAGTAGAGGCTATGTAAACAGGGAAATCTCCGTTAGAATACCCCACAAAAGTGAAAATGGGTCTTGGGTTGTTAGAGTGTGCATTGATTGTCCAAGAGCTAACATTCCCCATTCTGCTGGAACTTGAAAGCTGCATGATGAACAAAACATGGGTGTTGATGGCACATACATGCTGCAGGTTTTTTTTTATTTTTATCAGTGAGGTAGCAATGACTCCCTCCAGTTGGCAAAGGAATGCCACATGCAAGCAGTTAAATGTTTTCACAGCATATTTTAGAAAACCTTTCACTGGTAGGTTCTTGGCAGCAACAGGATTGCCAGTGTGACATGGCCCTAAGCGCTAACAAGAATGGCTTGGAATGTTGTGTCTTTACCCCTGATATGCAGGGAAGCAAAGGACGGGTACATTTCTACATGCCCTTTGAAGTAAATCGGCTGTTTTTGCACTGGACTAGGGAAAATTCAGGTCTGTTTTACAGTAAATAGAAGAAACATTCTGACTTTAGAACAGCTAGAATTAGCAGATTAGAGGTTCATTTATTGCCTAAATTGCTCCTTAAATTCCAGGTTCCAAAAAGCACATTTAAAATTCTGGATGACCATTGCCCTTACATTGCAAACATTCATAACATGTTATCAGCCAGTTTGCAATCAGGTATCTGTAAAAACTGTTTCACTTGACAAATTTATGGCTATACAAACCCAGCTTCATCTTAAGGTTTCACTAATGACTTACACAAAGACTTTTTTATCCTGGAAACAACATACTGTAGCATCAAAGATTAAAATAACGGTCTTAAATTGAAAGACAAACTTGCACTTTGGGCTTTGCCTCTCGCATGTATTATATATAAAAAAAATCCTTGTTCTAAGTAGACTTAGGCAATTATATATATATATATAAAAAAAGAAAACAAGATCCAACATTGAGCTAATGATTCAAAAGTAGTGTTTGCAAAAGTTAGTGGACATTTTCATTCTATTGTATTCTAGTTTCTTGACTTTTTACCTATTTAAACCTATAAAATGAAATGTGTGTGTTAAAATCTGTTAAATTTGTTTTAAAAACATAATAAAATACAGCAACTTAAGGAAATACAACTATTTAATAAAATGGAGGAAAACCAGCAAGTTCTGTGCTTTGGTCCTCGGGTAGTTAATGTTTTGAAAGTGTGATAGATCAAGATGGTATCTTTCAGGAGAGATAAGATCAATTTTACACAGACAGATTTGCAAGCAGAGCAGGCTAGCTTCAGAGATGCCAGTTTGTTACAAAATAAGCTGAATCACTTGGGATCTCAACTTATTTTGCTTGGTATCCTCAACAGTATAAGCAATGCAGTGCCACATCCTCCATTCCATTAATTTGCATTGAATTACCAGTAAATATTTTCTTAATTGCAATGGTTGTTGTAGTAGTTGTATTTATAATCTGATAATATATGCTATTCTGAATGATCATAATCAATTTTTTTTAAGTGAATCCACATATTTGCTGTATGGACATATTGGGATGGAAAGGACCTTACTGATATTCTTCTTCCATAAATGAAATTACTACATTATGTAGCGATGACTTCAGAGAAAGCCAATTAAAATGATTGGGTCCCCCTACCTGTCCAGATGCTACCTGTCCTATTTCCAGTCATGATAGCTCACTAACAACCCAGGCTCTCGTCAAGGGGTCCTTTTTTTTGGTTTATTGCTGAATACAGGCAAAATTCAGGGCAGGTGGTTTAGTGTGCAGGATACCTAAAGCACAAGCCACTGGGGACAAAATCCTGAAAATCCATCCAAACCCTGCTAAAACATAGGTGATTAAGGATGGTCCACTCTGCAGGAGCAGTCACATGCAAATGTAGCACCATGTGGCATCTGTCCCTAGGTCAGGTTCCCCAATATTTAGAGATCTAGGTGATGGGTCCTTCTCACAATTAGGGATGAGCTTGACAGAGATTGAACGCTCTTCTAAACTCACATGGCTGAGTCCACCAGGAAGCTGTCACCCATAAAAGGTCAATCAACTGTGACAGGGCATTAAATGCCTCATAGCCACTTGTATACAAGGTGTAAACGTGTGGCTGCAGGGTGGGGAATGCCTTTGCCACAAATTATTGTCCCATTACAGGCGGCAGCTTTGTAGTGAACTCCACATCAAACCATGTGGGTTGATAAGAGCATCCAAACACACCCAAGCTCATCTTTACAACACATTTCGGTAAGAAATCCCTTCTCCAGCCCAGGTTCAACAGATGTCTCTTCATTTGGTCCCCAATCTATCACACATGCTAAAGCCTAAGTATCAGTTACCCACACACAAGCTTCCACCTAGGGGAAGCCCCCGGGTGAGAGGAGACTCTGATCATGCCTTCTCAAATGTTTATATTCTCCCCAGCCATACATTACGAGACAGCGCCTAGCTTGGCTGGGATTGACTGAACTGCATAAATATTCATGCCTTCAGAGGTTCACCCTCCCACACTATTTTCTGAAACATTCTTTCCCTAACAGTCAGGAGTAATCAACCATCAGATTTATGGAAAACCTGCAGAATCCTGAGAAACAGATCTCAGCAAAACTGGTTACATTTTATATATTATTACATGTCAGAATACACTTCTATCATTCTAAACCTTTTGGATTGATTAGTTATGTGCAGTTGAGCGGATTCGTTATTGCTCGGATATACCCAATTCTAAAAAAAACATTTCTGTATTTTTATTTGCATTCTTTTGTTTGCATTCAACTATTATGCCGCATACACACGATCGGTCAAACCGATGAGAAAGATCTGATGGACCGTTTTTATGTGTGGGCGCCATCGGTTATTTATCCATCGGTTAAAAAAAATCAAACTTGTTTTAAATTTAAGCCGGAAAAAAAACGATCGTTTGTAGGCATGACCATCGGTTAAAAATCCACGCATGCTCAGAATCAAGTCCTCATCGGTTTGACCGATCGTATGTACAGGGCTTTAGTGGGGAAGCCCACTAACAGCTGATGAGTAATCGGTTGTTATGGATGCCGTGGCCGACTTCCCAGCCCACTCCTTAACAACCAGCTATTCGCACAGAATTTGAATTGGACGATCATTTTTTGGACCGATCCGAATGTGAATCATTCCGAAAATATGGAATTCATTAGGAAACGAATATACAAAATTTGTTACCATTTCATTTGAAGATTCGGATACATCCAATTCTCCAAATAGCCAAAAAATGTGTCTGAATTTATATTCTGGCAGAAAAGAATTGCACATGTCTAGCATACACCATAGCTGTGGGATTTCTCTAAAAGCTGGAAATCACTGTAGTAGACACCACTACTCCGGTGATCTAAACTTGCTTCTAGATCTTGTGAGCAGGTGGCTTGATGCATCCTGAACACAAATGGTCAGCTGCTCTGCACAGATGCCATTCAAAGAATGCTCTGCTTTTACTCAATACATGCAAAGTGTTCTCTGATTGGATGAGATGGAGAGGTGGGATGGTGACATCACACTCTCCACCTCTTCCAATCAAAGAATGCTCTGCATTCACTGAGACAATGCAATGCATTCTCTAAACAGTGGCCATGCCCTGCAGCCAACCACCCCTTTGTTCAGTAAGCAGCAGGACAGCCGCTCAGCATGGGATCAGGCAACTAGTGGAGATCACTTGAATAGTGGTCTCTACTACAATGCTTTCCAGCTTCTATAGGGATACCACAGGTAGGATATATGCAACTTGGCCAAAGCTGAACCAATAAAAAGAATGCCATATCAAACTTTTTTTTTTAAACTGCAGCTCTATTAAAAAATAAATAAATAAATCCAAAAAAATCATTTAAAGACCAAAACAAATCATCCAAATATATTATTTAAAAGTCTTACCCCCTGGGAAAAACTGATTCATATTGCTGGAAACCATTTACGATTTCAAAGATGCCCTAGATAGATATTAGCTGTAATTTTATTGCTTTTACATGACAAAGAAATGCAAATCTTTCCTCAATTTTGTTTACACACATATAGACATTCCCACTGACACACATATTGCATGTGCTTAGTGTACTTGCCCCCATCTATTCAGATACAACTTATTTGAATAAAGAAGAGTATGAAGAGTTTACCTTTAAAATTTGTCAAATGGGTGTCACATAGCTGAAAATGTTAAACATTCTCTATATTTTTTTGCTAAGTTGCAATGACTGGAATATGTTTTAGGATTGGTATTGTGAACCAATGAGGGTCTTAGTGGATAATTAACACTGTGTTATCTAGGCTTCGTTCCTATAATCCTTTAATAAATCAAGGATCTGCATGCAATCTAAATCCAAGTAAATTACTGTTCCAAGCAGCCCTGGAGCAGATTTTTAATGATCAATCCAACAAAAGCTGCTTATTCAATTTTTTGGGAAAGACTAATGAGCCTGTTGGCTTTTTGCCTTTTTATGTATCAACGGATTTGGTGCTGAGGCCTCACGTCCCGATTCCAAAAAAAACACAATTCTTTATTCTGATATTTGTCAGAATTTTGATTTATGATATCACATAAATCTATCTAGACTATCTCAGAGGGTTCGGACTCTACTATTCCAGAGGTCTGTGATTCAATTTTTTAGAGGACAGCGCTGTGCTGGGGTCAGATGCAGCCCTAGGTGGCTATTTTTGCTGCCCCTACCACCCTGCGGTGGTGCTGCGTTTTTGTGTGTGTGCTTGTGCTCCCACATACACAGGCAGTCAGCTTAGTGATGTTGAACGTAGTAAAAGTGCAGGCTTAGTGTTGAAGTTTCCAGCCTGGCTGCAGTGGCTGGCAGTGATGTACTCAGTAATATAGAACCAGCAGTTTTTAACCACTTAAGACCCAGGCCATTATGCAGATTAAGGACCTTGCTCCTTTTTGGGATTCCGCACTGCGCAGCTTTAACTGACAATTGCGTGGTCATGCGACGTGGCTCCCAATCAATATTGGCGTCTTTTTTTTTTACACAAATAGAGCTTTCTTTTGGTGGCATTTGATCACCTCTGCGGTTTTTATTTTTTGCGCTATAAACAAAAATAGAGCGACAATTTTGAAAAAAAATATATATATATTTTTCACTTTTTGCTATAATAAATATCCCCCAAAAATATATAAAAACAATTTTGCTGGCAACCCCACAGCTGGGCTTAAAGAGACACGTACAGGTATGTGATTGTGCCCAGCTGTGCCATTCTGCCGACGTATATTGGCGTGAAGGGGTCCTTAAGTGGGTAAAGGCTCTGCATCACAGAAGATTCTCTGCCATTGTGCCTTCTGTATTAAAGTTGCAGTGGCCAGGCAAGGAACTTGATAACGCTGAGCCTGTGTTATTTTGAGGATCAACATTAGTGAACAGGGGGGTCAGAAAGGATTTTTTTCCCCTGATGTAGCAAATTGGATCATGCTCTGCTGTTTTTTTTTTTTTTGCCTTTCTCTGGATCAACTGTGGGTATAGAGTTGGGTATATTGGATTGTACGATCTTTTTTATTTTATTTATTTATTATGGTTGAACTGGATGGGCTTGTGTCTTTTTTCAACCTGACTATGTAACTATGTAAATATGCATTGCCCTGAAGAGGAGAGTCTTACTCAGCACTGCCCCCCAGCATACCACCTAAGAGATTAGCCTCAGTTGGCCTCATGGGCACCACTGCTTTGACTTTTTATCTCAGAGTGCTTTGAATGTTTAGGCCCCTTTCACATGTGCGGACCATATGTCCGCATTTTCATCCATCCATTTGCGGATGAAAATGGGACATACATTGGTCCCTATGTGATTGCGGGTGTCAGCGGATAAACATCTGCTGACACCCGTAATTGTCCGCCTCCGCAATGATCCGCTTTTGCGGATGGAAGAAAACTTTATTTTCTTCCGTCTGCAGAGCGGATCGGATGAACACGGACACACGGTCCGTGTTTATCCAATCCCCCATAGGGGAGAGCGGAGAAAAAACAGGGCGGTCTATGCACAGTGGGACAGCCCTGTCAGCCGACAGCTCAGCGGGGATTTACGGAGGAATCCCCGCTGAGCAGATGGACACACAGAGGCGGATCAATACTGATTGCTACCCATTTCTGCTCTGAAGAAATAGTTGTTTGAACAGGTCTTTATTCCAAAACATAGCTCTATAACTTAGAGCCCTGCTCTATTTTTCTTGTTTACGGATTCAAAGAAGACAGTGAAAGAAAATACCAATTTTTGGATTGTCCCCAGAACAGGAATAGAGGGGAAATCTTCCAATGGGTACACTAGTTCTAGTGACCCAGATGACAACCAGAGATAGCCTTAGGTTGCAGTTTTTTTTCCTCACTTTCGGTTTTGAATACAAATATTTTGCCCATAGTTCTACTTTAAACATAACAGAATTTATACACAAATATGGGATTAAAGGGTGATCAAGATCAATATGGCCTTTCTAAACATGGACTTTTATGAAGTCTTAAAACAAAAAAAAAGGAAACACTGCACTACACCTATGGCTAAAAACCACATGCAGGTATACCATGCAGCAGAATGCATGTAAAGCTGAACTTCATAACGCATATCTAAATACTCAGAAAAAATGCATATAAGGGAGTGGTTTTACCTGGAAAAAAATATGTTCACTAGTCCTGAACTTTACATAGCTTTTCAAGAGCACACCCAGGAAGATGACTACTTTTTGGTTACAAGTAATGAATACAATGTTGTCAACTCCCCATCGCTAGCCTGAGACTGGGCAGTGAAGCAGTACCTGTAACAGCAAACTGATGAGGTCATCTCATTGCTTAGGCAGGCCGCAGAGTTTGCAAATTACTTGCAACCACAGGTTGCAGGAAAGAAATGTGAATGATTCCCCCATCAACACAGACAGTGTTGACATGGGGAATCCCTTCTGCCAAGACATTGTCTTTTCCCAGCGTCAAGGCAGGAGCCATCCCCGCCAGGATATGATCATCTCTAGTGGCTGTAACAGCCACTTGCAATAAATCTCAACATAATCCTGTAGACTGGTGGCACCCAAGTTAATTGATCAACTTGGTACATTCAGCCTACCAATTATTGGTTCAAATCTTGGCCAGTTCCTGTTGAACTGGCAGAGAATCCAACCACGTATGGCTAGCCTTACTCTGCTCTTTCCTCAGAACATTCCTCAGATCATTTGCATGCAGTACTAATTGGCTCCTAGGGCTTCCCCTCCCAGTCGGAGTGTTCTACACATGGCATTGCAAGAGGTTGAAACCAAATCAAGTACAGGTACTTATACCAGTTGCATTTAAAAAATACATTGAACACTCTAACAAATAAATGGCTTTTATTCAATCCCGTTGGGGCTGTTAAATAGACCATTGGAAGAATTTTATTATATCTGTTTGACAAGTACAAAAAAAATTGCTGTTCATTCAGCTAAAAAAATGTGTGAGCTTATAACTTTCTGTTAGCTTTGTTCCTTGCTAGCTCTGTTGACTAGAAAACACCTTCCCGTCTTATGGAGGAAAGAGGGAAGTGCTGCATACTCCCCCAAAAAAAAACATATCTACATCCCTGCAACACACTCCTATTCCTAGAGTGACAATGATGCTAGAGAAGGTTGCTGGCTTTGACATGAATTGTGTTAATGGCAGGTTAGAATAAGGGGGAAAAAGTGTTAAAAATAAAGAAAACAAATTCAGACACCACATCTAAGGACAGGTAAGCTGTAATATATCAATTGTTGTTCTTGGGTTTAGATATGCTTTAATGATTTATTTTTGCATGCATAGCTGCTGTTTCTTTTATATATGCCTGGTGTTTCGCTTTAAGGTATCATTTTCTGCATTGACACACGTACCTTTAATACAAATTATTTTAAGCCTGCACTTGTCTAATGACAAGTCAAGTCATGACATATTTTAAATTAATGTTTTTATTAGCCCCTTTTTTCAAGCATCAGATCAGTTTAATGAGCTACTGGTTATACAAAGTAATTATCCTAACGCAAAATTATTTGTTCAGAATTAAATAGTGCTGGAAAAATCAAGTTACCAAATGATAAATTAAAAATAATTTAAAAGGAAATTTACTCTGATAGTCCTGGAAAACATAGCAATAATTGTTTTAATCAAGAAAATCAAGTAAACGGTATCAACTACCAATTTTCATTATGTTAGAATTTACATTTCATGCATTAGTATGTAAATTGGGTTTATAGAATAATGAGTCACAAGTGTAGCATGCGCTAGTTTAGCTATGTTCTGCAAAAGATTGAGGGCCTATTCACAGTATTTTACCATAAGTTGCATTAAGGCCAAAAATTAGGAATATAATTTCAATGCACCCCAATGGATGGAAAAATGCACATATCAACAGGTGCTGGAGAGGCCTGACAGAAGAATGTACATTAATTTATGTATGGTGGTCCTGTCCACACCTCACTATGTTCTGGACCAATGTCCATTAGGTAGTGTTTTTAGTGACTGGTGACACCCCCGGGTTCTCTCTGGCACAATATCTACTCCATCACACACAAGCAAATCTCTGATGGTCCATATGATTAATGCTACCACACCGCGTGTCCTGACACGTCCCCTCCAGTCTTAAGAGAATGGTTTCTTAGACTAAATAGAATAGATGATATGGAATAAGTAATCCATTTGGCACAGGATACAATCCCAAAACGTCATCTGGGGGTGGACACCTACGAAATGCCTACACCCCTATATGATTGAAATTACATCTGAGAGCAATCCAATTTTGGGCCAGTATACATCTGTCGGAGAGCCAGTTGCTGATCTTTTGGTCTTGAAGTGATCCCCTAGGAGCTCCTTTGATTATCAAACCTGTTTGACTCATGAAGCATAGGTTTCTTTGAGTCCATGCTATCTGGTAAGCTTGCATCTTCATTGGTGGAGGGTCCTTCATTGCACATAAGAAGTCACTTTCAGTTGAATTTGTTTTCATCACTTCAACGTTTGAGTTATACTTCATCTGTCACATATGGTGGACGTTTATGTCACTTCAGCTACATTTGGACATTTACCATATGGTTTATTATTGTACAAATTTGACAATCTGTGCGATTTTATTTACCAATTGTGTTTTTCACTCCATTTTTTGTTACATTCATATTATATTGAATTTATTATTCCATTATATTGTTCATTTGGTTTAGTGCTACACTATTACCCACATTTTTCCACTTTTGCTTTTTTTCAATAGCCGTGCTAGCAGCTTAATTTTCTCTTATATTAGCAGCGCAGAGTTACTTATTACATTAAGACATCAAAAGGAAATTTAGAGCAAAAATCAGCTATTCCCTCCCCTTTCCTGACCTGCCAGGCTGCATGCTCGGATAAGAGTCTGGTATGGATTTTGGGGGTCCCCATGCCATTTTGTTAAAAACAAATTTGGTATGGGGTTCCCCTTAAAATTCATACCAGACCTAAAGGCCGTGTACACACCACTAAATTAATCCGATCAAATCGGTTTGACAGACCGTTTTGATCGGATTTGTCTGCTGGGATATATTAGTTTGATCGTGTACACACGATCAAACCAAAATCCCCGCCGGCAGACAGCACGGTAAAGTTGACGCCGCCACATCACCGCACCAGGAAGGAAAAAATTCTACGCATGCGTCAAATCCATTCGACGCATGTGCGGGCAGATATGTCCGCTGGTAAGTGTACTAACCAGCAGTCATGTCAGACGGACGGGGTTCCCAGCAGACAGATTTTAAAGCATGCTTTAAAACTTGTCTGCTGGAAAAACCTGTCTGTCCGCCCGTACACACGATCGAATTTGTCTGCTGAAACGGTCCGTAGGACCGTTTCCAGCAGATAAATTCGATCGTGTGTACGCGGCTTTAGAGTCTGGTATGGTCTGGGGAGGGATGGCCTGCTGTTTTTTTTCAGAATTTTCTTTTTATGATATTCTTTTGTTTACATGTCATCTCTCAGCAGGGAAGCCTATTGACAGCTGCAAAGTCATCTGTTGTTAAGGACATGGCAGCGGGTTTCCCAGCCCGCTGCTTAACCTCTTAAGCCCTGGACCAATATGCTGCTAAATGCCCAAAGGTGTTTTTACAATTCGGCCCTGCGTCGATTTAACAGACAATGCATTGGCGTGGCATACACTAAGAATGGCAAGACTATGTGCCGCACATAGAGCGGACAACATGTGTTACTGTGCACATTTTAACACCCGTTGCCACAATGTACAGATGTGATTAGGCCCTCAAAGTATCTGCTCTTTCGGTTACATTGCCAGGGATGTTTCCATGTACACATTTTGAGCTTGTTTTAATTTCATTCCATCCCTTTTCCCACAGCAATAAACAGCTTCTTTCATTACTATTCCCTTTAGGACTTACAGATGGATTTATGCAGATTTGTAATATCTAGGATTTACGTATTGCTCTGCCTACAGACAAAGGTCTGTTTTTAAACTAACATCTTCTGTGCAGAGTGTTTGATTCAATTCAAGTGTTCTATACACTGCATTTGTAATATTTAATCCTAATACAAAAGTAAAGAAAAAGTCTTATCAAAAAGGGATGTGCTTTAATAATTTCATTAGTGATTATTTACCGACAATACATTCAAAGGAGTCTTTAATGCATTATAAGCCTTCCTACTTGCATCTTGTGTTTTCACCTGCATAAGATGTAAATTGATCATGTAGTTTTCTGGTGTAACTTGTTGCCTTCTATGGTCAGCCTTTAGAAGAATACATCTTTCCATTCCTTTGTCAGCAAGAAACCACAAATTCCATCTGAAGTCTGACACTTTCTGTGAAGAACGTATATATCCCACAATATATGGGTCTCTCAGTCTATGTTCTGTAGGTGAATAGATCTGTCAGCCACAAGTAGGCAGAACACTCATGCCCCGTACACAAGATCAGGATTTTGCCCGGCCAAACTCACATCGGAATTCCATCGGAGTAAAATATAACATGTTCCCTATCTAGGATATATGGAAAGACTCCTGCGCTACCAAGGGGGATGGGTGGGAGTGGAATTGGGCTGGAAGGTGGACTGGGGATTCTGCAGCAGACTCCTGACACTCTGTCCTGGGCAGAGAGAAAAATGTATATGTAAAAGAAGGGGGTGTTGTCTGCGCTGAAAGTGAACAGGGGGGGAGGAGGGGGGGGGTGGGGGTGATAGGGGTGAATGGATGGGACGGGTGGCTGGATGGATGGATGCAGGTGGGTTTAGGACAACATGATAACCAACATAATCGAAACAATGATGTGAATGAATAAACACATAAGGGTGATAACCAATAAATACAAAAATTATTACAATAATTATTACAATAAGGAAAACCCAACACACTAGCCAGTGTAATGTGAAACCAGTGAAAAACAATCCTAAATCCAAACTATAAGACCAGAGAAAATTCCATGAGAAATGCCTCTGATGGAAAAAATATGAAATAAATAAAGTCTCTAGTGAAAAAACCCAAGAGTCCAGATAAGTCCAAATTGAAATGGTGGTGCAGAAAGGATGACAGCAGAAAGCACCTCAGGTGGTCCCCAGCTCCTCACCTCAGGCTATAGCTCGGATAGCCTGCAACAGCACCTCCCGGTGGAGGACAGTGATCCCTCGGCAGGGCAAGCAGCAGAGGCACTCCTCAGCGGTAAAGGTAAAGCAAAAAAGAAGAAAGCGAGTGAGTGACAATAAAAGACGTCTGGTAGGCAACTAGTGTCACTCGACATCCACTCACCCCGGGGTGATGGATGATGGGCCTATCTCCCACGAACAGCGAGTTCGTACTTCTAATGGCAGATATCCTCTTCTAAGCTGGCCAGATGGTCACTCACAACAAGGGATCTCTCAGATGGCATACATGATAAAAGAAACAGACCATAGCGCAATCCCGCAAGGTAAAAAACACATTTAATAAAAAAATAAAACTCACATTTAAAACGATCCAAAAGGCACAAAACAAACAGACGTCAGGAACACACTGCGTCAGGCGTGTGGACTCTGTGGCTCCTAGGATCCCTACGCGTCTCGTCACACCTCGTGACTTCCTTAGATGATCCCCTAAGGAAGTCAGAGGTGTGACGAGACGCGTAGGGATCCTAGGAGCCACAGAGTCCACACGCCTGACGCAGTGTGTTCCTGACGTCTGTTTGTTTTGTGCCTTTGGATCGTTTTAAATGTGAGTTTTATTTTTTTATTAAATGTGTTTTTTACCTTGCGGGATTGCGCTATGGTCTGTTTCTTTTATCATGTATGCCATCTGAGAGATCCCTGTTGTGAGTGACCATCTGGCCAGCTTAGAAGAGGATATCTGCCATTAGAAGTACGAACTCGCTGTTCGTGGGAGATAGGCCCATCATCCATCACCCCGGGGTGAGTGGATGTAGAGTGACACTAGTTGCCTACCAGACGTCTTTTATTGTCACTCACTCGCTTTCTTCTTTTTTGCTTTACCTTTACCGCTGAGGAGTGCCTCTGCTGCTTGCCCTGCCGAGGGATCACTGTCCTCCACCGGGAGGTGCTGTTGCAGGCTATCCGAGCTATAGCCTTGAGGTGAGGAGCTGGGGACCACCTGAGGTGCTTTCTGCTGTCATCCTTTCCTGGCACCACCATTTCAATTGGACTTATCTGGACTCTTGGGTTTTTTCACTAGAGACTTTATTTATTTCATATTTTTTCCATCCAGAGGCATTTCCTCATGGAATTTTCTCTGGTCTTAAGTTTGGATTTAGGATTGTTTTTCACTGGTTTCACATTACACTGGCTAGTGTGTTGGGTTTTTCCTTATTGTAATAATTATTGTAATAATTTTTGTATTTATTGGTTATCACCCTTATGTGTTTATTCATTCACATCATTGTTTCGATTATGTTGGTTATCATGTTGTCCTAAACCCACCTGCATCCATCCATCCAGCCACCCGTCCCATCCATTCACCCCTATCACCCACACCCCCCCCCTCCTCCCCCCCTGTTCACTTTCAGCGCAGACAACACCCCCTTCTTTTACATGTTCCCTATCTAAACTCTGATGGAATTCATTGGAATTTCCGATAGGGCATACACACTGTTGGAATTTCCAATAGAAAAAGTCAGTCAGACTTTTTCCATCGGAAATTCTGATTGTGTGTACGGGGCTTTTCAGACACACAGAAAGCTTACCCTGCAGTTGGAAGTTTATGGCAATGCATGCATTGGAAGTTGTGTGAACTGGAACAGGAAGCTGTCTTGGCCCTCTGGTGAATAGGGCCATAACCTTACAAACTGCAGGCACAACATGTGAGCCCATCATTAAAAGGCAGGGCAAACAAACTGTTCAGGGACTATAACTTCACTAACACCTAGTTAGAACAACAAAAACAGTTGAAAGTGTATGTAGTATCTTTTAGCCTTATGTATTGAAGCATTTACCCAGCAACCAATTGGCTTTGCTCATTTTCAAATATGTTTTAAAAGGAGTAATTTGGTGTTAGAGGACAAATGAACAGACAATTGTTCTTATTTTTTTTTCTACATAAGTTTTGGTAGATTCAGAATTAAAAATATCCCTAGCATTTAAAGAGGATGTAGACCCTGATGGGTTTTACTTCCTCTTTGTTCCCTGCAAAGTAAAAGCAAAATGGGCTAGTATGCATAGCATACTAGCCCATGATGTGCCCCTTACCTGCAGAAGAAGCCTGCAATGTCACTGCTGCCCCTTCTGTGTAATCATGTCCAGCTTCAACCCCTCTTTGTTTTGGGGATGTGGACGCCCGGCTATGCTATTGACCAGAGTCGTGTAACGTCACAAGCACTATATAATCGGCCCTTTCTTCAGTGCGCATGTGTCAATGATGTTGGCGTATATGGCGAATATCTCCTAAACCATAGAGGTTTAGGAGATATTTCCAGTACCTACAGGTAAGTCTTATTATAGGCTTACCTGTAGGAAAAAGTGATTGTACAGTGTTTACAACCACTTTAAATAGGAAGCTTTGCCCAAAAAAGGCCTAGCCACCAGTACTGCCTGTAATGTCCCTGCAGCTAATTTTTCCCCGATATTGGCCTACCATGTTTTATTCTGCACAGTGTCTTGTGGAGGTAGCCTTCTTAGAAGCAGAGCTTTACGTCCTCATGCCAGAGGATCCAGCATAAAAACGAAAACAAAACTTAAACAGTTCTGTAGTGACATCACCGTATCTCAAACTACAGATTTACAGCTATGAGGCTGTAGACACCGAAAAGCCTAGGCACACTCATATACCTACCACACTTCTATTTAGGAGGAACTCATAACAAAAGTTACATGTTTAAGAGAATGCTTACGCACACAACACGTCTACATATGAAATGGTAACAAATTACATAAATGATGTTGGAAAAAAATATGTTTTGCCAACATTCTGTAAATGTGGACCAAATGTTAAGCTAGCATCAAAAATAACCTCACGGTATTTCAATTTAGACTGCATGTAGAAATATAGGAAACATTTTTCACTTTGGCCATAGTTATGCTGCGTACACACGATTGGTTCACCTGATGAAATCGGACCGATAACCTATATTTTTCATCAGATATCCGATTAAGCTGACTTTCATCAGTCTTGCCTACACACCATCGGTTAAAAATCTGATCGTGTCCAACGCGGTGACGTAAAACACAACGACGTGCTGAGAAAAATGAAGTTCAATGCTTCCGAGCATGCGTCGACTTGATTCTGAGCATACGTGGATTTTTAACTGATGGATTTCCCCACAGATGATCATTTTTTCTATCAGTTTTTTAACCATCAGATAATTTTAAAACAAGTTCTACGTTTTTTCACCGATGGATAAAAAACAGATGGGACCCACACACGATTGGTTCGTCTGATAAAAACGGTCCATAAAGGGAGAGTTATAACCATGTCGGTTTTTTGCCATCTGTGTCCAATTAGGGAGATTCACCTTCACTTCCTGTCCGATCGCCAAAACAGAAAGTGAGAGGAAATCCCTGCAAATTAAGGGAATATCTTGGATTCCCTCATGTCCCTAGAACTAGTGTCCCCATTGAAAGATTTCCCCTCTACTGATTTTCTGGGGACAACCCAAAATGTGGGATTTTCTTTTACTTTTACTTTCAATGTTAACGGGGACACAGACAGCAATAAAAACGTAATATTGTTCTAATCTCTCTAAACCAAAAAAAATGTGCCTTTAGTTATAGTTAAAGCTCAAGTACAGCACCATCAACAGAGAAGAGATAAAGGACTGGCTTGGTCAGCCTGCAAACTTCAGCATATCTGAGAATGATCACATTTCCCTAGACTGACACCCACCCTTCCAGGCATTTTGCTATTTGTGGTGCACAGAGCTTTTTTTCTCAGAAAATAGGTGCAGGAACTCAACCACGACCTGTTCAGATTTCACAAACAGTAGAAGGGTCTTAAAGGGGCATTAAATACCAGAATTGCATTACATACACAGTGCAGGGTTCAGGGGGTTACAAAGCTGTCACTTGTAAACACAGAAACCAGACTTCTGTGTTTACAAATGATTGTAGCGAGCAGGCACCAAATGATCTGAACCAGAGGTGGTGGAACTGAGTTCCCCCAAGTTCCCCCTGAAAAAAAGCCCTGGTGGTGCACCCTGTCTTGGCCAATCATGGCACTGTACATCACACTGTGATTGGCTAAAGCAAACAGGTCTGGTGCATGCTTTGACTAATAAGCAGCCTTCAATGCACTTTGATCTCACAGTGCATTATGGGGCACATGTTGGGCACCCCATGTGTTTGTTTGTTCTACAAACGAATGCCCGATGTTCGAGTCGAACGCAACACCGGGCCCATTGCCATAGTTCCCAACTGTCCCTGATTCCGAGGGACTGTCTCTGAGGCCGCGTACACACGATCAAATTTATCTGCTGAAACCGGTCCGACGAACCGTTCCAGCAGACAAATCCGATCGTGTGTACGGGCGAGCAGACAGGTTTGTCCATCGGACAAATTTCAAAGCATGCTTTGAAATTTGTCCGCTACAAACCTTTCAGTCAGATCTGTCCGCTGGTTAGTACACAGAACTGCGCGGAAGCATTTTATTTCCGGGTTTGGTGACGTGGCGGCGTCAACGTCACCGCCACGTCACCGCGTTCCCTGGCCGAGGGGATTTTCATCTGATGGTGTGTACACACCGTCGGACGAAAATCCGGAGGAGACATGTCCGCTGGAAACGGTCCGTCAGACATGTTTCAGCGGACATGTCCCTCCGTGTGTACGCGGCCTCATTGGAAGCAACGTCCCTCTGTCCCCCCATGTGTCCCTCATTTTGGTCGAAACCATATAGTTGTATATAAAATATATTTTTTATCTTTCAAAAAGTGTTTCCCAATGCTAAACCTTTCATCCAATTTTCAAAATTTCTGCATTTGTACATTTTATAAGCCAATATATAAAAGATAGCAGTAGTAAAAAAAAAGTCCTTGTGGATTTAATTAACCTTTTTTTGGTTAATTCTCCTTCAAGGGGTTGTGGTAGTGGGCGTGCCCTATGCCTACATACATTTGTTAGTAGGTGTCCCTCATTCCCAACTCAAAATGTTGAGAGGTATACATCTCTACTCCTTAATAAGCCAAAGTTTCATGTGCAACATGCAGAAATCCTTAGCAGCCATTCAAATGTTTCTTTTAGTTTTAGTGATCTGCCTTCAGTCCAAGTGGTAGTAAACCGAGAAGTTTTCATTGCCATAATAATTCACATAAATCATATATTTCATGGCACTGTATTTTTTTTTTTAATCCTCCAAATTCCTTATTCCTGCAGCATTGTTATGTGGTCACTTGATCTATCCTTGTTCTTTGGCATCTGCAGGGAGAGTTCTTTGGAAGCAGTGTTGCCAACCTACCAGATTGAAATTTACTGGCTTGACACCCGAAATTTACTGACGCAACCACGTTTTTACTGGCATTTCACAAAAGTTAATAAATTACATTTGTAGGTGCAAATTTCAATATTTAGGCTACAAACAAGTACGTGGGGCAAATAACAATGTGATTTACGGTAGATATTAAGGTAAAAAAACACATCCCCCTCTGCCACCAACAACCCCTGCCTCCACCCCCCCTCTGCGGTGCCACAATATCCCTCTGCCTCCAATCTCCCTCTGCCTCCAATCTACCCCAGGCCCCCTGCCTCCAATCACCCCCTGCCTCCATCGTCCCCTGCCTCCATCCCCCTCTGCAGTGCCACCAACAACCCCTGTCTCTAACCCCCCACCCTCTGTGGTACCACCAACACCCCCTGCCTCCAATCTTCCCCTGCCTCCATCCCCCTTTGCGGTGCCACCACAGCCACCATCACCCCCTGCCTCCAATCTCCATGCGCAGTTCCAAGACGAACGGATCTCAGCTATTTTTACTGGCACATTCCTGCAACCACGGACATTTATGAACGGGGGGAAAAGTGCCCGTTTTTACAAACTGTCTGTAAAAATACGGATGGTTGGCAACACTGTTTGGAAGGGGCTTCTATTACTCTGCTGATGTATGTTCTCATAGTCTGTGTCTGTACTGTCCTGGTGCTGTGCTGCTCAGATGGCTATAAGAGCAATTTCAGAAGAGCAATTCAAATTAGATTGTAAATATCAAATTACTGTCTTACAGCTCTTAATAAATCCCTATTTAACATCAAATGTGTATTTTTTTTGTGCATTAATACAGTGTTGGCTGAGTCCGAGAGACTAACACTATCTTTCATTTTATTCAGACAGCATCTGCATCCAAGGTTCTTTTTCCAGCTGAAGGTAGATTCAACTAGATATATTTCACTCTACACAAATGTTTTAGTGTCTTTGCGAGTATAAACACTCTGTTATCTATCATATAATGAGAGTTTTTCAGTGTCTGTGTATAATGACACTTTAACTGAAAAGTGAATGGCTGTTTTGGGTTACTGTACTTTACACATGATTTCGGCTCTTTGTACCTTTGTATTAAATATGCTTGATTGAATACTTTAATTGCATACACAGATTTAGTTGTGACAGGTTACAAGTATTATTAACACACTGTATTCTTCCATATGTCAAAAATGCAACCAATGATGAGATTTGATTAATGGCTTTAATTGTCAGTACAAGCAAATTCCTTAGAGGCGCAAGGAACCAACTGTAGCCAGAAAAATAAACAAAATCCTTTTCCTTTTTTTTTTGGAATAATGAATATATTGGATTTACTCGTACAAAAGCTAACTGATCTCATAGATGATTAAGGCCGCGTACACACGATCAGTCCATCCGAAGGACCATTTTCATTGGTTAACCGATGAAGCTAACTGATGGTCTGATGTGACTGCACACCATCGGTTAAAAAACCAATCGTGTTAGAACGCGGTGACGTTTAGATGTTTTAACACAACGACGTGCTAAAAAAAACGAAATTCAATGCTTCCAAGCATGCGTTGACTGGATTCTGAGCATGCACGGCCTTTTAACTGATGCTTTTGCATACTAACGATAGTTTTTGACCCATCGGTCAGGCGTCCATCGGTCAAATTTTAAAGCAAGTTCTCTTTTTTTTTTACCGAAGGTGCAGTGCCACAGATGCAGCGTCACACTGATTAGGACAGTGCCATTGCTGGCAAATGCCACCAATTTGACATGTGATTTGACATGTTTTTTTTTTTTCTTTCAATATATTTTTATTGATAAACTGCAAGATTAAATTGACAAAGATACAGGTAAAAGCATCTCTTAACAACAAATGTAATAATATTTCAAAGGACACAGTGCTCCTCTGGTATTTCTATGCATCACATGTCCCTCTAGTGCCCAGTGTTATCAACTGACATCATGTTTGTGAGCCAAGCAAAAGGGATTGTGGGAAGAGTAGTTCCACAGATTAGCTATTGCTTCACATGACCCTGTGCCTGGATATCCCAGGGATCTTAGCTGCCTTCGGAGAGATTGTTGAGAGGAACATTATAAGAAGTCCTGTTGTCTCTTCCTCCTAGGCCTGACGTAAAACAGACCTTTTCAAGAGAGGTCGCAGCCTGGAGGTCCTCTCCTCCATCCTGGAGGAGGGGGGCCTAGCACTGCTTGCTGTTCATTTGACATCCATCCAGCACCACTTCGGTCACCTGCCAACCTGTGTTTAAAGCTTCACATCGGGAGATAGAAACGGCGGATCCACTGCACACGTGTCGCTAGAGGGGCTGCTGTCCGGAGGGCATCGAATTGGCCTGGTTGTTGGTGAAATGGGCAGTTGCGCATCTTTACAAATCTTTTTCTCATGGTTTCACTGGGTGATTTTGCACAGACATCTTTACCCTGGGAATACTTTACTGAACCTATCTTGAACACTGTGCATAGACACCTTTAGCTTCTACCATTTCAAGAAATCGTATTGCTTGCTATTATACCTTATTGGATACAATTAATGAGCTTCTACATGCCGGTGAAGACCATCAGATCTGCAACGGGGACATTGCTGTCATTATTGCTACAAGGGTCCTTATACCCTCCGATCAACCAACCAAAACCTCCTCCACATCCCCAAGTCCCGCTGCAAATCGAAGGGAGAATGAAGATTTGCAGTCCAAGGACCGCGACTATGGAACGCTCTACCTGCAAACATCCGCATGGAGGAAAACCATTGGGCCTTCAGGAAAAAACTTAAGACCCACCTCTTCTGAAGGATCAGGATGACACTGGATGGAAATAAGCGCATTGAGGCGATTTAGTTCGCATTTTCAGCACTATACAAGTTACTTACTTAATCACTGACTCACTTATCGTTGCCATTAAGTCAGACTGCATTTAGTTGTCTGCTCGCTGTTGTCTAAAACTCAGCAAATTTATTACCTCCTCTTTGTGGCATTCTTCTTTGAACTGTTCTAGTAAACATTATCAGAATATAAATGTACAGAGTTGTCTGACTTATTGATTTAAGGTGGTCCAAAGATGTTTGAACCTAGAGTATCAGGAGGGTTGGAATGTTCATCAGGTCCTACCAATGCAAATTAGGTAAATTCAAGATGTCCCTTAGTGGGGCATGCTACACATGTAACACGCACCTTACCCTGCAACCTATATGTTACACACGCCAGTCCCCTGCTCACTATATTACATACTTATGATCACCACAGTCTGTAAATGACAAAGTCCTGACCCCTGCACTATGTACATAACACAACCTTGATTCATGCACTCTGTACAATACACAAGCCTGACCCCTGCACTCTGTAGATAACACCTACATCAGACTTGCAGTGACAAATTGCCATCCAGACATGAAAAGCCTGAGAATGCCAATTTTCTCACTTAGGGTAAAAAGTCAGGATAAGCTTACATTTTTAAGAAACATATTATATTTTCTAGGTTTTCTTCAGGCTTCTCTTACTTTTACATTTTTGTTAACTTCTTAAAAAAGTGTGCTGCGCGCTGATGTACTTGTGTGTGAGCATCTGTGCCAGGGTGACAACAGAGTAATGTATTTTGGAAACAGGTACAGAGAGTTGTCTCTCTATACCCTATAGTGCCTTGGCAGAATCACCAGAAATTATTTTAATATACTGTGGAGATTTAAAAAGATTAATAACTACTTAGGAAATTAAAATAACATGGTAATGTGTATACACCCAAATAATTTCCCACAGCATAATTAAAATTAAGGACCAGTGACCCACAGATTTGTCGGAATTGCTGATGTATTTGAAAGAGAAACTACTGGTTTTAGTGAGCCGTTAAGCTGAGTTATTATTGTAATTATTTGCTTGTCGCATTTTTACATGCTTGGAGCACGGATTTTATGACGTAATTTACTAGAGATTGATAAATTGGTAATCTAGGGCCTGTGTGTCTTTGCTCAATGACTAAGGAGACACAAGAATTATAGAATAAATATACAACTTATAGAGCACAGGTGTCAAACACAAGGCCCGCGGGCCGAATCTGGCCCGCCAGTCCATTTTACATGGCCCTCGCACCTCTCCTGCAGCTGTAGAACTCCAGCTCTCCTCTGGTCTTACTCCAGACCCTTACTTTGTGCTTTCAAGAAATGCATCCAGCTTCTTCCCAGCAGCAGCATAAGGAAAGGGGGTGCACTGTGATGTAAGGGAGAGTAGGGGACTCAACTTCTGATGGTGGGGTGGCTCTTGACAAGTAATGGGGGTGCACTGGACATCTAATCTTACAAATAAAACCGGCCCTTTTGAGGGCAATCATAATGCTGACGCGGCCCACAATGAAATTGAGTTTGACACCCCTGTTATAGAGCAATGCTTTTAATGCAGTGTTTGAATTAAAGATAACATTCAGACAGGCTTTTAAATATACAAATAAAATGCCTAAAAAAAAGGAGAGGATTTACCAAATGCAAAAAAAATATGTAATAAATAAATAACAAACCCCTCATCTTAAAAAAAATAATAATAAAAAAAATGATTATTGATAACAATAATAGTAAACAACCAAACAAAAAATAATACATTATAAGTATTATTATTATCATTATTATTATTATTGTTATTATTATTAATAATGATAATAATAATAATAATAATAATAAAAATAAATAACAGCTGATGGAAAAGCTGAAAAACCTAGCAGCAAATTATGATAGTTTTCTCTATTGGCTAATAAAAAAAAGCCAAAGCTCTAAAAAGGCTGTATAAAAACGTGCATAAAACGTGCCAAAATCACGCATTAAAAATGTGTCATAAAACACCAGAAAAGCGTCAAAAGACACTACGCTCAGGTGTGAATGCAGCCGCATAAAGCTGAAGTTCTGTATAAGAAAATTTTGTCTAAATACAGGAGGCTTGTATATTTATATTAGAATATTGGTGTGTATTTTTTTTCAGATCTGTGCAGCAATACAGTGTGAAACGTTGTCTATATGCAGGAGCTTCATGTAATAAGACCGGTCACTGCTGCTCTCTTCTTATTCAGAATGTTGGGTATTGTATTCACTCCCTTCAATAAGCAGTCTATAGTGGGTGAATATGCTGGGTCCCTCCCACAGATCTTCTCCCTGCACAGCCTATGACCTGCACAGTAATGACATCACTACTTTTACAAGGAAATATCTGGGTTTACAAATATATTTGTTTCACATAAAGTGGATATATACTTTATCCTTTGGCTATTCAAGAAAAAAATTCAAATAACATTTGCATGCCCATAGTTCAGCTTTGAAGTGTTACTTAATTCAGGAGCCTGCATTCACTATATCTGGTCTCCCACAGTACACAGAACATGGAAATGCAATTATTTTAGTAAATATAAACTGCTAAATACATTTTCTCATCAGCAGTATATAGCAGTCTTGGTTAATTTGTGTAAGATGAGTTTTTATACTGCATGGTTTGTCGTATCAGGATCTAGGATCCCTGAACCTCTGTCTGAACAGTGCTGATTGGCCCTGTGCGGATCACATGCACTCTCCCATGGAAAAAAAAAACTCTCTAGCAATACACACCAAACTGAGCATGTGCAGCCTGACTCCAGTAACTCGATCTTATCCAGACCTGTTCTGGAGTCAGTGGAAGAAGGGGATGATCTGTGCATACAGGATCAAAAAGCCTTTTTACACAACGCAGAGGATTAACCATTTAGGTTCCACAGTGAGTATAACTAGCACACTTTAATGCATATACAGAGTGATTTTACTGTTGTGGGTTTAGTAACACTTTAAGCTACATGCCTGCAATTACATTTAAATTTTTTGGGCCCCCACATGTTCTGTTATATTAGCCTTTCCTTTTCCTCAGGAACATACATTGTAATCATTAATAATTTAGTCCTCGTTTAAAAAACAAAATTTTTATAATTGAATTACTGGATACGCCACTTTAAAAGGTATTGTTCTCAAAATCAGTATTATGGTGCAAAGTAATGTGGTGACAATATTAAAGCAGAACTCCACCACAAATCGTATAAAATGTTTTAAGTCTAGCATCATTTAACCTACCTTCCCTAAGCCCAGGTCGTTTTGCACTCCCCCCAGCCTATACCTGGACAATAAATGTTGTAAAGCATTGTACAAACTGTTGGCACTATATAAATCCTGAATATAATAATAATAATAATAACAAGCTCATCTCTCAATCAATGATAGACAAAAGGTGGTGCACCCATATAAATGCTTGCTTCCTGACCCCGGCACACCAGTCTTGCCACTTGCCTGCCAACCTCAGCACACCAGTCTTGCTGCTTGCTTGCCGACCTCAGCACACCACTCCAGCCACTTGCCAACCTCAGCACACCAGTCCGACCACTTGCCTGCCAACCTCGGCACACCAGTCTTGCTGCTTGCCTGCCAACCTTGGCACACCAGTCTTGCTGCTTGCCTGCCAACCTCAGCACACCAGTCTTGCTGCTTGCCTGCCAACCTCAGCACACCAGTCTTGCTGCTTGCCTGCCGACCTCAGGACACCAGTCTTGCTGCTTGCCTGCCAACCTCAGCACACCAGTCTTGCTGCTTGCCTGCCAACCTCAGCACACCAGTCTTGCTGCTTGCTTGCCGACCTCGGCACACCAGTCCGGCCACTTGCCTGCCAACCTCGCACACCAGTCTTGCTGCTTGCCTGCCAACCTTAGCACAGGAGTCTTGCTGCTTGCTTGCCGGCCTCAGCACACCAGTCTGGCCACTTGCCTGCCAACCTCGCACACCAGTCTTGCTGCATGCCTGACGACCTCAGCACACTAGTTCTGCCGCTTTCCTGCTGACTTCTGCAAGGTGGTCAGCATCCTGAAAACTTTTGACTTTATTGACATGCTCTTTTTCTATTACAGCCAGTGAGTGCATTACTTTTATGTTTCTTTTCCTTTATTAAACATCTTACATTTCCACGGGTGTGCCCTCTTTTGTCTATATTGTAACTCAGGACCTGTGTACTATGTTCACCCCATTTGGCATTTGTACAATATAACGTTTTACTTACCAAGGACTGTTTGTGACCCCCCTTTTCCCACTTCAAGCGCCACCTGTCCCCCCCCCCCCATTGCCCTTCATATGCAGGACAATGTTATAGTTTGTCTATTAGCATCTCGCCATTACTCTGCTTTCTCCTCCTTACAGCATGCTACCTATCAGTACATGAGCTGACTGACTGCTGCTTCTGCTCTTATTGATTTTAGGGCTGCATTCATTTATGTCTTTTAAGTTTAAATGTTTTTATAAAAAAAAAAATCCATAACAGAAAGCAAAGAAAATTAAACAATGACAAATAAGAGTACAGAACCTATTCCATCCATAGTGCAGTATTAGTAAAGTTTCCATTCACATGGCATGGCAACTTGGCAAACATAGCCCCCCCTCTATATCCTCAGAGGTGATACATCAAACCAAGAGAACGCTTATAAGTGTGCTCAGGCTTGTCTTAAATTGCCACATAGGACCCGTGGCTCCCCGCCCCCCAGACGCCCCCCCTAACGGGAACATGCTGCGTCCCGGGGGCCAGGACTCCAGAGCCCACGCCGCAAAAATCTGCAGCGCTCCACCGACCTGTGGAAGGCACTTTGCCCAGCCCAAAGCGAACAGTAAATGTCAGAACATGTCACTAAACTATATCATAAACTCAACCTCAAAATTTAACACCAAGGGAGGTGTCATCTGGGAGAGAGAAAGAGAAACGTGGTAAAGAGGGAAGGAGAAGAGGGACAGGGAGCTGCCTTCAAGAATGGCTTGGAGTGAGCCCGACTCTCATTTATGTCTTTTATGTCTATTTAGAGTGCAGCTTTAAAGTGGGCAATAAGTTTCTATATGTTACAACTGAATCATGTACTGATTTTAGTAACCGCTCCAATGCCTCCAGGAGCCTCCTGCACCAATAGCCATCCCTACATAGCCTTATAAAGGGCACCTGTCACCTTTTTACAATTTGACACACTGAGCCATTATATAAAAAAAAAAAGTGAAAGGAAAAACATGGGAACCCCCAACCAGTTGTATGCTGGTAAAAAGAAACCTCAGCTATGGAACTTGTGTCTAGAAATAAATGTATATGTTTATCACAAGATATACAGTTTTATTAAATAAGCTGGCAGTTACTATCAAATGATTTAAAGATGCTGAGCTACACTGCAGGCAAACCAAATGAAACCATTTATCACAGCATTTCTACCAGAAGATTAAATCAACACGAAGAAACATTTTATGTATTTCATTGTTTAATACATAAATTACTATTGTTCCATTTTGCCAGTCTCTTCCTTGGACTGATCTTACTTCATTGAGGACTTATTAACATTATTTTGCATCCATTCCCAAATCACAACTGTTTTCTTGATCTTTTGCAGGCGCAAAGAGATCTAATAAATGGAAATTATACATGTCTAACAAACTTTCATGTTGTCATTTGTGGGGTCAATACCTGAGGGAAGTTCCGATTATTTACAGAATACATGTCCCTACTATATTATTATCATAATATTATTTCTACCAGTGTAGCTTATACTGCAATCTAGTGGCAAAACACTGTACTACAGCTTTGCAAGTCAAAAAAGACTTTGTATGATCTTATGATTCCTTTTCTGGACTTACTTTGCAAACTATTTAGTATTTAATGTCAATTAAAACCCAGATCATTAAAATATCATATATCATTTTACATGTTAATGTAATTTTTACTTTTTATTTAAATCTAAATTTTACATTAAATGTATACCTTTTATGTAGCCACAAAGGTCCTTTTCCAGGGTCTTCCTGACAGACCCATGTCCACTGTCCAGCCCTGCTGCTGGCGACCTGTCAAATTCTATAAGAGGCCAACAGCTGCCAAGGCTAGACAGGTTTGCCTAGCTTACGTTTAGTACAGTATGCATCTAGGGACAAATGCTCAGAACACAGACCAAGGACCCTGATACCACGTACACATGACTGTTTTTCGGGTTGTAAAAAATGACGTTTTTATTTTTATGTAATTAAAAACGATTGTGTGTGGGCTCCAGAGCATTTTTCACGACATAAAAAAATGAGCCTTAAAAATTTAGAACATGCTCTAATTTTTCAAGTCGTTTTTAACGTTGTAGTTTTTAACGTCGTAAAAAAATTATCATGTGTGGGCTTTAACGACGTGAAAAAAATGCGCATGCTCAGAAGCAAGTTATGAGACGGGAATGCTGGTTCTGGTAAAACTACCGATTGTAATGGAGAAAGCATATTTGTCACGCTGTAACAGACTGAAAAGCGAGAATCGTCTTTTACGAACACAAAATCAGCCAAAGCAGCCCCAAGGGTGGCGTCATCCACATGGAACTTCCCCTTTATAGTGCCGTCGTACGCATTGTACGTCACCACGCTTTGCTAGAGCATTTTTTTTTCACGATCGTGTGTAGGCAAGGCCGGTTTAACAATAGTAATGTTGAAAAAAAAAGTTTTTTTCTAGACCATTGAACATATTTTTTACATCCCAAAAAACGGTCGCGTGTAAGCGGCATCAGGTCTAAAAGTCCAACTTTTGGCCAAAACATGTTTTTTTCTTTAATATAGAGAGGAAGGTTTAAATTATATTTTTTCACAGCGGTATGTATCCTCTTAGCCACCATTCACTGTATACAGTGCCTTGAAAAAGTATTCATACCCATTGACATTTTCCATATTTTTTCATGTTACAACCAAAATGTAAAGCTATTTTATTGGGATTTTATATGATAAACCAACACAAACGTGGCACATAATTGTGAAGTGGGAGGAAAATAATGTTTATTTTTACAAATAAAAATGTGATAAGTGTGGCGTGCATTTGTATTCAGCCCCCCTGAGGCCCCATACACACGATCGGACATATCCGATGAAAACGGTCCGCGGACCATTTCCATCGGATATGTCCGATCGGGAGTTTGATCCGATGGCGTGTACACACCATCGGATCAAATTCCCCGCCGCCGGACGGCGTGGTGACGTGGCGGTGACGCGGCGGTGACGTTGACGCCGCCGCGTCACCGCCACGTCACCGCACCAGGAAGTAAAACACTTCCGCGCATGCGCCGAATCCATTCGGCAGCGGCGCGGCGGCGGTGGGGGCCGACATGTCTGCTGGTAAGTGTACTAACCAGCAGACATGTCGGGCGGACAGATTCCCACCGGATAGATTTCAAAGCTTGCTTTGAAATCTGTCGGTGGAGAAATCTGTCCGCTAGCCCATACACACGAGCGGAGATGTCTGCTGAAACGGTCCATCGGACCGTTTTCAGCGGACATATCCCCTCGTGTGTACGCGGCCTGAGTCAATACTTTGTAGAACCACCTTTCACTGCAATTACAGCTGCAAGTAACATCAGTAACCTATTGAACAGTGAGCAACCTGACAGAAGTGTAATTTTTTTGTGAAAACATGGCTACCCTTAAGATATCTACATTCTCTTCCCTCCTTCTCTTTACATGATAGCTAAAATTTGCTGAGCAATTATGTTTAAAGCGGATGTCCGCTCAGAAAAAAATATTAAAAGCCAATATTAGGACACTTACCTGTCCTGGAGTCCAGCGGCGTCTGCAGAAGAGGACGAGCGATCGCTCGTCACCCTGCTGCTCCCCCCTCCATCCACGGTGAGGGAACCAGGAAGTGAAGCGCTCCGGCTTCACTGCCCGGTTCCCTACGGCGCATGAGCGAGTCGCGCTGCACCCGCCGATTGGCTCCTGCTGTGTGCTAAGAACCGAGTGTTCCCAGCACACAACGGGGGAGGGACTGGATGTCAGAAAATACCAGTCTTTTGCCCGAGACGTGTGGCCGGAAGTGGGTGCAAATACCTGTCTTTAGACAGGTATCTGCACCCCCCTCCCCCCTGAAAGGTGTCAAATGTGACACCGGAGGGGGGAGGGTTCCGATCAGCGCAACTTCACTTTAGGGGGAGCTCCGCTGTTGACAAAGGGGAAGAACAGATCTTAAATCATAACTAAAGGCAAAGCTATTTGTGTGTGTTTTGGATAGGGTAGAGGGGAATTAGGAAAAAAAATCCGGCCTTAGAGTGAAAGTTTAATCCCAAGTTATGGGTTATCATCAGAACATATATACAAGGTCAATATTCTACTGGGGACACCAGTTCTGGTGATCCTAGAGAAAACAAGGAATTCCCTCGACTATGGGAAAAGTGAAAAGAAATCTCCCCAATGGAACATACATGGCAACGAAAAAAAAACTGACAGGGGTCATAACTCACCCTTACCCTATCCAAAAAAAAAACAACAAGTCGGCATATATAAGGGTGGCAGCTGCACTAGTGCATTGCTATCTGATCTGCAGCTTTACCTGTGTTCTTGTTTTTGTGCCCTGTATATGGATTCCTGTTTTTGACCCAGTTTATCCTGACCACGCTTGCTTCTACCTGTCCTGACCTCGGCTTGACTAGAGAGTTTGTTATATCTGCCTGTTATCCTGTTGCCAACCTCTGCCTGCCACTGAAATAGAGAAAGCTTTTAACAGCACTGGATGAGGAAAACGTGATCATAAAGTCAATAACAATAATATTGTTTAAATGGTTTGCTGCAATCTGGTTTTCCTCAACATAACTGTTTGCATTTTGGCAATCGGATAGTATCTTTTTTTTTCCTGTCACTGATACACCTACAACATATTTAGTCACCTTTCTTAAAGATGAACTCTTAGGCCGCGTACACACGATCAAATCTGTCTGCTGGAAACGGTCTGCTAGACCGTCCCAGCAGACAGATTCGATCATGTGTACGGGCGAGCCGACGGATTTGGCCACCCGACAGATTTCAAAGCATGCTTTGAAATCTATCGGGTGGGAACTCGTCCGCCCGACATGTCTGCTGGTTAGTACACTTACCAGCAGACATGTCGTCTCGCACCGTCGCCAAATGGATTCGGCGCATGCGCGGAAGTGTTTTACTTCCTGGTGCGGTGACGTGGCGGCGTCAACATCACCGACACGTCAGCGCGCCGTCTGCTGGCGGGGATTTTGGTTTGCTCGTGTGTACAAGCGAGCAAACCAAAATCCAAAGAGACAGATTTGTTCAAATCAGTCGGTCCGACCGATTTGAACAAATGAATTGCCTCGTGTGTACGAGGCCTTACAAAAATGCTTATTTTTTATTTAGAAACCTAAGGGACATGCTATAAGTACATGTAGCGATGGCTCCGTGGGGTTGCTATGTGTTAAAGCATCCACACATTTCACCCTGCTGCCAGACATCCATTAGACACACTTCTTAGTCAATGAACAGTCTCTTGCTTGTTTTTGTTGTTTTTATTAAAGTTGGTTGGGGAAAATGGACATGGGATGCCCATAGGATACGTTAGTACTTTGTGGAATAAAGCAACTGCATCACACTTCTCTGCAGAACAAGATGACTGACCCTAAACATGACAGACTTCTACCTCAGAACACTTCTTCCAGGACACTACTTCACTGTCCAATTTTAGTAATCCTGTCACACCATCAGAACATAACTAGGTCTCACTCTGAATAAGTCCCAGTGTCTTTACTTGATGGCCCTTTGTAGAAGCAACCAATTTACCTGAGAAGAATAAATGAGGATGGACTACTGATCCCAGAAAGTCTGACTTGCAAATCCTGCCCAACCCCCTGGCTGCAGCCGCTTGACACAAAGTCAATAATATCATTCCTGCCAAGTGAGTTCAAAGAGTTAATTAAAACTCTTATTCAGGGCAGGAAACAATAATCAAAGTCAGCTCAAAAGATCCTATGACCACACCTCGTGGGGTCCCGCTCCATATAGATGTTACACTCACCAGAAACATAATATGGGTAACGCTTTGGAATAAACCACTTTATCCAGAATAAATTATCTGTGTTTAGGAATCCTCCTCTGGTCGGCTGAAACAAGTATCCACTACACCTTTAGAACCTCGTCAGCAGTGACCAACAATAAAAGCATACAGGCTTTAAAAAGGGACGTTTCAGGAAAAAAAAATTCCCACAGCCCCCCACGTATAACACGCAGGCACAGTTTACCCTCTATTTTCAGGGTAAAAAAGTGAGAGTTATATGGCAATAAATACAGTAATTAAGGTCAAATCTGTAATTGAGGGCTTATGGTATCTGTCAAATGTTCTCAAAAAGATTTAACGAAGCAGCTAAACTGTACGACGCCGCAATCATACATTTTCGGTCAAATGTTCCTGTGACAGGCTCGAACCCTCTTATGTCTAAAATCATCCTAAGTTCACTAGGGGCATGGGATGACTGAGAAATTATACCTCAGACTACCTGAGATGGGATTATTATGTAATTATTATCCACAATATATTCCAGGATATCTGTAAAGAACTATTTACTGGTTGTTGATTCTGAACTGCCGTCACCTCCAGCCATCTCTCTGTTCTGCTATAGTGTAAAGATGTCCTGTGTTTACACTTATGATAATGTGTATTGTATATCAGGTGAGCGGAGACAGGACGTCTACTCTGAAAGGTCATATCTGAGTTGCCTAGTCTGGGTAAATGATTAGTTAATTAGCTCATGTTAATTTATGTTCTGGTTATCTCCTCTTTAAACTGTATATAAGGCTGTATTCTTAATTCTATTAAACACTCCATGTTTAGCGCACAAACAAGTCTTGTCTTGTTGTGCGTTAAGGGCAGCTGGAATATCTGATATCTATATTCAGACTGATAGGAAGCGGTATATGACGGACGCACTCAAGCGGAGTGTGGGACGTTCTGTTACAGTTCCGCCTACAAGCTATAGAAGAATTCTAATGTTGTATGACACTAGTAATAATTGTATTTAAAAATTATTATTACTAGTCAACCAACATTCACATTCTTCTATAGCCTATGGCCCAAGCATTTGACCGGAAATGTATGATTGTGTACAGTTTAGTTGCTTTTCGATTCTTAGAGGTTTCAACAGACACCATAAGCCTTCAATGACAGATTCGACATTTGCTGCTTGGTCGAATCTTCGTCGTTCATGACAAATGGTCAACTCCAACACTGTCTCTATAATGTTGAATGTTTTCTCTTTATGTCAAATCTTTCCTCTCTATGTGGAATATTCTTGGACTAATAGAGTTAAGGTTAGGCACATTAGAGCACAGGTTCGATAGACACAGATTGCTATTGACAGCGTCATGTCGAATCTCCTATCTATATCGAAATGTTGTCGCAACGAAAACGAAAATAAAGCATTTGTTTATGTTGGATCTTTCGGATTTCAGATTCTACACTTTTGTTTTAATTTGTTAAAACGATAACGAAAATACCCGAAATCCAGACAAAAAAAGCATTCGGACATTTGTGTGAGTGGATCTTGGTTCTAAAGGTTCAGTGGATACTAGATAAAGTGGTTCATTCCAAAGTGTTACTCATATAGTGTTCTGATGAGTGTAACATCTATAGGGAGCGGGACCCCACGAGGTATGGTGATGGGTCTCTGAAGTGACTTTGATCATCGTTTCCTGCCCTGTATGACAGTTTTAATTAACTCTTTGAACTCACTTGGTGGAATGATATTATTGACTGTATGATCATGTTTTCCTAATCTAGCACTGCTCAAGATTTCTCTATTTCAGTGGATAAAGCATTAGACATGTGCATTCGTTTTCGTTAGAATGCATTTTCGTCCGAAAATCGGGTATTTTCGTTATCGTTTTAACGAACGAAAGCGCAAGAAACGAAAACCGAAAGATCCGACATAAAAAATGCTTTATTTTCGTTTTCGTTCAGATCTGACTTTTCGATACTTTGTCAAATTTTCGTCGTTCAATTCGACAAAGCATCGAAAAACGTCGTTCTGAATACAGCGAATAGGTAGAAATTGAACGACGAAAATTCGACAAAGCATCGGAAATCGTCGTTTTCGGACTAAAACTTTCCCGAAGAAAACGACATAAATCAAAACGATTTTCGGGAATAACTATATAAAACGAAAAAACAAAACGAAATATTCCAGTCTGCACATGTCTATAAAGCATATTGTATTGTTATGTGAAATTTCTTAGTAACTGCTACCTGTACACACGTTTCATCTATATATGTGCGCTAAGGGGTGTGATATTGCAAACAATTTATGTGACATAATTACTCGTAGTTTATAATTCTCTGCCTGCTGTTTATGCTTATATCTGATCATCTGTTGATGATCTGGTTTCTCTGCCCCTGCATCCAGTTATTCGTCTGTTCTGCTCTGCATAGTGCCTGGTGATGCTGGTCCTCCATCTGCTGTGTGCTTGCATCTGCTGTTTCTGCTTCAGCTATCCAGTCCAGCTCTGGTGACTCACGTGCCACACACCTCTGCGACCAGTGGAAGATCTTGCAGGCACTCTTACCTCACCATGCTCTCGTGGCCATGGTCACAACACCAGTGACCCTTGAGCCAGAGCTGTACGAGAGGTCTCCTTCTATATTTCAGGCTCTGCCACAAGGTACATGACAGGGCCTTTTCTGGAAGTCTCCACCTGTGTTTTCTGACAGGCTCCAACTTGGAGCCTTTTCTGACGGTCAATACCCTGGTGTCTTTTGTGACAGTCTCCGCCTTGGTGCCTTTTGTAAAACTACCTACCCCTGTGTACCTTTCCAAAAGCTAAGGCAGTTCAAAAGGTGAATGAACAGAACAGGAACAGAAGCAAAGTACCATCAGCCCCCTGTTAGTGGCACCACTGCCCATATAATACTTCACCTGGTACAGCAAATGTTCTCTCTCCCTATGTAAATAATTGCATGCTGTGGGGTGGACATAGCTGGTGGAAGAACCTTATGCCCTGTGTAGCCCTGTTGTTGATTTCAGCTCCTTTAAGAGAAAAGATATTGCAGCTGCAGGTGGAGCCGGAGAGCACAGCTTTGTGGGGATTGTAGACACAGCCACTGAGGAATTACAAATGAAAACGGATAATTAGACTACAGTTCCCAGAGTGCTACAGGAGAAAGACAGGAAGTGATGTCAGGTACAGACAGGACGTTCCGGGTGAGAGGGGGGTCGGATGTGAGGAGACAGGGAGAACAGACTGCTGTCGCTTGGGGGTGCCGCCTGTTTGTG
Organism: Rana kukunoris; assembly: GCA_029574335.1. NCBI lineage: Eukaryota > Metazoa > Chordata > Amphibia > Anura > Ranidae > Rana > Rana kukunoris. The sequence goes on from CM056056.1 coordinate 128,810,569, forward strand.
GAGAGACTGTGCTGACTTGTCACACGTGCCTTCCTGAAGTGACATCTGCTACACAGGGTAAACGGCTGTTTGTTCCTGGCTGGAAGAGGATCCTCTGGGGCTGTGAGTAAGGTGCCACCCTGCTGAGAGGACACTGCGGGGGTGACTCGGCCCGGACGGACGCCAAATTTGATGACCAGAACCCCTGATGACATCAGACTCCAGCTCCTATATACAGCTCTTCATCGCAGAAGATAATTGCTGACATCCCTGCCGGCTACAGACGGACATCTCCCTCCGTGGATGGGTGAGAGGCCTCCGGCCCGTTGTCATTAACCATACACACAGATTTTTACCGTTCATATTGGGCCCCAACGTTGGCTAGCTGAAGAAACTACCACTGGCCAGTGGGTTAGGTACCCGGGTACATTGGGACTAAGTATATATATATATAAGTTCACAGTTAGAATAACCGCATTTATCGTTCATCACTGTTATGCTGGTGTCTCATATGCAGTCTCTGTGTTATGCTGTGTAGAGATAAATGTTGATGTTGTATATTGCTATTCAGATTATTATATATATATAGTAAATAGTTATTTAAACTCTCACAAGGTGTGCTGGTGTGCTGTGGATTCATTATTTGTGGTGTGTCACAGAGGTAAAACAGAAGACCCGATCATCCAGCGGCTCCTTCGGGGGTGAGCGCTACACCTGTACACACAATCAGACCTTTGTCCGACCAAATTCTCATCGGAATTCCATTGGAGTACAATAGAACATGTTCTCTATGTAAACTCTGAATGAATTCATCAGAACTTCTGATGGAATTACTCCGATGGGGCATACACACGGTCGGAATTTCCAATGGAAAAAGTCAGTCTCAGGATTTAGAGGTGTTGCCCTGATTTATATTGAGCCCCGTTGCATATCTATGGCTTGGTCCATGTTATTAATAGTCTATCGGCATAACTTGTTTCCTAAAATCCTGCATGTAAAATATATTGAATAAATGCATTGATGATTAAACAGTAATTTTATGTGTCCATGAAAAAATCCCTTTGCATTTGCAAAAACATCCACACCGTAATAAGACATGGTGTTTTCAAGAACAGGATAAATCTGTCACATAAGGAACTGTGTGGGTTGGACAAGATACAGATATATCTATGATATGTAACATCTATAATTAATGATAGAGTATATAAATATGGAACAAATCCACCAATGATACAAATGAGAAAATACATGTAGATAACATTTGGTTCCTATGGCAACACTGTTAGTTCAAAACAAAACCTAAATTGTATTTCTTCTGCCATAACCCAGTAAATACTCCATCTCACCTAGTTTATATTTGACAGGATTTAAATCCAATTTAAATCTATTTTTTTTTTGTTTGGCAAAAATTACCAAATGGCATTAAAAGATAAATTAGATGTAGTGACATGCAGGGGAGGAAGTATTATGTGTGATGTAACCAGAATGGATGCAGCTTCATTCATTAAATTGCAGCAGTAAACTCCACAGTGATAAATGCCTCTGTTCCCTGCAATATTCCTCATGCATCACTTACATTTCCTACTAATGGATTCAGAACAATTGATCTAATTCGATACAAAAGTTGCAGCTGAATCCAAAGAGACTGAAGCCAAGAAGCTATCAAATCAGTTTACCTGCTGAAATATGATTGTCGAAATCTACAACTGTACAAGCCACAAATGGATATCAGAAGGCACTTCCATGGGCAGACACTTACTAAATGTCGCTATTTTCAAACAAGGTATTTAGAGGATTATCATCGGTAAATGCTAATGGTGGTGGGAGACATTTTCATGGCACTTTCATTGTACACAAAACTGCTCTAAGAAGGAAAGAATGATGGTACCATAATCATTTACACACCTATTCTCAATATGTTACTGCAAATTTCTATATATTTCTTAAATGAGCAAACTACAGTTATTTTCAGCCACTGGCTCTTATGCCACATTTAATATGCAGCTCCTGCTAAAGCTGAACTTTGCTCAGCCTTTTAAAATTTCAGTTTGGTAGCCCCACCATTTTTAGTAAGGTTCTTACAAGTTGATTAAAGTGTTTCTTACCCTAGAAAAAATAATAATAATCCTGTCCCTTTAACCTCCCTGGCGGTATTCCCGAGTCTGGCTCGAGGTTAATTTTTCATACCAAAAGCGGTAAATCCGAGCCTAACTCGGGATCACATTGCAGGATACAGGAAAAGTTACTTACCTTGTCCCTGGATCCTGCGATGTATCCCGCTGTGTGTGCGAGCTGTCATCTCACTCGATTCACACTGGTAAGTGCTGAGCTCCATTCCCTTGCGAGCGGCACGACGAACAGGGGCAGAGTTTGGCGGCAATTCAAAAAATTAAAAACACAGTATAGACACAGTATACTGTAATCTCACAGATTACAGTACTGTGTCAAATAATTACACATCCCCTTTGTCCCTAGTGGTCTGCCCAGTGTCCTGCATGCAGTTTTATTATTATAAAAACTATTCTTTCTGCCTGTAAACTGCAGATTGCCCATAGCAACCCAAAAGTGTCCATTTACATCAAAAGTGGGTTTGTGATAATAAATTAGAATCACTTGCAGAATTGAGCGATAGTGATTTGTAGGGAAATTTGTCATCAAACACTGAAAGTAATGGCAGCGACAATTCTGCAACTGAGCAAATTTCTGTTTGTTTGACTTGATTTCATTTTTGAATAATTATAATTACATTATTACTTGTTATAATTATTTATAGTTAATAATTATATTATAGTTTATAATTTCGTGTTTCAAACTTTATCATACCCGGGGTGGCTACTAGACTCTTGTTTGGTCAGATTTAAGTGAGGTATTCCTAAGAATTACAGGCCTACAATATAAAACGCCACATTTCCATGCAAAACAATTGTACCGCTTTCAGCATCAAAAATCTGAAAGAATCATACTGCCAGGGAGGTTAAAACATGTTGTGCAGCACAGCGCTTGTGCTTTGTAATTTGGCTCTTTGTATCACCTGAAAATACCTGGTTGATCCTGTCTGGTTCTGCCCCCACCCCTGTGATCTGACCACGGTGTATCATGGCTGCTGAGCCCTGACACTGTGGTCAGTATACATGCCTCTGTCATCTGCAGCTCTCCTCTCTCCTCCTCTGTCCTCCTCTCCCCCTCCCTGCCTGTCAGCTTGTGACAGTGTACACTCCTCCACTCCTGAAGCTGAAATTAAATTAAATGTTTTTATATAATCCTCTGTTTCTCCTAATGAGTATGCCTGTGTTTTAAAAAAAATAAAAAAAAGTGTCCGCCATAAGGTCGCAGTACTGAAAAAAAACGCTGATCGCCGCCATTACTAGTAAAAAAAATAATAATAATAAAAATGCCATAAAACTACCCCCTATTTTGTAAACGCTATAACTTTTGTGCAAACCAATCAATAAACGCTAATTGCGATTTTTTTTACGAAAAATATGTAGAAGAATACGTATCGGCCTAAACTGAGGAAAAACATTTTTTTTTATATATTTTTGGGGGATATTTATTACAGAAAAAAGTAAAAAATATTGCATTTTTTTCAAAATAGTCGCTCTGTTTTTTTTTGTTTATAGCGCAAAAAATAAAAACCGCAGAGATGATCAAATACCACCAAAAGAAAGCTCTATTTGTGGGAAAAAAAGGACGCCAATTTTGTTTGGGAGCCACGTCGCATGACTGCGCAATTGTCATTTAAAGCGACGCAGTGCCGAATCGCAAAAAGTGCTCTGGTCTTTGGACAGCAATATGGTCCGGGGCTAAAGTGGTTAATAATGCTAAAAGTGAAACAATAAGATTGAAATATTACTTTAAATTTCATACCTGGGGGGGGGGTGTAAAGTTAGCATGTGAAATATTGCATGTTTCCCGTACTTATAGCTGTCCCTGCACAAAGTATAATTTATGAAAGAAAAAAGACATTTAAACCTGTTTTGCGGCTATAATGAATTGTCGGCTCTGGCAACTCAGAGAGGATTAATTCATAAAAAATAAAAAAAGAGCGTGGGGGTCCCCCCAAATTCAATCACCAGGTCCTTTAAAGGGGTATGGATATTAAGGGGAACCCCGCCGTCAATTTAAAAAAAAAAATGACGTGGGGTTCCCTCCAAATATCCATTCCAGACCCTTCAGGTCTGGTGTGGATGTTAAGGGGAACTCCACCCCAGTTTTTTTTTTAAATGGCGTTGACATTTCTTATATAGGGGAGGCGGGGCCACCCATCACGTGACCCTGCACCCTCTGCTTTGTCACTGGTGAAGCCCAGTCTTCCCCCTTGCGTCAGAGGGGGCGGGGTCATGTGATGGGTGGCCCCACCTCCCCTATATAATAAATGTCAAAGCTCCAGCCACGTCATTCTGCTGGGCTGTGTCCGGCGGAGAGAGAAGGCCTACGATGCTGTGCTCTGAAGCTCTGGAGCTCTGGAACTATTTGCACTTCCTTCGTGAAATGGTAGGGGTACAATGTACCCCATTACCAATTCACATAGGGGGGCCAGGATCTGGGGGTCCCCTTTGTAAAATGGATCTTCCAGATTCTGATAAGCCCCCCGCCCGCAGACCCCCACAACCACCGGGCAAGGGTTGTGGGGATGAGGCCCTTGTCCCCATCAACATGGGGACATCCTCCCCATGTTGAGGGCATGTGGCCTGGTACGGTTCAGGAGACAGGGGGGCCGCACTCTGTCCCCCCCTCTTTTCTGCAGGTGGCCAGGTTAACGTACTCGGATAAGGGGTCTGGTGTGGATTTTTGGGAGAACTCCATGCCATTTTTTTTTTAAATTTGGGGTGGAGATCCCCCTTAAAATCCACAACAGACCTGAAGGGTCTGGAATGGATATTTGGGGGGAACCCCACGTCATTTTTTTTTTAAATTGACGGCGGGGTTCCACTTAATATCCATACCAGACCTGAAGGGCCTGGTGATTGAATTTGGGGGGACCCCTATGCTTTTTTTTTCTTTATGAATGAATTCTCTCTGAATTGAAGAGCCGACAATTCATTATAGCCGCAAGTCAGTTTTAAATATATTTTTTTCTTTCAGAAATGACACTTTGTGCAGGGACAGTTCTAAGTACAGGAAACATGTGATATTTCACATGCTAACTTTACACCCCCCCAGGTACGAAATTTAAAGGAATATTTCACTGTTATTGTTTCACTTTTAGCATTATTAAATTCACTTCTCCCGAAAAAACTGCCGTTTTTAAATCTTTTTTTGCATTGATACATGTCCCCTGGGACAGGACCCAGGTCCCCAAACACTTTTTAGGACAATAACTTGCATATTAGCCTTTAAAATTAGCACTTTAGATTTAACAGGGTGTTCCGCGGCTTTTCGAATTTGCCGCAAACACCCCAAATTGTTCGCCGAACATGCGAACAGGCAATGTTCGAGTCGAACATGAGTTCGACTCAAACTCGAAGCTCATCCCTACCCTGTACACATGATCGGTTTGTCTGATGAAAACAGACCGATGGACTGATAAAAAAAAACGATCGTCTGTGTGGAAGTCCATCGGTCTAAAATCCACGCATTCTCAGAACCAAATCGACACATGCTCTGAAGCACAGGCGTATAACACGCACCCTAACTTAGAGGAAAAAAAACTTTCCACAGCCCCCTGCGTATATCACGCAGGCACAGTTTATCCTCTATTTTCAGGATAAAAAAGTGAGTGTTATACGCCAATAAATACAGTATTTAAATGTTTCAGCAATGACCACCATTCCCTCCGCCCCCCTATTTTTGTTTTCTCAAGACTGTACATATTAATCCCCATGGAGTCTATCTCCTGATATCCTTTATCCTTCAGGCCTTTACAATTTGTGTTGCCCATCTCTAGACTAGGTCTAGATAGGTTAATGAGGACTTTCTTCCTCCTGTTGACGATCCCTCTAGGGAGGTACTGAAAAATGTGCTTTGTCAATACCTGTCCATATTGTTTGCTAATTTTGCATTATCCAAAATAAGCACCCCAACATAAAAACATTCAATCAGATCTGAAAAAGATCTTCCCTCAGCAAAGTCATTCTGCTTTTGGTCCAGCAAGTTATGCGTTTTTAAATGAGAATTGATCCTTCCTTTGTTCAGGAGTGAGTCCATAAATGTTACTACTACAGGTATTAAATTGACTGGATTATAGCTGCCAGTAGTTTCTTCCTTACCACCTTTTTTTGTGGATAGGTACAGTAGTAACTGTCTGACAGTCACTTGAGAACTTCTTCTGTCAGATAAGGTTGATTTAAAAGATCAGTAATGGTCCAGCATGTCTAATTTTCTGTAAGTGAGTCAGTTTCTTTGCCAACGCTGCCTTTAGAAACCTTAAAAATGAAACTTTCTTGCTAGAATCAATATTATCTTCCAATTTGTTATTGTTCATTTGTGTCATTCTTATCACAGAAGAGTGAACAGAAGTAATTGCATAAATGGTTTGTTGCAATCTGGTCTTCCTCAACATAAGTGTTTGAATTTTGGCAATCGGATAGTATCTTTTTTTTTTTCCTGTCACTGATACACTTAAAACATATTTAGTCACCTTTGTTAACCACTTGCTTACTGGGCACTTAAACACCCTTCCTGCCCAGAGCAATTTTCAGCTTTCAGCACTCTCACACTTTGAATAATAATTACTCAGTCATGCAACACTGCACCTAAATGATTTTTTTGTCCTTTTCTTCCCACAAATAGAGCTTTCTTTTGGTGGTATTTGATCATCTCTGGGTTTTTTATTTTTTGCGCTATTAATAAAAAAAGACCGAAAATTTTGAAAAAAAATGATTTTTTCTTAGTTTCTGTGATAAAATTTTGCAAATTATTAATTCTTCTTCATAAATTTTGGCCACAATTTATACTGCTACATGTCTTTGATAAAAATAACCCAAAATTTTTCGAAATTATTTGGTCTGTGTGAAAATTTTAGAGTCTACAAGCTATAGTGCAAATCATAAAAAATTATCACATATGATTACACCCGATGTACTGAAGACCTATCTAATTTCTTGAGACCCCAACAAGCCAGGAAAGTACAAATTCCCCCCAAATAACCCCATTTTGGAAAGTAAACATTCCAAGGTATTTATTAAGAGGCATGGTGAGGTATTTGAAGTTGTAATTTTTTCCCACAATACTTTGCAAAATTAAGATTTTTATTTTTTATTTAAAAATGTTCTCAAAATTGTCATTGTAATAGCTTATTTCTCTCACATGGCATGTGCATACCACAAATGACACCCCAAAATACATTCTGCTACTCCTCCTGAGTAAAACGATACCCCATATGTGAGACTTTTTCACTGCCTGGCCACATACGGAGGCCCAACATGCAGGAAGCGCCATCTGGGGTTTTAGGAGCATAAATTGCACATCTAACTAGTTGACTACCTATTACACTTTTGAAGGCCCTGGAACACCAGGACAATGGAATTACCCACAAAATGACCCCATTTTGGAAAGCTAACACCCCAACGTATAATCTATGAGGCATAATGAGTCTTTTGAACGATTCATTGTTTTCCAGAAGTTTTTGGAACACGTGGAAAAAAAATGAAAACGCATTTTTTTTACACAAAGTTGTGCGTTTCTAAGATATTTCCAACACATAGCATTTAGATAGCAAAAATTACACCCCAAAATACATTCTGCTACTCCTCCTGAGTAAAACGATACCCCATGTGTTAGACTTCTACACAGCCTGACCACATACAGAGATCAAACATGCAAGGAACACGGTCCGGTGTTCCAGAGACACATAGCATGCACATACCAAGAATTACACCCCAAAATACATTATGCTGAGCAAAGCGTAAACAAAAGATTACCTGTGGTAATAGTAGCGCAGTTCTACACAGCAGGATAGCACTGGTCCAGGCAGCAGGCAGGGACTTGGTCAGCAACGGCATACACAATTGTCCAGGCAGGGATACTGTCCCATGATGGCATAGGTCCTACAGGCAGAAGTAGGGCCTCGTTCAGGACAGAATGGGGACAGGGGTGGAGGCTTCTCCCACCCAAATCTCTTTGAAGCCTCCGGGCAACCAGACCCTAATCTAGAATGAGAAAACAAAAAATTGTTTTCTTCATCCAGAAAAACAAATTCTGGAGCCCCTCACATATGTGAGACCCCTGTGCTATGAATCCCACTAGACCACTGGCAGGGTAAAAGATCAGTCCAAGAGGCAGGCAAAAAGAATGGTCAAACAGTCCAGGGTCAGTTCCAGATCAGGCAGAGGTAATAAACAGAATCGGTAGGCATAATCGTGGTCAAATAACAGTCCAGGGTCAGTTCCAGATCAGGCAGAGGTATAAACAGAATCGGTAGGCAGAATCGTGGTCAAATAACAAGCCGGGGTCATAAGCAGAGGTATAAGGGGTGTGAAAGTAAATGGCAGAAAGTGACTAATAATTTAGTGAGGTATGGTAACGGGCGAAACAACCAACTACGCAGAGGGCTGGTTGGGAAGGGCATTTAGGACAAAAATAAATGGTGTCGCTTCTCACTCCTGCTTTGGAGCACACCTTGCATCTTTTTTGGCATTTGTGGCCTGATGGTCTGGGAGGGAGTTTATCTGGAAAGTGGCGCTCGTTGAGTCGGCTAACCACATCGGATCGAATGTATGCTGGTGGGTTGCTGGGGTATAAAAGGGCAGTGGTGATTTCCTCCAGGTAGAAAAGGTAGGGTTTGGGTCTTGGAGTAGATTTCCGATATATTACGTAGGTATTGTACGCGGCCAAATTAAACAAATAAATTGAAACTTTTTTATACCACTGGTATGATCTTCTTGTGGAAAGGTAGGGTTCCAGCATCTGGTCGTTCAAATCGACACCCCCCATGAACTTATTGTAGTCATGAATACATTTTGGTTTCTGGATTAGCCCATTCCTCGTTCTGGTCTCAACGAATGTGTTGTTGTGGATGGTAGAAAGCACGAACACATCCCTTTTGTCCCTCCATTTCACAGCCAGAACTTCCTCTGTACGTAAACTCGCCGTCTCCCCTTTTTCTAATTTTTTGACGACAAGACTTTGAGGAAAGCCCTTCCGGTTCGATCGCACGGTGCCGCATGCTGGGGTATTTTTTTGGTAAAGGTTTCGGAACAGGGGCAAACTTGTGTAGAAATTGTCCACATACAAGTGGTATCCTTTCTCCAGGAGTGGGTTCAGGAGTTGCCAAACAATTTTCCCGCTGGTTCCTACATAGTCTGGACAATTAGGGGGGTGTAGCTGGCTGTCCTTTCCTTCGTATACGTTGAAGGCATACGTATACCCCGTGGCTCGGTCATACAATTTATAGAGCTTCACCCCATAGCGGGCCCTTTTACTGGGAATGAATTGTTTTATGCCCAGCCTGCCAGAAAATTTTACTAAGGATTCGTCTACACATATTTGTTGGTCCGGGGTAAACAACTGGGGGAAAATTTCAGAAAAATAATTTAGTAGTGGCCGAATTTTATAAAGTTTATCAAAACTTGGGTCATTTCGGGGAGGGCACTGGGTATTATCGTTGTAGTGTAGGAATCTCATTATCAATTGATATCTGGACCTGGGCATTTTTGAGGAAAAGATGGGCATGTGGTAGATGGGGCGGTTTGACCAATAGGTACGTATCTGGTTTTTGTGGTTTAGTCCCATACAGAATATGAGGCCCAAAAAAATTTTAAACTCTTCCACTGTTAGGGCTCTCCACTCGAAGGGACGGGCATAATAGGATGTGGGGTTACTGGAAATAAATTGTTCTGCATAAAGATTGCACTGGGTAACAATTGAGGCAAGCATGTTGTCGGTGAAAATTAAATTAAAAAAATTAATCGGGGCAAAATTTTCTGTGTCCACCTGGACTCCTGGCTGGGCAGTGAAAGGGGGAATGTTGGCTTCTCCTGAATTAGGAGGAAGCCACAGGGGGTTCTGAAGGGAATAGGGAAGGCTGGCATGGGACCTAACCCTTTGGGACTGAGGTGACACCCCACTGGTACGTGACCTTGCTTGCTGAGGTATTGCGGTACTCGTGGATGGCACAGCGGTGCTGGTGGATGGCACAGCGGTGCTGGTGGATGGCACTGCCTCCTTAGCAATACGCCTTCTTCTGGCGGGTGGACCCTCCTCCTCTTCTTCTTCTTCCTCTTCCTCCTCTTCTTCTTCCTCCTCCTCCTCCTCCTCCTCGGATGTCTCTTCTCCACTGCTGACTATCGGCTCATAGGTGATGTCAGATTCATTGTCCGAATTTTCAGTGGAATCTGAATCGCAGAGCTCCCCGTTGCTCTCGTCAGCCGCCATAATTTCATATGCCTCCTCGAGCGAAAAGGATCTTTTAGCCATTGTTGGCTAAAGATGGCACAGATGACAGATGCACTGATGGCAGATGGCACGGGCAGGTGGCACAGGCAGATAGCACTGATGGCAGGTGGCACAGGCAGATGGCACAGGCAGGTGGCACTGAAGGTAGATTGCACTGGCAGGTGGCACTGATGGGAGATTGCACTGGCAGGTGACACTGATGGCAAATTACACTAATTGCAGGTAGCACTAATGGCAGCTGGCACGGGCGGATGGCACGGATGGCAGATGGCACCGATGGCACGGGCAGATGGCACGGGCAGATGGCACGGGCAGATGGCACTGATGACTGATGGCAGATGGCACGGGCAGGTGGCACGGGCAGGTGGCACGGGCAGATAGCACTGATGGCAGGTGGCACAGGCAGATGGCACAGGCAGGTGGCACTGGCAGGTGGCACTGATGGTAGATTGCACTGGCAGGTGGCACTGATGGTAGATTGCACTGATGGCAGATGGCACTTACGGCAGATTGCACTGATGGCAGATGGCACTTACGGCAGATGGCAAGTGGCACTGAGGGCAGGGGCAGGTGGCACTGATGGCAGGGGCAGATGGCACTGATGGCAGGGGCAGATGGCACTGATGGCAGGGGCAGATGGCACTGGGGGCAGGGGCAGATGGCACTGGGGGCAGGGGCAGATGGCACTGGGGGCAGGTGGCACAGGCTGTTTGCACTGGCAGGTGGCACTGGCAGAGACACTGGCGCTGTTTTTAACTTCTTTTTTTTACACTCACTGTCACTGCTGTCACTCTTTCTCTCCTCACACGCTGGCTGTGTGTGAGGAGAGAAAGCCGGCGATGAGAGATGATCTCATTTGTTTACAATTGAGATCATCTCTCATTGGATAGCGGGATCGAGTGCTGAATGGCCTCTGCGATTGGCCATTCAGCACGATCTGTGATTGGCTGTGTCCAAGGGACACGGCCAACACAGTTTTTCGCCGATGCGCGCTCGCGAGGACGCGCTGGGAGCGGGGAAAGGCTGTCACGTCCAAAGACGTCAACCCGGCGCCTCAGGTTTGCGCTGTTCACGTCTTTGGACGTGACAGCGAAACGAAGTGGTTAAAGAACAACTCTTAAAAAAATACTTATTTTTTATTTTCAATCCTAAGGGACATGCTATAAGTACATGTAGCGATGGCCCGTGGGGTTGCTATGTGTTACAGCATCCACACATTCCACTCTGCTGCCAGACATCCATTGGACACACTTCTTAATCAATGAACAGTCTCTTGCTTGTTTTTGTTGTTTTTATTAGGGGGTTGAACTTGCTTGGGGAAAAGGGACATGGGATGCCCATAGGATAAAAAATACTTGGGGGAATAAAGCAACTGCATCACACTTCTCTGCAGAACAAGATGGCTGACCCAAAACCTGGCAGACTTCTACCTCAGAACACTTCTTCCTCAGAACACTTTCTCCAGCACACTACTTCCCTGTCCAATTTTAGTAATCCTGTCACACCCTCAGAACATAACTAGGTCTCACTCTGAATAAGTCCCAGTGTCTTTACTTGATGGCCCTTTGTAGCAGCAACCAATTTACTTGAGAAGAAAAAATGAAGGACTACTGATCCCAGCAAGTCTGAATTGCAAATCCTGCCCATCCCCTGGCTGCAGTGACTTGACACAAACTCCCACAGTCCCTCCCTCTGGCTCTATATCCAGCTCCCCCTACCAATCCTAGTTAGGGATTGGTCAGAGCTCCTCATATGCACCCCGTGTCACTCCAGCTCTCTGCCCTGCCCCTTTTCCAGAACATTCTCCCAGGAAACAGGGGAGGCGCCAAGAGCTGAAGTACATATCTGTGACCTACTGCTATACTAAACCACTCCCCTGCCCCCAGATTTAAAAAAAACAGACCTAGCTCACAGCATAGGCCTATTTAAATGTACTTGCACTGGCAGCCCACACAAAACCTACACTCAGCACCTACCTACCTAAGGGAGAGGGTGCTACATACAAATAGCATTTGGTCCTGTTTTATTGGTGGCCCCCAGCAAAAGATCACTCTGTACTGTGGGGCTGTGTACGTTTGCAATTAGCTTGCTGCCAGAGACAGATGCTGTAGCTCACAATTCCATCTCCTTTTAACCAGCATGGGTGGACAACAGGGGGGGGGGGGTAAACTGTTTTCTTGTAGCTTTTATATGTTTCTTTTTTTTTTTTTCCTTACTATCTTTCTCACCTCTGTAGGCAACCATAATGGTTTTATATTTTGTTTATTTTAACTAATACACCTGACATCTAATCCAGATGCTTACAGGATAGTAGGCATTATTAGTGCCCACTGATTTTATTCCAATCTATTAATATATTTGTATTTATTTTCTAAATGTACCTATTTTAGCAAAACATGTCCTTTTGAAATTTAACATGTTTGTTTTTGTATACAAATTTAGTTTTTGTTCTAATACCAAACCAAAGATATTGATCTGCACTAGAAATTAGGTTTCTCCAACCTCAACATCAGACTATCAATTCTCATTTTTTTTAATACTTGATATAATATGTTCCTTTGTATTGTCTTTTTACTGTTTTAGATAAACCCCCTTTAATGCCTCCAAATCTGCTCCTGTTCTGAGTACAGTTTAAAATCTCCAGTGCAGAACCATTAATCCTGCACCATATCCAAGGATGTTGAGGACCTGTCCACATTGCAGGGGCACTGTCGGTGAAGTGAAAAATAAGATATATGTAAATGTTTCTGTTCTAGCTCTGTTGCTTTAACAAGCATTACAGCCTTTTTATAAAATAAGATAATACACCATTTCTTGATGAACAATGGCAACATGCATGTATCTTTGCACACAAATGCTCCATTAGCTCCCATTTTTAGGAATTTTCATATTAACTACTATAACATTGGTACATAACTCCTGATGAGTTGCAACAATGGTTCCCACAGTCCTCTGATTTCTGTTGACGTTGTAGTGTGGAGATGCCCTCTAATAACCCAGTCTTGGCAGAAAATGTGTGCAGTGATAAAAAGTATTACCGATACTAATATTAAATTGACCCCAGCCTATTGCCTACTTCATATTTCTGACTGCTCTATAAGAAAAAAATAAAAAATCTTTAACCACTTAAGGACTACCTCCTGCACATTTACTTCAGCAGAATGGCAAAGCTGGACACATGCATGTACAGGTACGTGCTGTGCTAGTACGCAGCCGTGGGTTGCGGGCGCGCCCGCGGCACACTTCCGTGACCCGGTCCGAAGCTCCGGGACCGCCGGACTCGCGATCGGTCCCCGGACCTTTAGAACGTGGAGAGCCGCGTGAAAACACGGCTTCCCCGTTCTTCACTGTGGCAGCGTCATCGATCGTGTGATCCCTTTTATAGGGATACACAATCGATGATGTCACACCTACAGCCACACCCCCCTACAGTTGTAAACACACATTGGGTCACATAACCCCTTCAGTGCCCCCTTGTGGTTAACTCCCAAACTGCACTGTCATTTTCACAATAAACAATGCATTTTAAATTTTTTGCTGTGAAAATTACAATGGTCCCAAAAATGTGTCAAAATTGTCCGAAGTGTCCGCCATAATGTAGCAGTCAGGAAAAAAATCGCTGATCGCCGCCATTAGTAGTAAAAAAAAAATGCCATAAATCTATCCCCTATTTTTAGACCAGGGGTAGGCAACCTCGGCCTTCCAGCTGTTTTGAAACTACTAGTCCCATGAGACATTGCAAGACCCTGACAACCACAGGCATGACTCCTAGAGGCATTGACATGATGGGATTTGTAGTTTCACCACAGATGGAGTGCCAAGGTTGCCTACCCCTGTTGTAGACGCTATAAATATTGCGCACACCAATCAATATAGGCTCATTGCATTTTTTTTTTACATATTGGCCTAAACTGATGAAGAATTTTTTTTTTTAAATGGGCTATTTATTATAGCACAAAGTAAAAACGATTGTGTTTTTAAAAATAATTTGCGCTCTTTTTATGTTTATAGCACAAAAAATAAAAACCACAGAGGTGATCAAATAGAACAACAAAAAAGCTTTTTGTGGGAAAAAGGGACTTTGATTTTGTTTGGGTACAGTGTCGCACGATCGTGCAATTGTCAGTTAAAGCGATGCAGTGCCGTATCAAAAAAAATGGTCTGGTCAGGAAGGGGGTAATTCCTTCCAGGGCCGAAGTGGTTAAGGGCTGACCTTTGCATGCATTTTTTTTTTTTATATAGATGTAAGCCTGAACTGTATGAAATGTAATGTACTAGTTCACTTTGAGGTTAATGTAATAAAGGAAAATAGACTGTGCACGTTACAAAGTGCAGTTGCGCCTGAGCTTAGTAAATGGGGTAAAGATACACTTTGCAAAGAATACCTAATCACATTAAAGGCATTTTCAATTGCACATGATTGGATGATGGAAGGCAGCAGAGCTTCTGCTCATTTACAAAGCTCAGGAGAAACTGCTCTTTTTTAAGCTCCTTTATATCACACATTTTTTTTTAAGGCTTGGCGTGTACCTTTTTTATCCTTTGTTGCATTTTGGTGCTCCTGATATCTTGCTGCTCTATATATGCATGCGCTCCAGCAGCAGTTTTATGGAATTTCTCAAGGTGGGTTTCCTGATGCTGACAATAGTGGACCATGACTGCATAATGTGTTTTGAAATGTCCACTTGAACTCTATGAAAAGCCAGAGTTGCACAGCTGGGAGACAGGCACTGTCACATTATAATAGAAAAGATTGAAAAGCTGGACCTGGAGTTTTGCTTTAATGATTGAATTGAGATATATTTTAATAATCAGAATAGCAATGGGCTTATATTAATAACATTGAAATCAATGGACTGTGAATAAGAACAGCAATAATAGGTTAATCATAGTATAAAAAATGTCAGAAGATAATTACAGGGTTAACATGTATGACCTCCTTGTAAAAATACTAGTTGAATTACTGCTATGATAATCCTCTAGTAGAACACCAGTGCTGCGAAATATATTGGATTCCATTGCTGGGTGTCTACTGAAAATTCTATTTCTCTGCCTGTCATATTGATCCAGATGTTTCAAAACATATTTAGCCACTGACCTGGAACAAATATAAAAACCAAGAGCTCCAATTTTACTCTAATTTCAGTTACTGCATGCTTGTTCCTGGTCAAAGAACTAGCATTTCCAAAAACGGAATAGACTTTAGAACATTGAAATCTGATGTTATGAGGTTGCTAATTAGGCATTGGTGCTTTCACCAGAACGGACATGAGTATTTTACTATTGTTTTTTTTAGGGTTGTCCCGATACCGATACCAGTATTGGGACCGATACCGAGTATTTGCGGGAGTACTTGTACTCCCACAAATACCCCCGATACCAGAATAGAATACTTTTTCCTTCCCCCCCTGCCGCTGCCGCCGAACGCCGCCGCATGGGTTAAACATCGTGCAGGAAAATCACAGCACTCATTTGAATAGCTGTAGTGTTCCCGCCCGTATAGACACTCCCCCTTGCTCGGGATTGGATGGGTGATCGTGATCTGTCCAATCCCAAGCAAGGGGGAGTGTCTATACGGGCGGGAACACTACAGCTATTCAAATGAATGCTGTGATGTTCCCCGGGCGGTGGTGGCTAGGTAGGGGTGACATGGCTGCATATATGGGTGACATGGTTGCATATATGGGTGACATGGCTGCATATATGGGTGACATGGCTGCATTTGTGGGTGACATAGCTGCATTTGTGGGTGACATGGCTGCATTTGTGGGTGACATGGCTGCATATATGGGTGACATGACTGCACATATATGGGTGACATGGCTGCACATATATGGGTGACATGGCTGCATTTGTGGGGGACATGGCTGCATTTGTGGGGGACATTTAAAAAAAAGTATCAGTATTCGGTATCGGCAACTACTACTAAAAAAAAGTATCGGTACTTGTACTCGGTCCTAAAAAAGTGGTATCGGGACAACCCTCGTTTTTTTTATTAAGGCCTGGATTTATACTGTTGAAGAAAGTTGCTAAATTATCCATCACAATTTGTGAATTATGAGCCACTGTATTTAAGAGAGTGTTTTTTTTTTTTTAATATAAGGAAAATAGAACATTAACAAAAACAGGAGTGACTTCAAACTTTTCATAGTGAGGTTAAATACCACTTTTGACAGCTTCCACTAATACAGGCGCCCTATCCCCCCCCCATCCCCTTATTGATAATGGTCACTTTAACAAAGAGGGTGAATCTCTGCAATGGGAACACATACTGTATATGTTTTTTTCTTGCGAACACAGTTTGAAAGGCCTCATATACACTGGTTGTTTTCCCAGATCTCTTAAACTCCTTCTGGCAGGAGAAAGCAGTGTCAAAAAAACGCCTAAAGCTCCACTTTTGGAAACACGTTTAGACGTGTTTAGGCTCATCAAGAGCTTGGGCATTACCGTATTTATTGGTGTATAACATGCACAGGCGTATAACACGCACCCTAACTTTAAGAGGGAAGTTTCAGGAAAAAAACTTTCCACAGCCCCCTGCGTATAACATGCAGACACAATTTACCCTCTACTTTCAGGGTAAAAAAGTGAGTGTTATACGCCAATAAATACAGTAATTTTATTGGCCAAAATAATAATTTATTCTGCCCATTAAAATAAAATAAAAAATGCTTCAGCGCTAAGGGCGCCTATTCTTAACATGTGTTTATAAATGTTTAGGCATGCCACTTTTTTTTTTTTCAAAAAGCTGCTGCTCCTAAAAGGGGCATTTTAAACACCCAGGGCCAGATTCAGGTACAATTGCCCTGGCGCAGAGTATCAGAGATACACTACGCCGCCGTACTTTACCTGGCTCTAAGACGAATTCAGGTAGATTTCGGCCCGTAAGGTACGGCGGCGTAGTGTATTTCTCGTGGCGGAATCGAAATAGGCGATTAGGGGGCGTGAAGCATTTAAATTAGGCGCGTCCCCGCGGCGATCGAACTGCGCATGCTCCGTTCAGAAATTTCCCGCTGTGCATTGCGCGAAATAACGTTGTTACGTCAGTTTTTTTGAGTAGCGTCGTTTACGTACATTCCTATTCCCGGACGGCTTGTGCAAAAAAAAAATTGAAATTCGACGCGGCAACGACGCCCATACTTAACATGGGCTGTCTAACTATCGACCAGATTTTCGCTTCCCTAACTTTACGCAGCAAAAAGATGACTACAGATGCCGTAAGAGATTGCGACGGACGATCGTAATTTCGTGGATCGCCGGAAAAAGCTAATTTGCATACCCCAACGCTGAAAACGACACGAACTCCACCCAGCGGGCGGAAAAAGATTGCAGCGTAGATCCGACGGCGTACAAAGACGTAAGCCTGTCGGATCGAAGCCCGAAGCCGTCGTATCATGGTTTGAGGATTCAAACTAATGATACGACGTGGGTAATTTGAAATTACTCCGGTCTAACAGGAGATAGACCGGAGTAATGGCTCTGTGAATCTGGCCCCCAGTGTGCATCAAGACGGAGTCTCCTCCCATGTCATTCAAAACTATGAAAAAATGTTTTTCCTAGAGTTATTTTTTTCCAAAACACCTTAACTGGCCTTAACTTCTCTTATCCTCCTCTTGTCCAGAGGTGGACACATTGTCCTGTCTAGTTTATTGCATAAGCACCTATCTATATTTCCAGAAAGCATTACACACTTAGAATAGCAGAGGCACCATGATTGAGCCATCAATGAATCACAGTTTATAAAAAAAAAGGCTTAAAGGAAAGGAGGTTATGATCTTGGGACTCTTTAGTCTGTGACTTTAACAATTCAAGAAGTCAAACACTTAACTTTCCCTATTCAAAGAGAGTACATTTTATAGAGCCATGGCTGAGGGAATGTGAAAGACAGGCTAAGAATATCAAATACAGAATATATTTCCGCAGTGGCAGAGAATAGAAAATAGAAATAAGCATAACAACCACAGCTGAAAGAAAAAATGGCCCTAGTTAAAGACAAAAAGTCAGAAGATTACTTCTAAATATAACATTGTTAGGGGGGTAGCCATATACCTTCTCATAGTATCAAACAGTTTTGGGTTTTTCTTATCATGACTAGGGAGCTGCTGGGCCATGCAGTGTTTAATTAGTGCCATAATGAATGCTTTTGAACACACAGAAGTTGTCTATGTAACCTGGTGCTGATGTTTTTTTTGCAAAACCAAATGTAGAAAGGATGATGGACTTTATAGGCACCACAATAGCAACATATTCAAATTTCAATAACTTCATTACAAATTCAGCACTTTCCACTTGTTTGGAGCACCTTAGGACGTTGCAAGGGATGGTGTTACATATTGATAATTATTTGTTGTTGTTCATAACTAATATATCACAACTGTAAGCGCTGTATTGATTTTTGTTTGATATATTGTACATGCACACACCATCTATACATTATTCCCATATAACATCTAGAGATGTTTTGTAACAGCTGTTTAAATGAGTTTCCTTATTCATACCCTTTGAAATGTTCCACATGTTACAACCAAGGCGGCACATAATTGTGAAGTAGAAGTAAAATGATAAATGGTTTTCAATTTTTTTTTTTACAATATATATCAAGTGTGGCATGCATTTGTATTCAGCCTATTTTAAGCTGATACCCCTATTGAAAAACTAATGGAACAAAGAAAAAAAATAATTCCAGCAATGTACATCCATTCATCCATTCTCGCCCGATGATACCGAAAAAAAAGTCGCTACTGATGCCTCATAGGTGGTTCCCATCAAAAGTTGATACACCCGCCGTGACAGCTCTTAAATAGATGAGGGCAGGGCCACCAGTGATGTATGTGGATGACTCCGCCCCCTCTGATGCCACAGGGTTTCCCCGTGGCGTCAGAGGGGCGCAGGGCCACCCACATCTTTTACCCCCATCATCTCCATCTATTACCCTTGTCATATCTCCCGACTACTGTCCACCACTATTAACCTCATCATCCCAACCTATTACCCTCATCATCTCCCGACTACTGTACACCAATCACAATCATCTCCCGACTACTGTCCCACCACCATCTATTACTCCCCATTATCTCCGGTCTACTGTCCCACCAACATCTATTAATCTCTTCATATCCACCTATTACCCTCATCATCTCTTGACTACTGTACACCACCAACTCCATCTTGTACCCTCATCATCTGCAGACTACTGTCCACCACCATCTATTACCCCCATTGTCTCCGGACTACTGTACACCACCATATATTACCCCCATCATCTCCATCTATCGACCCCATCATCTCCCGACTACTGCCCCATCACCATCTAATAACATCATCATTTCCATATATTACCCCCATTATCTCCAGACTACTGTCCCACCACCATATGTTATTATATTGATCTCATAATTTCCATCTATTATCCTCATCTCCCGACTACTGTACACCACCATCTATTACCCCCATCATCTTCATCTTGTACCCCCATCATCTGCAGACTACTGTTCACCACCATTAACCTCATCATCTCCATCCATTGCTATCATCATCCCCCGACTACTGTCCACCACCACTTTTTAACCTCATCATCTCCCGACTAATGTCCCACCACCATTTATTACCCCATTATATCCTGACTACTGTCCCACCATCATCTATTACCCCCATCTTCTCCAGACTACAGTACACCAACATCTATTACCTGTGACGGGTGACTCCACCCCCTCTGACACTACGGGAAACTGCAGGAAACTCCCATGGCGTCAGAGGGGGGCGGGGGTCAGCACGTATAAGTTGCGGGTGGCCCCACCCTTAGCTATTTAAGAGCTGTCACGGCAGGTGTAGCATCATTTAATGGGAACCACCTATGAGGCATCAGTATCATTTTTTTTTGTATTGTCAGGTGAGAATGGATGTACATCGCTGGCATTTTTTTCTTTTTTAATAAAGGACTTATCCCAAGCTGTCTCTTGTGTTTTTTAACAATTTTGACACTTTTTGTGAAATGGTAGCGGTACCCTGTTACCAATTAACATAGGGGGGGGCAGAATCTGGAGTTTCACTTGTTAAAGGGGGCTTCCAGATTCCGATAAGCCCCCCACCCGCAGACCCCCCACAACTACTGGGCAAGGGTTGTGGGGATGAGGCCCTTGTCCCCATCAATATGGGGACATGGTGCTTCGGACCACAAAGCATACTCCCCATGTTGAGGGCATGTGGTCGGGTACGGTTCAGGAGGGGGGCTCTCTCGCCCCCCCCCCCCACTTTTCCTCCGACCTGCCAAGTTACATGCTTGTAAAAGGGTCTGATATAGATTTTGAGGGAGACCCTACGCCATTTTTTTATAATTTGGCACAGGGTTCCCCTTAATATCCATACCAGACCTCAAGGGCTTGATATGGAGTTTGGGGGGACCCCCACACAATTATTTTTTTAATTTTTGGTTCAGTGTTCCCCTTTATTCATACCAGACCCAAAGGGCCTTGTAATGGACTGGGAGGGGAACCCATGTTCTTTTTTTCAATGACCTAGCTGTATTGAGGGACCCCGCAATTCATTACAGCCGCAAGCATTTTCTTAAATTTTTTCCTTTAGAATTGTAATTTTGCACAGGGACGGTTCTAAACACAGGAAAAATGTGTCACTTTACAGGCATACTATAGACACCCCCCAGGTATGAAATTTAAAGGAATATTTCACATTTATTGTTTTACTTTAACCGCTTAAGCCCCGGACCATATTGCTGCCCAATGACCAGAGCACTTTTTGTGATTTGGCACTGCGTCGCTTTAACTGACAATTGCGCAGTCGTGCGACTTGGCACCCAAACAAAATTGGCGTCCTTTTTTTCGCACAAATAGAGCTTTATTTGGTGGTATTTTATGATCTCTGCGGTTTTTATTTTTTGCGCTATAAACAAAATTAGAGCATCAATTTTGAAAAAAATGCAATATTTTTTACATTTTGCTGAAATAAATATCCCCCCAAAATATATAATGTTTTTTTCCCTCAGTTTAGGCCGATACTTATTCTTCTACATATTTTTCGTTAAAAAAAATCGCAATTAGCGTTTATTGATTGGTTTGCGCAAAAGTTATAGCGTTTACAAAATAGGGGGTAGTTTTATGGCATTTTTATTAATATTTTTTTTTACTAGTAATGGTGGCGATCAGCATTTTTTTTTCAGTACTGTGACATTATGACAGACACTTTGGACACCTTTGACACATTTTTGGAACCATTGACATTTTTATAGCGATCAGTGGCAATTGGCAGTGAAGGGGTTAACACCAGGGGGCGGGGAAGGGGTTAAGTGTGTTCCTGGGTGTGTTCTAACTGTATGGGGGGGTGGCCTCACTAGGGGAAATTACTGATCTTCTGTTCATACATTGTATGAACAGAAGATCAGCGTTTCCCCCGCTGACAGGACCGGGAGCTGTGTGTTTACACACATAGCTCCCGGTCCTCGCTTTGTACCGAGCGATCGCGTGTGCCCGGTGGCGATCGTACCCGCCGGGCACAGGCACGGGACTCAGGAGCGAGTGGGGATGCGCGTGCTGCCGCCGGCGTGCACACGCCCCTAGTGGCCGCAGAGTAGCCGACGTAGAGCTACAGGCTCTCGCCCAGGCGTGCCAACTTCCCGCAGTAATATGACGGCGGGCGGTCGGCAACCAATTAAAATCACTGCTCCCGAAAAAAATGCATTTTCAAAACCCAGGTCCCCAAACACTATTTTTAGCAATAACTTTAATATAAGCCTTTAAAATCATCACTTTAGATTTTTCATGTTCGTGTTCGTGTCCCATAGACTTTAATGGTGTTTGCATGTTCGAGCAAATTTTTTGCCTGTTCGCAAGTTCTGGTGCCAACCAAACCGGGGGGTGTTCGGCTCATCCTTACTTAAAATCACATATGACAGGTCCCTCAGCTCTATAACTCCAGCTACACTGGAAGATTATGGCAACAGTGGTGGGTGTTTGAGAGGAGGGGGTCATCAGAGGACCAACGATTATAACTAATGTACCAGCCAGCACTGCAAGGGAAATATTGCATTGATTTTAAGTACCATCACAGATTTTTATTTTATTTTTGTTATTCTTGACTAAACATAGGCTTTAACCTAAATGTAAAGTGATTCTAAAGGTTGTATTTTTTTTTTTTTTAAACACACAAAATGTCATACTTGCTTGCTCCGTGCAATGGTTTTGCACAGAGCACCCCCAAGGCGATCTTGGCGCCTCCCCCCTGCCGAGTGCCGCAATTGCAAGTCTCTTGCTATGGGGCACTCTAGCAGGCTTGCTCCTGAGCCACGCTTCTGTGAATGGACATTGTCTATTCATACACAGAGAGTGGATCACCCCCCCATGCTCTCTCCTCATGGGTTCACTGGCTAATGTAATTGACATGCACATCGCTGGATCGAGATGGAGCTCAGGCAAGTATAAGGGGGGCTGCACCCAGAATGCTTTTTATGTTAATGCATACAACCCTCCCCCCTCCCCCCTCCGGTGTCACATTTGGCACCTTTCAGGGAGGGGGTGCAGATACCTGTCTAAGACAGGTGTTTGCACCCACTTCCGGGCATAGACTTCCGTGCCCCCCCCCCCCCCCCCGTCTCCTGTAAAACACAGAGGAGATGGGGGAGAGAGCGGGGACCAGTGAGGATGGGGGTGCCGCTCGTGCATGCGCAGTAGGGAACTGGACAGTGAAACCACAACACTTCACTTCTTGATTCCCTCACCGAGGAGGGGGCAGCCGAGAGACAAGGGATTGCTCGGCCATGGCTGCCGACATCACGGGCGCGCTAGACAGGTAAGTGTCCATTTTTTAAAAGTCAGCAGCTGTAGTATTTTGTAGCTGCTTGCCTTTAAAAAAATGATTTGGGTGGACTGCTATCACAGCTAATTTAATAAGGTGGACAAAACATATATTTTATACCTAGGGAAATAAACTAGGTAAATTACTAGCTCACAAACTTTACTGTGCTGCCCAAATTATGCTTTTCCATTGGCACCTTATTACAAAATCTTCAACTCATAATCAAAGAATTTCATATATATGCATCCCTCTATTCAAAACCAGAAATATGATTTTCACAGTTAACTATAATCGTCTCTTGTTCATAAGTCCCTTGCCGATGATTCATTTATGATTGAAGAGATCAAATTGGCCATAAAACAAATGAAACTTTCAAAGATTTAAGACCCTGATGGATTATCTGTTTTTTATTACAAAAATGATGTAGAAATGCTAATTCAATAGTCATATTACATTACTGACATTAATAGGTAACCCTATTGCTTCAACACAACAGTTAGTCAGAAAACTGCCCAAATTATCATCATATTTCCCTCATGAATAACAACATTTAACTAGTGATCTAATCATTATCATCGGCTTATTTATTCACTTACTGAATACACAGCTTTTTTATTTTTTGGGGCTCATTTACACCAGCACCTGTCCTAGAACGCAACCTCTGGTGTGCACTAGGAACATAGCAGTGCCAATATGCCAAATCAGAGTTATTTATTTTAATAAGCAAACTTTATTAAATTGTCATAAGTTACGTTGTGAAAAACGATCATGTGTAGGCTTCAACGACGGGAAAAAACATGCATGCTCAGAAGCAAATTATGAGACGTTCTGGTAAAACTAGTGTTTGTAATGGAGATAGCACATTCGTCACGCTGTAACAGACTGAAAAGCACGAAGACTGAAAGGCACGAATTGTCTCTCACCAAACTTTTACTAAAATGAAATCAGCAAAAGCAGCCCATCCGAATGGAACTTCCCCCTTATAGTGCCATCGTACACAATGTACATCACCGCGCTTTGCTCGAGCATTTTTTTTCATGATCGTGTGTATGCAAGGCAGGCTTGACAAGAATCACGTTGAGAAAAATGTTGTTTTTCCCTTGACAAGAAAAATGGCCATGTGTATGCGGCTTTAATCCTTGCCTATGTTCCACTTTAGGTTGGTGTCATGATCACTGCTGATCCACATGATCAGGTTTCCTGTTTCAGGGTGGCTCACATCTCTTGCAGCATCCTATGGAGCCACCCTTATTTTCAGAGACTATATTTGTGGCTCCCCACACTGTGTGATGAATAGAAATATACAGCCACATAGCCTAGGATGGGAAGGCTCACCCCTGTCCTATTAACCACTTAAGACCCGGACCAATATGCTGCCAAATGAACAAAGGGGTTTTTGCGATTCGGCACTGCGTCGCTTTAACAGACAATTGCGCGGTCGTGCGACGTGGCTCCCAAACAAAATTTGCGTCCTTTTCTTCCCACAAATAGAGCTTTCTTTTGGTGGTATTTGATCGCCTCTGCGATTTTTATTTTTTGCGCTATATACAAAAATAGAGCGACATTTTTGAAAAAAAATCAATATTTTTTACTTTTTGTTATAAGAAAAATCAAATAAACTGAATTTTAGTCAAACATTTAGGGCAAAATTTATTTAGCCACATGTCTTTAGTAAAAAAAAATCGCAATAAAAAAAATTAGCTACCTAGCGGGAACAGCGACACTAATACAGCGATCAGAAAAATGATCCCTTAGTGACGCTGGCAATAGGGAGTGAAAGGGTTAACTAGGGCAGTGATCAAGGGGTTAAAACTGTATTAGGGGGGGGTACAGGGCTACCCTGAACCTAACACTAACTGACTTTTACACTGCTTGTCACACTTACACTAAATACAGTAATCATACATGTATGATTACTGCATTCAGTGACACTGTGACAGGGGGGAGGGGGGGCGATCGCGGGGGTTAAATGTGTTTTTTGTATAGTGTAGGTGCAGTGTAGTGTTGTGCAGACTTACTGTGTTGTGATCTCTCCTCAGCGGTGGTTGAAAAAAACACAGAGGGAGAGATCACGTCGCTTCCTCCTTCCTGTGTTTACACTGGAGGAGGAAGTGCACTGCAGGGGGAGCGCGCGCATTGGCTGAGAGTGATCCGGAGGGGTCGGACAAAAACGAATAGCCGCCCCCTCTTGTCGGATCGCTCCTGCAGCCGCGCGGACCGCCGCATGTACGGGGGGGGGGTCCGATCGGACCCCCGATCCCCCCCAAGGCGCCAACGTATATATACGTTGATGTGCCTGTCGGTGCCATTCTGCCGACGTAGATGTACATGCAGGGGTCCTTAAGTGGTTAATCAATTCCTGTGAGGACTGGAAGTTCAAGAAAGCACTACTGAGAGAGCATGAGCCAGAAGCACTGAAAGCTGCAAGTGCTGGGATAGAAACGTTAACCACTTCAGCCCCAGAGGATTTGGCTGCCCAATGACCAGGCCATGTTTTGCAATTCTACACTGTGTTTCTTTAACTGACACGTGCGACGTCGCTCCCAAACAAAATTGATGTCCTTTTTTCCCCCACGAATAGAGCTTTCTTTTGGTGGTATTTGATCACCTCTGCGGTTTTAATTTTTTGGGGGCTATAAACAAAAAAAATTGACAATTTTGAAAAAAAATGTTTTACTTTTTGCTATAAAAAATATCCCCAAAAAATATATTAAAACTATTTTTATATTGATTGTTTTTTTTACTAGTAATGGCGGCAATCTGCAATTTTTATCCTGACTGTGGTATTATGGCAAACACATCGGACACTTTTGATGCTATTTTGGGACCATTGTCATTTATACAGTGATTAATGCTATAAAAATGCACTGATTACTCTGTAAATTACACTGGCAGGGAATAACCCCTTTCCTGCCAGTGTCATTTAGGAGGTGAGGAAGGGGTTACGTGTGTCCTATGGAGTGATTCTAACTGTGCGGGGGCTGGGCTACGAGTGACACGACATTGATCACTGCTCCTGATGACAGGGAGCGGTATATCAGTGTCCTGTCATAAGGCAGAACAGGTAGATGCCTTGTTTACATAGGCATCAGCCCATTTTGTCGCTCCCACAGTCACGGTGCTCATGGCAGGGCCGCCGGTGGCGTGGGCATGGTGGCAAATTCAAAGCAACATACGCTGTAGCGTGCCATTCTGCCAATGTATATCTAGAATTGCTTACTTTATTGTGTTTGTTGTGTTACTTTGAGGGTTTAAAACGACTTTAATACCTTCATATCTCAATATACACATCAAGACCAAGTCTACTTTATGCCAATTTGCTAAGCATCAGATCAAACCAGATGAGTACAAGTTTTCATGTGTTTTGGTCAAATTGGGACAAACAGGGAAACAGAAAGGGTATTCTTCTACCCCTCGCTCTTCAAAAGTATTACATTTTCTTATCATTGGACTATTTGTGCTTCTTTGTAAAAAAGAAAATTGTATTTGGCCCTAAATTTTGAAATCTCTATACAACACTCCTGCTATTTTGTCCATTAAAGGTTACAGACCTGATTGTTTTTTCATGTAAAAAGGAGGTATTCATAAAGGTTACCCCTAATCCTTTGTGTACTAGCAACGAAACCATATCAATAGATATACCTGAAAATTTTAACATAAATAGTATCTTTAGTAAAGATCAAGAACATAAATGTGTTCTATTTGCAGATGATATTTTGACATTCCTAATTTCTTTTACAATATCTATTCTGAGTTTATAAAAGAAAAAAATAGTGCAGCATTTTTCTTCCATATCCACGCTCAAGTTAAATCACAAGCCATGAATCTCAACTTAAATGAACACACCATTAAAACATTACAATTGTTCTAAAGGCCCCTTATATTTATCTGAGCTCCATCTTCATTCAGCAGTGAGCAGTCTCTCCCTCCTTATTGGCTCTAGTGTTGAGCGGAATACGCCATATTCGATTTCGCGATATTTCACGAATATATAGAAGAATATTCGTGAAATATTCGTTAATATCGAATATTCGTGATATTTTATCAAAAAAAATTTTTTGCGGAATTTCGCTAATGTTAATGCGAAACTGATTGCGAAATTCTCGACCGCGCATGCGTGCGAACAACACGCGAAAAACGGAGATCATTTCCTGGATTACTAAACTAATATGCACTAAACACTAACTCTACTTACACAAACTTATATGACTAAACTAAAGCTATTTTTTTTTTTACACTGACTGACGAGGACAAAGACGAAGACTACAAATAATAAACTAATATGCACTAAACACTAACTCTACTTACACAAACTTATATGACTAAACTAAAGCTAATTTTTTTTTTTTATATACACAAAACACAGAGACTAAACACACACTAAAATAAGCTACCTTAACGAAATGTACACTTACACTAACTACACAGAAATCTATCTAACACTAAGCTACACTAACCTGGACAAAAAAACACAAATCTGAGCTTTTAGAAAAGCTGTTGGGTCTTTTGCTTTGAAAAAAGCATTTGGTTTTAGAAGCAGGAAACTCAGAACTGAAAGCACTATAGGAAGCACAATGCTAAGCTCTAAGATCGCAATACACAGGAAAAACGCACAGAAACACTCCACTCTCTCTAGCCACCTTGTGAATCTGCACTGAAATACTGCTGGGAGTGATCTTATATAATGGTCGTGCAGGCAGGTTCCTATTGGTTGCTACGGAGGTTGCTAACCTCTGACAACTGTGGTAGGAGAACTCTGATTGGCTCTGATGCAAAAGAAGGGCAGAGAAAGTATTTGCGAATATTCGTAATACGAATATTCGCATTGCGAATTTGTTCGGCAACATAAAAGGATCGCCTCAGCTACTCGGCCCAGGGTCTCTAATCATACCAGCAATGCTTTTAGACGTCGATGGAGATCACTAGGATGTGATCTGTTTTAAAAATAAATTTGAAAAAATACGAATATTCGCAATAGCGAATATTCACCTCGATATTCGAGTTATTCGCGAATACTCAAATATGCAATATTCGTACCGAATATTCGCAATGCGAATATTCTTGAGCAACACTAATTGGCTCACACAGCAGTGTTGTCAATCATAGCCAATGAGGACAGAGCAGGGAGGAGAGACTGAGCTGTGCTCTGTGTGTAAATAGACAATCGGAGCAAAAACATTGCAGAGCAGATAAATATAACATGTTTACTATTTAACCTGTTGGCACCAAGTGCACACAAAAATGCGGCCCCTCAGCAGACAGGCCTTGGCACCCATTCGGCCACCTATTTGCGTGCAATAGCGGCAATAGAGTTATGCCACGAGTTATGACTCTTCCAATAAACATAGTTAAAAGATTTAGATTCTTTGCAATCCAAACTCTTGAAATCTGGATGGAGCAAACTTAAACCAAAGATAAAAAACGTACCCTGTAAATTTTTAAATCGACATAGTTTGGTCAATTAATAAAACTTTATACAAAGCATGTACTGCCTCAATTGACCCAAATTAAATACCAAGCTTGTTCTCCACTCCCTATTAATCCGGGTAATCTGGGTCAAACCTAATTGTAAACCTACAATATTTATCCCCTCTCCATCCCACTCACTAGTATTGTGGGACAGATTATATTCTAAATTACCATTTCAATCATCTTATTCTTCATTAGCCCTGCTACGTACGAACCACAATTTTACTGCAGGATCTAATGCAGATGAATTTAAATTGTGTACAAATTCAGGCCTACTGAGAACTAACAGACATCTACAAACTTCAAAATATATCCTTAAACACTTTGCAGAAAAACTATAAACTTACAATAAAAGAAAACCATTGTTGCATACAAATCCCTAATTTCATTTACATACTTTCATCTTACGGTGCAAGAGACAAAAAAATCTCCTTTTTTGAAATGTTATGCAGACATTTCAATAGACATTTAGAACATATTTCTTGACTTACAAATTACCCTATATGAGTAATTGGGAATTATACCTCAATTCCAGTCTTCAAGGCGCGGCTGTGGTAATTACTAAGGCAGTGAAACTGATCAAATCACTTGTGCAAAATAAGGGAAAGCCTGAAAACATGACCTGTTGGGGCACCTTGAGGACTAGAGTTGAGAAACATTGCCTAGGAGAAACAACAGATCTTGCTGTTTGGCATATATGAAGAAGGATAGTTCAATATCCATTAATAACACAGCTGTTGAAGTGAACTACAAAGTGTTCCACACATGGTATGTGGTACCAGTATGGTTTGCTAAATAGAGTTCAAAGGCATCCTTTTTATGTTTTAGAAAATGGAACATTCTGTAACTGTTTTCCATAGTTGGTGGATGGACTTCATAGTCTACAAAGTTAGACCAAATGTATATATATTCATATGCCCCGTACACACGATCAGGTTTTTTCCCGGCTAAATTGCATCGGCATTCCATCGGAGTAAAATAGAACCTGTTCTATATCTAAACTCCGATTTAATTCCTCGGAATATCCGATGAAAAAACTCTGATGGGGCTGCACACGATTGGAATATCCGATGGAAATAGTAAGTCTGACTTTTTCCATCGGAAATTCCGATCGTGTGTACAAGGCATTAAAATTCTCTCACTATAAAATCTTTACCTTAATCTGCTTCTATAGTTCTTCTTGACCGTATTTTTCCCAGCATTTCTAGACATTCCAGGAAATGAATTTCATACATCTAACTGTCAGCTAAATTTACAATAACGAGATCATGGAACTCACCATAAATTGTAAGTCTTTCATTTTCTCAATTAAACTGGATAATAGTCCATAAAAAACTTTTTTAAATAATAATGTGGAAGATTTCCAGGATGTCAGGGATTAATGGTTAAAATTTACATCCACCCAATATGTTTTAGAACATGCATTAAATACCTACAGTATATTATTCCCTCATGAGTAATATCTTATAATATTCTATATTTTTTTTCTCCACTTTGTTTTTCCCTTTATTTATTTTTCTATGATTGTATGAATAAATTACACAACTACATTACATTATTATGTAAACTTTCTTATTTTTGTAAAACCTCCACTTAACATGTATAATGTTGTAAACTTAAATCTATTGAAGCAGAAATAACTTTTAAACTGACCTGTACCCATAAAAATACCTCTTTGCTACTGGTTCCTTTCCCTCCCTCTTTCACTGGAAAATATTTAACCAATTTACACAAAAAAAGTATTACTTTTTATGTGCTGCAGCCCATCACTTCCTTCCTCCTTGCCTAGGCGAGAAAGATGTAGGAACTTCCCAGTGCCTCTTGGGATGTCCACATCACACATTCCAAAAGGCAGTTTCGTTAAAGGGACGCATTCACATTTCAAGATTTCACATTGTGCTGCTTTGGTGTTTAGCAACTGGCAGAGACTAACAGAACAGACCTGCAGGGGATTCCCACACATTTGCCAACAGAAACTGGTGTCTACAAGGTGCGAGGTGCCAAAAATCACATCTGTGTGCATGCCGGATATTTGAAGATGGTAGCACAGTAGTGTGGAAGAGGAAACGTGGGACTAGAATATTGCCAGGGTGAAGTTCCTTTTTAACATCTTAATGTTTATATGAGATTGTAGTAATTTAGATCTACAGTACTTTACAGTACCTTAACTTATCTAAAACCAGTCTTATTTCTTCTGTTTTTGAGCATCAGAGGGAGGAATTTGTGAATGAGGCTCGAATTTTCTCTCCTCAGCCTTGTATTGATATTAATGAAAATTGATTAATTGAAATTTAAACTAAGTATAAGCATTTTGGGGGCCATCATAGGCTGGCCCCATAGACACTGGGCCATAATTCCATCCATCCAAGAAAAGGCTGGATTTAGAGACTCATGTTTGCTATGTTGATAAACAGTGAAGCTGCCTACAGTGACCAGTTCAGGATGAACTGGATGGACTGACATCTTTATTAAAACTTGCCAAATATATAGGTATGACCAAAAGGTGCATGTCCTGAAAGAGTATTTGGAATCTTTTGAATACAACTGCTTTAACCTAAATATTGCAAAGACGTTTGAAGTGGGTGATTGTGAGATATTTATCATTATATTCTTATAGCAAGGCCTAAATGAGTGGGAAAAAATCCTGGCTGCATACCCTTAACCGCTTCAATACTAGGCTTTTATACCACCTCCATACCGGGCCTATTCTGACACTTCTCTCCTACATGTAATAATCATCATTCTTTTGCTAGAAAATTACACAGTACCCCCAAACATTATATATGTTTTTTTTAGCAGACACCCTAGGGAATAAAATGACGGTCATTCCAAAGTTTTATCTTGCACGGTATTTACGCAATTATTTTTTAAACGCTTTTTTTTGTAAAAAAAATTGTTTTATGAATTAAAAAAATAACAAAACACTAAAGTTAGCCCAATTTTTTTGTATTATGTGAAAGATTATGTTACACCGAGTAAATAGAGACCCAACATGTCACGCTTTAATTATGTGCACACTCATGGAATGGCGCCAAACTTCGGTACTTAAAAATCTCCATAGGCAACGCTTTATTTATTTTTTACAGGTTACAGTTTAGATTTACAGAGGAGATCTAGTGCTAGATTAGTTGCTGGCACTCTAACGCACGCGGCGATACCTCACATGTGTGGTTTAAACGGCGTTTACATATGTCGGCGGGACTTGAGTGTGCGTTCGCTTCTGCACGCGAGCTATCGGGGACAGGGGCGTTTTCATTTTTTTTTTATCTTTTATTATTTTTTTTTTACTTATATTTTATTTATTTTTACACTTTTTTTTTTTCCACTTTTATTCCTATTACAAGGAATGTAAACATCCCTTGTAATAGGAAATGTGTGTGACAGGTCCTCTTTATGGAGAGATGTGGGGTCAATAAGACCTCACATCTCACCTCCAGGCTGGAAACCATGAGATCGGTGAAAAAAAATTCACCGATCTCATGAATGGTGACTTACAGCCGCAATCGCGGCTTTGTTTACATACGGGGACCCGGGCGTGACGTCATCAGATCGCGCCCGGGTCCTCCGACGGTCATAGAGATGACTGGTGACCATCTGGTCACCAGTCATCTCTATGCTTCCTGCCGCCGCCGACGATTCGTTCTCCGGGCCCCCGAAGGTACAGGTAAGCCCGGAGAAGCACCGGATGGCGGCGGGAGGGGGGGGATGTCCCCTCCCGCGGCCTGTAAGAACGATCAAGCGGCGGAACCGCCGCTATGATCGTTCTTACTTTGTGCAGAATCGCCGGCTGAAGAGATGGATATCTGGATGATGCCTCTGGCTGCAGGCATCATCCAGATATTCGCCTGCAATACCCAGGCCGTCAATTGACGGCCACTTAGGATGGTAAATCCCATCCCAGGCCGTCAATTGTCTATGGCTGGGTATTGAAGTGGTTAACATTACAAATAACATTTTAATGACATACACTTTATGACACTTGGTCAGAATGAGTACCACACACTCAAGGGAAGACTTCATTCAATTACAAACTTGAGATTTTACCTCCACTGCACCAATTCTAATCCATACAAATCTGAAAATATGTTGCACTAACGATTTATGCAAAAATCAAGTCTTTTGATCTGTTTGCTTGATAACAAACATCAACAGTGTTTTTCTACGTTCTCTATTTTCTTTAGAATTAGAACATATAACATATATATATATGTATTTAGATCTGCTACTAAATGATCTTTCTGTCCAAAATAATACAAATGCAAAAGATGTATGAAGATGTAAGAATATGTTAAACTGACCAGAAAAGTTGCATTGTAAATATACAAACTTTTGAATGGCCAGCCTTGGTATAGGCCATATAGTATCCAAAAAGTTATTTTAAGCTTAGCAAACCGGAAACAAACAATGTCCTTACCCTATAGTGGATAGTAAGCTCTGAGCTTGAAATGGTTAGAAAACTGAAAAAAATATTTTGACACAAATAACTTAAATTCATGCAAAATACAGTGATATGCCAAATAATGCTAAGATGAGTTAAAGTTGTACTCCAGGCAGATATCCAGGCAAAACACAAATTATTAGAATACAGTACTCATTAAGGGTAAAACAGATCTTAATGCCTAAGCAAAATATGCTGACGCAGACCTTTGATTCTTACTTCATCCAAACACTAACCCTGGCACTGACCTAGATCAAACCTTAAACCAAGTATTTTTTCTTTTTTTTTTTTTAACAAACATTTTTTTTTCTCTCTGCAAGGAAGGAGAAAGATATAATGGATCATTTATCTCCATTCATAGAGCGAGAAAAACACAGGGGTGGGCTTCACACTGACTGATCACTGTGGTAGCCAATCAGAGACTACCACAGCGATCAAGTGACCTGGAATTTGGGAGATCTGGGTCCTGATTATTAGTATGGGACCCAGGGCTCTCGTGAGACCCCAGTCTCTGTTCTGGGAGCGCGCATGATTATGGCACCGAGCACGTGCACACAACTTCTTTGGTCGACCATGGCGAGGCCTGTTCTGAGTGGAATCTGTCTTGATAAACCACTGTATGGTCTTGCCCATCATGCTGCAGTTCAGTTTCAGGGGCTTGGCAATCTTCTCATAGCATAGGCCATCTTTATGTAGAGCAGGGGTCTCCAAACTATGGCCCTCCAGTTGTTCAGGAACTACAATTCCCATAATGCTTAGTCGTGTCTGTGAATGTCAGAGTTTTACAATGCCTCATGGGAAATGTAGTTCCGAAACAGCTGGAGGGCCGTAGTTTGGAGATCCTTGATGTAGAGCAAAAAAAAAAATTCAGATCTTCAGAGAGTTCTTTGTCATGAGGTGCCATGTTGAACTTCCAGTGACCAGTATGAGAGAGTGAGAGTGATAACACCAAATTAAACACCGGGGGAGGGAAAATGGCTAATTCGGGGCCAATTCAGACATTTTCACTTAAGGGTGTTGCCAGCAGGTTAGACATTAATGGCTGAGTGTTGAGTTATTTTGAGGGGACAGCTTATTTACACTGTTATATAAGCTGAACACTCACTACTTTACATTGTAGCAAAGTGTAATTTCTTCAGTGTTGTCCCATGAAAAGATATAATAAAATATTTTCACAAATGTGAGGGGTGTACTCACTCTTGTGAGATACTGTATGTGGCGCCACAAAAAAAAAGACCACTTCTGTGAGGCCGCATATGTGTGTCAGCGGGAAGGGGTTAATACATCAAGTGTATATTTAAAAAAAACAGCAGTACAAGTAACTGCATTTGACTTGATGTCAGCCTTTTGTAGTTTTTTAACATGGAAACTTAGACTGGGAGAGGGAGCAGCAAAAGGAGCCAGTCAAGTTGTGTTGCAATACTTGTGTGCTTATAAAAAGCATGCCGCTGGGAAATGAGAGCAGTGTGACAGGGGTATAAGCTCATCTGTGTTCTGTCCATTCATGGGCTACAGGAGGGTTAAGAAATGCAAATACAGTTGAACCTCAGATTACAAGCATAATACGTTCCAGGAGTATGCTCGTATTCCAAGGCACTTGCATATCAAAGCGAGTTTTTCCATGGAAGTCAATGGAAACGAAAATCATTTGTTCTGCATTGACTTATATTGGATGCAATACCAAATGTGCCCAGCGGTGGGGGGGGGCCAGAGAAAATTACCAAAAAGGCCCAAGGACACTTTGGCTCGTTTCCTGCGGCCCCGTTCCTCAGGCCAAATGAGGTACTATAGGCCTATTTCCGACTTTGCTCAGCTTCTGCATCCCCGTACCTCAGGCCAAATGAGGTACTGCAGGCCTATTTAGCTTGAATTCTGCTTGTCTTGCGAGTCAACACTCGCAAACCGAGTCAGAATTTTTAAAAAAAGTTGATTGCAAATCAAAATGCTCTCAAACCAAGTTACTCTTAAACCGAGGTTCCACTCTATTACTTAACTGCAACAGAAAAGAGACAGGTAGCCTTCCCTGCCAGATATGGATGCACTGTGCTGCATTATATGTAAATATTAGCACTGGGTGGACAGAAATACTAATCTTTTGGTCGGTTAAAACCACTCCTATATTCCAAGACATCTGTGTATTTAGCCAATTGCCTGGCATTCCGTTTTAAATTACACCATGGGGTACTTAGTACTAACAGCATTTAAATTGAGTAGATATTTTCATTAAGTTAAAAAGGACTGGCTTATGAGGCTTGTAATAAAAAATCTCCAACTTAGAAGAAAATGTATTGGCAATATTGTGCCGTCAAGAATTTTTTTTTTTTTTTTTAATTCATCAGGCTGCATAATACACTTTAATCTGCCTAATATAAACTTGCATACTTATTGCATTTTTCTTTAGCATTGTTCAATGCAAAGGAATTATGTCAGTTGAAGTTGTACAATTCATTCAAATTTAGTATAACTTATCCTAAAAGCCCCTATGAATGAGAACATGAAACCTTTATCTACTGAAGTATGCTTCTGAAGCTAATAATGTGCAGAAAGCCCAATCAATAACTGCTTAAATCCATCTGGATAAGTAACATGTCCTTCAAAAGAAGCATTAACATGTGCAGCAAATTAATTTGACAGTGTCTTCAATTACTCTCTACGGCAAAAGCTATTTAAAGTCTTTCAACAGCTATGAGACCTGGAAATCACATTGGCAATGTACAGCACAAGGCTAGTTTATGAAGGAGTTTTCTCATAAAGCACAGAAAAAAAACCTGTGGTGGCAGCTTGCTTCTCCTTGTACCATGTTGACAGTAGGAGAAAGCAGAATCAATCTGCTGTTGCTCTTTTACTGTCCATTCATCTGGGTGTAACAGGTAGTGTTGCTCACGAATATTCGCATTGCGAATATTCGCTACGAATATTGCATATTCGAGTATTCGCGAATAACACGAATATCGCGGCGAATATTCGCTATTTCGAATATTCAAATGTTTACAATTTTTTTTTTAGAACAGATCACATCCTAGAGATCCCCATCGACGTCTAAAAGCATTGCTGGTATGATTAGAGACCTTGGGCCGAGTAGCTGCAGCGCTCATTTTATATTGCCGAAAAATTGCAATGCGATTATTCGGCAATAGCGATATCGCGCGATTATTTTATATTGTAATATATCACGAATATTCTGAGCCAATCAGAGTGCTCCATTCCGCATTTCTCGAAATTTCGCAATTATTTTGTATTGTAATATATCACGAATATTCTGAGCCAATCAGAGTGCTCCATTCCGCATTTCTCGAAATTTCGCAATTATTTTATATTGTGATATGTCACGAATATTCTGAGCCAATCAGAGTGCTCCATTCCGCATTTCTCGAATATTCGCAATTATTTTATATTGTAATATATCACGAATATTCTGAGCCAATCAGAGTGCTCCATTCCGCATTTCTCGAATATTCGCAATTATTTTATATTGTAATATATCACGAATATTCTGAGCCAATCAGAGTGCTCCTTCCGCATTTCTCGAATATTCGCAATTATTGTGTATTGTAATATATCACGAATATTCTGAGCCAATCAGAGTGCTCCTTCCGCATTTGCCGAATATTCGCAATTATTTTGTATTGTAATATATCACGAATATTCTGAGCCAATCAGAGTGCTCCTTCCGCATTTCTCGAATATTCGCAATTATTTTATATTGTAATATATCACGAATATTCTGAGCCAATCAGAGTGCTCCTTCCGCATTTCTCGAATATTCGCAATTATTTTGTATTGTAAAATATCACGAATATTCTGAGCCATTCAGAGTGCTCCATTCCGCATTTCTCGAAATTTCGCATTCGCAATAGCGAAAATTCGCAATAGCGAAAATTCGCAATAGCGAAAATTCGCAATAGCGAAAATTCGCAATAATTTCATTTCCAAAAAATATCACGAATATTCGTATTTAGCGAATATATCTCGAATATTCGACTATATATTCGAGATATATCGCGAAATCGAATATGGCATATTCTGCTCAACACTAGTAACAGGGTGCTCTTAGCATTTTTCTTTAAATATAACAGAGAAAACTATATTATTTGTCTGGCGGTGCTGTGTAAATACCATACCTAAATAGACCTAGGGAGCTTAGATATGCAAGTTCTAGAGTTGTCCGACTCTGTTCTCCAAATTCCTATAGGAACTTGAGGCCACCCGTCACTTGAATAATCAGCAGGGTTACAAAAATAGTGAGCCACACATTTGTTCAACATAATCTGCTTTAACTTCAAAATCTCCTGAAGAAGCTCATCTGAGCGAAACTAGTAGAGCGATTTACTGTAGTTTACTATGCGTATGGCTCTGTGTTGTGTATTCTATATGGATGGTGTTTTATATGCTTGTTTTTTCTATTTTTATAAACAAAATTGAAAACTTTAAATACTGCCATTGTATTTATACCTTTACAATTGAACACAGTTTAAAGTCCCATGGTTTGTCACCCTTCCCCCCCCCCCCCTCCTTTTCAAATGTAATATACGGATGTGGTGTTCAGATTTAAGTGTCCATGCCCTAACTTTAAACATTTTGTTGAGAAAGTCAAGATTTTTATATTGGATGGTCCTGGGTTTTCGGGATCATGAAATGTTATTATACTGTTCAATGTGTGAGGCTTAGCTTCAGTTTATAGGGGAACTGAGGTCCTCAAAAGCTTGGGTCTATAATGTTACTTTCACA
This sequence comes from Rana kukunoris, assembly GCA_029574335.1. NCBI lineage: Eukaryota > Metazoa > Chordata > Amphibia > Anura > Ranidae > Rana > Rana kukunoris. The sequence continues at coordinate 128,848,322 of CM056056.1, forward strand.
CTGGAGCCGCTGAGTGTTAGTGCTAAAGTGACGCTCATTGTAGCGGCACTTTTGTGGTGCTTTTGGTCACTAGCGGATCGCTTTTAATCCCTGCTAGGGCCTAAGGATGGGTTAAAAGCACACATGTTGTGGCCCATCCCGAAGCGCTTTTCAGATGCTTTGGAAGCCCTGCTCATTCATTTAAAAAGCAAATTGTTTTGAGAGCGCTGTTTTACCCCCCCCCCCCCCCAAAAAGATGTTCTTTGCAAGACTTTTCAGAACGCCCCAGTGTAAAAAGTTGTACTGAAATGAGATGAGAGGAAGGCGTTTTTTTAGGCGTTATTTAAAGGCTATTTCTAGCGCTAAAAGAAAAAACGCCTGAAAAACATCTCATTGTGAAGCCAGTCTGAAGCCCCGTACATACGATCAGTTTTCCTGCCAGGAAAACTGGCAAGATCGCTTTTGGCCAGGAAAACCAGATGTGTGTATGCTTCCTCGCAGTTTTCCCAACAGGAAAACAGCCGGGAATTCCGGCGGGAAAATAGAGAACCTGCTTTTTTCCGTCAGATTTACCAATACTTTCCTATGGGAAACACTCTGAGGCAGTGCCGATGGAGCATATACATGGCCGGGATTCCCGGCCAAAGCTCTCATGGCAGTTTTCCTGACAGGTTCTTGGCTTTCCCCTCGGTTTTTCCGGGGGACTTTTGACCGCCGGGAAAACTGAGCATCTGTACAGGGAATCGGAATCTACACAGTGTGATATTGGGGGCGTTTAGCTCCAGTGATAGATGCATTTGTGTGCAGTGAGTCTACGTCTGACAGGCACTATAGTTAAGGGCCTGGGAGCCCACGTTTATTATACTGAGAAAAACTCAAAACAAAATTCCATCCAGGAATCCCACGCAGGGTTTAAACTTCCTTCAGACATAAATGAAAACATAAAAAGCCACCTGGCACTCTCTTGTCAGCAGTACCTCTGCTTGCTCCCAATTAACTTCTTCTAAATTTCTTTCAGCCCCCTGGATTCACTGACTCCCTTATGGCCCATACACACGATCCGAATATCGGCCGATGGATCGTACGACTTTTTTCGCTTAATAATCGCAAGGAAAATAAAATAGGTTATTAAACTCACGAAAATTCTCGTACGACAGAAAAAAAAGATCGAAAGTGATGTCACGTGTTGTAATGTATTTGTATTGTATTGTCGGACGACGGCTGTACTGACTAAACGAAAATCGTACGATCTGACATTGTACGAGGAAAATTTTCGCGGATGTCCGATCGAAAAATATCGGATGAACGGTCGTGATCGGCTCTCGAAAGTAGTGTACACACGATTCGAAAATCGTACGATCCATCATCGGACGATCGTTTTCATCCGATATTCGGATCGTGTGTATGGGCCATTAGTCTCACAGACTCTCAATGCTGGCCAGCCTTTCCCAGTCCCTGGGCATGGAATCCCCCTTTCATGGGCTGCAGTCTCCCACAGGGCAGACAGTTTTCCTGACAGGGGTCTGTCATCAAACAGCAGCAGCAAACTGCTCACACGCCACCTTCCACCTCTCACCAGCCCCTCACAATATGGGCTGTGTGCACCTGGGCACACACAATGCTGGCTTTCCAAAACATCTGGACCTAGGGTTAGAGATCCCATCCAAGACTCTTAAGGATCTTCAAACTACAGAGCCCCATCCGCCGATAGTAAAATCCAGAGAAAACTTCCAGAGCAGTTTTCTCCATTTCAAATTTATACTCTGTAGCTTTGCTGTCAGCAGACATGCACACTCTGTGACCTTTTCCAAACTATTTCCACAGGGACAGATCCTCACTCTGTTACAGTGAAATCATAAATAATAGGTTGCAGAATAACACAGATACACCAGCATTGTTGATACCTTGGGCACTTTTTAAGTTAGGTTGACTTAAACATTACTAAAACTGCATGGAGCAAAATATGGTGCAGTTTTGCATAGAATCCAATCAGCTCCTAGGTTATTTGTCAAAGCCTAATTGAATAAGCTGATGTAAGAAGCTGATTGGTTACCATGCACAGTTGCACCTAATTCTTACACTAGTTTTGGTAAATCTCCCCCATATATCTTTTTCTTTGGAAGTATACTGCTATAGGAATGAAAATAATGCATAGGAGGAACCAATAGGGAGGCAGGAAGAAGAATATTTTAGAAAAGTGTAAGGTTAAAAGAGGGAAATGTACAGCGATGTTGTAGGAGTTTAGATGAGGACACACATTTAATTCTAATAGATAATCTGGAACTCAGACTCCACAGAGATTGTGAAGGTATTACATGACTAACCAACATTTGGGAAACATAATGCTAAACAATAATAATAAATAATGATTGCACACAGGGCCACCAACAGGGGGGTACCACTAGGCCTCCAGTAGCGGGCCCATGCACATAGGGGGGTCCAGACAGCAGGGGGATCGGTGCAGCAGGATGTGAGGACAATTACAGAACTATGCACTGTAATTGTATCTCTCCCAAACCAGTCCCTCTCCCTGATGCTAGCTTTTAGCTGCTGAAGGGAGAAACACAGACATAGTGCATAATTCTGTAACTGTCCACCTGTCTCACTGCACTGATCTCACTCTGTGCTGCCCACATCTGATTTTCCCCTGTGTGACTGCCCCCTCATCCCACAACGCTGCCGGCTTCCCTCTCCTGCTGTTTGCTGTGGGAAAACAGGGGATGGAAAGTGGGGGAAGGGGCTCGTAAATATGTCATTTACCAGCCTCTTTCTTGTCTGAATTGAACAGAGTGAGTGATCGGTACCGATCTCTCCTGGGTCCATTCAAAACTGAACCAGAGTAAACTGTTGTTTACTCTGCTTATGTTTATTAATGCACATTCATCTTCAGAGAAAAGAATTTAAGAATCTGTGTCCTCAATTCCTTTCTCAGTCTCAAAGGTGAGGTGTCAGGGGCCGGTTCACCCCAGATATCTGACCAAAGACCCCCCCCTGCTGTGTTTGAGGCCATACACCCGCATTCACATGCCTGTCAAATAAGGACCAGCGGATGTACATATTAACAAATCAGCTTCTATCTTCAGCTTATGTGGTTAGGCTTTGGCCACAGTCTACTAAAAACGTTTGCATTCCTGAGCAAACTAGTCACATTGAAGTTGATTTACCTAAAACTGGAGAGTGCAAGATCTGGTGCACCTTTGCATAGATCGCCGCCGCAATTGCTCGTTACAGAGCGAGGACCGGGAGCTGTGTGTATAAACACACAGCTCCCCGTCCTGTCAGGGGAGAAATGCCTGACCGTCTGTTCATACAATGTATGAACAGCGATCAATCAGTGTTAACCCCTTCACTGCCAGTGGCATTTTTATAGTAATCAATGCATTTTTAAAGCACTGATCGCTATAAAAATGCCAATGGTCCCAAAAAAGTGTCAAAAGTGTCCGAAGTGTCCGCCATAATATCGCAGTACCGAAAAAAAAAAACGCTGATCGCCGCCATTACTAGTAAAAAAAATATTAATAAAAATGCCAAATGCCAAAAATGGGGGCCTGTCTCGGAATGGGCACCTCCCCTATCTGGTCATGGGCTATTGGTCATCGGGCTGAACGATCGAAGAAGGATCGAGTCATTATCTCTGAGCTGTAATTCGCAGCTGTAGGCCAGAATACTGTGGAGATTGTGGACAGCCGATGAAATAGCAGTTGGTACCTTCTTTCAGGAACCCAGGTGCAGCAAAATCTGTTGGGAAAATATTATGTGTTAAATATATATATATATATATATATATATATATATATATATTTATGGAAACATACATATATATATATATATATATATATATATATATATATTTATAAAAATGGTTATTTTTGATAAGTTATTTTATATGTTATCTTTTGGAATTAATAAATGGGCCTTTGTTGGTCATTTAATCCAGAAGATGTCATGGTCTTATTTAGAAGTAAGTTAGCATAAGGATAAGGGGTTTTGGTAAACAGCATGCACTAGCATTGCACCAGTCATGCATTGGCATCAAAAGGGACTGCTCACTGATTTATTTTTGCTGGTCAAAGTAGGTCTATTACCATTTGATTAAAAAAAGCATGTACCTGAAATAAATCAGAGTGGGCTGCTACTGCTGAATGCAAGCTCAAATTATTTTAAAATAAAAATAAATCCACAACAAAATATGTACTGACAATGTCGTTGCAGACACTGTCCATGAAAATCGTACTGTTCTTTTACATCATGCACAGCCCTAAGGCATCCCCGGGCACGTCATTTAAACGATTTGTGTACTAATAAAAGTTAGCAATGACAGCCTCCATGTTTCTATACTAACACATTCCCTTTAAAGTATATCTATATTGACATATCACAGCTTACCAGTCCTTTGATGAGGTGGCTGTATTCATTATCTTTTTTGCAAGGGTTTTTTTTACCTTTATTTTCACCTGATTATCCTCCAAATAATATACTCACCGAGTGGCTATGCTCATACCTCCACTGAATCTATGGGAGGAGCTCACACCTCTATTTTATCCATCAAAGGGGCAATTATTATAACAATTTTGGTGGTGTTAGGATTAGGATTACAGTGTTTGGGTTCAGAGTAATTTACAAGTATTACTGTCAAAGTATGTACAGTTAGGATACTTTACTCTTAGAATTAGAACCATGATTCGTATTGTAACTGATAATGTGTACTATAAAGATTACAATGTATACAGACAATTATTATTCCTTGGTGTCAATTTTTCTGAGGCTCTTCAAGGGCTTAAAACTTCTAGAGAGAAAGGAGTCAGCCATGAATAAGCACTGATCCAGTGCGAAACGCGTCGGCTGCTCTTTGTTTTCTACTGCTGTGACCCTATTTTTGTACATGCTGTCTATTGAATAAAAGACCACCCATCAGGTTTTGGAGTGCGGCTATCCATTTTTCTTTGTCCTCATTGGGCTTAAAACTTCTGTTGATAAATTGTTTATGTATAAAGCAGCAATACCTTTGCAGCTGGGATTTTCAGATGTGCGTTACACTGAGACCCTGAAACAAATAAAACTCCATACATTCTAACTAAAAAAAGAAGTACTGGGGGGCCCAGTCACTTGACCTGTCAAAGTCATGTGACTAACCTCTCCTCCTGTCACACTATTCTTTCTTCAGTACTGCAGAGGGAAGTCTGTACGATACCAATGCCTGCATTTTATGATTGCCACATAAAATATAAGACACGTTGTGGAGTAAGCACTGCAGTATCCAGTTCAGAGCATATAACAGTATACAGTTTGCACTATAAAAAAAAGACCCCCTAGAGCCAATTTATAAACCATAGATGGTGATTTATTCCCTAAATATTTCTTCCAGCAAAAAGTGCCCCAAATTGTTAATGCAGATTTGGCTCAGGCCCAGCCATGCCTAATTTGCAGTCCTTTGCCCACAATCTGGATTTCTCATTCTTTAATCAGAAATCAACGTTTTGGAAATATTTGTTGTATCTATATTATTATTCCCAATATGATATTTGCTGGCACTAATTGCATTTAAACATTTGCCACTTTTAATTAAGTTACCAGTGGCTCACCACTGATCCCTACAGAGGATTGTCGCACGCTATACTGTTCACACATCACTGCATATTTCATGTTCTGCCAATGAGGACTTAAACCTAGAATCCTAATGTTATATATGCCAGAATTCACACCTACTGCACATTTAGATTATAACTAGCAGAAATTAAGACGATGAACGGCAATCAATGGGTACCAAACATAGTCAAATCATTTAAGCATTTATTATAAGTCCTTTTGCCCCTATGAAGGTACTGCTTTGTATATAAAGGCTTTGGTGGTTCTATAATCCAACTCGATAAAAGTTATCTATTGCCTTGTAATACAAATATCCCCCAAAGGAAGCACTGCACACTATTTACATCAATAGAATTTAATTATGTGCAATATTTTTTATGTAAATATCTAAGTATCTTGTGCTTAATGCTAATTTTTAGTTTCTAGATAAATACTTATGATAAGCTTACTGTTGACTACTTTTAAAATGCCTTTTTTTTGTAGAGGTCTGAAGCACTACAGAAAGTAATAATATGATCTAGAATAAATTAGAAATATTTTTGTAGTCAATTTTACGACATTGTTTTGTTTTTCAGCTGTAGTACTGGAAATGCAATACAGAAAAAGTGATTCTGCTGACACACAAACCTCATCTTACACAGATGCCCACTGGGAGTCTCCTATTGGATCTGTTCCAGGCACATCTGAATGAGGGAAGGCCAACAGGCATGCCAAGAGCAAGCTGGAGGGAGTCATAGTTAAGGGTGGCATGGGAAAGTCTTTGAAACCAACAAGAGCAGAATAAAGGAATCCGGTTATAAAATGCACATGCTGCCATTGCCTACCTAAAGAAAATGAAGATTGTCCGTCTTTCCTCTAGCTTTAACACCTGGAACAGGTAAGCAGATAAGGCATTCTGGCTTTACTTCTTACATGCTTTCTCCAGATTAAAGTATTACAGTTGAAAGTAGCAGAGGAAGTCATGAATGACAGCATGCATAGTTCTTTTAATACAGGTTTCCTTTAAAATCACAGCTATGCCAATGAAACATTGTGGTCCTTTTTCTATTTGTTTTATAACAGCAGATAAAAAGTTATAATGGTGATAATGTCATCATAAAGCATTGCTAAATGTTCTCATTTCTGAGGGCCAGACATTCAGTTTTAAAACAAGTCCTGTCTTTGTCTCATGAAATGCCATATACAGTATACATCTATAAAACACCAATAGTTGATGGCTGCTAAGAAGCATATTCATTAACAATTTTATTCAAATTATCGTAGCCTCGCCCAATAACAATGCAACAATTATTGAAGTTAAAAAAAGGAGAAAGGCAACAGCTTTATTGATGTAGTGAAGTTTATATAAAACTGTCCAACATTACAAACAAAAATGTGTGCCAGTCACCACTAAAATGTAAACACATTTATCCATACACGGAATAGGTTAAATGCCTGGCCTTTCCGTACTTGGTGGACAGATATCACAGAACCGACTTAAGGGCCTTATCAGTATGCAACCAACCAAAAGCCGAAAAGGTAAATTTACCAATCAACTGTTACAACCTCCAATTCATCAGATTGCTGGAGTTCTCAAGATCAGTGCCGGCAATCACCAACACCACACTACATCAATATCGCACACAACAAACCAATGAGGTCCCAATGAGCTAAATTTACAGAAACCTGCACATCCATTTAAAATGACATGCTCACTAAGACTCAAGGGGGCTGTCAGCTTTTATCTTGCATACGATTCTCTTGATGCTACAACACAGTGTGACTAGGAGGATACAAGTGGTGCAGAAAATGACATCATGGCAGAAGTTCCTAAAGTACATATCTCCTAGCTGTGGAAAAATAGCTGTACTGTCTGAACCCTGCAAGTGGAAATTTAACCATTTACAGAACATTACTGAATAACCAATTTAATAAAATAATAAACATGGTCTATATTATATTTGCCATTTTCTACACTCTAAAATGGTAAAGGGTTGACAACGATGTAGGCTCCTATGACTATATCTACACAAAATATACTAGATGGTATTGACAGAGTTATAGGCTCCTGTGACAACATATATACACAATATACTACATGGTAAGTGAGGAGTCACATAAGCCAGTAGATACCAGAATGGAATGAGCATAAAATAATTTTTCCATTCTTTTTTTTCATTGGGGGGGGGGGGCGGTTATGGAGACCAAACCTCAAAAATACCAGTACCTAGGTATCATGCCAACCACAAGCCAAAGAGTGGTGGATTATATTGCCATCCAATGGAAGCATAATGTGAAACAAGGATTCAATATTAGTATCTTAGGACATTAATAAACACCAACACCACCTCCACAAAATTGACAACTGGAGACAAATTGAAACTCTTGCCAAGTGTTTGATGTGTGAGGCAAAACGGTGAACCGTAAAAGAAATTATATGTATGCACACAAATGATTGTTGGGATATACCAAGATGGACAAGATAATATAATAGTAGTTCTGTAATGAAGAAATGTATATATTTTGTTTTAAGGTTTACCTTCTACTCCTTACACAAACCTTCTAATTTAGCTTACCTAGGCCACAATGTTTAGCAGCAGTGATATAATTGCAGGTATGAATGTCTCCAATTACAGAACTAACCCTTAACATCTGCATTTTTTTTATAATTATGTATATAGCTGAAAATAAAATCTATGGTATTACATGGCTAATCTTTCCACTGACATATACTTTGCAAATTATTGTCACCTTGAAAACACCAGAATTGTCTTTTTTACACTAACACTTTAGTCTAAAAATCAATGCAAACACAACTTAAGTCCTAACTCCATCTTTTTTTTTGGATGCGTCAAGAAAGGAATAAAAGCAACCCACCCCAGCTGACTGCAACAAAAAATGTATTGTAGTAAATAGTATAAGGCTAGAGTTTAAGTCAAGGCTACTTTTATCCTGTCCTAGTAAAAGATCGTCCCTCATGTTTGTCCTGCAGTCCAAAGGCTATCATATTCACACTCTATATGACTTCCGACCACCACAGCCTCACCTTGGTAAAATATACTGGTGTTTTTTAATATATTTAGCATCTCCTGAAGTTTTCAGGTTGGTTAGGAGACACACTGGGAAATGTACCTCTTTAGAGTTTGTTGGCAGTGGGGGGTCCTCGGCACTAACCTTAAGATATCAGTGCTACACTCTGTTTAGGCATCTTTTGAATAAAGAGCACTGTGGTAATATCCAAGAAGATCGAGTACAACTTGTAGGCTGACATGCACTTCTCATTACAAATGGAATTGACAGGTAAAAGGAAAGGATACAGTGGTATTAAAGCTTTGTTTTGTATTTTTAAACAACAAATCTGTTCTACTTACATGCTCTGTGCAGTGGTTTTGCACAGAGCAGAACCGATCCTTTTCATTTTGGGTCCCCTGCCAGTGCTCCAGGTCCTTCCCCCCTTCTAACAGTGCCCCCAGAGAAAGAAGCTTGCCCTGGGGCACTGCTGCATGATCACTGCTCTATGAGTCCATAAGACACAAAAAACTGTGGCTTGGCCCCGCCCCTGCTCTCTCCTCACTGGCAGTGATTGATGGCAGTGGGAGCCACTGGGCTCTTAATGGCACTTAAAGGGGTTGTAAAGTTATAATGTTTTTTATCTTAATGCATTCTATGCAGCAGGCCCCTTAAAACTTACCTGAGCCCCCTCTATTCCAGGTATGTCCAACAGTGTCTAGGCTGGTCCCTCCTGATTGCCTGAGACACAGCAGCAGTGCAATTCGCTCCCATTGCTGCCAAAGTCACTAGCAAATCAGGAGAGAAAAGGGTCTGGGGCCGGGCCACAGCCCTGTGCCTGAATGGACACAGGGAGCTATGACTCGGCTTGGGTTTCCCCATTGCAAGCTGCTTGCTGTGGAGGCACTTAACAGGATGGAGGGGCCAGGAGCACAGAAGAGGGACCCGATAAGAGGAGGATCTGGGCTGATCAGTGTAAATCCACTAAACAGGACAAGTATGACATGTTTGTTATTTTTATAGAAAACTAAAAAAAAAATAGATGTTAAAATCACTTTAAATCACTGTTTTTTTTTTTTTTGTTTTGCTAAAGTTCACAACACATTAATTAACATAACATGTTCTGGTTTTGTGACATTCATATTTAACAACAGGAACAATCGAATAATTAAGAACGGTGACCACAAAAAATAGAACCATCTGCCAAAATATTTACCTTATTACTATTTTAGCAGACTCAACAAAACTGTTAAGGGTGCCAGCGGTGAATAAAACATTACATTGCATGGGATTAAACACCACTGTTTACTTTGTGATCAATCTCTGACAAATTTGAACACAAAGGGATTTTTTCTTTTCGCCTTTCTCACAAATTAAACTTTGAGAACTAAATTTTAAAAAATTTTTAAGACCTTCTTAAGCTGTAAAATAGCACAGTGGGAATCAAGCCAACAGTCTTGTAATAGATCCACTGCTGAAAAAAAAATCTCTACTCCAATTAGGCTTGCTGGTAACAGCACTCTATTCCGGCAATTTTCGCAAAAAATAACTTATGGGGATTGCATATTTTTATATGACTTTTTTTATGAACCAACAATATTTCAAAGCCTCTTATACTTCACTAATATGAATTTATATAAAACAGTAATCACTGCTGCAGTTAAATTAATGTATGAATACTGTCTTCTTAGTAGACTGATTTTGAACGTAAATCATCATTGTACTCTAAAGTGGAACTTTAGTGTACATCTCTTCTGCAATAAATTATTTTTACCTGCCTGATAGCATATTCACATCTCAATGTACTCTTTAATATCTTTATTAATGATCTAGGGCACAGGTGTCAAGCACAAGGCCCACGGACCGAATCCGGCCCTCCAGGCCATTTCATGTGGCCCTCGTACCTCTCTAGCTGCAGGAGAGCTCCAGACTTCCTCTGGCCCTCCTCCAGACCCTTACTTTCTGCTTTTAAGCAATGCAACCAGCTTCTTCCCAGCAGCAGCATACAAAAAAGAGGGATGCACTGTGATGTAAGGGAGAGTAGGGGACTCCACTTCTGATGGTGGGGTGGCTCTTGACATCTAATATATGGGGAGGGGATGCGCTGGACATCTAATCTTACAGATACAACTTTTGAGGGCAATCATAATGCTGCAGCCCATGATGAAATTGAGTTTGACACCCCTAATCTAGGGTCTGGAATTACAAGTACCATTTCAGTCTTTGCATATGACACCAAGCTATGTAGTGGAATAACATTCTTACAAGAGGTCTTCAACTTACAAGCCAAACTCAATGCAGTGTTTATTGGGCAACTATGCGGCAAATGAGGTTTAATGTTGATAAATGTAAAGTTATCCACTTGTGGGCTAAGAATATGCATGCGTCATACATACTAGGGGGAGTACAGCTGGGGGAATCAATGGTGGAGAAGGAGCTGGGGGTTTTGGTAGATAATAAGTTTAATAGCATGCAAGGTTAAGCTGCAGTTTCCAAAGCGAGCAAAGTCCTTTCTTGTATGAAGATGGGTATGAACTCCAAAGAGAAATATCTTTTTGCCACTGTAAAAATCATTAGTAAGACCTCATTTGAAAGATGCAGTTCAGTTTTCGGCATCAGTTCTGAAATAATATATTGGAGAAAGTGCAAAGAAGAGCAACCAAACTGATGCGGGGCATGGGGCATGGAGGAGCTAAGCTATGAGAAAACATTAGAGGAACTGAATGTATTCTCTTTTGAGAAGATGAGATTAAGAGGGGTATGATCAACATGTACAAATATCCATATAGTGAACTCGGTGTTGAGTTTTTCACTTTAAGGGCATCAAAGAGGGGTACTCTTTACATCTAAAGGAAAAGAGATTTCATGTGAAGAAACCTTTCCGTATTTGGACAAGAGCTAGGAAAATGGAATGGAATAGACTCCCTCCAGAGGTGGTTCTGGCCAGCTCAGTAGATTACTTATACCCTTTCTCGCCAAGCATACAGATATATGCGTCCTCAGCTTTCGGGGGGTTATACCGGTAATCCAAAGCAGCACATCATAAGGTGAAATTAAACATTACTGAGATTATAATCCAGTCTCAATTTAACACCTCTATTCAAGGAAAAGGTACGCACAGAGCAAGACACTTATTCAAGGTATGCTTCAATTTATTTGCAAGTAAACTAAAGTATCACATATTTTGTCGAGTGCATCCAAATCTAGTTCCCTATCACGATCCAAAAATGTGCTTCCAAAAACCTGTTTTTTTTAATATAGTCAAATGATGTGAATTTCCTTATCACAATCCAAAATTATGGTTCCAAAAAGTGTATTTATCTCCCATACCGTAAATTTCTAAATAATGAATCTGTAGGTATAGCCAGAACTATTCATTTACATGTAGATAGGGTAATGGGAGGTTAGAACTCGTGCCCATGTTTTTATTTATTGTTGTGCCCCCATTGAGGAGATTCACCCATTCTGTCTGGTCTGCCACCACTTTTAAAGACAGACGATCAGGCTTTTGCCCGGTCAGATCACATCGGAATTCAGACAGAAATTTCATTGTAGAAAAATAGGACATGTTCTATATCTAAACTCCGATAGAATTTAACGGAATTTCTGATGAAAAAACTCTGATGGGGCTACACACGATAGGAATACCTGATGGAAAAAGTCTGTCAGACTTTTTCCATTGGAAATTCCGATCGTGTGTACACGGCATAACAGTGAGTGCCAGAGAAACCAAAATTTGACAAACACCACTGGAAAATACAGACCCAACCATGGTATGACCTCTTATCTGGAGAAGGTAAAAAATCCAAAAATGTGCTGCCAAATGTTTTTTTATTCATTTTTAATTCAGTCAAAGGATGTGCATTTCCTTATTACAATCCAAAATGATGGTTCCAAAAAGTGTATAGCAAACACTTTTCACTTTACTTGTGGATAGAGTAGCGAGGGGTAACCCATGCTTTATATTTTTCTTTGTGCCCCCACTGGGGAAATTCAGCATGTCTATTGGACCTCATGACTGTTGTCAAAAGGACTGAAAGTGTCAAATAATCCAACATTTTTGATTGAAACCAACATGGCTTAGAATGACAATTTAAGCATAAATCAATGTTGAACTTGTACATTCCACAGAACAGTTTTTTGTTACCTCTGCCTATTGCTGCAGCTAAGAATTACGGTAATATTGATACTACCACTATCAACCCTACTACAGACCTTACTAAGGTGTCACATTTTTCAACTTGTGAATTCAAATGTATTTATCACAATCCAAAAATGTTGTTCTAAAAAATGTAATTACATTTTTTTCTCCAGTGAGTTGATATGGATTTCCTTACCACAATTGTAGGTTAGCCCTGTCTATTGCTACACCTAAGAATTGATATAGTGCACAAAGACTTTATATTAGCAAAGGAATTAGCAAGAAGAGCACCTCTGAAACTATTACAAATGTATCTTCTAAAGCACTTAAGGAATGATCCACCTTTTCAAAACAAATGAAAAGGTGAAATCCCTACTACATTCTAACCCCCCCCTCCCCCAGTTCCCACTACACTTACCTCTTCGGTTGATCAACTGCCACTGCCCACTTAGCTGGGGCAGCAGTCTGGGGCTTTGAAAGCCATGTTCTTCTCCCACTTCTTTTTTAGGGTTTCTGGGACAGATCATAGTGATTCTGATTGGTCACGTGCTAGCACATGCCCATTTTAACCCATTAGAATCATTCTGATCCATCCTCAAAGCCCTAGGGAAAGAAGGGGAAGCCATAGGGAAAGAAGGGGAAGAGGAGCAGGGCTTTCAAATCTCTAGATTCCTCCTCTGGCTACATGGGCAGTGGCAGCTAATTATTAATAGAGGTAAGTGCAGTGGAGACTAGGTGGAGTAGATGTAAGGTGTTTATTTACTTTTCACTTTAGGTCACAGCAAATGACATAGAAGAATCTATACAATGCATAGTAAAAACAAAATACATTAAAGTGGTTGTAAACCTCAGTCATGAAATCTGAGCATATAACATATATCTGTCTTGTTTACTAATCTCTAGACATGTGTACACTGAAATATTTTGTTTCGGAATTTCGTTTTCGTCCGAAAAATACATTTATTTAGTTACTCGCGAAATTCGTTTTTTTCTTTCGTTTTTCGTTTAAAAAAATGCTTTCGGCCGAAAATCAAAATTAAGGTTGAATCTGTCATTGAAGGCTTCTTGACTCTTCATGTCTCTCTATGTCGAATCTTCATGTCTCTCTACTTCGAATCTGCATGTCTCTCTACGTCGAATCTGTCATTGAAGGCTTATGTTGTCTGTCGAATGTTCTAAAAAAAAAAAAAGAAGATTCGACAGAATCTTTAAAAAAAAAAAAAATTGACTCTTAATGTCTCTTAATGTCGAATCTTCATGTCTCTCTATTGTCAAATCTTTTCTCTCTATGTCACGTCTTTTCTCTTTATGTAGAATACTATTGGACTAATAGAGTTAAGGTTAGGCACATTCAACCGCAACGAAAACAAAAATAAAGCATTTGTTTATGTCGAAACTTTCGGTTTTCGCTTTCTGTGCTTTCGTTATCGTTTTTTAAAACGATAACAAAAATACCTGAAATTCGGACGAAAATGCATTCGGACGAAAACAAATGCAGATGTCTACTAACCTCTCTCCAAAGCTCCTGGTGTTGATTCTCTCTGGTGCTTCCTTCCTTTTTTATCAGCATGTCTTACTTCTGAGAACTTTTCCCAACACAGGAGATACAATTTGTGTCAGGGAGAGAACTCAGCACACAGCTTGCCTATTCACTACACAGTTTTTTTGCTGTGTGGAGGGGGTGTGTGCCTTTCCTCCAGTCAGCTTTCACATACCATAACCGCAGGCTCTCTGCCCCCTCATCTGTGATACTAACAGACGGAGAAGGACTTGAACATGTTTCTGCCCTTTTCATGGGGTGTAGGGGAGAGAAGACTGCAGATAAACAAGTAAAACCTGTGTAGGAGGATTTGTTACATCTTTGTGTATCATCTGAGGTTGTTCACTTTACTAAATATATGTAAGGGTTTACAACCACTTTAAAAACATGCTGCAAATCAAAAGCACACACCAATCACATACATGTCATCCACTACATGCAAATATAATAGGAATGAAGCCTTATATTTGAATGAATGGCTGGTAAAACAAAGGAAGAACGTCCTAGCTCAGAAATACATTTTACCATATGTGGACATTTAAAACCTGATTTTATGCAGTAAAATATGATTTACTAAAGGCATATAGGCTGTTCACTGTGCAGGGGTATCTTCGTTTGGCAAACAAATTTTACCCTAGCTTAGTTAATGTGGTGAAAACGTCACTTTGAGAAGAATGTCTAATTACATGTAAGAAAAGTAAAGAAACATTTTTTTCCTGCACATGATGGGATGATAGTGAATGGTGTGAAGTTTAGAGGAATCCTAAGTAAAGGGTAAAATCACTTGCAGAGTGCAAATTCACTCACAACATGAACAGTTGCCTTCATTAAATCAACACCATTATCTTGACTGGTACAGGTTTTTGCTTTGTACCCGAGTTTATTCTCCTGATAAAAGTTTATAGTTAAAAAAAGAATTCACAATAAACAACAGAAAATGTTAAAACTCAAGCATGTGTACAATGTGTATTTTACCATACATGAGATGGTCCTTTCTATATAAAGGTACATTTCTATTATCGTCACAGTTCCAGTTCTCCACGATTTAAGAATGTTCCTGCTTCAGCTCAAGTGTGTTAATCCAAATGACAAATCCACTGATTGACACACATGTGCAAAAACAGGGACATCTTTAAAAGCTAGTCCGCTGGCGGCTCTCAAGGGCAGGTTATATTAGTCATGTTCTGTGCAATGGAAGTCAAGCCTTCACAAAGAGCTTTTTCCTTCCCAAGTTTGCATGCAATGTTCCAAATAATGGTTAGATTTATAAATATGTATGATCTGTGCTAACACCAAATCCATTGTAGTACTAGTGTTCATAATATGCTATGGTATGCTTGTCCTTTGTGCTATATACAACAGAGTTAGCTTAAGCCTGAACTTTGATTTCTATAATCCATGGTCCCAGCCATCTCATGGTCCACAGAAGGACATTGTTATCATTACTCCAACAGGCTTACTTAAAGTGGAATTTAAAGCGGAGGTTCAACCAAAATCACAACTATATTGTAACACAATCATTGCAATATTTACATCATCAAAGGGCACAATTTGTTTTTATCATATATAAATACCGTATTATTGCCTTTCATAAAGCGACTACCGGGATTCCCCCCCCCCCCCCCCGTGGGAGTAGTTTCTAAGCTTTTTTTTTAAGCTTTTCCCCGGTGCCACAATGCAATGTGTGACTTAGCTGCAATGTCTTCCGGGAGCTGTGTCATGTTTTTTTTGGTTGTGCATACCATCACAACGGGTTTCAATGACGTCGCCAGTTGTGAGGGCAACCTATTAGTTTACGGCGCTACTCATCGTAAAAACTGCGCAGGCGCGAGAATGAGCTGTGAATGCTGGGAGCTGAGCATTCACCGTTTCCAGGAAATAATTGCTTTCGGGCTTCACAATGCCCACAAGCAAAATGGAAACTCCCAGCAACGGATTTTATAACATCTTCTTTGCCACGAAAACAGACAGTGGATACTTGCAGAGACTAAACAAGTGAGTGTACCCCATTGAATGCAGAAATAAAAAACTTTGGCCGCGGAACCCCCGCTTTAACTGTATTTAAGCACCACAAATTGAATTTACTAATAAGTTCATGTATAATATTTACAGCAAACTCACCCATACATCCATTTCTCCATGCATTTTTTTTGATGAGAAAACCTTGAAAAACAGCCCGTAGCAATTATAGATGTAGCCATCTTAAGTAAGGGCAGATGGTTCCTGTAGCATTTACTTACTGGAATCTATCTGCCCTTAGCTCAGGCATGCAGGCAAATGGGTGTGCTTAGCTTAGAAATCCCATCCTCCCCTTCTCCAGATAAAAGAAACAAATGCTTATGAAGATTCCTGGGATGTAGTATATCATTTTGGCCTATTAAGCAACAGCAAAACTGCAAAAAAAAAGCCTAAAACAAGTTAATATAATATACCTTCTATCTATTTACAGCAGCATAAGGATTACAAATAGTTAATGATGATTGAGAAGTTTAGTTCCACTTTCAATTAGCTACTGGGTTGACCAATTTGACTGTAGTAGAGACGCTCTATAACATGGGTCCTCAAACTACGCCCTCCAGCTGTTCAGGAACTACAATTCCCATCATGCCCTAGTTATGTCTGTGAATGTCAGAGTTTTACAATGCCTCATGGGACTTGTAGTTCCGCAACAGCTGGAGGGCCGTAGTTTGAGGATCCCTGCTCTATAAGATCAATTTCATCCCATTGTTAAACGAGATTAAAGATGACCTCAATAGGATTGCACCGGGCCAACTCTCGTGGACGGGGCGGATTAATATTTTTAAAATTACAATACTCCCAAAAATTGTTTATAAAATGCAAATGCTCCCAATACCAATTGCACAATCCTTTTTTAAAAAACTGCAGTCAATGTTTCTCAAATTTATATGGCGAGGGAAAAAACCACGGATTAAATTAACACTATTAAACAAAGAGAAGACACAAGGTGGATTGGGAGCACCAGACATTAGAAAGTATTATTACTCAATTGTTCTTTCACGAATAATAGACTGGGCTAAAAACAATATAGATAAAAGATGGGTATATATGGAAAATAAAATTAGTAAAATAGCACTGGGAAAAGTAATATGGATTCCGACACAGTTTAGAGGATTAAGCTCAGAAGCTCACGTTATTACAAGACATGCACTAAAACTTTGGGATCAGATTCATAAAAAAGAAAATTGGGTATTTAATTCACCTCTTATCCCTTTAAAAAACACACAATTTGTTCCACCAGGTGTAGAAAAAGGATTCGGTAAATGGTTAAGGAAGGATAATATTCAATTAAAAGACCTAATGGAGCAAAATAAGCTAGCAAGTTTAAAAGAATTAAAAAACAGGAAAGAAATTGTTCAGATTGACGAATGGAGGTACGCTCAGTTGAAACATTTCTTTGAGAGTCTTCCACAACCAATGAGATCTGAAACAAATCTTCGACCGTTGGAAAGACTGTGTATAGGGCAGATCAAAAAAGGAACAACTTCAAAGATATATAAAATCTTAAATGTTTCAAAATTACCTCCGTACGAATATTTAAGATCTAGAGACGAGGATAAATTGGAGGAACTTGAAGCGAAATGGGAAAAATGGAAAGGATTTAAGTTCAAGATGGGATATGCAGAGATGATGGAGGCGTAACCCAATGTTTTTTATAATTACGTTGTGAGGATAGTACTAATAAAGAATCAGAGAAAGTTAATCTTGCAAATAGAAAGGCCGAAAGGGAGGCTGGGGATGGGAGGGGGGTAGGGAGGGATAAAGGGAGAGAAAAAAGAGAGGGGGGCGGAGAAGCATTTCTAACGCGAATGGTAAATTTATATATAACTGTATAATTAAAAAAAAAAAAAGAATAATATTAAATACGAAATCCTCTCATGATGTGAAACCAAAGTAGAGTCAGAACTACTGAACAAAACCATGAGTGGGTCTCTTGCTATGGTTGAATCTGAAGTGGAAAAAAAAATTGACTGTAGTACTGTATAGTAATATTCTGGTCCTATGGGTTACTATACGTGTCATCACACATCTTTATCACATTAATTCTACAGGTTTTAAACTTTTAATTGCACAAGTATGTAAGCATACTCCGCCACATTAGTGTTTTCAGTCTAAGTGCTATTGCAAAGAAGAAAATTATAAAAAAAAATCTGTAAGTGCACAGATTGGCCACATCTCTAACCATTCCCCCAGCTGCTGACATATACATTATGCAGTGACATATGAATGTAGCAGAAAGGGAGGATAGGTTTAATGTAAACACTCCTATTGGCAGCTTGACTTTCCCTGGTTTATGCTGTCTATGCAAGCAGGAAAATTAATATATGGGGCTAGAGAACTAATGCTTTTTTGATTATTTATGGATATTTGTAGCTGCTTGTAAGAAAAACATGACACTCTATAGAAAGAAATGCCTTACTAAAAACCTTCATGGTAGGTATTATTTTAATGAAAGCTGCAAATAATTGAAATTATTTTGAAATTACATTAGGGCCCCTTCTACTTCCATGCTCAGCTTATGCAGAGTAGACACAGATACAGCCCTCTATGGACAGAAGGTTGTAAATGGGATGCCTGCCTGTTTACACTTGGCTGCCATCCAATCCGCCAGATGAATAAGGAACAGATCTCCATCCATCTGTTTTTAGCAGACAGGATCGAATCAGATGTTGGCGGGTGTCAACGTACACATGTGCGCTGACACTCGCCACTCCATAGAACAAACTGGAGGTCCAATTGGGTTTGTGTGAAAAACTGACAGACAGAACCAATTGGTCTGCTAGTGTGAAAGGCAAATTAATTCCAATGTGAAATTTTAGCGTTTGGGTTTAGAGCTACTTTAACTAATCATATTTTGGCATTCATCCATTTTCGAGCTGTAGCAAAAAAAAGTTGCTGATTGGCTTTAGTAAAGTATATAATATGTTTATTGACCTTTTAAATGCTAAATAAGTGTACTCAGAGCCGGTTCACACGCGACTCGGCAAGACGACTTGAGAGGCAACTTGCAAAATGACTTCTGTATTGAAGTCAATGCAAGTCACCCCAAAGTCGTACAGGAACCTTTTTCTAAGTCGGAGCGACTTGCATCGCTCCTATTAGAAAGGTTCCATTGAATAGAGCAGACCGCGACTTGTCAGGCGGCTGAGTCGTCTGACAGGTCACCCCTGTGTGAACCGGCTCTTACTTAGAAGTACACAAATCAAGGAGTAAACAAGAATAATTCAACATAACAAAAGAACAATAAAAAGTAAAAAAAAAAATTGTATTCATTTAGATTTTTCTTGGGTTATGGGGTACCCAAGGTGAGATCCATGTAAGAAAATATACTGAAATAAATTAAAAGAATATATATATATATTTGCACTTTATTTTTCTTTTATGCTTAATTTTTTTATTTATATTTATATTTATTTTTATTTATATATTTCTATATATATTATATTTTTTTTATATTTCCATTAATATCTAAATATTATAATTATGCGTACCATTGTGGAACACACTTTATTTTGTGGTTAATAACTCCAGAGCATTGACATTCATTATAACAGGTTTTCACATCTTAATAAAGCACCTTGTGCTGCTAGCAATTTAGCTTTTGACACAGTGGCTTCTTGAAACACGTGAAGTTATTCTGGGTATATTCTCAGTATCTTATTATAGCATCATATGGGTATGGATTCCCTGGGATTTAATTATAATTTTTTAACCTTTTTTTTTTACTTTTTTGTTGTAACGACAGCCACTATTGTCTTATGTGTTAGGTCCCTTCTTGTACATTTGCATTGTATTGGTCCCTGGATACTTATGGGCATTTTTTCTAAATAATTGCTCAAGTGTACGCATATTGAGCCCAGATAGTTTTTTGTCATAAATCGTATTATTATGATATTTAATGTTACATTTCTAGAACTTGGGTTCTCCCCAGGGGTGCTCGTTAGGTTTTTAAGTGCATATATTATATGGATATTGAAGCTGTGAGGTCTTTATTCATACAGTATGTAGTACTTGTTGGTCTATACACATACATATATTTGGTAATCCCTTTGAAGAGCTCATAAAAGGTCTATGTTTTTTATATTCCTGTAATACATTGATGATGCAATTTCTACATAAGCTGTATGATTGGATGATCTTTGATGGGATTGGTTTTGTTGCCAATTTAGTTTTTCCCTGGCCAGCATGCAAGGAGGTACAGATATTATTTGGGCTAAAATTATAATAATCACCAATAAAGACTGCTGAAATAGCACTCGCTCATTACATCAAATAAATGATGACCTGACAAGTTAATGGCAATTTTGCTGGTAAATAAATAAATTGCTACAAACAGCTTAGGATGTCAGCGATAATTTAAAAGTGTAACAAAATGAAGTAAAATATAATGCAGAGTGTCAAATTTCATTACAGTTCATTTAGTTTGGGTTTCCTATCAGAATACATACACTACATGATTATTACAAACTGATACAAATCACATTAAAGTCATGTTTCAGAAATCAGGCAATGATGTTTTGCATGGATAGCTTATTTTGCTCTAATAAATGTTTCTGCTCTGCAAATTAAACTGTCTCATGAGATGCAACAACTGGGACTTTAAATCTGAACTACCAGCAAAGCTAAAATGGAACATCTTCAATTTCCATATGGTTTTCAGAAAGAGTCCCACCTGCTGAAATGCTGCTGTTATAAGACACAGTGGTTATTTACGAAAGGCAAATCCACTTTGCACTACAAGTGCAAACTACAAGTGCAAAGTGCACTTGAAATTGCACTTGGAAGTATAGTCGCTGTAAATCTGAGGGGTAGATCTGAAATGAGGGGAAGCTCTGATGATTTTATCATCCAATCATGTGCAAGCTAAAATGTGTTTTTTTATTTTCCTTGCATGTCCCCCTCGGATCTTCAGCAACTGCACTTCCAAGTGCACTTTCAGTGCACTTTGCACCTGCAGTGCAAAGTGGATTTTCCTTTAGTAAATAACCACCGTAGAGTATACTTTGGCCCCAAAGCCATCCCAATCACAAAGGTGACTTAACTGTTGGTAGTTGGTCTTGCGCTAAAGAATGAAATAAATATACAAAAACGTACAAACTGCAAGAAAGTGACTAAGTGCTGTGCATTGAATTGAAATAGGATCATTTGTGATGCAAATGTGCAAACCAGTAAAATAATCAGCAAATAAATGCAGCATAAATATATTAATAATCAATAAAGTAGTCCAAAAGTACAAAAAATTGTAGAAAATGTGCAAAGTGTCAAAATCGTGCTGTAAGGGGTTAGCTCGGTAGCGGGGGGTGTGACCCCCTGGATGGGTTCACTACACGCTGAACTATACAGAGAGGCAGCCGAAGACGGTTGAAAACAAAGAGTTTGGTTTATTCTTCCATATTGCTGGAAACAAGTGCAAGCATCCAAACAGCATAAACAAAACAAAACATAAAATAAACCCTGGCCACTTGGGGCGTCTACCTTAACCACACAGGAACCTACCTATGGAGTCTGGCACAGCCTACTGCTGGGCAGCACTGCTGGTCATACAGCAGAGAAACAATAGTCTTTTTGATTTTTATCACACAGAAAAATCAACAACCACCTCACCTCTTCAGAAGTCTTTCTGACTGCTCTCCTTAACTCAAAAAGACTCAGGATGCAGCAATCAGTAGTCATCCTTTGGATAACTTATAGAGACCTTAATTGCCTCATTCTAAACAGCTGAAGTTTTCCAACGCCCTAAATCTTTCTGGCTATTTCTGCAGCCGACACCTAATAGTAATTGGTGAATTGTTTAAACAAGGCAGAAATGTATCTCCCGTCTGTGACAACACCCACAGATTTACCCAACTTCCTGTCACAGTGCAAAGATGCACAAAAAAAATGTTTTGGACTAAATGTGAAGAATGGTTTAGTAGTAGTTCTGAGAGCCAGGGCAACATTTTTCATATCATAGAAGTCACCATTTTGAAACATTTGCTTCTGTTTCTAAAGAATAAATTAACTGAGTGCAAAGAGTTACGAGAATTTGTAAACTTTGCTCTGTAGCATACAAACAGCTATGAATTGAAAAGCTCACATCTGTAAGCCATTTACTTGGGGAAAAAGGATCAGTCTTTTGTTGGCTGTACAAAGTCCAACTACTACCCAATTTAAGCACTGCTTGCAATAAGATGGGAGTAAACATATTTTCCCTAGGTGTCCAATTTCAAGAACGTTTTACCATTGAAAAAAATGTTCATGGGTTTTGTAGGTGCTGGGAAATCACTATTTTATACTGTAAGTGTTAATCATTTTCTCTGCTAAGGAAAGATGAAACATTGGTGTAAGCAACACATACTGTAGGCCATAACACATTAGTCAAGCTACAGACGTCCTAGTGGTTTTGAGGACAGGTAGATCTTGCAATATGTATTATCATTAGTGTAGCATTTGCCCTTGTATCATATTTAGCGTGCACTAAATATTTTACATTTTTGGGAGGGTCTCATGACAAAACACAAAATCAGAATGCTGTTTACCACCTGCTTAAAATTGTATACACATATGGGTTTGCACATAACATGGCTTTGATGTTTTCTTTGGGATTAGTAAATCCTGGTCAGGGTCATGGAGGCTTTTTTAGAGACTGAGTGGGATGAATTCTCCAGCTCAGAGTCCACATTTTGCTGATAACCATCATCCTGACTGTGCAGATGTGTGAACCCCTTTTAATTAATATGGATGCCAACAATAATTTAGAGTTCACCCCCAGAGACAGAGGAATGCTAAACAACCGCTGTGTGGCTAATTGTTTGTGTGAGTTAGGCAAACTTTCTTGTAATAAAAGGTGGTCAAGGAAACCCTTGAAGGTGTCCTTATATCTCTATAGTTTCATGGAATGCTAGAGTTCCTCCAAAGGTTGCCAGGGGTTCCTTGAGCAATGAGCAATTTCTGCCTCCCAGATAAGTTGTCACTGAAACCATTGATCTTTGTAGCTATCTGTAGGGGGTAAGTCTTCCCAATGACCACAAGTTTAAGGAACATTCTTCCCACTGACATTAACACTAATGTATCATGAGATGTAGCTATAGTCATTTTTAGCAGGGGTTCCCTGAGATTTCTCTCCTCAAGGGTTCCTCTGTATTGAAAAAGGCTGGTTTAAACCTATTCCCACTATGAAAACTCATGCAGGATCACCTACTCATGCACGTTAGCTCTCTTCCCCATGTATTTTTCCTCCAACCACAACACCTGTGTACACAACAGACTCGCTGCTATCTGAAAATATTTCCCACAGCCTTCCTTTTCCCTTGTACTTCAAGTATGACTAAAGGCAAAACTTTTTAGATTTGGATAGAGTGGAGAGGGATATTAAGAACTGTCAGTTTTTATTGCTGAACACCCTCATTATTTATCCTGTTTACCATTATCATTGAAAGTGAAAGTAAAAGAAAATCCCACATTTTGGGTTGTCCCCATAAAGTAAGAGGGGAATATTTCCAAGGGGGATACTAGTTCTGGTGACCTGGGGGTCCACAAAGAATTCCCTAAATTTGCAGAGATTTCCTCTCACTTCTTGTTTGGCTGTGGGACAGGGAAGGGAAATCTCCCCATGGGACACAGATGGAAAAAAATTCTTAGAGTTAGGACTCTAATCAGCAAAGGCTAGGCAACTCGGCGTGATCTTGAATAAATGTACTTTATTTGCTACATGGGTACAGGTACAGAGTGTACATTTGCGCTTTTCGGCTATGAAGCCTTCATCAAAGAAGGTATAACCCTTCGTTGCTGTATCCAAATTATAAAAAACGTTTGCCTATAATTTTACTTTAAGCTACATTGTGTCATTTGTGGAAGTAATAGCTAGTAAGATATAAACCCAAATGAAATCACAGATACTCTAGAGAAAACATCTGCTGCTGTGGCCAAAATATTAACCCCTAGCAATGTACTTATATGTCTTCACAGTCTGCTTTGTAGATTTGACTGCCTAAAGGGACTGCTCGACATATGCTAACCCAAATGCTCAATGAATGTATACCAGGTTTGTATTTCTATTAAACCAAATGGCTTGTTAATAGGTCTGCAGCAAAGTGTTTGGTAGGGAAACTATAATGGTTCAAGGTAAACTGGTAATTTTATATTCTTTGTTTTACAAACATTATTAAGTATTCCTAGGTCACTGTAGGTTTTCTCAAGAGAGCACCAATATACTAATTTTAAGAACTATTTCTCCCATTGAAACTTTGGACCGAGACATCTAAAAAAAGGAGGGCTCACTCCTTTAAATCATTAGGTTGTGTGAAAATGTCATCTTGAGTTAATCAACTTTGAACAGCCTTTATGCAACATAAAGTAATGAGAAAGGAAAAAAAACACACGAAGAGGGACACTATACATACTAGATGGATAAAGGGCTAAAAGATACCCATGTGCAACTGTACAGTGGGGATCTAAAGTTTAAAAATGTGTATTAATGTGCATAACAAAGCCAAGGAAAGATGGAAAAATCTCAAAAAGGCATCAAATTACAGATTAGACATTCTTATAATATGTCAAAAAAGTTAGTTTTTATTTCCATCATTTACACTTTCAAAATTACAGAAAACAAAAAAATGTCATCTTCAAAAGTTTGAGCACCCTGCAGAGTTAATATCTTGTACTGCCCCCTTTGGCAAGTATCACAGCTTTTAAACGCTTTTTGTAGCCAGCTAAGAGTCTTTCAATTCTTGTTTGAGGTATCTTTGCCCATTCTTCCTTACAAAAGTCTTCCAGTCCTTTGAAATTTCTGGGCTGTCCGTCACGCACTGCTTTTTTAAGGTCTATCCATAGATTTTCAATTATGTTGAGGTCAGGAGATTGCGAAGGCCATGGCAAAACCTTCAGTTCACACCTTTTGATGTAACCCCCCGTGGATTTTGAGGTGTGTTTAGGATCATTATCCATTTGTAGAAGCCATCCTCTCTTTAACTTCAGCTTTTTCACAGTTGGCATCAAGTTACCATCCAAAATTTGCTGAAATGTTCCCTGTGCCACTGGCTGCAATACAACCCCAAGCATGATTGATCCACCCCCATGCTTAACAGTTGGACAGAGGTTCTTTTCATTAAATTCTGTGCCCTTTCTTCTCCAAACGTACCTTTGCTCACTCTGGCCAAAAAGTTCTATTATAACCTCATCGGTCCACAGAACTTGTTTCCAAAATGCATCAGGCTTGTCTATATGTTCATTTGCAAAGTTTAAACGCTGATTTTTGTGGTGAGGACGTAGAAGAGGTTTTCTTCTGATGCCTCTTCCATGAAGACCATATTTATACAAGTATCTCTTAGTGGAATAGTGTACCACAACTCCAGTGTCTGCCAGATGTTTCTGGAGGGATCGCGGAGTCAAACGTGGGTTTTGAATTGCTTTTCTTACAATCCTGCGAGTGGTTCTGTCTGATATTTTTCTTGGTCTTCCAGATCTTGCTTTAACTTCCACTGTTCCTGATGACTGCCATTTCTTAATTACATTCCAAACAGAGGATATTGACATTTGAAAAGTTTCAGTTTTCTAGACAACTGCTTAGAAGAACCCATGGTGCTGATTGTTGGGGCAAGGTTAGATGAGTCTGGGCATTTAAAATCTTTGAGATTGACATCACCTGGTCTTCCCAGACGATGATTGAGAACAATCCATGACACTGGCAGGTCTCAGCTTTGCAAAGGGGGCAGTGCATGTTATAAATTCTGCAGGGTGCCCAAACTTTTGCAGACGCAATTTTTTTGTTTTCTGTAATTTTGAAAGTGTAAATGATGGAAATAAAATCTAACTTTTTTTGACATATTATAAAAATGTCTAATCTGTAATTTGATGCCTTTTGGAGATTTTTTCATCTTTCCTTGGCTTCGTTATGCACATTAATACAAACTTTTACCTGGGGTGACCAAATTTCGATCCCCGCTGTATGTAGCAGGATGTGCTCTTGGTCTGCAGGGAATTCCATTAAAGGAAGCTATTCTTAAAGTTCACACCTTCCATTAATCCATGGGGCACATGTTACCATAACCAAATCATAATTAAAAAAAATGTATTTTGCCACGAAAAATAATCTGTTCAAATCTGAAAAAAGCCACATAGTCTCTGGCAATCAGGAGAATTGTGGGTGTATTATATAATTACAAACTACAGTGCATACATGTTTAAATAGTGTTTATTGAAAAGTTTTATAAAACATAACAAGAAAAATACAGCGAGATATTACATACAAGCAGTACCAGAACACAATACACATTACTACCAGCCAGAGAACAATTTGCAGCCATGTGGGATCAACAATGACCAATGGGATAGATCTAGAAGCGGAATACAAGAAATTCTTCGAAACAGCCACCATTAATATCTTGGAACCTTGGCCACGGGGTAAATGAAAAAGTAATATCTAGGAGAGTGGAGAAAGTCATAGGGACACAAAGCGGGAGGAAGGGTAAAGGGGGGAAGAGGTAGGAAAATAGTAGGGAACGCTAGTAGAGGGGGAGAACAAGGAAGATAAGAAAAAGGGAAGTGGGTGGGGGGGGGATACTGCTCTGGGCTCAAGCTGATTAAGAAATTGCATGGTAGTAGGAGGCGTATACAGTTGTCGTAGACATATCAAAACAAGGTGTTGGTACTCAAGTTCTCAGGTTAAGGTACAGGTTTATACCATAAGGTCCATATGGCCCAATTGGAATCCAATTTAGCTCTATTACCCCGCCTTTCCGCTAGCAGGGATTCATGGACATAGTTAGTTTGAACAATTCTCAGAACCTCTGAGACATTAGGGGCCTTGTCTGCTTTCCAATGCTGTGTTATCAGTGATCTAGCGGCTAAAAGAATGTGGGTCACCACCACTCTAAAGTTAGGTGGGAAAATTTCAATTCCTAACTGTAATATTGCCAGACTAGGGCTAGGGCGTGTCAGGATCCCAGTTATTCTAGATATTTTTGAAAAGATTGAGTTCCAGAAGCTAGTGAGATGTTTACAGGTCCAGAACACATGAAACAAATTACCTATCATTCCACACTTTCTCCAACAAAGAGGGGAGTAGTCAGTGCCAAATTTGGATAGACGGTACGGAGTTAGGTACCATCTGAGAGTAATCTTCTGGGACAACTCCCAGTGGTTGATACAGCTGGAGGCTTTGTACAGGGAGGTGAGGGCCTTACGCCACTGATCGTCCGTAAAGCACTCACCTAAATCAGTTTCCCATTTCAGATAAGGGGGGGATTTTATAAAACTTAGTTTGTCCTGGAAAAGGTTATAGAAAAGCGCTATTCCCCTACCTGGAACGGATGCGTCCGTGTAAAAGCGCCATACTTCTTTCGGTAGAACTATTTGGTGAGTTTTAATGGATCGTATAAAGTGAGCAATGCGGGTATAGGTGAAGTGCTCTGAGGGGGTCAGGGCAAATTTAGATTGTAAGGACTTGAAGGAGAGGAGCACATTATTGTGGAACAGGTCGGAAACCAGTCGGATTCCCTTAGTTTGCCAGCCGAGAAGGGACAGATCAGGGATTGCTTGAGTTAAGGTAGTAATGGGAACAGGCAGTTCAATAAGGGAAGGGGATGGGACTATTCTAGTGTAGAATTCCCTCCATACCTCAATAGAGGCTCGTAGGGAGAGGGGAAGGGTCCGGGCTGGAAAATGTTTCCATACGTCTATAAAAAGAAAGTCGGGGAGGTTGGCAGTAGGGCATAGATCCTGTTCTATGACCGTCCATATAGCAGACGAATTTGGGTCTATCCAGGGCCTAAGTTGTGCTAGAATGGAGGCACGAAAATAGTCCCGAATATCAACCAAACCCATGCCCCCAGCCAATCTATGCTTAACTAAGTACATTTTAGAGCATCTTGGTCTCTTCTTTTGCCAGATGAATTTAGAGAGCAAAGTGTTTAGGGCTTTAAGGTGTATAGAGGGAACAGGGATTGGGAGAGTTCTGAATACATAAAGAATCTGTGGGAGTAGCAGCATTTTGAATGCCGCTAATCTGCCTGACCAGGACAACGTGATATTGGCTAGTCTGGCAGACTCTTTGGATAGCTTGTCTATCAATGGAGGATAATTAGCAGATGCCAGGCATTTCGGGTCCGCTGACAGTTTCAGTCCCAAATATGTGATAGTAGAGGGGCTCCAGGCATAGGGAAACATCTCATGAAGATGCTTCTTTAGATTAGGGGGAATTCCAAGGTCTAGGATTATAGATTTGGTAAAGTTCACTTTATAGTAGGACAGTTGACTAAATTCTGATAAAGTATCATGGGCATTACGCAGGGAGATGGCGGGGGAGGTTAAGAAAAGGATTATGTCATCTGCGAAAAGGTTAACCGAATGAGTCGTGTCACGAACGCGAAAGCCCTCAATGCCTGGATGGGACCTTATTCTCTCCGCCAGGGGCTCTATAAGCAAATTAAAAATTGAGGGCGATAAAGGGAAGCCCTGGCGGGTACCATTGGAGATTGTGAAGGTATCCGATAAGAGGCCAGAGGTGTACACTTGAGCACAAGGGGATGAATAGAGAGCAAGGATGGCCGAGAGAATAGGTCCCCCAAATCCAAATCTCAAAAGCGTCTGACGCATATATCCCCAATGTATTCTATCGAACGCCTTCTCCGCATCCAACGATAGGAGCAGAGAAGGCGTTCGATGTTTCCTCGCATGTTGGATTATTCCTAGCACCCGCCTCGTGGCGTCTGACGCCTGCCTCCCCATGGTGAAGCCGGACTGGTCGGGTCCAACAAGGGACGGAAGGATAGGTAGCAACCTATGGGCTAAAAGTTTTGCATATAACTTAATGTCCGAATTGAGTAAGGATATTGGGCGGAAGTTAGCTGGGGTGACAGGGTCTTTACCTGGCTTGGGAATAGTGACCACATAGGCCTTCAACATCTCTGAGGGAAATACGGCAGAGGACACGGCTCCCAGGAACACTTGTGTAAGAGTAGGGGTTAATAGCTTGTGAAAACTTTGATAGTATTCATTAGGAAGACCGTCAGGGCCAGGGGATTTGCCTTTAGGAAGTCGCTGAATAAGTCGTTCGATCTCCGGGCCTGTTATAGGGGCATTCAAGGCCTCTAATTGGGAGGGGGAGAGCGATGGGAGTTTAAGTTTCGCGAGGAAGTCTCGAATGGATTGTTCTAACGGTTGAGGCGTGACTGAGTCATGTTTTAGATTATATAGACTGGAATAATATTGTGCAAAGGAGTCTGCGATCTCCTTGGGATTTACAATTTTGTGGTTATCCACTGAGTGGAGCAGATATGGAATTCTGGACTTTATTCTCGCAGATTTAAGTCTACGGGCCAGGAGTTTCCCCGCTCTGTTACCTGATGAGTAATGGGCTAGTTTCAAATTTCGAAAGTGTTTATCGTGATTTTCTATAAGAAGGAGTCTAAGATCGAAACGACATTTAGCGAGCTCCTGGGCTAGTAAGGCAGTAGGGGCAGATTTATTTTGTAGTTCCAACTTGTTAATATTTTCAAGAAGACAAGTAAGCCGTTGTGTCCTCTGCCTCTTCTCCCTCGCACTAACCTGCAAAATAATTCCCCTGACAAATGCCTTGTGGGCACACCATAACGTAACAGGGTCTGATACAGATCCCTCATTCTCATCAAAGAATAAAGATAGGGCATTAGTAACAACAGAGGCATGTACAGGCATTTGAAAAATCCTAGAGTTTGCTCTCCATACAGTCGGTGGGATAGTAGCATGACCCCCTAGAATGGTAAGTGAAACAGGTGCGTGGTCCGACCATGTTATAGTGTGAATGGAGGTGGAGGACACAGTCTGCAATAACATCTTATCAACAAAAATAAAGTCAATTCTCGAATAAGAATTGTGTCTGGAGGAGTGAAACGTGTAATCACGCTCAGTAGCGTGGCAGCACCTCCAGGCATCAAACAGGTCTTCTGAGTCGAGCAGACGTTGGAGTTGCGGTGGAGGACGGCGGGATGTAGTAGAGGAATCCAAGGAATGGTCAACAGTCAAATTATGGTCACCACAGACAATTAGGGAGCCTTGACGGAGTGAAGCTATTTTAGAGTAGAGGCGCTGCAGGAAACGTAGCTGATGGGAGTTGGGGGCGTAGAGGTTAGCAATAGTGAAGAGTTTGTTATTCAGTTCCCCAATAAGAATGATGAACCTCCCCTCAGGGTCCGAATGAACCTGGAGCACCTTAAGGGCAATAGAGTCTCTAATAGCAATGAGGACTCCTTTACGCTTGGCATGGGCTGAGGCTGCAAAGATGTGTGGAAAGCAGGTATGTTGGAATTTAGGTGGGGCATTCGATGAAAAGTGCGTCTCCTGTAAGCATAGAACATCTGCCTTTAAGGAAGCTGCTTCTCTCCAGACTGAAGCCCTTTTAGCGGGATGGTTGAGACCATTGACATTAAACGAAACTACATTTAGAGCCATTTGAAAAAAAAAAAAAAATGTGAATATAGATTGTACCTCAACATCTTGAGAAGAACTAAGAACCGCGTTAAACTTCTGACGATCGTCCAACCATCACAAAGTAGGTAGATCGGCGTAGTCCTCAGGTGAGCCAGATCCCGGGGATGAATGGGAGGAGGAGTGCACAGGAAGAAAGAGAGAGTCAATACGTACAAAAGAATATTAAAAAAGGTAAAAACAAGGGAAAAACACGATGAACAAAAAAACTTCAAAATAGAGAAACCAGGGGCAGCATCACTGCCTTGAATCATGGGGGGGAACTCAAACTTGGAGTATTAGCTCCTGACCAGTTGGAACATGTACGATGGGAAGCCAACGGAACAGAGAGATGTTCAGGATCTATGCTTCTTACCAGTCTTCTTCTTTGTAACTGTTTGCCACTCATGTTGTTGTTGTCCTCCTCGCACAAGGGGCGAGGACGGGGACCTTGTATCCTGAGTATCAGGGAGGATATCTAGTGTTCTGAGCAAGGCAATACCTGCTTCTAGGTCTGATATCACAGTGTCCTTTCCTTCATGGGTGACTGTAATTTTAACTGGGTAACCCCAGCGGTAGGGAATACCATGGTTGCGAAGTGCCTTGGTTACCGGGAGCAACGACTTGCGTTTTTGCATCGTAAATTGTGAGAGATCCGCAAATAATTGAATCTGGGCATACTTTTCTGGGAGTTGGTGGGATTTCCTAAAGGAGGACACAAGCTGGTCTTTAACCTGAAAAAAGTGTACCCTCATCAAAACATCCCGGGGTATATTCTCAGGCAGGTGTGAGGGTTTGGGCAGCCTGTGGATCCTGTCGACTTGGAGTTCAGAGGCCGGGGTGGAGGGGAGGAACTGCTGCAACAGGTCCCTAGCATATTGCTGGAGCTGATTCGGGAGGACAGATTCCGGCACCCCCCTAATTTTCACATTATTCCTCCTTGAGCGGTCTTCTAAGTCCGCGACCTTTGACCTTAGCCATTCAATCTCTTCCGAGTGCTCAGAATGGGCGTCTATTAGGGTATTATGAGAGGCTGCGAACTCCCCCATTTTAACTTCAACGTGGGTTACTCTGTCTCCTAGTTCACCAATGTCAGTTTTAAAGTTCTGCATGCATTGTAGCATGTCAGTATGCATGGAGCTGCGGAGGGACACTAACATGTCCTTTAACACAGTGTCTGATACAGCAGCGCCTGAGGTGGGGAATGATGTGAAGGGGTCTATCAGCTCCCTTGTGTCGTTGGGAGATTCATGCCCTGGGCTTACCTGGGCAGCGGAGGCTTCCAGACGTGGCCGAGATTTAGCTGGGCTGCGAGAGAGGGGTGTGTTCATACCCGGAGTCCCGCGAGTTGAGGCGTTCATGTCCCCTGGGCTAGACGTGGAGGAGCGGGATCCGTGCGATGAGGCTGGCAGTGAAGCTGCCGCGCCGGCGCCATCTTGGCTTAGGCCTCTACCTCTCGGCGGATAAAAATCGTCCAGCTTTTTCGGCTGTACCGTCTCCTTCCGCTTACGGGTCATTGCGGCGGGGTCCACGGACCTCAAGGCACCTCTGGTGATCGAAAATCCGCGGCTTAGTCGGTGTTAGAGAGCTCGGTTCCTGTGGCTGGAGCGGAGCGGTGTGATCACGCAGCCATTCAGCAGCGCGGTAGCCACGCCCCCCAGTGCATACATTTTAATCAGATAGACCTGATATTATTATTATTATATATGTATATATGTATATATATATATATATATATATATATATATATATATATATATATATATATATATATATATATATTATATATTTTAATATATTATAAACATATTTTAATATATATATATATATATATATATATATATATATATATATATATATATATATATATATATATAATATATTCATATTACATATATAATCCTCTATGCATTTCTAATTAAAAACTATGCATAGTATCAAGTATTTAAAAAAAAAATATTAACACATTGAAATATAATTAACATGGATCTTCCGTATCACTGAGCATCTAAATACTATTTTGCTAATCTAATAAAAGCAGAATAATTTGTAATATGTCGCTAGTAAAAAGGCAGCTTGTGCTTTGTGATTTGAACCATTATGTGGGATTAAGGCTTGTAATATATGCATTCCCCTGAGTGAGCAGACAGTTGTCACTATGAAAGATGTAACATTTTGAAAGTGAAATGATAATATATGTCAAAGCCATGTGTTGTTAATCACATTTACAACACTTTGTAATGTATTTTCAAGAGCACAGTAAAACAAGCACTGATTGAAGTGTTACAGAAATGCAAACTGACACCAGACATGTCTTGACAGGAGAACGTTGTTTTTTTGTTTGCTACAGACAGTCCATTGGAAATAGCAGATCACAAATGAGGCCTACAAGTTCTGTGAGCTTTGACCTGAAAGTGTTCTGCATTTATTAGGTTTACAAGCAACACAAAAAAGTTCTGTAAGTCACCCATAGTAGGAAGAAAATAATTTATATATTGTTTGTAATAATGTAAATGTAATGTATTATCCCAGCACAGTGAGCATATCCACTGAGCATGAGGACCAGGGTTGCCATCTGTCATTCACCCGGACAGTACAAGTTTTGAGCCATGTGTCCTGTTTCAGTCTCCCTGGAACCCGGACACATGATTCATTCAGATCGAACTGTGGCAGCTGGGGATGGGGGACAGGAACATAGCTCGTGCTATTTAACTAGTTAAATCAGTCAGCAATGCAGTAAAACGTTTTCAGCGGCTCCCGACAAACTATAGTCCTGGTCACCTTATGTATATCAATCCATCGGGGCATGTATTTGCCAGGTGCCGCATTACAAGGATTACTCCGCCCGGACTATTTGATGATTTTCAGGGCACAGGGTTCCCGGCAATTACATGCCCGGCGGATTGATAGAGAAGTGGAGGTCTGGAGCATGACAAAGTTTGCTGCTGCCAGACAAGGATTAACTGTATCTGTGAGGATGTGAACCTGGGGGCAATGGGGGGGCAAAATGGACAAGACTTATGTTCACAGGGGCTGCCTGTGTGTATATGTGAGGAGGTGAACCTGGGGGGCGGGATGGACAAGACTGATGTTCACTGGGGCTGCCTGTGACTGTGTTTGGGCAAGTAATGGTTACCCTCTGCATTACATATTACTTACCTCTGCCATACTACTGACCTCTGCCTTCTGCTTTTTTTACATGCCCCAGCAGGGCCGATCCTAGGGTCACAGGCACCTGGGTGCAGAAATATTTCTGGCACCCCCACATGGGCGTCGTACTTTTACCAATTGCTCCCCTTTACAAATGTTTCTATGGCAATGACTCAACCAGAGATGCTCCCCCACAAAGTCTTCATTACCCTGTGATCCTTACATGATCTCTTAACAATAAACAAAATACAGGAAGAGAAGCAGAGTACTTTATTGGGACCTGAAGGGGGGCCTCTGTGATGAACACAGAGAGGGCTTCTGTTAGAGAGTGTGTTAGATGTTTGGCGCCCCCACCTCTGCAGGCGCCTGGGTGCAATGCACCCTGCCTAGGATCTGCCCGGTGCCCCAGCGGATTGTCGGGCCTCTGATTTATTTGTCGGAACCACTGCATTAAGGATTACTACACTGCTTCCTGATAAGCTTCAACTAGTCCTGTTGGTGCCTGAACAACATAGGCATCTTTTGTTACCTTAGAAAGTTTTAATCCCTGTACACACGATCGTATATCTGATGTATTCTAATCTGATGGATTTTTTTGTCGGAAATCCGATGAAGCTGACTTTCATCAGTCTTGCATACACACCATCAGTCAAAAATGCGGTGACGTAAAACACGACGACAAGCCGAAAAAGTCCAATGCTTCCGAGCATGCGTCGACTTGATTCTGAGCATGCGTGGATTTTTCTCCTATGGAGTTCCACGCAGACGATCAGATTTTTCTATCATTTTTTTATTCATAGGAAAAATTTAAAACATGTTCTATATTTTAACACCGATGGAAAAAACGATGGGGCCCACACACAATCGGTTTGTCCGATGAAAACAGTCTATCGGTCTGTTTTCATCGGACAAACCGATCGCGTGTACACGGCTTTAGAGAATGTTCACTTTAGGCTGGGTTCGCACCTAACAGCTGATGGCTAGCTACACTAACCTTGGCAATTAGTGCTGGTGTGAATAGAAGCGGCAGCTATTAGAGATTCTTGTTGCAGCTGTTAGCAGGTAGGTGCGGCAGCAGGCCCCCCTACACTATGACATTTCACCAGGGGCCACAGCTATTTGTGGCTCTCTGAATGGCCAATGATTACCTGTGCTGATCGCTGCTGGATGCCAGACTGGCGAAATGTCAATATAGTGAAGCGGGCCAGCAGCCACATCTAGCTGCTGAGAGCCACATCAGGAACTGTTACAATTTGCACCAGCTCTAATCACCAGTGTGAAAGTAGACCGCTTCCACACTGATACATGTTTCCTGCGTTTTTACTTAGTAATGGGATGTTTCACACTACTGTGCTGTGGGTACCGTGTGTTTTGAAAAGTCCTGCATGCTGCATCTTTGGTGCAGTGTTGAAAAACCACACCAAAAAGCAGCTTTCCATTCAAGTTTTTGGTGGGTATTTGAGTCATGTGTCCATTTTTCACAGGTGCAGGCAACCCAAAAGTGCACCAGACATGCACAGGAAACACATCTGAAACACAGAAAAATCTTGATGCTTGCAGAGTAGTGTGAAAGGGCCCAAATAGTCCTGTTCCTTCCCCCAGCTAAGCAGATGGGACCCAGGGAAGTATTTTTTTGTAATTGCTGCAGACCATGAGGTTACTCAGCAATGTCCCAAAGTAAACATTAACCTCCCTGGCGGTATGATTCTGTCTGGAATTATGTACCAAAAGCGGTACAATTATTCTGCATGGAAATTCTGCGTTTTATATTGTGGGCCTGCAATTATTAGGAATAACTCACTTAAATCTGTCCAAACAAGAGTCTAGTAGACATCCCGGGTATGATAAAGTTTGAAACACAAAATCATAAAATTATAATATAATAAATAACTATAAATAATTATAACAAATGATAATGTAATTATAATAAATATTATTCAATAATGTAATCAAATCAAAATCACTGAAATTTGCTCAGTTGCAGAATTGTCGCCGTCATTACTTTTATTTTTTTATGACGGATTTCCCCACAAATCGCTATCGCTCAATTCTGCAAGTGATTATAATTTATTATCGCTGTTTTCTAGCTGCTCTAAAATCACTTTTGACATAAAGGGACACTTTTGGTTGCTATGGACAATCTACAGTTTGCAGGCACAAAAAAAATGGTTTAATTATATAAAAGTACATGCAGAACACTAGGCAGACCACTAGGGACAAGGGGGGGGGTGTATTTTTTACATACAGTACTGTAATCTAATAGATTACAGTATACTGTATTGTAATGTGTTTGTTTACTTTTTTGAATTTGGCACGGGTCTCCACCCCCTGTGCATCGTAACGTCGCAGGGAACGGAGATCAGCAGCACGCAGGCACTGTGTGAATCGAATGGAGGACACCGCTCGCTCACACAGCAGGGATGCATCGCTGGATCCAGGGACAAGGTAAGTACAGTAACCTGTCTGGAAAAGGTAAGCCAGCTCGCGCTGCAGGCTCCTGCACAGCTACCCTGAGCGTGACTCCGGGTTACCGATAATTGCATAGAAAATCCACCCCTTGTCACGCTCGGGATCACCGCTAAGGGGGTTAATAGCCATGTCCCTGTGCGCAGTTATCTACTGAATTAACAGAAAATACTGAAATGGTTAAACAGACTTATGGCTTATTTACACATGTGGTGCCCTCTGAAGAGCAATCCACATTTGGATTGCTCTTCAGAAAGCATTTGACAGGCAGGGAGGAGGTGTTATACCGCTTCCTCATTACATTTGATTAAATGGAATGGGTTAAGCAAGCAGTAGTTGGGGTTGCCACCTGTCCAAGATTCACCCGGACAGTCCAGGTTTTCAATCGTGTCCAAATCAAACTGGTGCCGTCCACTACTCTTCTTCTACCATCCACTGTCCATTGTTTTTCTGACTGGCAATGTCCACTTTTAAGGTAGGTCAATTTCATATATTTATAGTGACATTTGTTTTTTTAATATTTTATGGATACAAAAATGCTTTTGTTTTATTTAACCATGCCACTATAAGCCCCTCACACTATTAATGCAATTTAGACACACCTACTGTTTGGCGCACATAGCACACTGCATTACTACTATTATTGGGGAACCCAACATTGCCCCAGATCTTTTACAATCTTATAGTTTTCACTACAAAAAAAAAATTGCTGTACGACACAAAAATGTTCAGGTTTGGCTTGAAGAAAAGGTGGCAATCCTAATGGAGAACGACCCCCTGCTAATCATACTGATAAAAAAATATCAGCTATTAGGCATTATAGCATCAGAACATGATCTAAAAATAAAGGGGAAAAAACCCTTTTCAGCCATTTTAAAGTAATAATTGGTTGTAAAGTTGTTTAGCATCTGTAGTGGAAATTGTTCAATTGACTACTCTATGTGATGGCCCCCTTCTGAACAGTGCGTGTATACGCGACGACCCTACGACCGCTTCGTCACAACTGACGTCAGCAGGGGTACGTACACACGCCCACGCCTGCACATTATATATCCATCTGACAGAACAAAGGATCGCGGCCATAGGTCACATTAAAACGATAAAACGAAAGCCCTGTACACACACTCGGTTTTCCCGGCGGTAAAAAGTCCGCAGAGAAAAACGAGGGGAAAGCCGAGAGCCCAGCAGGAAAACTGCCATGAAAGGTTTGGTCGGGTATCCCAGCCGTGTGTATGCTCCATTGGCACTGGCTCGCAGTGTTTCCCATAGGAAAGTATTAGTAAATCAGGCAGAAAAAAAAAACGCCAGGAAAACGCCAGCAGGTTCTCCATTTTCCCACCGGGATTTCTGGCTGATTTCCTGTCGGGAAAACTGCGAGGAAGCATACACACATCCGGTTTTTCTGGCCAAAAGCTCTCTTGGCAGTTTTCCTGGCAGGAAAACTGGGTGTGGTTACGGGGCTTTAGAGTTTATTGGACAAATACAAATGGTTTTTGCCACCAAACCAGAGCCATAGTGGTTGAAAAAGATGACTTATCATTGACACCCAGAGGGCAGCAGTAATATTGCTTCAGGGTTATGTTAAAAACATCAGTAGATAAAAACAGTGCCATCTTGTGGATCATTACGACACTGCTAAAGAAAAAAAGATTTATTTAAAACAAATCAAAGCATATATTATTCTTTTGAAGGAATTACTGTATTCAAAGTATATTTAAGAATTTAAAGGATACACTCCTCTGCAGTACCAAAAGTTTACCTTGATCACATGTTTTCATCATGAAAAAAATGTATAACAAATTAAATCAATTCATATATAAAGGCAAATCATACAATCCTACATGAGATGATCACAACTTTGTTAACCAAAAGAAAAGAAAAAAGACATAATTCTCAATGTTATATTACAAAAGGTGATCATATCAGCATTAAATGAATCTCAAATTCTCAGAAGAATAGGGGGGTGCTAGAGAAAAAAGGCCATTCTTAGTATAGATAGAAAGGCCATAATAGGAGGAAGTCACAAATAGAATGACAGTATGACAATTGGATGCCCACAAAAAAAATCATGTGTGACTGCTAAAATAATCATCATAGATTTAAAGTTGCCCTTAATGCAGAGTGCACCCCTGTCCCTTACCTGCTGGACCCTGCATCACAAAACTTATTTGCAAAGGTCATGTGTATTCAAAATATTACAAGACCAAATGCAGAGGGTGCTAGAAAAAGTTTCACTGCACCCTATTTCAGCCATCAGGAGCCTTCCCCCACCAGGCCCTATAGCTGGCAAAGCTTCTTTCTTTGGGGGGGGGGGGACAACTACATGTTGATATCAATACATTGTCCGGTAAGCAGGCTCGAAATGTGAGAATTGACCCAAGAAGTTTGGAAGTGAAGGCTGAAAATAGAGGTCATCTGCCTATCAGGGTAGTGTGCTACAATTTTGTGAATTATAGCTGGACAACAATGTCAGGACTTTAACTATCTGCCAATTTAATTGATGTCCTTTTTAATTAAGATGTGACGCAGAGTAGTAATTATCGGCTTGCTGCCATTACTACCTCTTACAATGAGAAGCTTAGCAATAAAGATAAATATAATCATGGTTCTATATTTTTATTACTGTATATTGCTGTCTACTTGCACAGAATATTTCCACACTCATTTTATGTTTAATCTTAACATTATCATGTACTTATAAGAAAGATTATTAAGTGTTCTCAAATTGGAAAAGTGTGGCAATTACTGCTGCACGTGGTATATTGCCTAATAACATA
Source organism: Rana kukunoris (assembly GCA_029574335.1). Lineage (NCBI taxonomy): Eukaryota > Metazoa > Chordata > Amphibia > Anura > Ranidae > Rana > Rana kukunoris. The sequence continues at coordinate 128,887,389 of CM056056.1, forward strand.
GAGGACCATATTCACACATAATGACCTAATTTTCTTACTTCCGCCTTAAATAATCTGGCAGGAGAACAGATACACAGCTTATTATAGGATGACAAAGGGTGGCAACTATCTGATGATAAAGCAATGTGTGCAGCTTCCTCCAAGTCAATTAATCACTGCCCCATATCTCCAGGAATGTGCAGCAATTATTTATGCACAATTATATCGCCACTGGGACTGGAAACAATACATGATTATAAGCTAGAGGTGATCCCTAGAGAAATTCAACCTGTACGACACTCCTTTCCCTCCTACAAAGAGATGAGAAGAGCAATAATTATAGACATTAAAATCACTTCTGAATATTTGCCATTATTACCTTAAGGGACCAAGTGATGAAAGTTAGAATGATGGGTGAACTTTACAATATGGTCACATACATAAAAGAGAAAATGATGTCAACCCAACATTTTAGTACTTGTGCACCCAATACAGGTGAGCAAATTGAACCAACCCAATCACCTGGTACTGGTACATAGAACACATGTAATACCAAAGCATTGGGCTACAGAACTCGATCGAAGCAAGATCTGCCCTATTATTGTCTAAGTTTTAATTATGTGAATTCAGATACCACAACATTAGGAATTTGTTGGCTGACTATTAAAATCTGCTTGCACTGTATACACCCAACAGGCATAACAACATCTGATATACAGTGGGAACTCAGTTTAAGAGCAACTTGATTTGAGAGTGTTTTGATTTGCGAGCAACTTTTTTTTTTTTAATTCTGACTCCGTTTGCGAGTGTTGACTCTCAAGACGAGCAGAATTAAAGCTAAATAGGACTGCAGTACTTCATTTGGCCTGAGGTACAGGGGTGCAGGAGCTGAGAAAAGCCAAACATTGGCCTGCAGTACCTCATTTGGTCTGAGGTACAGGGACGCAGGAAACGAGCCAAAGTGTCCTTTTCGGCCCTTTTCTGCTCTCTGGCGCCCACCACATCTGGCCGCATTCGGTATTGCATCCCATTGAAGTCAATGCGGATCAAATAATTTTAGTTTCTATTGACTTCAATCGGAAAACTGGCTTTGATATGCGAGTACTTTGGATTACGAGCCTACTCCTGGAAAGAATTATGCTCGTAATCCGAGGTTCAGCTGTAATATTAAATAGAATAAGCAAACAGATTTGTAAGTACTAATACATAGTGGCACTTGATTTCTGATAGTTCTGTGCTGTCCATCTCTCGTGCTCCAGTTGCCCATCTAAAAGTGTTTTAAATTCACCCATACACCATACACCCAAATACTTAATGAGGTGGCAAAATAAAGTAAAACAAGGCATGTTATTTGAGGCAAAAACTTGAGAAAGGCGAGGTTTTGCTCACAGTTCTCTCCCAGGTGAATCGCACATTGAAGCTTGTTATATTTCTGCTTATCAACATTTTCATAAAACAATACTTGGCGTGATTCAGAAGGGAAGGGATGGATTTGTTAATGTAGATCACGGTTCACTTCAGTGACAGCTCCCATAAGCTTGTACACTCCAATGTGTAACAATTTGTAACTCCCTGGAATATTTAGTTTGTTGATTTAATTACAGAGAGGTGCAATGAGTGCTAAAAAAAATGATCTACACTGTAAGAAATGTACAATATTGTATGTCTTGCTTCCTCCTCACAGGCAATGATATATTTAACATATACCGTAATTATGAGGCATTATAATTAGGACTGAGTTTGGGTTCACTACTGACATGGGCTTTAGGAGAATTCCGATCAAGATTTTCAAACTCTAATTTATGTTCAGATTTGCCTATAGGAGTTTTTTGTAAAGCCATAATGCACTGCAAGGCCTTTGAACTATGGTTTAAAGTGCCAATATGGGGGATTTTGATTAAGCTGACCCCCCTCACCAGAAAAAAAGGAGAGCACAGAGCAGCCATAGTGTCAATGTATTGGCAACATTTGTAAGAAAAGCTGACAATCTGCATAAGAAGAGATTAAGGTCAATTAAGAAACATAAATTTGTTCCTGATTGCTAGCTCTTTGGGTAATCAATCTTTTCCCAGCATGTTGTTGTTTATATTATTCAAGATGTCTTTCATTGTATTTTGTCTTTGGTTTGAGATCAGTGGTTACTTAACTGTCATCCTGTCCATAGCATAACATTTTCTTGCAAGGAATTTGTTTAATGGTGTGGAATTTGGGGATTTTCATATTTTTTTTTTTTTTTGTGGCTTTATTATCACTTTTTGTTGGTAGGGCCTTTCTTAAGTTTGAGGTGCCCAAAGTGGTGGCAAACACTTGTCACTTGCTATCTGTTCATGGAGCTGCTTTTTGTTCACTGCATGACATTTCATTATTTGAAGAAAAAAAAAAAAAAAAACACATTCATAACCAGTGTGCACCTAAACCATCTCACACTTTATCAATTACATTCACATATATTCCTCTCCCCATAGATAAGAAAGTGGTATACACCCATTAGGCCTATTATCCCTAATGAAAACTGTCCTACTGGCCAAATGCAGCAACTTAATTCTTGCAGAGAACACCTGCCAATATTCTTTCGCAAGTATATTTGAGCCCTCATTAAAAAATGTCCTGCTAATTTTACATTGCTACATCATTTGTAGACAGCCATAGTGAACTACTTTCAAATTTCAATCTGCCGATCATAGCAGGTTACTGTTTGTTGCAGCTAAAGCTTTTTTTTTTCAAACTGAATTAATCAGATTGAGGTGCTGCTGCTATATGCAAGCCAAGATAATTCTAATAGAAAAAAAATACTCCACAGCCAAATATGTGCTGCCAGTGTACACGGTCTCTGAAACTCTGAAAATCCAACCGCTCCTCATACAGCTTTAAGGCATCCCCAAGCATTTTATTTAAAGGGTTTGTATATTTTCAATGATGTCCTCAAAACTCCATGAAATGACTCACTCCTTGCTGTACAGTATTTTTTTTTATTATTGGTACATCTCCCCAATTGCAGTGTTTGTCTCCCTATGCCTTTTTGACAGTGTATTGTATAATAATCCTAAAATTGCTGGAATTTAACACAAAGACGTCAATGAAATTTGCCTCTAAGTTTGGACTCCCTGAATTTAGCAGAATGCTTGGCGAACCTAGCCTTAGCAGTTTCTTTCATCATTAATGATAATAATATAGTACATTTAAAGAGTGTTAACACTACTGCTTTAAGTTTGGAAAGTAGAAATGTCATCACTTAGGATCATGATTCACTAACAACTCTGTAGTGGTTACAAATGTCTCAGATTATTTCCTCTGGCAATTTATAGTTGGCTACAGATTTGCTGTTTTAACTGAATACAATGATTATCTATATAGCTGCAAATTGCTAGTGTCCTGTGGCTGTCAGCAACTACATTAGATACTAGGAGTAGAATTTGAAGCTGCCCATTCCTGTAGCTAGTGCCACAACATAAATCTCTCAGCAACTGAGCTACAAATCTTTTGGAATTTCTGTGAAACTGTTCTTTCATTGCCTAAATTTATTTTCCTTGCAACAAAAATGCTAAGGAAAGCCCTCCTTTAGCTGATACAAAATGACCAATATAACATGGGCCTTAATATCTTAGGAAAAAATCTGAGGGATTGTGGTTAGCCTAGAGCAGGGGTGCCCAACCTTTTAAAGCGCGAGGGCCACTTAAGCAACTTGGTAACCAGTCTCAGGCCACAATTTGCGGAGTGGAGCAGGCGGATGAAGGGTCACGGCTACTCTATAGGCCTTCAGATCCGTCCCGCCCAGATGGAAGGGGCCAAATTCCCCTCAATTTTTTTTTCTAGAGGATCGGATTGGAGTTAGGCAGGCGTAAACGGACAAAAGTCTGTTTACATCTTCCGCGCTGTAGAGGTGAATTGAGGGTCCGATTGGGTATGGCCGATCATGTGAAAAGGGCCTAAGACTGCTTTCACACTGATGTGCTGCGGTTTACCCACACCGTGCACCTATGTCTATCCTGCAAGTTAGCTGAACTTTGCCATAGACTCTGCCAGTGGCAAAAGCCGGCGCTGTATAGGAAGCACCGGCTTATGGGGCCATTTTCTTCCTCTACCACCAGCTTCATTCACAACACTGATGCTGTGGTGTGACAGGTCAGCAACCTGTGATCGGGACTTGCAACCTGCCGATACATAGTGGGAGGTCGCGGGCCACACGTGGCCCTTGACCACCTGTTGGCCACCCCTGGCCTAGAGCCCTCCACTTACACTATTATAGTGCTAACAGGCAAATCCACTACATAATTATACTCCAGCAAAGGGGACTTTAAAAGGGTTGTAGAGTTACTACTATAAAATCCTGTAATTCCCTCTCTTACAGGAATATATAATATGCAGTATCAGTGTTGTTTTAAAAATGATTCCACAAAATGTCCTATTTTACAGCACCGCTGGGCACTCACGTGACCTGCTGGCGCTGTTCTTCCCTGATCTGAGAACTACAATGGCAGGGGCAGAGATTCCCAGCTGACATCAGCTGGGAGGAGAGGAGGGTGTTTAACCACTTATGGGCAGGATGATTTGCCCCCTTGACCACTTAACCCCCAGACCATATTGCTGCCCAAAGACCAGAGCACTTTTTGCGATTCGGCACTGCGTCGCTTTAACTGACAATTGCGCGGTTGTGCGACGTGGCTCCCAAACAAAATTGGCGTCCTTTTTCCCCCACAAATAGAGCTTTCTTTTGGTGGTATTTGATCACCTCTGCGGTTTTTATTTTTTTTGCGCTATAAACAAAAATAGAGCGACAATTTTGAAAAAAATAATATTTTTTACTTTTTGCTATAATAAATATCCCCCAAAAATATATATAAGAAAACGTTTTTTTCCTCAGTTTAGGCCAATACGTATTTTTCTACATATTTTCATTAAAAAAATTTGCAATAAGCGTTTATTGATTGCTTTGCGCAAAGCAGTTATAGCGTTTACAAAATAGGGAGTATTTTTATGGCATTTTTATTATTATTTTTTTACTAGTAATGGCGGCGATCAGCGTTTTTTTTCGGTACTGCGACATTATGGCGGACACTTCAGACACTTTTGACACATTTTTGGGACCATTGGCATTTTTATAGCGATCAATGCTATAAAAATGCATTTGATTACTATAAAAATGCCACTGGCAGTGAAGGGGTTAACACTAGGGGGCAGGGAAGGGGTTAAGTATGTTCCTGGGTGTGTTCTAACTGTATGGGGGGGTGGACTCACTAGGGGAAATCACTGATCTTCCGTTCATACATTGTATAAACAGAAGATCAGCATTTCCCCCCCTGACAGGACCGGTCCCCTCTCTGTAACGAGCAATCGCGGGTGCCCGGCGGCGATCGTGCCCGCCGGGTACGCACATGGGACTCGGGGGCAAGCAGGGTGAGCAAGGGCAAGTGGGGGCGCGTGCGCACGCCTCTCGCAGCGCGCACGCGCCCCCTAGTGGCCTGCGAGAGAGCCGATGTTGAGCTACGGGCTCTCGCGCAGGGGAGCAAACCTGTCGCCTTAAAACGACAGCGGCAGGTCGGCAAGTAGTTAATAACCAGGTCGTTTTTTGCAATATGTCACTGTGTCACCTTAATTAACAATTGCGCTGTCATGCGACACTGTACACAGATAGAGCATTCTTTTGATGCCACTTGGTCACCTCTACATTTTTTTTTGCTCTATAAACACAATTTTTTTTAACTTCTTTGTTATAATAAATATCCCCCAAAAAAATTAAAAAATGCAAACTTTATATGGTCTACAAAAAAGGTAATAGATTTATGGCATTTTAATTATTTTTTTAAATAATGTGGTGGACAGATGGAACACTTGACACGTTTTTGGGATTATTGACATTAATACAGTGATCAGAGCTAAAAATAGCCACTGACTACTGTATAAATGTCACTGGCAGGGAAGGAGTTAACACTAGCGGGAAAGCAATGGGTAAGTGTTCCCTAGGGAGGTGTTTTTAACTGTGGGGGGAGTGTACTGACAGGGAAAAGATAGAGATTGCTGTTCCTGATTACTAGGAACAGCAGATCTCTTTCTACTTCCCTGACAGAACTGGGATCTGTCGGTTTACATTGACAGATCCCCGTTCTGTCTCTCTCAGGAGCAATCACGGGTCGCTTGCAGACATCACGGCCACCAACCACGTGTATCGGCTCCGAAGTCACACGGCGGGCAAATGCCCCTTATATCCCTTAAAGCGGCTGCCATACAGCTACAGCAATTCGTTCACGGGAGCCAACCTGCCACGATATAACAAAGGCGGCTGGTCAGAAAGCAGTTAAAAAACATGGATACTGTATTACAAGATTTCTCAGCAGTAATTTTACAGCTATAGCAGTGGGAGGAGCGGGGAGGAGATTGATCAAACACGGCCTCCTGAGTTGACAGGCAGGGAGCAAAGAGGAGAAGGGGTGAGAGGAGAGACTGCGGGATGAGGGAGTCACATAAACTGACCACGGTATCATGCAGCCATGATTACCATAGTCAGCACACACAGGGGGGCACAGGAACATGCAGGATCAACCAGGTAGTTAGAACATAGAGAGGGACAATGCACTATGCTGTGTATCCTGCTTTAAAGGATCAGGATCTTTTTTTTTTTAGGATTATAACCACTTAAAATAAAAGGTCTTTGTGTATTTATTTTGCATTAAGGACGATTTTCAAGCCCAAGGCAGTAAATGGTAATTGCATGTGTAGTGTTGGAAAGCGCTGTGCAAACTAGTGGTGCTATATATCCTGAATAATATTAATCATAATAATAACATAAATATTACTCTACTGTTAGGCCCTGTACACATGATCGGTTTGTGTGATTAAAATGGACCGATGGACTGTTTTCATCGGACGAACCGATCGTGTATGGGCCCCAATGTTTTTTTTCCCATCGGTGAAAAAAAATAGAACCTGTTTTAAATTTTTCCTATGGTTAAAAAAAACGATCGTCTGTGGGGAAGTCCATCGGTCAAAAATCCATGCATGCTCAGACTGAATTAGGAGATGGGAGTGCTCGTCCTGGTAAAACTAGTGTTTGTAATGGAGATAGCACATTTGTCACGCTGTAACAGACTAAAAAGCACGGAGACTGAAAAGCGCGAATCGGCTCTCACCAAACTTTTACTTAGGCCGCGTACACACGATCAAATCTGTCTGCTGGAAACGGTCTGCTAGACCGTCCCAGCAGACAGATTCGATCATGTGTACGGGCGAGCCGACGGATTTGGCCACCCGACAGATTTCAAAGCATGCTACACTTACCAGCAGACATGTCGTCTCGCACCGGCGCCGAATGGATTTGGCGCATGCGCGGAAGTGTTTTACTTCCTGGTGCGGTGACGTGGCGGCGTCAACGTCACCGCCACGTCACCGACATGTCAGCGCGCCGTCTGCTGGCGGGGATTTTGGTTTGCTCGTGTGTACACGCGAGCAAACCAAAATCCAAACAGACAGATTTGTTCAAATCAGTCGGACAGACCGTTTTGAACAAATCTATTGCCTCGTGTGTACGAGGCCTAACACGCGGTAACACAAAATCAGCAAAAGCAGCCCCAAGGGTGGCGCTGTTGAATTTGAACTTCCCCTTTATAGTGCCGCGTTTAGACACAATCTGATTTTTAACCGATGGTGTGTAGGCAAGACTGATGAAAGTCAGCTTCATCGGATATCTGATGAAAAAATCCATCGGATTAGATTCCATCAGATATCTGATCATGTGTACAGGGCTTAAGTCTTTTTTAACAGTGCTGATATATCACAATCACATGAGTGGCTGTTATTATTGTGTTTGTATCCCTATGAATCTTGTGTCACCTGGACAGAAGGTAATTGTTATTCCATTTCTTCCTGCTACAGTACAGGATGTGCTGGGGGAAATCTTTCAACCATAACACCTATAATGGTGATGTCCATCCCTCTCTCTCTCTTTAGTGAGATTTCCTCTCACTTTGTCACATGCTTCCAGAAAGGACACAAATGGAAATCTCCTCGACAGTATACAAAAAGCAAAAATAAACCTGACAAGAGTATCTTCTATGCCCTGATCTATCGAAAAATACAAACAAAATTATTTAGATTTACTCTACAATCTCAATAAATATATACACACACAGTTTTCTGTGTCCTTCAGTAGAGTATAACAATTTTGGAGAATGGTTGTATTTGAGGTATAAAATGTTTTCAAGCCAAGTCTCTTGATAGAAAGTCAGAGCAGCCAACAAACGTTTTAACTTCTACTTGACTAACCATCTATCAGCTAGTAAAACATTTTCTATAGGATTTCATGTGTCTAATATGCCAATTCTATAGTTAGTAGACATGTGCACACTGAAATATTTTGTTTCGTAATTTCGTTTTAGTCCGAAAAATAAATTTAGTTAATCGCGAAATTTGTTTTTTGTTAAAAAAATGCATTCGTCAGAAAATCCAAATTAAGGTTGAATCTGTCATTGAAGGTTTATGGTGTCTGTCGAATATTCTAAGAGAAAAAAAAAAAAGAAGATTCAATAGAATCTTTAAAAAAAAGGATTTGAATTTTCATGTCTCTCTATGGGCCAGATTCAGGTAGAGTTAGGCTGGAGTATCCATTGATCCGCCAGCCTAACTGTCACTTTAAGCCGGCGTTTTTGTTTTCTGTAACCAGAAAACAAGAAACGCCGGGTTGGAGTTCCGATGCGATCGGCGCAATTGAATTTCGCCATCGCATCGGTACTTCAACTTAAAAATGGCGCCGGGGGCGTTCCCGCTGATTAACGCTGAAAAAATATGTTAATCAGCGGGAGTCGGAAATTCACGATCTTTTTCGGGCGCGACGCAGTGACTTTACGACGTTTCCGGAAGCGATACGCGACGTAAAGATAAAGCAGCCCCCTAGTGGAGTATCCTATGTTAAGTATAGGCGTCGTCATCGCGTCGGAAAAAACCCAAATCGCGTCGCTTGTGTAAAACATTCATGAATGGGGATGTGACGTCATTGACGTTCACTGACAGAATTTGAAGCATGCGCACTGGGATGCATTGACACTCGACGCATGCGCAGTACGTTCGCCGCGGGATCGCGCATAGTTTAAATAATACACGCCCCGTACCCGCCCAATTTGAATTCCGCCGGCTCATTTGCGATGCGCTGCCGCAACTTTAGGAGCAAGTGCTTCATGAATAACAGCACTTGCTCCTAAAATTTCGGCAGAGTAACGTAAATGAGAAGTGTTACTCCAGAGCAAAGATGCTCCCATCTACCTGAATCTGGCCCTATGTTAAATCTTCATGTCTCTCTATGTTAAATCTTCATGTATCTCTAAGTTGAATCTTCATGTCTCTCTATGTTGAATCTTCATGTCTCTCTATGTTGAATCTTCATGTCTCTCTATGTTGAATCTTCATGTCTCTCTATGTTGAATCTTCATGTCTCTCTATGTTGAATCTTCATGTCTCTCTATGTTGAATCTTCATGTCTCTCTATGTTGAATCTTTATGTCTCTCTACGTCGAATCTGTCATTGAAGGCTTATAGTGTCTGTCGAATGTTAAAAAAAAAAGATTCGACAGAATCTTAAAAAAAAATAAAAATTGACTCTTCATGTCTCTTAATGTCAAATCTTTTCTCTCTATGTAGAATAATATTGGACTAAAAGAGTTAAGGTTAGGCACATTCGACCGCAACGAAAACGAAAATAAAGCATTTGTTTATGTCAGATCTTTCGGTTTTTCGTTTTCTGTGCTTTCATTATCGTTTGTTAAAACGATAACAAAAATACCTGAAATTCGGACGAAAATGCATTCGGACGAAAACTAATGCACATGTCTAATTCGTATGTTCTATCCAGAAACAACAAAAAAAATGTAAACACAAAAGCACTTTTGTCAGTTGCTATACTAGAAATATCCATGATTATAGTTACTATTAGTATGGAAACACACATAATTAATAATGCCCTGTTCTAATTAAAGTCTTACAGTACAATACAACATGAAGCTACCTGTGCATCTTCATAAATTCCTGTTCTATGTTGTATGCTTTAGTTCGATTTTACATAAAAAACTGAATATTTATCTTGTGTGGTGTTTGTTCCAGAAGTGCTTACATGTCCATTTATTTCTCTGTTACTTTTCTTTGTTTTGCTAGCTGTTCCTCCTCTATGCCAATATGTCTTTAGCAGACAGGAAATGGTATTTGTTTTCTACAGAAATTAACTTGAAAAATTGTCCGGGTCATTTGAATTTCATTGGTGAATAATGGATATACTCATACAATACTAAACACCTTGCAGCCAAACATTTTTCTTTCAGGCTCTATCTTTGTAAAGTATCAATATTTAGTTCCAATCAAGCTCTCCCCATTTATACATCATCTGCTGTGTTAGCATAACTATCCCTTTTGTTTGTTTTCAGTGTTTCGGTCCTCCACCAGCTACCAATCAATGCTCAACTGGGTTGTTGGATTGCTTAACCACTTTCCCACCGCGCCATAAGCATTTTACTGCTACGGCGCGGCAGGGTTATCTTGGGACGTCGTCCCTGGGACGTCGTCCTTCACTTTCGCGATTGCGCGTCCCCTGGGACGCGCTCGCGAAAGTGTCCATCACGGATCACGGTAAATTGCCGCTGATCGCGGCCGTTTACCACGTGATCGCGCCGTCGAATGACGGCGCGATCACTTGTAAACAAACCGGCGTCATTTGATGACGCCGGTTCCTCCCTCTCCTCCCTCTCCTCTCTGTACAGTGTGCGAGGAGAGGGGGGGGGGAGCGGGGTGTCAGCAGCTGAGCTGTGGCTGGATCTGTGACAAATGCAGTCACAGATCCAGCCAACAATACCCCAGTACTCAACAATACCCCAGTACTCAACAATACCCCAGTACTCGGCAATACCCCAGTACTCGGCAATACCCCAGTACTCGGCAATACCCCAGTACTCGGCAATACCCCAATACTCGGCAATACCCCAATACTCGGCAATACCCCAGTACTCGGCAATACCCCAGTACTCGGGAATACCCCAGTACTCGGCAATACCCCAGTACTCGGCAATACCCCAGTACTCGGCAATACCCCAGTACTCGGCAATACCCCAGTACTCGGCAATACCCCAATACTCGACAATACCCCAATACTCGACAATACCCCAATACTCGGCAATACCCAAATACCCTGCATGATACTTTGCAATACCCCAATACTCTGCAATACCCTGCGCGATACTCTGCAATACCGCCTATGGGGATTTTTAAGTAGCGAAGTTTGGCGCCATTCCACGAGTGTGCGCAATTTTGAAGTGTGACATGTTGGGTATCTATTTACTCGGCGTAACATCATCTTTAACATTATGAAAAAAAATTGGGCTAACTTTACTGTTTTGTTTTGTTTTAGGCACAAAACAGTTTTTTAAAAAACACGCGTTCAATAAATTTCTGCGAAAATACCGTACGAGATAAAAAGTTGTAACGGCCGCCATTGTATTCTCTAGGGTCTTTGCTAAAAAAGCATATATAATGTTTTGGGGTTCTATGTAATTTTCTAGCAAATAAATGATGATTTTTACATGTAGGAGAGGAATGTCAGAATTGGTCTGGGTGTTCCAGAACGCCTGATGGTGTTCCCTGCATGTTGGGCCTCTGTATGTGGCCACGCTGTGTAAAAGTCCCACACATGGGGTATCGCAATACTCGGGAGGAATAGCAGAATGTGTTTTGGGGTGTAATTTGTGGTATGCATATGCTGTGTGTGAGAAATAACCTGCTAATATGACAGAAACAAGTTTTTTTTTTTTTTTACAGAATTTTCATCCGTTTTTCTTTTATAGCGCAAAAAATAAAAAAAAACAGAGGTGATCAAATACCACCAAAAAAAAGCTCTATTTGTGTGAAAAAAAGGACAAAAATTTCAAATGGGTACAATGTTGTATGACTGAGTAATTGTCATTCAAATTGTGAGAGCACCGAAAGCTGAAAATTGGTCTGGTTAGGAAGGGGGTTTAAGTGCCCAGTGGTCAAGTGGTTAAAAAATGCAACATTTGAAATCTTGGTACTTTTTCCTCCACTGTTATATTGTAGCAATATAAAAAGTTAAAGGGCTAAATATGACTGCATTTGTCACTATATTCAAACACATCTCAAGTAATTTAGGGTTTTCTATGCATTTGCTTATACAGCCAAGGCCAACCTAGGATGTACCCAGCAGTTTAAGTGTATATTGTAGAGCAAAGCAACAGGTCGATCTTAATGCAGACCTCCACAAACCTGTGTGTAGAATTTTGTTTGAACATTCACATGGAAATCATGTGTTAGAACATTCTTTATTGCCATCATTGAGTCAACTAATTTCATTTGAAAGCCCCTAACATTTGACCCAGACCTTTCATTTGAATATCATCTATTAGATAGATCTACTTAAGGACCAACCGCCATCATTATAGGTCGCTACTTTGACGTTAAATACTGTGCTTTGTGCACTGGTCCAAATCATTTGATGGAGGGGGGATTATGGCATGGGGTTGTTTTTCAGGGATTGGGCTTAGCCCCTTGGTTTCAGTGAAGGCAACTCTTTAGGCGTCAGCATACCAAGACATTTTGGACAATATCATGCTCCCAACTTTGTGGGAACAGTTTGGGGATGTCCTCTTCCTGTTCCAACATGACTGCGTACCAATGCACAAAGCAAGGTCCATAAAGACATATGAGTGAGTGAGTTTGGGGTGGAGGAACTTGACTGGCCTGCACAGAGTCCTGCCTCAACCTGATAAAACACCTTTGGGATAAAAATAGAGTGGAGACTGAGAGAGGCCTTCTCGTTCACATCAGTGCCTGACCTTAAAAAATGCGTTTCTGGAAGAATGGTCAAACATTCCCATAGACACACTCCTAAACATCGTACACCACTTTCCTGGAAGAGTTGAAGCTGTTATAGCTGCAAAGGGTGGGCCAACTCATATATATAGTATATATATATATATATATATATATATATATATATATATATATATAGTGTTTGTGCTATTAAAATAGCTAGTGAGTAATCACTATTAGTAGCAAATCAATGAGGCACACACTCTCTAGCTGGTAATTTTTCCAAATGTGTAGTGATCAATAACTGCTACTATCGACTAATCATCATTGATTTTAGTAGCATGATTACGCTACTAAAAATCACCCATGCGCTTATAGCCTTATCCTGGTGCGTGGACTAACCCTTTTGTATATAACTGACAAAAGGAGAAAATTGCTGTTTCCCAAGTTAAACTTTAGTCACATATCAGGGATTGTAGAGCAGATAGACATGGCAGAAATCCCTTACATTTTAAAATTACTGCAGCCATTGTCAAGTTATCAGATTGGCAAAGTCAGCATTTTGGGTGCCTTTCTTTTCTGTGACACCTCTGTAGAATTCTGCAGAATCTGCAATACAATCAGAGTTCTCTAATTTACCTACCTGCTTTATATGCAAGCACATTTTTTTCACTTACAAATTATCTTTAAGAATGCCCATTAGCTGCATATGGTGTCTTCAAGTTGTTGTTTTTTAACTTCATTTTAACTAGATGTAAATATTTTCCCCATGACTGAGCCCTTTTTTTGAGGAAAAGTGGTAGTACAGAATGGTAAACATTAAATCAACCATCATTCAGTACTGTAGTCTCGAAGCACGTAAGCTGCTGGGGCCATCATTGCTTAACATAAGTATTTCAGAAATAAGAATCCCATAACACAGTGGTCATCAACCCTGTCCTGAGGGCCCACTAACAGGCCAGGTTTGCAAGATAACTGAAATACATCACAGGTGATATCATTTGCTGCTCAGTGATTGCAGTATTCTAGTCTGCATCTCCCCAAGGTAATACATAAAACCTGGCCTGTTAGTGGACAGGGTTGATGACCACTGACCTAAACTGTTCATGGCAACTTCAATCGCCAAAAGCCAACTAGTGACTGCCATTTCTGGGATATATTTTCTGATATTTATTGTTAAAACTACAAACCAGGGGGGAAGCGAAAGAAAAAAAAAACAGGAGGCGAAAGAGAGAGGTCTATGAAGAGTAAATGGCATAGGGTAATGGAAAAAAAAAGTGGTTGTCAGCAAGCCACAGGGCTACTGTGTATTCTGGGGAAAATAACGTATAGCCCAACCTTCTATTGGGAAGCCATGGGTATTTGGTCTTTTTAGAAGAGATACAGCGTCTAAATATGACAATATTTCTCTTCTTGGTCTTTCTTGGCCATAGTCAGATTTTCCGTACTTAAAAACTCTGTATATGACTACACAAGTAGATGGAAATGAATTGCTCTTTCATACATTCTCGTATGTTTTATACAAATTCAGGTGTATTTTATGCCAACCCTCCCTTTAAACAGAGTGCAATATATAAAGTGCTCAAGTCTGGAATATTTCATCAAAGTAAAAATGATCATACTATTATATATAGTATAGCATAAGCCAGTATTTTTCAACCATGGTACCGTTCCAGTTTTCCCTGAATCATATATGAACGTGAAGACTCTGTGATGAGGGTACTCTGACTTTATTATTGAGAGCTTCTGATGCATAAAGAAGACTTTGATGTGGTGGGGGGACTTTGACATGAAAGGGAGACTCTAATGTGAAAATGGAGCCATGATTTAATTGGGGGTTATAATTTGAAATTAAGGTAATCAATGTGATTGTGTGCATCATCCCAGGCTCAGGTTTTCATTTACTGTATGTTATTTTTTTACACTCTAGACTGGAGTGACTAGAGATTTTTCACACTTTTAAGGGATTCCACGACTGAAAAAAGGTTGGGAGGAATACTCTAGATTTGATGAAACACATGAGTTATCATAACATGTTATCCAGTCCGTAACAAACTTCAACATATTTCATGTGATTTCATGGATCCTTTTTGTTTCTTGGATTGTATACTTGGTTGGGCATGCCTGTAGATCTAGAATGCTCATATTCCCAAATAGAAGTAAGCCATGTTTTCCCTAGTGGCAGTAGTGCATATGTTTTAAATTTACTTGTATTCCAAAACACTAACTAAATGGTGATGGTTGAAGCCAAGGAATGAAGCTTTTGTTTATAGAATCCAGTAGGATTTTATAAAAAATTTCCACTGTGGATTAGAGAATATAAGGTCACATCTGATTTAGGCTGACTTACCTTCTAATACATATTGGAATACTTGCATCTTTTTATGAAGATAAAAAAAAATGGCATTCCAATGCACACGTACAAAAAGTGCCAACAACACAAGCCCTATGCAATGCATTGTGGTGCACTGCATAAAAAAGGAGGGCCCAGGCTAAATTCAGATCGGGTTGTCTTAGCACAGAGCATGTCTTGTGTATGGGGGGCGCTAAATTATGATTATTTTTTTGTTTATTTTTTTTCATACATTCTTGATACATCAGCCACATAAAATATTCTCCATTATTAAATGAAACAAAAACATACAAAAGATCTATAAAAAGGTAACAGAAATAATATTTAAGACTGCAAATATACAATTCTAGATAAGTTGGCATGCTGTAGACCATACACAAATAAAGCACTCAACATTCAGCTAGAAAGAAAAGAGAAATCAAATGCGAGACTAAGGTCAAATGTATTTTTATATATAAGAGTGCCATCTGTTAAATGAATTCATACAGAAAATAACTGATAGACTGTCCTTGATTTTCCCCGACAATCATTTATATGGCTGTGTTGTACATTACAATGCTTGTATGGAAATATACAGTTTGAATGACTTCAGATAAACTCTAGATATGATGTGCACAGGAATTATGGCAGTAGGACCATCTGATAAGTACTTTAGAGTCATGTGATAATCAGCATTTGTCACAAATGTCTTCTGGAGATTTTGAATCGACTTTCTTGCAGCTAAATATGTCACTGTGGCTTGGCCATATGCTTAAGATAATTCTATTAACTGGCTAAATTAGCTTTGCGCTTTCTCTGAAAACAAAACTAGAAATGCTAACAAATGTTCTATGAAAGTTGTGTGACAGGAAAATAAGGCATATTTCAATGCATCTGTATTGAATCACTGTTATGTTATTAACAGACAGACATCTAGGAATATGCCACTTGCATCACTATTTAAAGAAGCTGGATAAATATTGTCTGCCAAGGAAATATGTGAAGAAAAAAAAAATAGAAGCTAAAAACAGAAGGAATAAACTGATAATTATTTTCATATATTGTCCAAAGTATTTACTGTATTTATTGGCGTATAACACTTACTTTTTTACCCTGAAAATAGAGGGTAAACTGTGCC
Source organism: Rana kukunoris (assembly GCA_029574335.1). Lineage (NCBI taxonomy): Eukaryota > Metazoa > Chordata > Amphibia > Anura > Ranidae > Rana > Rana kukunoris. The sequence continues at coordinate 128,903,630 of CM056056.1, forward strand.
TGCGTGTTATATGCAGGGGGCTGTGGAAAGTTTTTTCCCTGAAACTTCCATCTTAAAGTTAGGGTACGTGTTATACGCCTGTGCATGTTATACACCAATAAATATGGTATTGAAACCTCACTTTGCTAGTAAATATGGATGGTTCCTTATAACTCCATGTTCCACAATCTCAAATAAATATAAGCATATTTTTATTCCAAGTGAACAAATGGCCTCACCTCTTTACTTCTCTAAATATAGGGGACTCACAAAGTCCCCTATATTAGTCCACTGTCAGAGGACATTGGTACACTTGAAAAAAAGTTGTGGTTTTGTATTTATTATGGGAAGCAAAATTTGTTAAAAGTGTAGGTCATGTAAATATTGCATATTGCATATTAATACTTTTTTTATTCTCCTTCTGAGACAGCAAATGGAGCTTTCATTTATTTTACCTGTTTTCCCTTTTGCTGAAAAAAAAGACAGTATATAGAGCTCAACAGCTGAAGCCGAAAACAGATGAGCAAGTCAGAGATGTGTTTCAACCACATTCTGTGCTAGATCTCAAATCCCTATGTGCTAGATCACCACATGTACCAATTATGTTATACAGTGCTTTTATGGTGCCCCTGGTGAGGTCAGATGTGACAAAAAATCGTAATGCAGAGTTACAGCGATCCTCTATTAAGTGGGTCAGCTGTATGCTGGTTGGATCCTTGGTGTTACTACCACAGATTTTGTCTCTCTCCCCTACCAGACAGCACTGCATAACTGTGTGGCTTGTAGTAATGAGAATTACTTGTATCTGGTCTCCTCACGTGAGTGTATTTTATGCTTTGATAAAAAGTTTTATCTATTATGACAGTGAACACTATGATTTCCCTTTTATTTTAAAGCGGGAGTTCACCCAAAAATCAACTTTCTGCAGTTAGATCCAGCATACTGCTGACATCTGCAGTATGCTGGTCTTTTTTTTTTTTTTGGTACTTATCGTTTTAGCAGTATTTCTTCTATGGCTCCGAGCGGGGATTACTTCCTGGTATAGGCGTTCCCGAAGACAAGCAAGTTGATTGACGGCCTTCGATAGCATGTCACGGCTTCCGAAAATAGCCGAAGTGACACTCGGCAATTTATGGCGCCTGCGCAGTCAGCTCTACACGGCAGGCGCAGGCGCCTTAAACAGCCAAGTGTCACCTCGGCTATTTTCGGAAGCCGTGACGCACTATCGAAGGCCGTCAATCAACTTGCTTGCCTCTGGAAAGCCCATTCCACACAGGATTCCCAGCTCGGAGCCATAGAAGAAATATTGCTAAAACGATAAGTACCAAAAAAAAAAGACCAGCATACTGCAGATGTCAGCAGTATGCTGGATCTAACTGCAGAAAGTTGATTTTTGGGTGAACCTCCACTTTAAGTGCATACAGGAAAGATTGCTTGCATGGTATGGCCATTGTGATGCAAGAGGTTGAGTTGGGCTTTGTGATTCCTCTGAGCAGCATCTTGAGTGACACACACAGACTATATTAGATTATTGGCCTTCTCCAAGTTATTTCCCTGGGTCATATACTGACCTATGACCTACTACTATGACCTTTGAAGTGATGGTCAGAAGTGGAGGTGAGAATCCGCCCTTAAGCAGGAGGCTTTTACTTGGTGGAGCACATATACGCCGAACAAAAGTGGGCTTTGCACAATTTGTGGCAGTTTGCATTTTTTTGCTTTCTTTTGATTATGTTTTGAAATAACACTACACTGATGTGTTTTACATTATTTTTGCAATACACATTATATCATAATTGGTACATGTGGTGATTCAGCACCAAAAAGGATTGAGATCTAGCACAGCATGTTTGAATTTATTGACTGTTGCGCAAATTGTATTGTTTGTCACAGACGTCAGATTTGACTCAGTCCTTTCTGAAAAGCATATATATACATATATTTTTTATCTGGCCAGGAGCAGATACAGGCTTGTATATATATTTAATCTGTGTACTGAATTTACATTTCATCTGTGTTGCATCACAAATGTGGGATTGCTAAAGTTATAAAAGCACATCTCTTCCAGCATGGTTATCCTTGTAATGCCCCGTACACATGATCAGAATTTCCAATGGAAAAAGTCAGACGGACCTTTTCCATCGGAAATTCCGACCGTTTGTATGTCCCATCAGAGTTTTTCCATCAGCTATTCTGAGGAATTCCATTGGAGTTTAGATAGAGAACTTGTTCTCTTTTACTCCGATGGAATTCCGTCGCAATTCCGATGTGAGTTTGGCCAGGCAAAAGCCTGATCGTGTGTATGGGGCATTAATTGCTCTGCCAGTTTGTGCCTGTGTCAGATCTAATTACTGTTTAGCTATCACCTGCACTAGTGCTAGACTAAGAGACCTGGGGATTTTGAAATATGTAGTTTCTTCATAGGAAGTGTCAGTTCTTATACTACAGAGGTCATGCATTAACCTGTGCAGTGCCATCCGACATGACTTATGTTTTGAATTTTTGACACAGGAATGTTGCTCTGTGTACAGAGCAACACATGACACCATGAAGCTACATTATCAATACATTATCAATGCAATGATTACAATCCCTTTATTGGGATAAATTATAGGGAAATATGGATGTATTGCAGAGATATACTGATTATATTTTACATACACTTTAATGTTTGTTATTCTCCCAAAACAACGTGTTCACAGCTTTATAACCTCCCCAAGACTACAAAATCCAGGCAAAAACATTCCAGTAAACATTCTCTCCCTGCCACCTTTTATAACATTTATCTTCAAAGTATTTTGTATATATGTTAAATTTGCATTAGAAAATGAGAAGATGTAAAACTTAAAGGGACACTAAAGTCAGGGCTTTTAAAAAAAAAAAAAAATAACAAACATGTTATACTTACCTCCACTGTGCAGTTCGTTTTGCACAGAGTGGCCCGGAAAGCTGTCTTCTGGGGTCCTTCGGCGGCTGTCTGGGCTCCTCCTCGCAAAAGCTTTACCTCTTCATGCGAGGGCGTGCGCATGGAGGAAAGCTTTTGCGAGCGCGCTCCCGTGATACAGCGGCGGCCATAGCCGCCGACTGTATCACTCGGCTCCAGCCCCCCGGCGCGCCGCATCATCCGCTCTGATTGACAGCAGCGCTAGCCAATGGCTGCGTTGCTATCAATCCGCCCAGCCTAGCCAATCAACGGCCAGGCTGGGAACCGAAGAGGACGACGTGGACGCGCCCGGGAGATTCGAACGGTCAGGTAAGTACAACGGGGGCTCGGGGGGGGCCAGTGCTGTGAGATGTTTTTTTACCTTAATGCATAGGATGCATTAAGGTAAAAAAACATGTACCTTTACAACCCCTTTAAGCCTACATAGGGCACAGTCTGCTACCATGACAACAAAGAAAAACAATGCAATGGAAGTTGTCTATATTGTCCAGTTTTTTATTAACCTATCCACTTATTGCTTTATCAAAAAAAATGTTGAGATATAAAAGCTATCAGTAATCTAGCAGCAACACTAAAAGCCCTTTTTTTTTTTCGATTTTCCTTATGCAAATAGGAAGCAGAGCAATGAAAAGCCAGAAGGAAGATAAGAAAGGAATTTATAGGAAAAGTTGATTTTGACCTCTACAAAGAGGAAAAGAGCACCTTTTAAGGGATAAACTGCATTTCCCCAATGCACTGTTACTTACAATAGAGGGTAGTTTATTCCCATAATAACAATCTTTCTGCAGAAGCTTTCTCTTACAGCCACACAAAAAAACAGACAGCTTCTGCTTCATGAAACTGCTAACGCGGAGGTGAGTATGTAGTAATTTATGTGGCAAAGTACTTGGATTTAGTGAACTATGAAAATCTGCACACAATGCAGTACTTTGCCGTGGCCCATCTTTATGGGGATGATATGGGAGTGAAATGTAAAACTGACAAGCTGCAGCTTTTTGCTGGATGCGTTTAACCTTGCAGAGTCATTGGCATCCTGTGGAATTTTCACAAAAACACAGTAATAATGGAATTTCACACCTAGAATTTAGAAGGTTATTCTTTCAAATGTTCTGCATATTACGCCGAGTGATTTATGTTAGAAGCGATGGCTGACTGCAAAGCATTATGACATAAAATGTGAGAACAGCTGCTTATCTAATTGTGGGAAATGTGTCCTTATATATTATTTTCAAGACCAAAAAAAAAAAATGCTTTTTTTGCCTTCATTCAGTCAAATAAATATACAAATTACATACAAATATTTCATTTTTACCATCTGCAGCCAGATCACAAGGTTACTTTTACATGTTCACCAGGCAAACCCTAACTGCTTTGATGAAAAAGCCTGTGTATACAAGGCTTATTATGTGACACTCAAGTTACACATAGGGCCAGATTCAGGTAGATCAGAGCATCTTTGCTCTGGAGTAACGCATCTCATTTACGTTACGCTGCAGAAATTTTAGGAGCAAGTGCTGTTATTCATGAAGCACTTGCTCCTAAAGTTGCGGCAGCGCATCGCAAATGAGCCGGCGGAATTCAAATTGGGCGGGTACGGGGCGCGTATTATTTAAAATAAGCGCGATCCCGCGGCGAACGTACTGCGCATGCATCGAGTGTCAATGCATCCCAGTGCGCATGCTCCAAGTTCTGTCAGTGAACGTCAATGACGTCACGTCCCCATTCATGAATGTTTTACGCAAACGACGCGATTTGTTTTTTTCCGACGCGATGACGACGGCTATACCTAACATAGGATATTCCACTAGGGGGCTGCTTTATCTATACGCCACGTATCGCTTCCGGAAACGTCGTAAAGTCACTGCGTCGCGCCCGAAATAGATCGTGAATTGCCGATTTCCGCTCATTAACATATTTTTTGAGCGTAAATCGGCGGGAACGCCCCCGGCGCCATTTTTAAGTTGAAGTAACAATGCGATGGCGAAATTCAATTACGCCGATCGCATCGGAACTCCAACCCGGCGTTTCTTGTTATTTGGTTACAGAAAACAAAAACGCTGGCTTAAAGTGACAGTTAGCCTAACTCTACCTGAATCTGGCCCATAATCTTTAAAATCAGCACTTGGTGCAATCAAATCAAGACGGAACGAGTTATTCCTATATTGTACCAATGGGAAATATTTGTGTGCTGCTTTGATGAATTAAAACAGGCAATATTTTCAATATCTTTAAAAATTTCTCATTTTAGTAGCGTTTGATTTTTCTAATTGTTAGTGGGGTCCAATTGACCTTGGTTTTCAATTGCATTAACAAGAAAATCACTCAAAGAGCAGAATGAAAAAATGTTTTAAATGAACAAATAACATTGAATATGGCTTTCATTTGGCAAAAGGAAATGCCAAAATACTTTTGACCAACAAATATCAAGTCATCGAATGTACTGAGAATTTTGGTGCAAATGTTCATATGAACAATCATTCCAAAATCTACTATTGTATGGCCAGCTTAACCATGAGTTTGTTGATCCATTGCAATTATTTTAGTAACTATAAAAACTGTTAAATACCTTTTCTCATGAGCAGTAAATAGCAGACGTTTGACTTCTATCAGTGTCCAGCTGAGCACTGGTTAAAGCTTGTAGGAGGGGTTTTCACAAGTCCTCTGACTGTCCTATAAGGCTTCATGACTCCCGACCCACTGTCTGGACCAATGGCGGCTGGTGCTCAATTCTCCTGTGGGGGGGGTGGCCCGCGGCCCCCCGGCCAGCCATCCTACCAGCTAACTGAGCCCATTCTTTTTGAAGCCAATTAGATCCTCAGGATCTAATCATACGCTTCAAAAATAAAAACACCATTGGAATCCATGCGTCTGGCACCTTGCATGTAGATTAGGGACCAGGTGCCCCATGCGCCCTGCATGAGCGGCCGCCATTGGTCTGGACACTACTAACTGGCCATGTGCCAATCACATGCACCCTCTCAAAAAATAAATAAAAAAATAACACTTTAAGCAGAAGTCTACGGGAAGGAAAAAGCACCTGTCATCGAATTCTCAATGATCTCAAAAGTGTCTTAAATGCATTTTTTAAAGCTCATCCACACAGGCCCTTATGCAGCATATGGGTTGTAAAAAAATAAATGTTTTTAATGGTCTAGAAAAAATGAATTTTTTTTCAATCCTTAAACTGGAAAAAAAAATGCTCTAGCAAAGCGTGGTGACGTACAACACGTACGACGGCACTATAAAGGGGAAGTTCCATTCGGATGGCGCCAACCTTGGGGCTGCTTTAGCTGATTTTGTGTTAGTAAAAGACGATTCGCGCTTTTCAGTCTGTTACAGCGTGATGAATGTGCTTACTCCATTACGAACGGTAGTTTTATCAGAACGAGCGCTCCTGTCTCATAACTTGCTTCTGAGCATGCACGTTTTTTTCACTTTGTAAAGCCCACACACAACCATTTTTTACAACGTTAAAATTAAAGCATGTTCGTAATTTTTAATGCCCATTTTTGACATTGTGAAAAATGTTCTGGAGCCCACACACAATCGTTTTTAAGAACATTAAAAAAACGAATTATTTTACAACCCAAAAAACAGTCGTGTGTACGCGGCATAAGGGCCTAGATTAATTAAAAGGTATTGATTGAAGGCATCCCTATCAGTATAATAGACAGCCTACATAAGGGCCTGTGTCGATGGGCTTTGGGCTTGTGTAGATGATATCAGTTTGAGGCACTTCTGAGACCATTCAGGTTCATTTGACCTGCAATATACCCTACCTCCTTCTGATCTACCTCAAGCAGGGTTTACATTCCCCTAGACTTGCATTGGATTGGAAGACCCATCTGATGTTCACAGAAGTCTGTCAACAGTCCCTAACTATCATGTTTGCTGGGCAACCTGGTTTGAATTTATATGTGAGAAAAATATAATTAAAAGGCATGTAGGAAAAAAATATAATTTATATACTAAATACTATCATTACACGCTTTAACAACAAACAATTCATATAGTGGGCCTTACATTTTTTCACTTTCACTGTAACACTTGAGATGACTGCTAAAATGAACCCTTAATTGCTAACTTTGTACCTTATCGCTTTATTCTAAATGAAGTCCCTAACACTAATGGGATGAATTTCATTTTTTTTTTTTTGCAGAACTATTTTTGCAGAACTACTTTTTTCAGAACTATTTTTTTTTTTGCAGAACTATTAATCTGGTGAAACTGCATCCACATGTGTTCTGTGCATATAAGGATAAGAGCAAATGTTACTAGGACATTTTCTCTCCAAGTCGAAGAATAGACCAAATCAGAAAAATACTGCATTATGACCACTAGATGGAGCTGATGGTCATAGAAAATATTTACTATGATCAGCAACATTATTTAATGGCCATAATGCAGCATTTTTCTGAACCCCGTTGCTATTTAGGAAAAATAAAACTTGACCTGGAGAGAAAATAGCCTAATAACATGTATTTATATTCCCATTTGCACAGAAAAAAACAGATTGCAGTTTCACAGGAAGAATAACTATGATTTTTTTTATATAATTTTATTATAAATATACCCTTAAGCTTACCGTATCCTGCATCAGGAGCAGTGACACAAAACCCTGTTCCATAAACCCTCAGCACTGAAAACACGCAACTAGAAATACTTGTAATAACACGTACATTCACAGCATAACCTACAGATAGTAAGAGATATTTTGGTGAAGACAGCTACTGTAGACACGAGGGAACTACTAATAGTGCAATGAAGAAAATAAAACAGTTCATATAAAAATACACCACCACTAATCACATGTAAGACAATAGCCTCAGGAGATTGTCTGGCAAGTCTGCCTTGACTGTATGGTGTACCCTAGGAAAACACATGAGTGTTGTGTTCTGATATGACCAATGAGTCATGCTGTTAGTCTTCAGAAGAGACAATGCTTGTTGTACTTGTTAAATGCTTAGATCGAATTTAACCCTGAAAGCAGTGATGTTCAACAACAGTAGAATAAGTGTAGAAAACTCCAGAGAGACAACTTTGCATCTGTAAACTTCAAGCTGGTGACACCCTGGGCAATGTGACACTTACTTAGAAGAATACTACAGAAAAACACTATATCTAGGACTAACGTATCCACCTCAACATGAAAAAAATAGACTTTTTAGGTCCTGAATGTTTAAATTGCATTGTGTATCTTATCTATTCTTAAGTAGCACCTGAAAAGCCCCATTGTTCTTTCATTTTGGTGTACATAACAAATGTACAATACATTTTAGGGATGTGGTGCACCAGGACTGTCATTTATAGTGGGTAAAGAAAATAATCAATCCATCATAGTTTGTTGCTTTGCAGCCGGAAATGAAGACACTTTTTGTTTTAACCAGGTGTATTTACTCAGTGCAACTTATAACAAACAAGTGAAAGATATGACACAAAACAAAACAACAAAAACAGAATCATTGAGTTGGAAAAATTATTACCCCCCTCCTAAAAATGACTTGTAGACTCAATCCGGTGCAGCTAATCACTTTTTCAATGGCACACAAAGCTATTTGACTTTCAACTGGGATCAACTACGGTAATTTTGATTAGCTCAGCATGAAAATAGCTTTCCTGGAGTATTTCAGTCCCTGGTAGTGCAACTGTGGGTGGCAAGGCAGTGTACAAATAAAATGCAAAGGCTTTATCAATGCCTGAAGTCTATTATTAAGAAGTGGAAAGTATTTGATACCAGGCACACCCTTCCTGGATCAGGACGTCACTCCAAACTGGATGAAATAGGCAGGAGGAAACTGGTCAGAAAGTCTACCAAGAGGCATACAGCAACTCTAAAGCAGTTGCAGGAATTTTTTTACAAAGAGTGGTCACTGTGTGCATGTGACAACATATATCACAAATTATCCACAAATGTGGCTTGTATGGGAACGTTGCAAGAAAAAAATCCACTCCTCAAGAAAGGCCTCATGCAGTCATGACTGAGCTGTGGCAAAATGCACCTTGAAGATTCTAATGCCACATGGAAAAAGGTGTTAATGGTCAGATGAGACTAAAATTGTACCGTCACAGGAAACCTGCGTTGTGCCAGAGGGGGCGGGGTCACCCATACACATCAATGGGTAACCCTAGCTTTTCTCCTTGTGTCATATGGGGGCATGGTCACCTGCACACGTTACTGGGTGGCCAGACCCTCAGCTATAAAAGAGCTGTCACGGTGGGAGAGCGTAATTCGGCTGGGTGCCTCCTATGGAGGCAGTATCATTTCCTCCATATCGCTCGAGACTGGATTACAACGTTGGAATTTTTTTTTTTTTTTTTAATGAAGGACTTGTCCCAAGCGGTCTCCTGTGGTTTTTAACATTAACACTTTTTTTGTGAAATTGTAGGAGTACAATGTACCCCTTATCAATTCATATATGGGGGCCGGGGTCTGGAGTTCCCCTTTGTTAATAGGGGCTCCCAGATTCCGATAAGCCCTCCCGCCCGCAGATCCCCACAACCACCAGGCAAGGGTTGTGGGGATGAGGCCCTTGTCCCCATAAACATTGGGACATCATCCCGATGTTGAGGGCATGTGGCCGGTACAGTTTAGGAGGGGGGGCACTCTCTTGTCCCCCCTCTTTTTCTGCAGCCTGCCAGGTTGCGTGCTCGGATAAGGGTCTGTTATGGATTTTTGGGGGAACTCTGCGCCTTTTTTTTATTTTGTTGCAGGATTCCCCTTAATATCCCCCTAAGGGGGGAACCCATACAGTTTTTTTTTCAATGACTTTTATCTGTATTGCCAGGACCCGACAATTCATTATAGCCACGAGTAGTTTTAAATGACTTTTTGTCCTTTAGAATTGTCATTTTGTGCAGAGACTTTTCTAAGCACGGGAAACATGCGCTACTTTACAAGCATACTAAAGACACCCCCCAGGTACGAAATCTAAAGGAATATTTCACTTTTATTGTTTCACTTTAAAGCGGAGCTCCACCCTAAAATCAACTTTCGCTTAATGTTCCTACCGCTCCTAAATGATGCATAATCGGCATATTAAATATTAAAAAGTGTTAGAATACCTTGTTAAAACGATGGCTTCCGGTCTGCAGCCACTCAGGTTTTTCTCGGGTGTTCTGTAGCTTCCTGTCCCGTGCTGTGCCTACTGGGAGCCTGTCTCAGAGCTCCCTAATTATTATATTCCGCCCAAACATCGCGAGACTTAGTTTCAGGCTGTGGCTGTATTACATGAGGCTTCATTCATACGCCCGCCGTTGCTCACGCCGCCGGACACCTTTGCCAGTGCGAATGCGTGAGATCGAATGGTGGATGCTGGGACAGCGCCACCGCAAAGAGGAAGTGCCCAAAGCTAAGATGGCAACAGGAGGAAAGCCAGAATATAAGTTTTTATTCAGGACAGAATAACAGCGGAGCGGCGGTGGGAAACAAGAAACGTGAGTTTAGCACAGCAGTGCTATTACACGTTTAAATAGCCCATAAACAAAAAGTCGATTTTGTGTGGGAGATCCGCTTTAAGCATTATTAAAATCACTGCTACCGAAAAAACTGCAATTTTTAAAACTTTTTTTGCATTGATACATGTCCCCTTGATTTTTCATCTCCGTGTCCCATAGACTGGTGTTCTCATGTTTCAAACACATTTATTGCCTGTTCGCATGTTCTGCTGCGAACCCATTGCATCCCTACCCATTGTATATAGCTTTATCATTTAAGACTAAGCTTGTAACAATAATGTGTCATTAGGCCCACATCATTTAAAACTCAATTAATGCTGTATTACATGCTATTTAGTTTTTTGTATTCTGCCCCCCCAAAAAATGGTTGATCCTGCTGTTCTTTGTCTCCCCTTTCTGACCCTGTCCCCACTGCAGTTGCACAGCAGTGTTGGCAGCTAGTGCACATGCTCAGTTTTCAGTGTATTTATACCCAGAGCATTTCCTCCCCATCACATCTGAGCAGCCCATGTGACTAAAGTGTCACACATTTGGGTGTACACATTCTGGTAAATGATAGCCCACTCCCTCCCTCCTCTTCCATGCCCACTAATCAGCTAAACGGGAGCAGGATATTACATTTTGATTGATGGAGGCTTCAGCTTCCTCTTATTCCAAGGCACAGGCTGGAGGGGCATGACAAAGCCTGTGGCTGGCAGAAATCTGCCTACGCCATCTTATTGCCAATAATGATTTCAATATATATTTGTATGACAATTTAATATAATTTATTGATATTATTTTTTTTGACTTTCTTTTCCAAAGGCAGTTTTTTTTTTTTAACATGTGACCAGTAGCAGAGGACTAGAAGCCCCCCCCCCCCAGTTTCCCAAAGACAGGCTGGGAAAAAGCTGAGTAATGTGACAGCTATATATCCATTAGAAAAAGGGATTCATTTTTTTTTTAATTAAAATAATTATAATGCCATCATCCACAGAAAGATAAAAGATACTAAAAATTAAACAGTGTGTGTTTAGAATCAATTTAATGAATTAAATTTCCTCTTAATGTGCTTGAATAGTTTCAGTCCTCCTGGCACTCTTTAAAACTGATGTCATCCTATGAACTAAATTTGCTTACCCTGATCTTCACACAGTGTGCACTAGAAGCCATAGCAACTTGGATAGAGCACTTCTAATAGAGGACATGCAGCATCATCTACTATAGCTATTTAATCCCCAGTCTGACTGTCAATTGCTTATTCCTTTTATTCATTGGTTTGAGTTCTATCAATCATGGAGGCTTGGCATTGCACGTGGGCTTTACCTATGGAGTTCCACATTAACATGCATCTTGCCCAGCAATGCCTATTGACTCTAAACAATGTACAGTTCTGAGTAGTTGGCAGTTGCAGGAAGGTCACACAAACAAAACTGAAACTAGCAATGTTAACAGTTAGTGATCCTCATCATTACTGACTACAGAATCTCTCAAATTTTACCTTATCAGGGGTAGGTCACCTTGCATGTTTGGTATTGACTCCTTGCAAACCTTCAAGAGACCCCATTGTATCACTTGTATAGTAAGAGCTCATGTATAGTTGATACAAACTCTTTTGCATCCCATCCTACCTTTTCCTCTCCAAGGTGACTTTATGTTACCATGAATTGTCTTATGTAACCACTATCACACAAGGTGTGCCCACCATATTCTGTGGAATACATTTGTGCATCTGTGTAGATAAAGTCATCAAACAGGTAAGGATAAATACAACTGTAATTTGTGCAAGGAGTACACATGTTCCAAACAGAGCCAACACTAATATGTTTCAGCCTCTCAAGGCCTCACCCTAAAGGTCCAAACACACGATCAGACTTTTTGGCAACAAACGTCCAACGGACCTGTTTGATCAGACAATCTGACCATATGTACAGTACGTTCCACCAGACAAATGTTTTCGCTTTTTCATCAGACAAATGTTCGCTTTGAAAACAAACAAACTTCCCCGGAACAAATGTCCGATGGAGGCTAATCTGATTGTGTGTACACAAGTCCATCGAACTAAAGTCCAAAGTACAAACACGCATGCTCAGAACCAATGCTAAAGATCAGACAGAAGTTGCCCACAGAATTGCGGTAAAGAGCTGAAAAACCAAGTGATTTGTTAAAAATTGGCTGAAAAAGTCCTGCCCCGTGTATCAGAACAAGTTCATGGCCAACGCCCTTCAAACAAAAATCCACAGAAAAGTCAGATGGAAGTCCGATCTAGACAGATATTAAGCAAACCAAACCCTCTCCCCAGCTGGGATTACAGTTGGTCATTTAAATATTAATGTATTTTAAGAAAAGGCAAGCCATCATTCAATCCATCTGTCACCACAGCAAACAAATGCACACATATAACAAATATTGAATCAAAATAAAATAAATAAATACATTTATACTACACTAAAAGAAAAACAGCTGCGAGGAACTAATATTATTGCTCTTGCCGACTCTGACTGCATAATTGGCTTGCAGTGCCATTATCTTGCATGTGTACAATTTTGTGTATCAACTCCACCCTAGATGCCTAACACAAACACCAGGGCAAGTCAAGTGTAGGTGAAGTGAACCTTCCACCTTTTACATTATTTTTAACCTGCTCCCTTTCCCTGTCTTGTATATCTATAAGCGTCCTTAATCTCTTCTCGCCTGCGCTATATCTGAAAGATGGCTACAGCATGGGCTTACTTTGCAGGAAGGGAGTCCATAGACATCCTCCCATGTTGAGCGGCACAATCTGTGATTTCCCAGTCCTTAGGACACGGCTGTTCACAGTTTAGGGTAAAGGGCCAATCACAGCACTCTTTACCACGTCATCAGCTGGGTCTAATGACAGCTGATCACAAGGTAGCCAGTTATCGGCATTCCTTTCCTCACATTGACATTGTGACAGTGTGAGGAGAGCCAATAACCAGCTTGTATAAAGGGATATCTACATTGATAATCAGTTAACAGATTATCAGTGTCCTGATTATCAGTACAGTCCCACCAGTGCTGCCAATCAGTGCCCACCAGTGCTGACAACTAGTGCCCATCAGTGCCATCTATCAGTGCAGCCTCATCGGTGCAGCCTATCAGTGCTCCTCAGTGTCACCTCATCAGCGCTGGGGTGTTCTATGCAGCCGCATGCAGACAGCCGCCTGTTCAAATTAATAGCAGGTGACTAGCTGCACAGAGCAACGTTGTTCTCCAAGCAGATCCATATGGATCCAATGCATGGATCAGACTGCAGACTGTTGAACTGGTGTGAATGAGGTCTTATTTTTAATAAAAAAATAATAATTAAAGTAAATAAATGCAATCAGCTTCTTGTAACCCCTCAAAAAAATCTGCATTTAGACATGAAGACTGGGGGGTCAGCAATGAGCCAATGAGTCTATGCTGCATGCACAAGGACTGACAAGGAGAAATTAGAGGCATGAGATCATCGGTGTCCTGCTGATCGTTCATAGTCCAATCACTGTATTAACTGTAGTAAAGAAAATCAGGCCATCTGCCTGCCTGGCAGTGTGGTGTAAATTGCTGAACTAGATGGATACAAATACAATGGCTATATTCAGAATACATCAGTTTTTTGTTTTTTTTAACCATGTAATTTTGGACGTTGGAAATGATGGATACATGGCTACAGATGATTCTGTCTTCTGTAGATGTTCCCAAGACTACATAGATCAATTAACTGCTGGCCTACGGGTACAGATTTATGAACTCTGTGCACTGTGGCATTGCTTTGCCGGACAAACGTTATGTCCATGATTGCAATTTATGTTTTCAGAAAAGTCAGACACACCAAACTCTGCCTTTACAGTCCACAATTGACCTTATCATCTCTGGCACAGTTGTGTTCAGGTTTTTGGCAAGCAGGAGCCATTGTGTAGTCACTGGCACTGAACAGAACCCACGCTGTTGGCACAAGGCATGTATCCACTATTCCCCCAGGTACTGTAAAGATGGAGTTTTGTTATCTTCTTACTAATGTAAACATGTTTCATTAGGCTTCTGGTAATGCATTTGATCTTCTGAACATACCCTCTCTCTGCGTAATGGATCCAGATTATTTTTAATTTTCTGAGGCAGAAAAGATGGTACTTCATTCTGAAAAATAATCACGGTGTTTATCAATTCTATTATACACCACAGATTGTTTATTTTACCTTTTATTACCAAGGTAATAATTAGGTTTACAATCACAATAATTGTAATTCCTAAAAGAGAGCTACGTACAAAGCGATATCATTTCACAAATGTGGCTGTCAGCATGGGTATTACCTAGTAATTGTGGTTATTCTTTTAATACATTAGCACTGATGATTTTCTTTAGTGCAACAAATTAAAAGAAAAAAAAACAAAACAGAAATTAGATGTTTATACTGAAGAGTTCAGTCATATGCATTAACAATGAGTATTTCACATAGGCTGGCAAATTCCTGATAATGTTTTGCAACATCTGTAATGGCAACTGTGGTTATTGTTTCGATGGTATATTTATATGATTAAATCTATTAAATGAAAATAAATGTTTTGACAGAACTGCTTAACCGCTTGCCGACCGTATAACTTACATATACACTTACAGCGTCAAGGCGACTCTGCTGCGCAAGATCACATACCTAGTATGTGATCCTGCACTTCCGGTTCTGGGGCACGCATGCGCGCCGCGGGCGACCTGCTCTCGCTGTGATCACACACAGCGGGAGCTGATCTGCGGGTAATACAGCCTCGATGACCGTCGGCACCCGCCGATCATTAGGCAGAGAGCCAGAACGGCAATCTTCCTATGTAAACAAGGCAGATCGCTGATCTGTCAGTAGGAAAGGCATGGATCCTGTGTTCTTGCAAAGCAAGAACATGGATCAATGCATTCCCCTAGTAAAAGCACCTCTCACACAGTACACAAACACTGCCTAGGCACACAGTTAACCCTTTGATCGTCCCTGATGTTAACCCCTTCCCAGCCAGTGTTATTAGTACAGTGTCAGTGCATGTTGTTAGCACTGATCACTATATTAGTAAAAAGATAAAAAATAAACACAAATTTATCCCATACTTATTAGACGCTTTAATTTTTGCACAAAATCAATCAATATACATTAATAAAGATTTTTTTTATTATTGGATATTTTTTTAGGAAAAGGTAAAAAACTGATTTTATTTTTTAAAGTTGTGTTTTTTTTTGTTTATAGCGGAAAAAAGCGCAGATGTGATCTATTTGCTTTGGGTGAAAAAATAAATATATTTTATTTGGGTTCAGCGCCACACGACCGCGTTAGTTAAAGTAACGCAGTGCCGGATCACAAAAAATGGCCTGGTCATGAAGGGGGTATATCTTCTGGAGGTCAAGTGGTTAAAGTGACAGGAAACAATATACTTCAAAACTAATCCATACACATCCACTACTTAGTGGCCCTGTGATATTTTTTTTTAAACAATTCATCACTGTATTTTTTTTTGTCTCCTTGCAATGACCTCCTTGAGTTCCCAAATATCTATCCCCCCCCTCATTTTACAAGCAGTACACATTAATTCATGGGCACTGTTATGTGCACACTGTGATTCCCATAGTCCATAGCCCCTCGACCATCTCAGGAGTGTAAAAAAGATAATAGCTTACAGTGAGACCATGGTAAATTAATGTAACAACCTTCTTTGAAGAAGTCGGATGACAACAGCAAATAAAAAAAAGGATCTTATTTGTAGAGGTCTTGGAGCAATAGAAGGTACTTTTTGAATATATATATATATATATATATATATATATATATATATATATATATATATATATATATATATACACACACACACGCACAGTGTGACAAGACTCTTGCTCGCTCGGTTCTGCTCTCCCGACACTCCTCTGCTTCTATTGGATCAGATTGCCGATTGCAACGTCTGATGGTCCAGTCATCTAAGGTTCCGGGACCCGAACTACAGCTATGTGCCGTTCGAAATCCATTAGAACATAACACCAGACAGGCTGTATGTATGTTCAAACAGGACTCTTTATTTTCAAGTACACAGCACACTTTTATACAGAATTTGGAACATCCCACCCCCAACAACCGCTTTCCCATTGGTCAATTGCAAAGTATATGCAGTCCTCACTCAGGTTCTCTCCATGCAAATGAAAACTTCAAAATGACGCAGCAGAGATTGGTCAGATAGTTTGAATAGAAAGACTATGTGTATTGAGACAGAAGCCCCAGGGGGTAATCAATGTACACAATAGAAAGGTCTAGGAGCCGACCTGAATTAGCACCTCTACAGGCTTACACAATGGACAATTAGTATATCTTCTGAGTCTATTGACCTGGTTAGGGGTCAGAATAAAATCACCTGTAATATCTCAAGGCATCCTGGAATATGAACTATCTGTAATGTCCCATCTTCTGAAATACATGAATTAGGATTTCAAGTAGAAACACTCCAGTATTTCAAGGTCCATGACACACAGCATATATTTTTTTTTTGCAGAGTTTCGTGTCATCTTAACCATGTATCTGTTGACTAAATAGACTGTTACTATAAAACTTTTTAGCAAAACTCTCCAAAAATGCATTAAATCTAAAATCTGGGTTTAACAACTATTGCCGAAATACAAGAGCAATGTCTATTCTTGCTAAAATCTTGGTCCTTTCTTCGAAATGTGTGCAATAGTCCATTATATAATGACTGTCACTTTGCCTCTGTGCAGGAGTTTCCTATAATCAAAAACAGTCACTGTTCTCTGACCTACTCTATTTTAATGAAGATAGCCTGCAGTGGGAGGATCTTCTGGGCCCCTCCCACAGCTTTGCTTTCTACACAGGCTATGTACTGTACAGGACAGCGATATCCGTGTTTGCAAAAACATTCCTTAGTGGGTTTATTGTAAATCACCAATAAACTTATGGGCTTAGTCCATAAACCTGCACTAGGACCAAAGCATCACATGCAAAAGGTGCAGTGCCCAAAGCAACTAACTAGAAATCAAGTTGTGCTGGTGTAACTCTTTCACTTGGAACTAATCCCTTTGACCCATATTATTAACCAAGTAGATGAGATTTAAGTTCCTGGCCATGTAGAGTTTGACTTAAAAATTAACATGTGCACAGTTCACCAATTGGGTGTACAGTACTAATGGACAGTTTTTCCTTATTGCCAAACCTCAGCTTCAGCTGGAAGCCATTTATTTTTTGGTGGCCAGTACCTCCAATAAATTAATGACTTTCTAAATCTGGGCTGCTAGCACATTATCAATTGCCTGCATCCTAGCAACCAAGACCCAGTGTGGGCCAGTAGCCTGCGTCCTAGCGACCAATTAGATCATACCTTGCAAGGACATTGATTGTTGCTGGGACCCAACACAATAAAAAAAAAAAGAAACTAATGGCACAGGGTCTTCACAAATATCCAAAAGGTTTGGGCTGAATTTTATGGGGGTACCTTAAAAAAAAAGTACCGCTTTATCTAAGCATGCAGCCTGGCTGGCCTGGAAATGGAGGAACAACAAGTGTGCACCATCCCTTCTGAATTATTCCAGGCCAAATACAAGGACACGGGCCTCTTCCAAACATCTCTGGCTGGATGTGGGGGTCTGCAGGAGGGGACCTTGTTGCAATCTGGAAGCCACCTTTGAAATAGGAGGGCCCTCAAATGTCCATCCCGACAAATGGATGCGTAAACAAAGTAAATAAACACATTGACAAAAACAGACATTCCCTTATTTTTGCTTACATTCTTCTGCCTGGTGGGAAATATAATTTCTTATGAGAGTACATTGGAAGCCAATTATCTCAACAGGTCAACATGGTTTGACTGTTCTTCGTGACTGGATCTACATCGCTGGGTGATTTGAATGACAATGGATTTCATTTGTGGCACATGGGATGTTTTTGCTTTTGCTTTTTTTAAATTGATTAACTAGGAGTACTAGTTGCCCCTTACTCATTCATATGGGGGGGGGGCAGATATCTGGCTTACACCATGTTTAAAGGAAGCTTTCATATTCCTCCCATCAAAATGGGAGCAAGGTGCTCTGCCAAGGGACCCCCATGTCAAGGTAACATTTCTATGTTGAAGTCATGTTGTCTGGTATAGATCACTCACTACTCCCCCCTCCTTGCCCCCTAAATTTCCTGCCCATCCAAGCTCCATTTTTAGATAAGGGTCTGGTATGGATTCTGGGGGGGGGGGGGGGGAGACCTCCCTTAAAATGCAATCCAGACCCCCTCATCAAGGATAAGAGCCTGCTTGAATTGCTTATTACTAATCACAAGGGCAGGTGGAAGTGAACAAAGTCCCAAAATCTACCTGAGAAGATAAAGACATAATAGTGTATAAACAGTAGTAGATGCAGGTAGTCCAGGTCAAACAAAGAGCAAAAGGCTAGACAAATAAAAAAAATTAACTGAAATGTAAAATTAGGTTATACATTCTTTGATCACAGAGATTGTGGGTATTTATTATATGAATATTTGCCTTGGAGACATATAAACACTATATTTTGGAGGCTTTTATCTCTAACATTGCAGTAAAACTTTATGTTGTATGTTTACTGGAGGGAATGTTGCACATTTTTCAAAAGATCATAAAGGCATCTTTGATTACAGTGATTTTGGGTGTCTGTGGCTTAGTTGGGAGATACTTGCAGTACTAGCAAATGATTCTGAATATTTACTTGTTAAATGCCCATTTACTGCATCAAAACTAAAAATGTATACTAGCCAATCAAGAAAAGCGATTGTAATCAAAAGTTCTTTCTTGACAGCACCCCATGTTTGTTCTTTCTTGAAAATTATTACAATTGAAAGCTTTCTATTATATCCAGTCAGTGATTTAATGCCAACAGTGCAAGCTCTAAAGAGGAAATTTAAATAAAAAGCAGGTTGAATAAACCACAAATTCTACAACACCATTACAAATCCCATTTAAATTTTCCAACCTGTTTTATTCCGTTTCTAAAACATTGATTGTATATTATGGAAAAACCCAATAATCTTTATTTTTGTTATAGTCAGTCAAAATTTGAAAGGCAAATGATTTGGTAGTTTCTTTGTACACTCTTTTCACATGCTTTTGCTCTTATTTAAAATCCATATTATATCTAAACCTAATCACTAAAAATTTTTAAAAGCTTTATCACGTCAACATACTTTTAAAAGTTGCTTTCGATATTTTTAAACCTGCAGTTTTCCAGGTACATATGCCCCTGGTGTGGCAACAAGCGGTCATTGCAATGCAGTTGTTAATTTTAGGAAGCCAGTGCAGAGCAATTACATTGTATATACAACAAACACTACAGTTAGTAGTGACAACAGGTGGTTATCACAACACACATATGCAGGTATGTTCCGCTGTTGTCACTTTCAGGAAGCCTGTCCAGAGCAATTAGTACAACAGACACTGGAGTATTTGTAGACAGGAAAAGTAAAAAAAAAAGGCTAGAGATTACAGCACTAAATTGCAAAAAAAAAAACACTATTTTATGATATAGAAAAAAAATTCTAATATACAAGGCTCTAGCAAACCAAGGGTCATCAAGTTAGGGTTTAAATCTACTTTAAGAATTTCTTCTTATTTAACTAGAGTTTAAAGCTAACATATATCATAGGAATAAGAAGGGGGTACTCTAAAGCCCTGTACACACGATCAGATATCTGATGGAATCTAATCCGATGAATGTTTTTGTCGGATATCCGATGAAGCTGACTTTCACCGGTCCTGCCTACACACCATCAGTCAAAAATCCGACCATGTCAAAATGCGGTAACGTACAACACTAAGACGAGCCAAAAAAAAATTAAATGCAATGCTTTAGAGCATGCGTCGACTTGATTCTGAGCATGACGATCAGTTTTTCCTATCGGTTTTTTAACCAAAGGAAAATTTTTAAACATGTTCTATTTTTTTTCACCGATGGAAAAAAGACCGATGGGGCGCACACACGATCGGTTTGTACGATGAAAACAGTCCATCGGTCTGTTTTCATCGGACAAACCGATCGTGTGTACACGGCTTTAGAGATCAAAGTTAACTGTTACAGTCCTGACCGATCTGCTCCTGCAAGCCTGATGGGAAATCCAGACTTACAGGTATGGAAGATGCCAGTATACAACCCCTGCCCCCCATAATGCAGTGCTGGTTGCCTTAATAACCATTCTGCTGTGGTAAGTACTGCCACATAAATGTGGTGCTTACAAATATTGTTCATTAACATAGACCAAAAATCTTGCGAGCAACCTTAAAAAAGATACTAAAACTTTCCATGTCAGCTGTAAGCACTTCTCAGATTCCCATAAAATGTGTAAAACATTGAAAAACCAAATCAATGTGCCACGCTTCTAATACCCATAACACACAATAAATAATAGAATCAAATACAAAGTGATGTGCCAATCACAAAACTTTCCACAAAACCAAAACAATTCATTGCATGTGCAAAATCTGCATAAAATAATGATATAACCAATCCACAATATTTGTGCAAGTGTAAAAATGTAAAAAAATATACAAAAAAATATATAAAAATAGGTGCAGTCCTTATTGTGATTAAGTGGGGGAAGTCTAATTCAACAGAACCCCTAATTTTTCACTTCTTGGTTAGAATTTAAACACTGCTGATCGTCATTCTCACTTCTTTGGATATGTTTTTATATCCCTTTCCTGTTTTATACAGATCCTTTGACAATTATTTTGCTTTCCCCATGACTCAGAAACCATAAACATCAGTGCAGCCCTGGATGAAAGATGCAAGGGTCTGTCATGAGACCAGAAACTCATTGACCTTTTATACATACACACTAATTAGAAGCAATTAATTAATAGCAATTCAAACTTCTTTGTGTCAACTTGTGTGCATGTTATCAGGTCAAAATCACCAGGGTATGTAAACGTTTGATCAGGGTCATTTGGGTAGTTTCTGTTGTCATTATGATTTAAAAAGAGTAAACACAATCATTTAAATTCTCTGAAAAATGGGCATGAAATAATATTTTATATACTGTGTATATATATATATATATATATATATATATATATATATATATATATATATATATATATATATATATATATACAAACACACATATATATATATATATATATAAAATCTATCCATCAATATATATTGGTAGATAGATAATAATATTATTATTATTGCAAGTGGAGATACTATTTTTTACCTGAAGGTGCCAGTTATGCCGCATACACACAATCGGTTAAACCGATGAGAACGGTCTGATGGACCGTTTTCATCGGTCCAAACCGATTGTGTGTGGTCCCCATCAGTTATTTAACCATCTGTTAAAAAAAAGCCAACTTGTTTTGAATTTAACCGATGGATACCTAACCGATAGAAAAAAAACGATCGTTTGTAGGCACGACCATCGGTTAAAAATCCACGCATGCTCAGAATATAGTCGACGCATGCTTGGAAGCATTGAACTTAATTTTTTTTTAGCACATTGTTGTGTTTTACGTCACCGCGTTCTAACACAATCGTTTTTTTAACCGATGGTGTGTAGGCACGACTGACCATCAGTCAGCTTCATCAGTTAACCGATGAAAATGGTCCATCAGACCATTCTCATCGGATGGACCGATCGTGTGTACACGGCATGATGCACCTGTTAGGTCAGTTTTCATCCTATTACTTTCTGGCAGATGTACTTCATATTCAAGTCAGTGTTCGTAACATATTGCCATATGCTTATAAAAAAGTAACATGAGATAAAGTGGAAAATAGAAAAAAAAGGGGTCAGCACAGAATAGTTTTTTGGTTAACAACAAATTGGAATGAAAAAATATGGGAGAAAATAATGCACTCTAATCTTAGAGCATATACAATTACTGTATTTATCTGCGTATAGCACGCACAGGCGTATAACACGCACCTTAATTTTAAGAGGGAAGTTTAAGGAAAAACCCTTAAATCTTAAGTATTGAACTTTGAAGCAAAATAAGGGTCAGTGCCCCTCAATGCAGTTTGATCAATGCCCACCTGCAGCCTCACAATTGCCCATCAATGCAGCTTGATCAATGCCCATCTACAGCTTCACAATTGCCCATCAATGCAGCTTGATCAATGCCCATCTGCACCTTCACTATTGCCCATCAATGCATCTTAATCAATGGCCCTCTGCAGCCTCCCCATTGCCATGAATGCAGCCTAATCAATGCCCATCTCAGGAAGGGGGGACAGGATGAGCGCTGTCAGAATACATACAGCGAGAATCTCCTGTCTACTCGGCGGCCTCTTTAATACAAAGTCCTGCCTCCTAGACCAGCTTCTATGATTGACAGAACACTGGTCCAATGCCGGCCCAGGAGAAGGTACTTCCTATTACAGAGGCTGCTGTGTTAACAGGAGATTCTTGTCCCCCTCCCTGCTCTCTCTGAGGCAGCCCAAATTGCTGTATCTGCGTACAACACACAAACACTTTTTGCAGGGTGAAATAGTGAATGTTATACGCCAATAAATACAGTATTTATGAATTATTTATTAATTGTTTATGCTCCTTAGATTTTGTATCTCCCAGGATAATATATGACAATTGTAGGTTTCACCATTTCTTACACGAGGAGGGTGCTGTTGACTTTTCTTTTTCTCTGGAGGCATTTTAAATGAAAAATTGTGTATGTTTTAGGATTGACGTGTTTTCTCTTAAATCTCTCATAATTTTTCATTCACATTTTTTATGTTGATAATAGTCTATTGAGAGTCCTACCCCACCAATGATATTTTGTAGAATTAGAGACATGGCAAATGCATTTTATAAGTGTTTAGGGTATTTAGGGTGTCTGGAAAGCTTCATGTGGCCTCTTTGTTGTCAGCATAGGGATTTTGGAAGTCATATTTTTCAAAGAACTTATAATAAATGTTTTTCTATGTGCCAAAATCCCAGGGATGTAACCAAGCCAAGTCCAAAATCCTGTTAAAACAATTGTTTCAGTTAAGCATACATTGCAGATTCTCTATAGAGCTGCTGCGCTGCTCAGATATACCAGCATTAAAAAACAATTCACTGTACTACTAAATGCTTTAGTTTACATGGGTTTACTTAACAGCCACATATTTTCTCCTATAATCATTAGAAAAATATTTTATACAAGCCTATTTTTAAACATTGTGACAGTATTCTCAGTTTAGGACAAAAAATGTTCTGCCTAATCTTAGTGAATGATAGATTCCAATGCTGTGTGCTTACAAACTCCAGAAATGAAAATCCAACCCAGCACACTTCTTACCCAGGAAAGTGACACTTCTACATCCACTTCAGATTTACTGCTTCACAGATCACCTACCTGCTCATAGATGGAGGTGCTGATATTGCTCTATTGTGACTGGTGTGTCAACTGTCTGGCTACTCAGTGTGACAGAGGTGTGTAAATCATATCACTAGGTGTATAAAATTACACATCATTTGGCAGATATATTAGTAAACATAAAAAAACATCCACAGGAAGTGCTGACTCGCTAAATCATGTGCTAATGCTGATTTTAATAAAATATATGTAAAAAGGTTCATCACTTGTTCCACTCAATATGTAGTCTATGTTCTACGATGCCCCTGTTGGTGCATACCCTTGGGCGTACGCACACAAAAGATGGTGAACACCGTAGGCTTTATAGGTCTTGAAGGCTGGATTCCTATCTATGCATTTGTTGTGCTTTTTGCATTTTTCAGATCTGCGCTACAGAATGTTAAATGGGCTGTAGTGCAAATCTGCAAAAATCACGAAAACTGCATAGGTATGAATGCAGCCTAATAGGCAAAAAAATATTTCTGCAGCTGTGTTGAAGAGAGACCATGTGGATTTATAAGCTTAATATGCTTTCTCTTCATGACAATAAAATTGATCGCTGTTCGGCGAACAGGAAATGTTTGAGTCGAACATGAGTTTGACTCGAACTCGAAGCTCATCCCTAGTCTAAATGCAGCACAGAAATCACAAACTTGGCTCAGTTGCCAGGCAGGGCTGAGTAAATCCGAGGACTAGTGGGACAGAAAAAGAAATGCTTTCACATGTAATGAAGCTCCCACATACAGTACATTATATTCTTCAAATGTGCATTTTGCATGTTGCTTGGAGTTGAGCTTTAACATATATGAATGTTGTCTTTTAAATGTTCTGCTTCCCACAGCTTTATTTCATTTGAGATACAAAGATTATTAAATCAATACGGACATTGGAATCTAGACTACACTGGTCCTGAAGAGATGTTACTCTGCCACACACAGTTGGGTTAAATACTGTATGCAATGAGGTGGAAAAAAAAAAGTATCAACAACAGACTGCCTTTTTTTCTTCATTCTTTTCTTACAAAAAAAGGGCTAGGCTAAATTATGTTCATTATTCTCTTTGGTGTCCATTAAAGCCAATAAGATTGTAGTATTTTCTAAAGACTTTCAGTTTAACAACAACATGTAGTGTCCTTAAATGTCAATTTCCCTTGCTGTTCAGAACTTAGTACATTATGGCTTCTGAGAATCATGTAAAGCCAATCACTAGTGTTGTTAAAGAAAAACATTGATTTGACAGGCATGTTGATAACATGAAGACTCAATGGTAGTTCATCGTAGCCTAGGTTCTGTTGGCTCTGACTTAATTATCTGGAGTTGTCAGCGTAAACTGAGCCTTTTCACTCTAACACCATTTAAAAATCTATATTGAAGATATAAAAAAGAAAGAGCACTTACTGAGCATAGTAACATTTTATGCCACAATTAATAAGTATTTTGTAATTTGAGACAGCTTGAAGGTAAGCAAAACAATTATATTGGTCAACAATTGAAAAATCATTCATCTTCCATTGATCTTCTCCTGGGTCAAGAAAAAGTTTGAAGGCAAATAATGTTCATTATGTGCAAGATTGCAGACAAGATGTCAGAAATAGATAACAAATGGTTTTATGAAACTGCGCTAGGGATAGACAAGAAAATTGAACGCTTTAACTACCAGATTAAGCCATTAACAGAGCACTTTTCTGGTAAAGGTTTACTTTAATGCATGCAAAAAAAAATTGTATTCACTTTCCCACTGTTCCAATTTGCCACTGGCCTACTGAAGATTCAAATGGTAAGTTTTGATTTCATTATATGTTTGAACTTGCTGAAACTTAATTCAAGTCTAAAAAAATGTGTTCTGGTCCAACAATCATTAATCCTGCTCCATGCTGTATATTATTCTTCAGACCAGCAATATCATTTTCTAAAACTATTCCTTTGTAATAGTGTTTTTAAAAACGTAAACAATCAACTGGTGGAAAGTAATAAATTGTTGTGGGGAGGCAAGCATGGATATCTTCAGGAAGCTATGACACTACTACAATTCAAGTTATCATTTAAAAAAAATATACATGTTATTGTTAAGTACTAGGAAAAGTTAAAAGGTGGAATAAAAAAAAAAAAAAAATACAATAATATGAGTATATATATGAATGGGGGAGTGGAGCAATCCACTTCTCAGTATAAAACAAAATTGGATAAAATTAGATATATAAAATTTTCTGCACTGTTATACACGGAAACTAGTCTTCCAATTGCACACTCTACATGTTTCGGGGTTACCCCCTTCTTTAGGAGTATATTAGGTCATAAAATTATCTACAAAAAAGCATATGAATCAGATATACATTTTTATCATCAAAATACATACATAACTAATAACCAACCTTCATGGTATACTGTCATGTATCTATATGGGTGAAGATAAGATATAGTATAACCCCTCAGTATGTCCCTCAATATTTACAGATTTATCCATAAATATTGATCAAAATAGATCACATAAATTTACAAAGGAACTGCAGCGTTATATGTAAACATATTATCTAACAAGTTTAAGGGAAACTTGAGATGTAATGATAAAAATGTCAATAACAGAAATAAAAATGAAAAAGAAAGCCAAGGCAAACTAATCCTCCACCCTATGTGTTTCGTCACAATAGAACGTCTTCTGGGGATTGACGGAATGCAGTCAATCCATTAGGCCAATCCCCAAAAGACATTCTCTTGTGATGAAACGCATAGGATGTAGCCTCTAATGGTGATGTCATCACGCTTTCCTTCCAAGACGGTGGTGAGAATCATACAGGAAATAGAGAGAAGCTAATAGAGACGCTGCATCTCTCTTATGATACTACTGCTGATTAACAAACATCATTCCTGTAAGTGTAAACTATTATTTTATTAACTAATTTGAATCAATATATTGCACTATGAGAGCTTTCTTTTTTTATCTTTGAGCAATATTAGAGCATTGGCTGCTGCTACGGATACCTTATTGGTTTTGGGGAGACCATTATTTCCCTGTGCTGGGTCACGGCTTTCTGGTAAGCAGGCTACCTTCACTTGGGTGTCGACCTGAACTCATTGTTTTGATTGTTGGGAAGACCTGTGTCACAACTTTTTTCTGCAATTTATCTTTATTCGATTGGATATCAGCTTTTCACAGACTCTTAGGCCGCGTATACACGATCAAATTTGTCTGCTGAAAACGGTCCGATGGACCGTTTCAGCAGACAAATCCGATCGTGTGTACGGGCTAGCGGACAGGTTTGTCCATCGGACAAATTTCAAAGCATGCTTTGAAATTGATCTGCTACAAACCTGTCCGTCGGATATGTCTGCTGGTTAGTACGGCAAACCAGCGGACATATCTTCCTGCACATGCGTCGTATCCTGTGAATGGATCCGACGCATGCGCGCGGAAGTGTTTACTTCCTGAAGCGGTGACGTAGCGGTGACGTGGTGGCGTCAACGTCACCGCCGCGTCACCACGCTGTCTGCGGGCGGGGATTTTGATCCGATGGTGTGTACACGCCATCGGACCGAAATCCGATGAGACATGTCCGCTCTAAACTGTCCGTCGGACAAGTTTGAGCGGACATATCTCATCGTGTGTACGAGGCCTTACTGTTTGGAATCTGAATGGGACTTTGCCTTAGTTTTATTTTTTTATTTTTTATTTTGTTGATATTTTTATCATTACTTCTCAAGTTTCACTTACACTTGTTTGATAATATGTTTACATATAGCACTGCACTTCCTTTTTAAATGTATTCTGTTTACGTTTTGTACTGAACTTGTAGGTGCTGACTGCTTTTTTTCAATTTCATATATTTCACCATTTTTTTCACTCTTTAAGCGCAGTGTTAGCCCTATAGCTTCCTTTTTTTTTTTTAAATAGATCACATAGAAGGAAGAGAACTCTCATAGAATAGTAAAGCCAATTCCCAAATTGATTAAAACCACCCCAGAATGAACATTCACAGTATTAAAAATGCAAAACGCAGTATAACAGCCTCAAAATATTTGCTTCAGGGTGGCAATTCCAGTGTGGGCATGCCAGCCCAATGTGTTTAGTTACAGCAGACATAATCAGGGGTAATGGCCGGATGGAAAAACCACACGACAAACATTTATAGTCACGCAAAGTGGAAATATCCAGAAACAAACCAGGAACAACAAAACATTAGAGAAAAAGGTATATTACTGTGCTGCCCAAAGAAAGTGGATGAGAAAAAGCTGCCTGCACCAACAAAAGTGAAAAATACAAAGTGCGGCGCTAATAACATAAAATGTCAAAAAATTAACAATATGTATAAACAGGATGATATTAAGGACAAGATGCCCCAGATGACGTTCTAAGGGAACGAAACGCGTCGGGTGACCCCACTGACACCACTGTTCTGCTTTACTACTAAGCGCTTGTTGTATCCTACTTAAATGTAAGTGCAATCATTTTTTATTAAAATTGATTTATTTGGTAATACAGAATCACGCTATGTGCACTTTATTTATTTTTTCCTTTGGCTATTTAAATTATTACCACACATGGTAATCACTTCACTTGAGTTCACACATCTGTAACCAATCAAATGGTTTCCGTGGATTCATCGTATCACCTATGAGGATATCCCAGGAGTTCTACTGAATATTCAACATCTATAAACATATTCGGACCTCGGATATCGTTTGAAGCTTTATTGATCTGATGAGTATATGCTTATTCAGATCTTTATTTTTTGGTAAGCCTCAAAGGTTTCATTACACTGGTGGCAGATCCTCTAACACTCACTTCGTTACTTATTGAGTCACTATTTGTGGTGAATAAAAGTTTTGGATTGTTATTATGATTTTTTTTCACATTATGGACACTTTATTTGGTAAAAGGACTATATAAATAGTAGTCTCTTTTTTTTAGCTCTACACTTATTCTTTGTTTATATCACTACTGTAAACTTGTGAGGTCGCCACCAAAGAGGAGAGGATGGGTACCCTTACCGTACAGTGTGGACTCCCCCATGTGAGTGGTGAGTCTGAATAGCGTGGAAATGATGCCTGCTCCGTCAGATGATCCCTCCACAGGACAGCCAGGAAATTATTCCAAGAGGTAATCCAGAAAATGCTTAATAGCCAAGTGATGGCGTGGTGAAAGGGTAGATGTAATAACTCCTTGCATGAATGGCAACAGAGATGTTGATGCTCAGATCAAATAAAAAAATTAAAAATAAAGCTTCTTCATGGCGTAGGTCAAAAAGGTTGGTTTAATATAAAAAAATGTACAGCAAAAAGACACCTTGCGGTGTGTACAATGAATAAAAGTGATCACGAGATAAAAACAAGATTAAGAACAATAGTAGGCAGTTTTGTTCTTCATATGATCCTGTTTATACATATTGAAATGAATTTTTTTACATTTCATGTTATTAGCGCCGCACTTTGTATTTTTCAACAACAAAACATTAGACATGTGCACACTGAAATATTTTGTTTTCGTCCGAAAAATACATTTATTTAGTTACACCCGAAATGCATTTTTATTTATTTTGTTTTGTTATAAAATGCATTCTTTCAAAAATCCGAATTAAGGTTGAATCTGTCATTGAAGGCTTATGGTGTCTGTTGAATGTTCTAAGAGGATTAGACGGAACAGCTAAACTGTACGACGCCGCAATCATACATTTCCAGTCGAATGTTCCGCCTACAAGCTATAGAAGAATTCTAATGTTGTATGACACTAGTAATAATTATATCTATCAATTATTATTACTAGTCAACCAACATTTAAATTCTTCTATAGCCTATGGACAGAGCATTTGTCCGAAAATGTACGATTGCGGCATCGTACAGTTTAGCTGCTTGTCAATTCTTCTTAGAACTCTCGACAGACACCATAAGCCTTCAATGACAGATGAATGTATGTTTTTCGCTGCTTCGTTGAATCTTCGCCATTCATGTCGAATGGTCTACCCCAACACTGTCTCTATAATGTCTAATCTTTTATCTCTATGTCGAATCTTTCCTCTCTATGTAGACTAATCTTTGACTAATAGAGTTAAGGTTAGGCACATTCGACCAAAGGTTTGATAAACACAGATTTCTATTGTCAGCGTCATATAAAATCTCCTATCTATATCGAACTGTTGTAGCAATGAAAACGGAAAAAAAAAACATTTTTTATGTCATATCTTTCAGATTTTGGATTCAGTGCATTCGTTTTTGTTTGATAAAACGATAATGAAAATACCCGAAATTCGGACAAAAATGCATTCAGACGAAAACAAATGCACATGTCTACAAAACATACAACAGGAGCTGCACTTATGTATATGAGTGTATTAAACCTACTCATGCCCTATACAATACAGTGAGACTGTTGCTTTCCCCTGTATTATGGGTTCACTTTAAGACTTCTGAGTTGTTAATTTACACCTCCTTTGATATCATCATCAATTAAGATAAGTAGCGCTACCATTCTTAAGCAATCAGCCATATTTATCTTTTTCAGATATGACCATGTATTATAATTAAAGGATGCATTATTTATATATCCTGTATACATAACTAAGTGCTTTGGATAATGTCTTCTGAAATTTGGGAGTACATTTATGAAAAGATATACAAGTATTGATTAAATGGTTAAATATTTAATTTATTTAGCATTTAATGGTCTGTGGACTTGGGTATTTGGATGCCCAAAATGGATTATGATAGTTTTCTTCATAAAATGAAATATGTACATACAGTAGTATGTGGTCTGGAGAGAGCTTGTTTATGTATCGGATGCAGCCGGTATAAAGCTTTCTTTGGCATCTCAAACAGGACTCCATTCCCTCGGAGGACATTTTCTACAACAAAACATCGGGAAGAACCAGTGTTGTGACATCATCATGTACTGCTGCTCGATGTGTGGCAACTCTGTGCCCTGCTCACTTTGCCTGTAATCCTATGAGTACATTACTGTATTGAATAAAGCAGTGTGATTGGTGGTAATGCATGAGGTGGACTCTTGTATCTTAAAAAGCAAACACTTCTATGAGCTGTGGGTTGAGTATCTTATATTCAGTTATTAGAGTGCTGCTGCTGTCTGAAATTCTACACTAAGCACAGGATTCTTATTTTATGTTAGCTTTTTAGATGGCCCTACATATGCACACAATTTTATTTAGGGAAGAAAAAATAGCCAATATTTCACAGTTAGCAGACATATACAAAATAGGACACTGCTCCAGACTCTACAAATTGCCCTCTATTCTGGCTGTGAGTGTATCGATTGCTGGCAAACTGGAGCCAATTCATGATCCATGTTCGATAGAGAGACAAACAAGTAGCCGGGCATGGATGACATCACTCATGATACATCTTTATGGAGTCAGTGAAACATGTAAAGCATATTTACCCATAGTGCCTACATATCAAGTTACCCTGCCATGGCATTGATCCATGGTTACTGTACTCAGGAACATTCAAATATACAGGGTCTTGTATGTGATGTTATAGGGTGAATTTCATGGTGTCTTTTTATATACATATGATGGGTAAATACCGCTCTGCTAGAATGGTGTGTGGTAAGCTGCTAAACACGGCTAATAGAAAATGATAAGCAAAGAAGTACAGTGGGTAAAAAATGTGTAGCGCTACACATTTTTTACCCACTTTTTATATACATATGATGGGCCAGATCCACAAACAATTAGGGCGGCGTATCTCCAGATACGCCGCCGTAATTTCAAATCAGCGCCGGCGTATCTTTGTTTTGTATCCACAAAACAAGATATGCCATTTTTTTGCATAGATACGTCGTCTTACGCCGTCCTATTTACGTTTAATATTTAGGCTGGACGCTAGGGGCGCTTCCGTATATTTTCCACGTAGAATATGCAAATGAGCTAGATACGCCGATCCACGAACGTACGTATGTACGGCTGGCGCAGTGTTTTTACGTCGTTTGCGTAACCGTAGGTCCGGCGTAAAGTTACCCCTGCTGTAAAGAGGTGTACGTAATGTTATGTATGGACTTGGGCCAGCGTCGATTTTTCTGTCATTAACGTCGTTTGCGTAAACCATTCGCGAATAGGGAATTGCGTAAGTTACGTTCACGTAGTTTTCATTGACTATTTTCAACGTGATTTTGCGCATGCGCACTGGGACATCCCCACGGACGGCGCATGCGCCGTTCAAAAAATACGTCATTTACGTGGGGTCAAGCAGATTCAAATTAAATCACGCCCACAGCTTTGTAATTTGAATTGCGCGGCCTTACGCCACAACAATTACACTACGCTGCCGTAAGTTACAGCGGAAAGTGTTTGTGGATAAGGATACGCCACTGTAACTTACGCCAGCGCCAGTTCTTTGTGGATCTGGCCCAATATTTTTATCTTTGGTAAGTCAAATTACTGAATATTATTACTAAGTTTTAACCGGTTTGGGTCCCAATAAAGTTAATTTCTGTAATCACGTATATTCATAGGTATCATTGGGACATGGCACATTTTGTACCTCATCAGCATCCACTTTGGCCACCCTGTGATGATGCAATTATTCTATTGTTAAAGGTGAAGCTCGTTAGAGAGGGCAGCTTGTAATTGTAACAGTGACGCCTTCTGTTAATGGCCACTTGTTTGTCTCTAACCCATTGGTCACAACTACACTAAAGACACCTGATTAAGACCACACCACCAGCTATAGGAAATATGTATTTGTTTTCAGAGGATATACAAACCTATTTAAAAAAAACTAGACATCTGAAATGTTCACATCTCTTTTACTGTTTGATGCATTTGCTGAGACACATTTTATCATCTCTGTTAAATGCTATAGCACATTTACTTCATATTTTGTCCATTGTACCGAGTTGTGTCCTGTTCGTAGCTTTGTTGCTCGTGAGAATCAAAGCATTCAGTCTGACATGAAGCTGTCTTGTTCAGAGATAGCCTTGAGTTATTTACATTTAGTCCTGTCAACATCTGAACTATTGTTTCAGATTGCATAGCTTTAAACAGACATGAGATTATAGTACATTTTGTTGACATGCGCTGATTGAGAAATGTTTACTGAAACAATATGATTACTCAAAGTCAAAAAATGAAAGTTATTTTTTATCCACTACCAAGACCTGGTTGTGTCATCCTACTAAAATTTCAATATTTGTCTATTGTCATAGGCGTAAACAGGGGGTGTGACAGATGTGCCTGGGCACACACTAATCAATCTGTGCAGTGCAGATTCCCTCTACTCTCCAGGCTTCCGCCCATGTTGAACCCCCCCTCCCCACAGTGTTGTTGGCTCACCTCATCTTCTCTCCCCCAGCTGCTGCAGGGGATGTTTCAGGACGGAGAGCAAAGGAAGGGGCTAGTTAATGTTATTTACTGGTCCCTTCCCTTTCTAAATGTACACGCTCAACACACTCACTGTTTACTATGCATCAGTTTGTAAATCAACAGGAAGCCGCTCAGGCTTGGTTCACACCTATGCAGGTTGCAGTTTGCATTGTCCAGGTGCATTTTGTATTTTTTAACCACTTAACGCCCGCCGCACGCCTATGTACATCCAGAGAATGGCACGTACAGGCAGATGGGCGTATATTTACGTCCCTGCCTTCTAGCGGGTCGGGGGTCCGATCGGGACCCCCTCCGCTGCATGTGGCGGGCGGCTTACCTCCCGGAGCGATCCGTCTTGAGAGGGCGGTTGTTCGTTTCTGTCCGCCCCCTCGTGATCACTCCCAGTCAATCCCGTCGTGTCACTTCCTCTGCCTGTATAATGTAAACACTGGCAGAGGAAGTGATGCAGCTCTCCTCTCAGCGGTAAGTAAGTCTCACAGTAAGTCTCACCAACACTACACTGGCACCAGTACACATAGGCACATTAACTCCTTGCGATCACCCCCCAGGCAGTTAGTGTTAAGTTCAGGGTAGCCCCGTACCCCCCCTAATAAAGTTTTAACACCTTGATCACTGCCCTAGTTAACCCTTTCACCCCCTATTGCCAGCGTCACTAAGCAATCATTTTTCTGATCGCTGTATTAGTGTTTTTTTTACTAAAGACATGTGGCTGAATAAATGTTGCCCTAAATGTTCGACTAAAATTTAGTTTATTCAATTTTTCTTATAACAAAAAGTAAAAAATAGATATTTTTTTCAAAAATGTCGCTCTATTTTTGTTTATAACGCAAAAAATAAAAATCGCAAAGGCAATCAAATAAAATAAAACGAAACCTCTAATTGTGGGAAGAAAAGGACGCAAATTTTGTTTGGGAGCCACGTTGCACGACCGCACAATTGCCTGTTAAAGCAACGCAGTGCCGAATTGTAAAAACGCCTCTGGGCATTTAGCAGCATATTGGTCTGGGGCTTAAGTGGTTAATACACATTTTTGATCCATTGAAGTTTATGGAACCAAAACTTGAAAAAAAACGGAGTTAGGCTTACCGGTAACTCTCTTTCCAGGAGTCTTCCAGGACAGCCCTGAGATATATGGCTCCTCCCTCCGGGACAGGAAACACATTCACCCAAATTATAAAAGGAGGTCCTCCAGGCCTTCTCCTCAGTTCATCCAAGAATTCCTGAAGGCTCTGAAAAACATAACATACTAACACATCGTCAGTACACATATCCAACTCCTGTTTACAAACTATAAACTCCGGGTGGGAAACCGGGCTGTCCTGGAAGACTCCTGGAAAGAGAGTTACCGGTAAGCCTAACTCCGGTTTTCCCCCCTCGTCTTCCAGGACAGCCCTGAGATGATAAACAAGAAACTTACTTGTCAGGGTGGGGTAGCCGCCTGGAGGACCCTTCGGCCAAATGACTGATCCTTCTCAGACATTAAGTCCAGGGGATAGTGCTTGGCGAAGGTCGTATAGTTTGACCATGTTGCCGCCTTACAAATTTCTTCCGGAGTGGCTCCGGCCTTTTCCGCCCAAGAACTCGAAACCGCTCTAGTAGAGTGTGCTTTGACAAATGGGGCTTGCTTACCCTCTAACTCATAAGCTTTAGCTATCGCTAACCTGATCAACCTGGCAATGGAAGACTTAGATGCTTTTTGCCCCTTCCTAATCCCCCAAAAATTAACAAAAAGAGAATCAGACTTTCTGAGTTCCTTGGTTACCTCTAAATAAATTAAAATACATCTCTTGACATCTAGAGATGTCCCCTCTGAGCTCGAGGGAGACAAAAAAGTCGGAAGGACAATGTCCTGTGTCCTGTGAAATGAGGACGCCACCTTGGGGAGAAAGCTGGGGTCTGTTTTCAACACAACTCTATCCTCATAAATTAACAAAAATGGCTCTCTGATAGAAAGCGCCTGAAGGTCACTTACCCGCCTGGCGGAAGTGACTGCTACCAACAGAACTGTCTTAAGGGTTATCCATTTTAAGATAGATTCCTCCAGAGGCTCAAATGGACTAGCTGACAATGCTTTAAGTACCAAGGAGAGATCCCAAGGAGGACAGGGTGAGATCTTCACCGGCCTAGATCTAGACAAGGCTTTGAAAAAGTTCTTAATAAAAGCATTCTGCTGAAGGGAAGATTGAAGAAAGACACTAAGGGCCGCAACCTGCACCTTTAGGGTACTTGGAGATAAACCCATATCTACCCCTGCCTGCAGAAAATCTAGAATGGCTGGGACCCTTGGTTGATCAATTTCCCGCTCTTCTAACCAGGAACAAAATCTTTTCCAGAATTTGGCATAAATTGTTCTAGTAACAGGCTTTCTGCATTGTATCAGGGTTTTGATTACTTTCTCTGAGAAGCCCTGTGTTCTCAGCAACTGTTCCTCAGATACCACGCAGTTAGGTTTAGTCTGTCTACCTGCGGATGAAGAATGGGACCCTGCGATATTAGATCCCTCCTGCTGGGAAGATGAAATGGGGAGAGAATGGCCAGACTTTTCAGAATGGCAAACCAAGGTCTTTTCGGCCAAAAAGGAGCAACCAAAATTAGATCCGTTCTTTCCGACCGAAATTTCTGAAGTACTGCAGCGATCATCCTTATTGGAGGGAAGGCGTAGCAGCTGTTGAACTTCCATGTTTTGGAAAAAGCATCTGTCCCTGTAGCCCTGTCTCCTGGATGGATCGAGAAGAACTGGATTACCTTCCTGTTCCTTTCTGAGGCGAAAAGGTCCACCTCCGGTTGACCCCATTTCTGCACTATTTGAGCAAAAACCTCCTCGTGTAGTGCCCACTCGTCCTGACTCACCCGTTGACGGCTCA
The DNA here is from genome assembly GCA_029574335.1 of Rana kukunoris. Taxonomy (NCBI): domain Eukaryota; kingdom Metazoa; phylum Chordata; class Amphibia; order Anura; family Ranidae; genus Rana; species Rana kukunoris. The sequence continues at coordinate 128,939,505 of CM056056.1, forward strand.
GATAATCCGCTAGAGAGTTCTGGGTGCCTTTTAGGTGGACCGCTGTCAGTGAAGCCAGGTTTGTTTCTGCCCAGGAAAAAATTTCGTTGGCTATAGCCTGAAGAGCAGGACTTCTCGTGCCCCCCTGCTTGTTCACATATGCCACAGTTGTTGCATTGTCTGTGCGAACCTGCAGATGTCGCCCTTTCAGGCTTGTCTGGAACACTTCGATTGTTTTCAGGACTACCAGGAGCTCTCTCTGGTTTGAGGAACGTTCTGCCTCTCTTGGGGACCATGTTCCCTGGGCCACTGCCTCCCCCAGGTGGGCTCCCCACCCCCAGGCACTGGCATCTGTAGTTACTACTGTTTCTACCGGCAGGGTCCAGGTTAGACCTTTGTCTAGATTGTGGCGCGTTCGCCACCACCATAGAGTCCTTTTGACTCGGGATGAGATTGGAATCTGGACCTCCAAGTCTTGACTTTGGCCACTCCAAAACCGAAGCATTAGTTGCTGCAACGGACGTTGATGGAACCTCGCCCAGGGTACCGCTGGAAAACATGCCGTCATAAACCCCAGTAGTACCCTCATAATTTGTCTGACCGAAGCCTCTCAGTTGGACTGTAACTGGGCTGCTGCTTGTTCTACCTTTATCATCTTTTCTTCTGGAAGATAAAATTTTCTCTCTACAGAAGATATCCTGTAACCTAGGTACAGAACCTCCTGGGATGGGGTCAATTGAGACTTGTCTCGGTTGATTATCCAGCCGAGAGAGGAGAGAAAGTTCTGAGCTTCCTGCAAATCCTTTTTCAGCTGTTGGGCTGATCCTGCCACGAACAGGAGATCGTCCAGATAAGGAATTACAATTATCGCCTTGTTTCTCAGCGGTGCTAGAGCCTCTGCCAGGACCTTCGTAAAAAATTCTTGGCGATGAGGAAAGACCAATGGGAAGGGCATGGAACTGGAAATGTTTGATCTCCGAGTTCACTTTCACCGCCACCCTGAGGAACTTTTGGCAGTCCAAATGAATTGGGACGTGTAAGTAGGCATCCCTGAGGTCCAGGGTGGCCATGTAGCACCCTGGAAACAGAGACCTTGCCACTGTGAAAATTGACTCCATCTTGAACTTTTTGTACTTTACAAATTTGTTCAGGGGACGAAGATTCAAGATCATTCTGAATTTTCCCGATGGCTTTTTTACTACAAATACATGGGAATACGTCCCTAGACCCTGTTCCTTTTGTGGGACTTGAATTAGAACTCTTTGGTCTACTAATTCCCCTAGAGATAGGCCCAAGGCCTCTGCCTTCTCTCTGTCCCTCGGAGGCTGGGTAATCAGAAAACTTGGAGGGGGTGTCGTCGTGAACTCCAACTTGTATCCGTTCCTGATTATATTTAAAATGAACGGACTTGAAGTTGCCATGGTCCATTGTGGGAGAAACTGCCCCAATCTTCCTCCCACCGGGACGCAAGAGTCACTGTGGCTTGGGGGTGGTTTGAGGAGGATTAAACAATATTCCTCCTCTCCCCCTACCCTTATGGCCTGCCCAGTGTTTCTTTGGTTGGCCCTCCTTTTGCAGGTTTTGTTTGAAACCTCGAAAAAAAACGTTTTCCCTCCGTTCTTTTCTTTCTCTCAGGAAAAACCTTTTTTCTGTCCTGAGTCCTTTCTAGCGCTTCCTGTAGGCCTGACCCAAAAAGGTGGTCACCTGAAAAGGATAACCCACATAGTTTTAACTTGGAGGCGGCATCACCTGTCCAAGTTTTCAGCCACACTGATCTTCGGGCTGCGTTTACCAAGGCTGCTGATCTGGCTGCCAACTTAACTGATTCTTCAGAGGCATCAGCCAGAAAGCCTACCGCTTTAAAAAGAAGAGGAAAAGATTTTAATATTTCCTGTCTAGATGTACCCGCCTGAATGTGGGTTTGCAACTGAGTAAGCCAACATTCTAGATTTCTAGCTACACAAGTTGCCGCTAGTGCGGGCTTCAGACTTATTGAAGAGGCATCCCAAGCTCTCTTCAACAACAAGTCCCCTCTCGTATCCATCGGGTCCTTCAAGGCCCCCAAATCATCAAAGGCCAGATTCGTTTTTCTTGATATCCTGGCCAAAGGGGCATCTAATTTTGGAACCTTGTTCCAGACCCATCCGAATCAAAGGGGAATCTCCGTTTAAGGGAGCCTGAAAAGAATGGTCTTTTTTCAGGTTGTTCCCACTCCCGCAGAATTGTGTCAATCAGGGATTTGTGCACAGGAAAAACCCTGGATCTATTTGCACTAGACCCCTGATACATGAGGTCGTGCTTGGAGAGCTGAACCTGTTCCTCACGGATCTCCAAGGTATCATAAATAGCCTTTAGTAGGTCTCCTACATCTTCCAAGGACAATTTGTACCTAGAAGCCCTGGAGGAATCATCTTCTGCCTCAGAATCTGATGCTGATCCTGCCTGAGAGGAAGCAATAGACCTAGGCGTCTGATCCCTGTACTCCTCCTCCTCTTGAGTCTGGGACAGGGCAGGCATACTAGATGCTCTAGGTAGGGACGAGGCAGGACCCTGCATCCTGTCTATCAGTCCTTTAAAAGACTGAAATGTGGACGCCATTTCCTCCTTAACAGAGGATAATAACTGACGGCAAGCAGTAACTGAGTCATCTTTTATCAGACTGCTAACACATTCTGGGCATAACGGCTTGTCCCAACTGGAACCTAGCTTTGTCCCACAGACTGCACACTTTCTTCTAGGCGGCTGTAGAGTTTTAATCTGAAATAGACACAAACCAGAAAGCAAAAACTCAGTTACCAGACAGCCTATGCCTGAACACCACTGTGCCTAGCTCCTAGAAGTGCCGTACCCACCACCAATAAGGTTCGCCACCCATGGGGGGTATTTTTGGCCAAGTAGACCAATCTCCCCCCCCAGAGTAAACCATGTGCTCTCACCAAGCTTACCTGGGAGGGACCGGTGCCAACCGAACCAGGGTCTGGATGTGCCGCTGCAGCTTCCATGGTTCTGGTGTTTTTTGTCCTCAGCGCTCCGAGATACACCACTAGGCTCCGGCTCCTACATAGCCACTGCCGCGCCTTTTTGAAACATGGGAACGATGTTTCCGGCGCCCCCTGATGACGCGCTTCCGCCCGGGACCTCACTTCCCTTCCTTGGAACGCAGTGGCTCCGCTTCTCCAGCGTTGAACCCGGAAGTGCTGTATCCACAGCGCGGTCCATGGCGTCTCTCGCCTTTCACCGCTGCTTCCGGAGCTTGAGGCATGAACACACTGCCGTCAACCAGGGGTCCCACTCTCGCTGAGCCAAGGCAGCAGTGGCCATCAGCGACGCTCCCTACCCCCGGGCCAGAGGCGTGCTGTAGGAGGTAGGTTCAGCTCTCACTCCCCCAAGGGAGAAACTGGGGAGAAAAACAAAAAAGTAGCAACGTTCCCAAATGTGCTCCTTCCCGTCCGGCAGGAAACACAAAAACTGAGGAGAAGGCCTGGAGGACCTCCTTTTATAATTTGGGTGAATGTGTTTCCTGTCCCGGAGGGAGGAGCCATATATCTCAGGGCTGTCCTGGAAGACGAGGGGGGAAAGTCCCTGTATCTTTCCATAAAATACATAGATGTGAATGTGACCCATAGGAAACCATGTTAAATGGACTGTAGTGTGTTTCTGCAAAACTAAAAATGCATAGGTGTGAACCAAGCCTCAGCCCAGAGCACTTCCCATTCATTTGGTTAAAACTAGATGGACTTGTGTCTTTTTTCAGCCAGATTGACTATGTAACTATATGGCTTCATACAGCCTGGGGATATGTCATTCATTGTCCAGTGCAGCTAAGGAAAGGTAAATGTGTTTGAGCTTTGGGGGTGCACACCCTAATGCAATAGGCTGTGCACATCTATGCCTATTGTCCATTTATACTGGGGATGAATGCAATTTTGATTAATGTCTTTAGCTATGCACACATATTTAACTTCTGCATGTTCAATAACCGATTGTTTAGGAATTGTGAAGTGTATCAAAGTAGTGGTTCCAGACAAAATCTGTGCCGTAAAATGTTTTGATTTTCAAATTATTAGAAGGCAGACCTACAGGTGCTGGCTCCAAGGAAACTTGGAATAGGCAGCCACACACCACAATGGAATACCAATAAAAAAATCTTTGTTGTAATGCGGACAAATTAAATCACAGGAATGAAGGAAGGTTAACATGTTACAAACATCTTGTGCTTAGTCATAACTAGGGATGAGCTTTATGTTCGGGTCGAACATGAGTTTGAATCCAACAATGGCTGTTTGCCCATTCTCTGAACAGGGAACAATTTGGGGTGTTTGCAGCAAATTCGAAAAGCTGTGGAACACCCTTTAAAAGTCTATGGGAGAAATCTAAAGTGCTAATTTTAAAGGTTAATATGCAAGTTATTGTCATATAAAGTGTTTGGGGGCCTGGGTCCTGTCCCAGGGGACATATATCAAAGCAAAAAGGTTTTAAAAACTGACGTTGTTTCAGGAGCAATGATTTTAATCATTCTTAAAGTGAAACAATAACATTTTAATATTACTTTAAATTTCATACCTAGGGGGTGTCTATAGTACGCCTGTAAAGTAACGCAGGAGATCAAGAATGCATTACGTCGCTGGAATCTTTTCTTTTTTTTTAATAGAGGACTTGTCCCAAGCTGTCTCCTGACGTTTTTAACATCTTGCACTTTTTTTGTGAAATGGTAGGGGTACAATGTACCCCTTACCAATTCACATAGGGGGGCAGGACCTGGGTGTCCCCGCCCACAGACCCCCACAACCACCGGGCTAGGGTTGTGGGGATGAGGCCCTTGTCCCCATCAACATCCTCCCCATATTGAGGGCATGTATTTTGGGAGGAACCGGAGAAGGGGGGCGCACTCTTGTCCCCCCCTCTTTTCCTGCAGCCTGCCAGGTTGCGTGCTCGGATAAGGGTCTGGTATGGATTTTGGGGGGAACCCCACTACATTCTTCTTTCATTTTGGCACGGAGTTCCCCTTAATATCCATACCAGACCTCAAGGACCTGGTAATGAAATTTGGGGGGACCCCCACACATTTATTTTTTTAATTTTTCAATGACTTTCAATGACTTTTATCTGTATTGCCAGGACCCAACAATTCATTATAGCCGGGAGTAGTTTTGAATGACTTTTTTTCCTTTTAGAAATGTAATTTTGTGCAGAGACTGTTATAAACACGGGAAACATGCGCTACTTTACAGGCATACTATAAACATCCCGCAGGTGGAAAATTTTAAGGAATATTTACTTTTATTGTTTTACTTTAAGCAGTATTAAAATCACTGTTCCCAAAAAAACTGACGTTTTAAAAAAATTTTTTTGCATTGATACATGTCCCCTGGGGCAGGACCAGGTCCCTGAACACTTTATGACAATACCTTTAAATATATCACTTTTGATTTTTCATGTTCGTGTCCCATAGACTTTAAAGATGTTCGCATGTTCAAAACAATTTTTTGCCTGTTCTCATGTTCTGCTGCGAACCGAACCGGGGGGGGGGGGTGTTTTGGCTCATCCCTAGTCATAACCAGTTTATGACTAAGCACAAAATTGTGAAACACAGTAACCTTCCGTTCATTCCTGTGGCTGCATCTGTCTACATTACAATAAAGATTTTATTTGGTATCCTGTTGCAGTGTGAGGATGCCTATTCCAAGTCTCATTTCCAAACTATTAGCTATGTAATTTTCTGCCTGTTTTTAAATTAACAGTTTAATTAAGGAACTCATACTCATTAAAAACAAAAGTGGTAGAGGTTTTCAGTGACCATTTGTCCCAACATATACATCATATCCCAAGTCTGCTCAGCACAAGCGCCACAAGATTAATACAATGTTCATTGTAGTCTCTCTCATATTTTATAACCCAATAATACACAAAGGTCTGTATAATAGCAGTCTGTATACAATTGCCATTTAACATGTGTATTCCTAATTTTTGACACAATTCTGTCTTAAAAACAACGTTTTGTCATAGAGTAACTCTACCAAATAATAATATTGTAGACATACCACAAAATGCTTATTAGAACCCCCCATTTACAATCTCAAAAATATATTGCAGTATTTGAAATGTTGAAGGCACAGACAAAAATGCTTGTGCACAGCTTGACACAAAATAGTCAACCTATTTCCTATTTGTACAAGTTCAGTCTACAGGTAACAGCTCAATAGTGAAATTGGGAGAAAGGGTATATGGACAGCCGCACACCAAAACAAACTTTTAAGGTAGCCTTTAATGGTGAAAAAGCATAAAAGCACTACAAAACAGCAAGCAGTGGGATATATAGCTGACGCATTTCACACTGAGGTCTAGTGCTTAGTCATAGCTATGACTAAGCACTATACCTCACTGTAAAATGCGGCAGCTATATATCCAACTGCTCCCTGTGTTTTGTAGTACTTTTATCCTTTTTTACCATTAACCTCCTTGGCGGTATGATTATTTCAGATTTTAGGTGCTGAAAGCGGTACCATTATTTTGCAAGGAAATTTGGCGTTTTACATTGTATGCCTGCAATACGTGAGGAATAACTCACATAAATCTGTCCAAACAAGAGTCTAGTAGACATCTCGGGTATGATAAAGTTTGAAAAACAAAATCATAAATTATAAAATAATAACTATAAAAAAATAACACAAATAAATAATATATTATAAATTAAAAAATAAAAATCAATAAAATAAATAAAAATCAAAAACGAAATTTGCTCAGTTGCAGAATTGTCAGCTTTTATTTTTTTTTTTTAAATTTCCCCAAAACAAAATCACTAAAAAAAAATTTTGCAAGTGATTAAATTTATTATCTTTTTCTAGCTGCTGCTCTAAAACCAGACATAAAAAAACAACTTTTTGGTTGCTATTGAAAAAAAAAATCTACAGTTTGCAGGCAAAAAATTACAAGGGCACCAGGGGAAATTACAGTAAGGGTGTAAAAAATGTATATTTTTTACAAATACAGTACTGTAACCTGTAAGATTACAGTATACTGTATGTAATGTGTTTATTTACTTTGTTGAATTTGGCGCCGTTCTTCGCCCCCATGCGCCGTAACTTCGCAGTGAACGGAGATCGACGGCACACAGGTACTGTGAATCGAGCGAGGAGGATGCCGCTCGCTCACACATCGGGAAGGCATCACAGGATCCAGGAACAAGGTAAGTAAACTCTGCCTGTAGACACTGTGAGGCGATGCCGAGTCTGGCTCGGGAGATACTGCTTTTGGTCCTCAAATCTTACCCCCAGCCAGACTCGCCAGGGGGGTTAAAGGCTACCTTACAAGGTTTTTTTGGTGTGTGGCTGTCCATATACCTTTTCTCCCAATTTCGCTTTGTGCATTGCCTGCACCCACGGTTTCTGAGAGGACATTGACTGCTTATTGCACGCACCTGGAGTGGCAGTCTTTCTTCTTCCACAAAGGCTGCATTCACACCTAAGCGTAGGCAATTTGCAGCGGTTTTTACCGCGATTTTGTACAGGTAATTGTCACCAATGTAAAATGACCAAGCCGCCCGATTTGCGCGACCAAAAAAGGTCCGGGACTTGTTTGAGCTTCAGGCTTTCAGCGTTTTGGAGTGGAGATGTGAACCATCTCCATAGAGAGTAATGTTTTTTTTCCCCCCTCTAGCGTTTTTGAGCGTCGTGCTTCAGGCGACAAAACGCTCAGGTGTGAATGCAGACTTAATAGTGTTTAAGTATATATTCAATTATTAACACCCAAGCATTAAAAAAAATATATATATATTTTTTATCTGTGATTGGATGAATCATGTGAATACAACTGAATTAAGCTTAGTGGAAGTATGCTTCTTTAAGAAACCAAACCTATTATGTGGCACATTTCCAACAGTGAGTGCACGTTAGGTTTAACCACTTGACCACTGGGCACTTAAACCCCCTTCCTAACCAGACCAATTTTCAGCTTTCGGTGCTCTCACAATATGAATGACAATTACTCAGCCATACAACATTCTACCCATTTGAAATTTTTGTCCTTTTTTTCACACAAATAGAGCTTTCTTTTGGTGGTATTTGATCACTTCTGGGTTTTTTATTTTTTGCGCTATAAAAGAAAAACGACTGAAAATTCTGTAAAAAAAAAAAAAAAAAAAAACTTGTTTCTGTCATATTAGCAGGTTATTTCTCACACACAGCATATGCATACCACAAATTACACCCCAAAACACATTCTGCTATTCCTCCCGAGTATGGCGATACCCCATGTGTGAGACTTTTACACAGCGTGGCCACATGCAGAGGCCCAACATGCAGGGAGCGCCATCAGGCGTTCTGGAACACCCAGGCCAATTCTGACATTTCTCGCCTACATGGAAAAATCATCATTTATTTGCTAGAAAATTACATAGAACCCCAAAACATTATATATGCTTTTTTAGCAAAGACCCTAAAGAATACAATGGCGGCCGTTACAACGTTTTATCTCGCACAGTATTTTCGCAGAAATTTATTGAACGCGTGTTTTAAAAAAAAAACAGTTTTGCGCTTAAAACAAAACAAAACAGTAAAGTTAGCCCGATTTTTTTTCAAAATGTGAAAGATGAAGTTACGCCGAGTAAATAGATACCCAACATGTCACACTTCAAAATTGCGCACACTCATGGAATGGCGCCAAACCTCGCTACTTAAAAATCCCCATAGGCGGTATTGCAGAGTATCGCGCAGGGTATTGCAGAGTATTGGGGTATTGCAAAGTATCATGCAGGGTATTGGGGTATTGCCGAGTATTGGGGTATTGCCGAGTATTGGGGTATTGCCGAGTATTGGGGTATTGCCGAGTATTAGGGTATTGCAAAATATCATGCAGAGTATTGGGGTATTGACGAGTATTGGGGTATTGCCGAGTATTGGGGTATTGCAAAGTATCATGCAGGGTATTGGGGTATTGCCGAGTATTGGGGTATTGCCGAGTATTGGGGTATTGCCGAGTATTGGGGTATTGCAAAATATCATGCAGAGTATTGGGGTATTGCCGAGTATTGGGGTATTGCCGAGTATTGGGGTATTGCCGAGTATTGGGGTATTGCAAAGTATCATGCAGAGTATTGGGGTATTGCCGAGTATTGGGGTATTGCCGAGTATTGGGGTATTGCCGAGTATTGGGGTATTGGGGTATTGTTGAGTACTGGGGTATTGTTGAGTACTGGGGTATTGTTGAGTACTGGGGTATTGTTGAGTATTGTTGAGTATTGGGGTATTGTTGGGTACTGGGGCATTGCCGGGTACTGGGGCATTGCCGGGTACTGGGGTATTGCCGGGTACTGGGGTATTGTGGGACACTGGGGTATTGTGGGGTACTGGGGTATTGTGGGGTACTGGGGTATTGTGGGGTACTGGGGTATTGTGGGACACTGGGGTATTGTTGGGTACTGGGGTATTGTGGGGTACTGGGGTATTGTGGGGTACTGGGGTATTGTTGGGTACTGGGGTATTGTGGGGTATTGTTGGGTACTGGGGTATTGTGGGGTACTGGGGTATTGTGGGGTATTGTTGGGTACTGGGGTATTGTGGGGTACTGGGGTATTGTGGGGTATTGTTGGGTACTGGGGTATTGTTGGGTACTGGGGTATTGTGGGGTACTGGGGTATTGTGGGGTACTGGGGTATTGTGGGGTATTGTTGGGTACTGGGGTATTGTGGGGTATTGGGGTATTGTGGGGTACTGGGGTATTGTGGGGTATTGTTGGGTACTGGGGTATTGTGGGGTATTGTTGGGTACTGGGGGATTGCTGGGTACTGGGGATTGCAGGGTACTAGGGGATTGCAGAGCTGGGATGTTTTGAGGGATGGCTGGATCTGTGACTGCATTTGTCACAGATCCAGCCACAGCTCAGCTGCTGACACCCCGCTCCCCCCCCCCTCTCCTCGCACACTGTACAGAGAGGAGAGCGAGGAGAGGGAGGAACCGGCGTCATCAAATGACGCCGGTTTGTTTACAAGTGATCGCGCCGTCATTCGACGGCGCGATCACGTGGTAAACGGCCGCTATCAGCGGCAATTTACCGTGATCCGTGATGCGCTGGGTCTTCTAGACCCGGCGAGCACGGACACTTTCGCGAGCGCGTCCCAGGGGACGCGCAATCGCGGAAGTGCACGAGGACGTCCCAGGGACGTCGTGTCAAAGCAACTCCACCGCGCCGTAGCAGTAAAATGCTTATGGCGCGGTGGGGAAGTGGTTAAGGACGAACCAAAGAATCTTTTTTTTTTCTGAATGTCGTAAAACTGGATCTTTTAAGGCTACCATTATTCCAAAGCTTTGTAAAAACCATGGGTATTTAAAATGAGACAGCCCATATTGTTAAACTCCAATCTTGTCAAGGCCGAAGAACCATGTCAAGATTCAAACTAAAAACTAATTTCTTGTAATAGCATGTGTAAAAGGATCATTTTCTTTTTTTGCCTCATTATCTATGAGAGAGCTTACAAGGAATCGTAATGTCCTGTAGTACATAAATAGCCATACTCTGTTGCAGTTAATTATGGAACATACTGTTTTGTGCTAATTACATAGAGAATGCACCTACTCTGTAAATCAGATGGATATTTCCATGGAATGCTAGGCAATTAGCTTCACATTTTGTAGTGTGGGTGGAGAACAATTCGGTTCTTTCTCCACTTTTAACATCTCGCAACATTATTAGAGATAAAGGAAGTATTCATTGCATGCTCTGTGTATGTTTGATGTTCTAGCTAGAAGAAGCAACATATTTTTTTTATTTTTTTTATCCTGCAGATATTTGCAGACACAAAAAAAATGGTGGGAGCAATATAGAAAACATGTGTAGTAAACAGTTATGTGTGCAATGCTTTCTTCACACGGTCATGTCTGTTAAGATTTCTTTTATTGCCATTACTCTGTTATAAAACATGTTCAGGATAAAAGGCTTAAAGGAAAATGCAATATACAGAAAAAAGCAAGGAAGGACATGAAAGTGACAATATGCTGGCAGCCTGTATATATATATATATATATATATATATATATATATATATATATATATATATATATATATATATATACACTTTTAGACAGCTAAGGAAAAAGACACACATGATAGAAAACAGTTAGGCCCTTTTCACATGGCAAAGCTGCTGTGCAACCCTCCCAGTCTTTTGCTTTACAGGCATTCATCCCTGAAGGCATAGGGCACTAAACATGAGTACCCCAGTACCACATTACTCCTTGTCCAGCTGCAGCCTGCTTTATACTTTGTCAGGCTGCAGGCAGTGGGGCTTATCTCTCCCGGGCACACTAAAAATCTGGGCGGAACGAACAGCAACTTGACATTCCAATGTTCAAGTGGACTAAAAGTCAGGTTGTCAGTAGGAACGCCTTGAATGTATGCAATGGCAAGGGGTGTTGTGATATGTTGTTGCTGGTGGGGGAATCTTTTGTTGCTTCGGGGGTCTACTGTTAACAGAGGTGGGGATGTGTCTGTTTTTGCTGGGGGGATCTACTATTGAATGAGGGGTCTGTTGTTGCTGGCTGTTGAAGGGTCTATTTATATTGCCTGCTAGGAGATATATTTTTGCTGGAGGGGATCTATTGTTGCTGTATTAGATCTATTGCTTTGGTGTGGGCATCTATTGTTGCTGGGGGATATATTTTTTGGTGGTGGTGGGGTCTGTTATTGCTGGAGGTATCTATTTTATTGTTTTTCTTGGTATAATTTACACATTTCATACAAATTACTTAGCACAAATAAAACGATACTTGGTTTTATATTCTCTAAAAGCAGCATTACTGGGAGGTAGCTAGGGGGTGGTACCAAGGGACATGCTCAAAGTTGAGAAGGGGTGGAGACAAGGGGTGGCACCCAGTAGTGTATTTAGGTTTTGTGCTGACTAAACTCATGCACCCCTAATTTAAATATGACCCACCCCTTGCTGTTTAGGACTCGCCCTGAAATTTTCGAATGGGGATATCAGTTTTGAGGGCCTGGGGCAATGGATTCCCTTGTTGCATAGATTTCTTCTCACTTCCTGTTTGGCTATGGGGCATGACATGAAGGGGAATCTCTGCAATGCGACAGGGATGGAAAAAATAAACTGACAGGGGCCATAACCCTCCCTTACTAAAAAAAAGTGTTTCGATAGTTCTACCTGAAGCACACATTTCTAAAAATGTTATGGAGAGAACTAAGAACACATACCAATGCCAATGGTGCAGCAGAAAACATATAGCACAGCAAGGAAGGTTTGTGGTCCAGGATGATGGGACAGTCAAAATTAGAAGCAGAGCCCCCACAACAGTTGCGGAATGGCGGCCGCCCGCATACCGGAAGCAGTGCGGCTGCTTTATGGGGGAGCTAGACTTATTTGCCTCTCAGCCCAGTCCGCCCCATAAGACTGGTGCTACACTAACAGTGTAGCACAAGCCGGCGGGGACTTTTTCCGTGTTGCACCCCTGCAAAGTGCTGGCCTAGGCCAGGATACAGCGTTGCCTGCACCTATCCTCTGAGAAAAAAAGCCCTGAATAAAAATTTGTCCTTGCCAGTCTCCGTGTATTCCTACACTGGTCTGTTGAATAAAATGGTTGAGAACACATTCCAAATTCCCAAAATAATTGGGAAATTATGGATTCATATTAAAACTTCATATTTCATAAGTGAAATAAAGGTGCATATTTTTTTAAATAAATTAAGCTGCTGTTTAATTGGCTCTTATGCATAAACTCTGCATGCCTGCAAAATTTTGCAATGATGAAATTCAGTGGAGATTTAATTGCAAGTCAAGCCTTGTAAAATTTCTGCATTGAAGTCAGAGTTGGTCAAAGCAGTAAATTGTCCTAAGTAATATTTGGCTCCTGGCCTTGTACACTGATTGGTGATGATATCCATATATGAAGGAATCTTATATCCCTTCCATCCAGAGTCAAAATTCTTTACTCGACAAATTTTAATAATGGTTTTTCAAGGTCACAGTTATTTACAGCTTTGTCAGATATATAGATCAGTAAAAAAAATCCACAATAACACTGTTCTAAACATCTGTGCTTAATGCAAAGACAAATTACACTATCAAAAAACAATTGAAACGAGTCCTCTAAAAGTAAGAGACACTAAGAATATAAACCCAGCACATAGCTACACTGTTTTAACAGGTTTAGAATTAAAAAGACATTGGAGTTGAATTACTAAAGGCAAATAGACAGTTCAAGTTGCAAGGATAGGTGTACTTTGCATGGGAATTTTTTCACACCACATATTTATGTGCGTGTAACAAAAAAGTGGCTGTACATGATTGGTTAACTACTTGCCGACCAGCCGTTATACCTACGCGAGATTACGTAGCTATACGTCATCTCGCGATTCAGCCAATAGGGGCGCGTGCACGGCCCCCGCTCGCCGCTGGTCCCGACGCGCGTGCCCGGCGGGCGCGATCACCACCGGCACCCGCGATCGCTCATTACAGAGCGAGAACCAGGAGCTGTGTGTGTAAACACACGGCTCCCGGTCCTGTCAGGGGGAGAAATGCCTGATTGTCTGTTCATACAATGTATGAACAGCGATCAGTCATTTCCCCTAGTCAGTCCCACCACCCGTTCAGTTAGAACACACACAGGGAACATAATTAACCCTTCCTTGCCCCCTAGTGTTAACCCCTTCCCTGCCAGTGGCATTTTTAGAGTAATCAAAGCATTTTTATAGCACTGATTGCTATAAAAATGCCAATGGTCCCAAAAATGCGTCAAAAGTGTCCGAAGTGTCCGCCATAAGGTCGCAGTACCGATAAAAATCAGTGATCGCTGGCATTACTAGTATAAATAAATATTAATAAAAATGCCATAAAACTATGCCCCATTTTGTAGACGCAATAACTTTTGCGCAAACCAATCGAACGCTTATTGGGATTTTTTTTTACAAAAAATATGTAGAAGAATACGTATTTTGCGCCAGTTTTGTTTGGGAGCCACGAAGCACGACCGCGCAATTGTCATTTAAAGCGACTCTGTCCAGAATTGCAAAAAAAAAAATGGCGCAGGCATTGACCAGCAATATGGTCCGGGGCTAAAGTGGTTAATGGAAGCAAGCAGAGCTTCATCTTCTTCACTAAGTTCAGAAAATGTGTTTGCAAAGTGTAATTCTTCATACAAGGTGAACAGTCTGTTTGCTTTTAGTAAATCAACCCCCATGTCACTTTGCCCATCTTGCATTACCAGCCATTAAGTGCCACTTTCACAATGTATCTGGCACAGAAATTCAAAGTATTGACTGTGTCAAAGGTTGAGAGGCAGTGATATCACACTATTCCATCATGTGACAGTACTTAGCCCTAGCAAATGGCTGCTGCTGTGGACTGTCAATGGCAAGAAGGATGGGTACCATACCCCAGAGCACCTGGTTTTATGTCAGGTGACAGCAGAGGTACTAGGATGGGAAGGCCCTTTTAGAAACACTGGGGTTGATTTACTAAAACTGAAGAGTGCAAAATCTGGTGCAGCTCTGCATAGAAACCCTTAAACTCCCAGGTTTTTTGTCAGCGCTTAGCAACTTAAAGCGTTTGTTAACCCCCCAAATAAAAAACAGATCCTGTTTCCTTATAGCATATTATACAGCACAGTGCTTGTGCAGGGTCATTTGGCTCCCTGTATCAAGTGTAATACCTGATCTTGCCAGTTGCTACCCTCCCCCTGTATGCTGACTATATATTAGGGCTGCTGAGCTCTGACACCAGAGTCAGTATGTGCCTCCATCATACGCAGCCCCGCTCTGTGGCTCCTGTGTGCTCTCCTCCCTCCCCTCTCTGAGTGTCTGCTTGTGTCAGCACCCACCCCCCACTTGTGCTTGCTCACATAGTTAACATTAAAAGCCCCCATCACCTTTGTATTAGAACAAGAATTCCCACTGTGTTATATGATAAATGTGCTTATCTCTACTGCTAACACAGTGTCTTTCTGTGATCATGTCGCTCCTCGGCTCTCTCTCTTCTCGGACGTCAGCTGCAGTGCTCGGCCCCATCCACTTGAATTGTCAGCTAGGCAGAGGACAGGAGAGAGGAGGCAACATATAGCAGTACAGATAAGCATATTTATGATATAACACAGACACAGGGGAACTTATTGTTATAATACAGAGGGGATAGGAGAATTTTATAGAAGTGGCTTAATAATCACTTTAAGGTCTGGAAGATTTTAACCACTTCATAACTAGGCCATTTTTTGCCATTGGCAATGTGCTACTTTAACTGGCAATTGTGTGGTCGCAACGCTGTATACAAATTAAATTTATATACCTTTTTTTTCACACAAATACAGCTTTCTTTTTCTTGTATTTAACCACCACTGTTTTTTTTTTTTTTTTTTTTTATATTACCAAAAAAAGACTTAACATTTTGGGGGAAAAAACTATACAGTATTCTATTATAAAAAGCATCCAATCAAAAAATTGAATTTCTTAATAAATTTAGGGCAAATTGTATTCTGCTACATTTCTTTGGGAAAAAATATCCCAATACGTCCCAATTATTTAATCTAACGGATCGTTATAGCGTCTACAAAGTATCATATATAAAGTCTATTTGAAAATTGATCAATTATGATGTACTGTTGGATAATCTCATTTCTTGAGGCCTTTAAAATGCTATGACATTACAAATACCCCCTAAATTACCAATTTTTGGTAAGTAGACAATCTGAGGTATTTAGTAAGCGGCATGGCAAGTTTTTGAACTTTTTTTTACAAACTGTCAGCAGCGCACTATGTGTAATGATGTCTGGTGTGTCGGTGATCAGTGACACTGATTGGTGACAGCATGCAAAAAATGTTTTAATAAATGTAAATCATTTTTTATTCAATATTTTAATATATTTACATGTTTTTAACATCATTTTTTTACTTTTTATACCAGCAATATTTTGAAGTTTCAGGAGTTAATGACAGCTATGAATACTAGTGATCTGTGATTGAGAACAGCTAATCAGACGGTACAGGGTGCTTTGGCCCAGGTACCATGTGATAGGTGTGGGCTAATCACAGCTCACTAGTAAAGAAAGCTCAGCTGTTATGAATCAAATTTATTCGCAACAGCTTTGTTGACATTGTGATTATGTGATGGCATAAAGATCACATGATCACTGGTCCCTAGGTACCGGGATATGCATTCTGCTGGGTCCTATACATGCCGTCCGCCAACAGTAAAGGTACTGTGGACGGACGGCAAGTGGTTTCAATGAACAAGCTGAAGTTAGAAGTGGTTTGGTTTTCAATGCACAGCTGCACCAGATTTTGTACTCTCCAGTTTTTAGTAAATCAACCCCACAGTCCCTTTGCCAACAGGAACAAAGTCAGTGTCTATTTAAGCCCATCTCTGGGCAAAAATTAATAAAACATGTCCTCAGGTTCTCCAAGATATTACCCTAAAAATAGGCATGTATTCAAACAGGTCAGACTAAAGAGTTATTTGGGATAAGACAGAATGATATTTTGTTGAAGACCACCGATATCCTAAAGTATTTCTGCAACTACCACACAATTTAAACAATAGGTGAGTTTAGGCAATCATTACAGGAATTCTGAGTGGCAGGTTGCGACAGACCTAGCCGGGACAGAATGCTAGCCTCTTGCCTACCGATCATGGGCCCTGGCATTTGGGGGAACGGTCTTTGCGAGCTGTATGCCTGGGAACCATTGAGGTGGTGTTACTTTGGATTCAGGTATATGCCCCCCAAAAAAATCGCAATAAGCGTTTATCGTTTGGTTTTCGCAAAATTTATAGCGTTTACAAAATAAGGGATAGTTTTATTGCATTTTTATTATTATTATTTTTTTACTACTAATAGCGGCGATCAGCGTTTTTTTTCGTGACTGCGACATTATGGCGGACACTTCGGACAATTTTGACACATTTTTGGGACAATTGTCATTTTCACAGCAAAAAATGCATTTAAATTGCATTGTTTACTGTGAAAATTACAGTTGCAGTTTGGGAGTTAACCACAAGGGGGCGCTGTAGGATTTGTGTGTTCCATGTGTGTGTTTACAACTGTAGGGGGGTGTGGCTGTAGGTGTGATGTCATCGATCACGTCCCCCTATAACAGGGATGACGTGATCGATGCTGCGGCAACACAGTAAAGCACGGGGAAGCCGTTTTTACACACGGCTCTCCCCGTTCTTCAGCTGCGGGGACCGATCTCTGCACTCCAGCGGCAATCAGGTCCGCGAGTCCCGTGGTCCTGGTCCTTCGGACCGGGTCACGGGCGCGCACCGCGGGCGCGCACCCGTGACCCACGGCTGGGTACTAGAAACCAACGTAAATATACGTTGATGTGCCCAGCCGTGCCATTCTGATGACGTAAATGTACAGTAGGCGGTCCTTAAGTGGTTAAGGGATTAGTTAATTGGCTCATATTAATTTATGTTTCTGGTTACAGGTGTATTGTTATAGTAATATGAACAGGAGGGGGGAACCTCCTCTTTAACTGTATATAAGACTTGTATTCTGGTTCTGATAAACAGTCCATGTTCAGCAAACAAACAAGTATCATCTTGTTTGTAGTTGTCAGCGATTGGAATATCTGATATTTATATTCAGACTTGGAGGAAGTGGTATATGACGAAAGCACTCAAGCGGAGTGTTGGACGATTTGTTACACAGGTTAAATAGCAGTTTCATCCCACCCCTCCATTCGACCATTTTCTTATGAATATAATTAAACTGCAGAGAATTACTCAAACTAACCTCATTATCATAGTACTAAAAGGATGTCTGCCCATGGGCAGATAGTCAAGGTCTCTTAAGCCCATTAATGAACAAAAAACAAACAAATATTTCCCCAGGCTCTAAGTTTTGTTAGAAGCCATGCCTACACATAGATCACCTACAGAGTAATATCAAATGAAACACATTTTATTTGAGCAAAACAAACTAATGCTTGTTTTACAGAATTAGTTGTTATTAGTAGGATGGAATGATCTTTAGTTGAAGACCACTGATGTCTTAAAGCGGTCATGCAACTACCACACAACTCGATATGGGGTGTTTAGGCAATCATCACAAGACCCATTTGAGTGAAAGGTTGGGATAATACTTTGATTCCACCCCTACGTATTGCCTTTTTATATTGTGCTAATTAAACTGCAGAGAATTACTTACAATAACCACATTAGCATAGTATTAAAGGGATGTGTTCAGACGCTTTCTTCTTTAAAGAGAATAGTCAAAATGAAAATATATATATTTGGACTGACTCAGATTGTAGTAATGTGTTTCATATTTAATCGTTAACTTGTTAAAAAAAAGATTGACTGCAAATGTTTGTTTTTTTGATCACCACAGCACAGGTTTAAAATTAGCCAGGTGCCCTTCATGTGAATATTTACTATACTTTAGTGTGATTATGCCAAGATTCCATTTACTATGCAGGTGCATATGAAGCATTATTTAATGAATGTGTCTTAAGCTAAATAAATACAGACACCAGGAAAGCATCATTAAGTTTTAAGCTTCAAAGCCTGAATGGTCTAATTAGATTATACAGAGGTAAAAGTGACCTGTGTTATAATTTTGCTGCATTGACTGCTTTATTATCCTTGCAGTTGGTGTCATTACCATCTTTGAAGTGTTACGTGCCAGCTCCGAGTGAATCACTTTGCTATCCGTCTTTTTATTCTCCAGCATGGCCTAAAACAAGATCTTTATGATTTATGTATTGCTCCTGACTGTTGGCTGGCCTGTCATTTCTGGATGTCTTTTTAGCAGCAGCCAGTGGTGTAGCGGGGTCAGCTGCTCTAACTTATATCACTTAGTAATATTTCATAATGTAGGCAGTGTGGACTTTTTACCACCTCTATAGACTGAGCTGGAGATTAAAGCAGAATGTAACTCAGGATAAAACTTGCCTACTTACAAAAAAAAAAAAAAATGATAAATTGGTTACATTTTAGGACTCTAAAATTCCTTGTGTTAGTTAATTTATTTTTACACCCAACAAGATCAAAACACTGGGCTTTTAAAAAAAAAATCTGCAAATCCTAAACCAGTTATAATTCGGGAACATTTAATTTTACTGAATACAGTGTCAAACTGGACAATTTGTTACAATAATAAAGAAATGTTTTATACATTTTTAAGCAATTGTAAAATACAGTGAAAAACACACTTAAAAAGATATCTTAAAAGTTGCCCCATAGTCACAGAGAGGATTTATTTCTTACATAACTTTGTAAAATATGATTTTTTGCAGCAGTTTTTTGAGCCCCGATTTTGCCACAAAGTAAGGGCCCCTTCACATGTACAGATCCTGTGACCTTTATGAATGATCAAAGAACTTGTATAGCACTACAAATGGAAACTGAATTGCCTCTAGGCGCTTTCTGCAGCCAGTGTCTGCCTGGCTGGTGCGGTCATTTACCCTGTAGAATCTCGACACGCTAGGGACACACATTTGTACACATATACTGTATATACTGGGCCAATTTTTGGACAAGATCCAATTAACCTACCAGCATGTCTTTGGAGTGTCTTATTATCCGCTTGCTCAGTGGAGATCAATTTGTTGATCCCCGCTGAGCCGGCAGATGACAGGGTGGTCCCTGCACACTGTGCAGGGACCGCCCTATCAGATCTCCACTCTCCTCTATGGGGGGATCGGATGAACATGGACCGTCTGTCCATGTTCGTCCAATCCAATCTGCAGACAGATGGAAATTTTTTATTTTCCTCTGTCTGCAGAAACGGGCTATAGTGGAGACTGATGAGATCGGGTGTCAGCGGATATTCATCCACTGACATCCGCAATCTCGTAGGGATACAAGTATGTCCGTATTTCATCTGAAAACAGATGGCTGAATTACGGACATATGGTCTTCAGGTGTGAAAGGGCCCTAACGGGCCAAACGTTAACAGTTTAATTTTAAACCATAGTCCAAGACCTCATGCAAAAATGCTGCATTTACAGGTCTATAGCATATTCTTTTTACTATTGCCACCAAGTGCAGTTTTATGTTAGCTTATGTGGGCACGCATATCAGGCACTTTGGTTGAACAAATAAAACAAAACAAAATGCATTAAAGTTGCATTCAAGGAGGAGCGCATAAACATAATTTACTCATGTACGCACACAAATGCTCGTGAACGTGCATAAATGGTCAGAATACTTATATTCTATATTTTGGCCAGTAGAATGTATTTCAGCTCAATAAAATACACGCTTAAACACATGTACAGTAGATGACTGCGATATTCTGTCAATCTCGCTGCTTTTCTCGGCGAGATTGACCACCTACGAGCCCGTCATGGGAGCCAGCGCCTGGTATTGGCGGGGATACAAGTCGGATACCCGTCGCTTCTTTCTCGCACTCACTGTAATGTGTTTTTCCTATTGCAGCGAAAGCGAGTACCCTGTCGCCAAGAACAATCGCGCTGGAAACACATTCTCGCGGGCAGGTACTGTACTTATGCAATATTGGGGGCATTCTTTTCTTTTCTTTAGAGGTGAAAAAAAAACATTTTTTTTGGGGTATAAATTTATACACCCATGCTGACATGAAGAGTGAAGGGGGGGGGGGTATTATTCTCACTGAGGGGTTAAAAGAATAATTGCATTTGAAACTTTGAGTGAAGGTACACGTTGAATTTATTCTTGACCCTTTGTTAATGCTTTTTTACCTTGTAGACAACATGAAAGGTTTGTTAATTTAGGAACTTTCCAAGAGGCAGTAGGGCAACTATGCAGCAACATTATAACATTATAGAACATAATAAAAGTAGTGAAGTCACACACCACTAATCAATTGCAGCCATACAAGAAACTTTTTCTACCCTTGTCTCCCTGTTGACAGATTTTCACTATGGAACAAAAAAAAGAAAAAAATCAAGATTATAAAAGGCCATTTACACACTAATCTTAAGCCTCATACACACGATCGGACTTCAAACAAACTTTTCCGTGAATTTTTGTCCGAAGGGCGTTGGCCGTGAACTTGGTATGCATACACATGGCAGGACTTTTTCAGAAAACTTTCCCAAAATCACATGTTTTTCAGCTGTTTTCTGCTCTTTACCGCCACCCTTTGGTCAACTTCTGCTATTGTTGGTTGATTTTAACTTTGGTTCTGAGCATACAGGTTTGTACTTTGGACAAAAGTTTGATGGACTTCTGTACACACAATAGGACTTTGCACCGTAGGACTTTTGTTGCCGAAAAGTTTGTCCGTTTGCAGAGCGAACTTTTATCCGATGAAAACCGGAAAAGTTTGTCCGATGGAGCGTACACACGGTCAGATTTTTTTAAAAACCCGCTCATTTTGAAGTTTGTTGTCAAAAAGTCTGACCGTTGTAACATATTGTTCTATCCGCAGCTCTAGCCTCCATTGTACAGCTGAGTCCTGGTCTTCTCTGGTTTCACCTACAGTAAGCGTCCTTCTTTCTTGTGTCACAGTCGGCGGGATCGCCTAACTGTAAGTGTTTTTCTCTTGTTCGCCTGCACTGATCGTTCGAGATGCCACTCAACTTCCTCTCGCTTAATGTCAATGGGCTTAATCACCCAGCCAAACGACACTCACTCTGGAAAACCGTTAAGGCTCTCCATGGTGTTATTGTCTTTACTCAGGAGACGCACCTCCTCCAATCGGACACGCATCTCTGCAATAACTCACACTTTCCCCATGTCTACCATGCTCCCTACTCTGCCAAAACCAGGGGAGTTATGATAGCGATCCACAACTCCATTGACTTCCAACCCCTGAATGTGATCTTAGACCCTGAAGGCCGCTATATATTTTTGATATGTACTATCGACAAAAAGCAATTCAACGTGTATGCCCCAAATACCCATCAGAGGAAATTTTTCCACAAAATCTTACGAACACTCATACCTCTACAACAAGGGCACCTGATTATAGGTGGAGACTTTAACCTTGTCCCCGATTTCCTCCTTGACACCACGTCAGCAACCGGACGGCGAGACTCCCCGCTGAAAAAAACTGCTTTCATCTCACAACTTGTTCGACATATGGAGATGCCACCACGGAACTGAGAAGGACTTCACTTTTTTTTCCCCTAGACACAATTAGAACACCCCCGATTATGCAATAGAGATTGCCGGCCACATCAAAGACTTCTTTGCCCTCAACACAGGCTCAGTGTCTGACCCTGGGGTACTGTGGAGAGCTCACAAGGCATATATGAGAGGAGTGCTTATGAAAATAGGTTCTATTCATAAACGGAAGAGGACGCAGCGTATAGATGACTTAACATCTCACATAGCATCTTTAGAATCTAAAAACAAGGCGAGCCCCCACCCCTCACTGCTAGACCAACTCATGTCCCTTAGACGAGAACTCCGAACACTACTTCTTCACTCCTACGAATATCTTCAAAGGAAAGCGAGGGCTTTTGTATACTCCACGTCCAATAAGGCTGGAAAACGACTTGCACAACGTGTAAAGAGTAGACGCACCAACATCTCACAACTGTTTCACCCGCATACCAATAAGTCCCTGACGAACCCCCAAGACATAGCTAATGCGTTCAGTGACTACTATAGAGATCTGTATAATTTAAATCAAAACCCCCATACCCCGCAACCTACGCCAGAAGACATTGACAGCTTCCTCCAATCCATTAGATTGCCTACACTGTCCAGTGAACAATTATCGTCGCTCAATGCTCCACTGACGGACCTGGAAATCATGCTGACTATTAAGTCACTCCCCTCTAACAAGGCCCCTGGCCCGGATGGGCTTTCGGGGGAATATTACAAACAATTTTCTGTCCACCTAGTCCCTCACATGACCGAGATGTTCAGTGCTGCTGCCTCCTCTTCTCAACTTGCGCCTGAAGTTTTAAATGCCCTCGTAGTAACGATACCGAAACCAGGGAAGGAGCCGAACATGCCTCAAAATTTCCGCCCAATTTCGCTACTAAATTTAGATTTGAAAATTTACGCCAAAACCATAGCAAACAGACTGAAAGTGATCATGCCCACCCTCATCCATAAGGACAAAACCGGTTTCACCATAGGCAGACAGGCATCAGATGCCACTAGAAGATTGACAAATCTGATTCACCATGCAGAAACGACGGGAACGCCTTCTCTGCTCCTATCTTTGGACGCAAGAAGGCGTTCGATAGGGTTCACTGGTCTTATCTCAGATCGGTGCTCCAACGATTTGGCTTCCAGGGCTTTATTTTTAATGCCGTTATGGCTCTTTACTCCGCCCCTTCAGCCCAAGTGTTCACTACAGATATGATCTCAAGGTCTTTCCCCATCACTAATCGTACACGGCAAGGTTGCCCACTATCTCCTCTCATCTTTAACCTGCTCATGGAACCCCTCGCTACACAAATAAGAACAAACCCCTACATCTCCGGTATGCAAATTGGCAATACTTCCCATAAAATCAGTCTTTTTGCGGATGATGTAATCCTAATTCTCACGGACCCGGCTTCTTCCCTGGTAGAAGTATAGAAAATACTTACCTGGTTAAGCAATGTATCTTATTATAAAGTGAATACAACTAAATCGTTTATACTTGACATTAACCTGGATGCCACTACTAAAAACCTGCTGCAACTGCAGCACCAGTTCACCTGGGCGGACAATGACATATCCTACCTGGGGGTTAAGCTAACCCGCACAACTAAAAGTCTCTTTTCAGCCAACTTTCAGCCCCTCCTTAACAAATTCCGCTTGGACTCTTAACACATCACACGACACAAACTTTCCTGGTCGGGTAGGCTGGCAGCCTTTAAAATGCTATGTCTACCACAAATACTATATTATTTCAGAACACTACCTATACCACTTCCCACGTCCTTTTTCAGATCCCTACAAGCACTTCTCACCCAACATCTCTGGAAAGGTAAAAAACCTTGGTGTGCCCACTCGAAACTTATCAAACATAAACTAGCTGGAGGCGCGGGATCAATAGACTTCGAGGACTATTACCTCGCAGCTATTCTTGCACAACTTCCAGAATGGTTCAGTGAGCGCCCTGTGTCTCTATGGGGACAAATAGAACGCCTCTCTCTCGCACGCCCCTCACTCAAACACTGGATTATGAGTATACCTTTGGGAGCGACGATTCCGTCCTCTCTATCGCCTTCCATGAAAGCAACCGCCAGAGCCTGGGTCAAACTGATCACACATATCACAGGTAGCACCTCTCTCCTGCCTGACCAAATACCCCTAGAATCTCTTCACTATCTCTCGCCAGACTTGCCCTTAACCCACTGGACCCTCAAGGGAATCCGTTTCTTGAACCAAATAGTTCACAGCGGTAACCCTAAACCCTTTTCCGAGCTTCAGAGGGAGTTTGATCTCCCCTCCGCTGAATTCTTTACTTATGTAAGACTTTGCCACTGCATTAAGACATTACCAATGCCCGTCTACACCATCCCTCCAAAGACATGGACATTTTTCACTGACCCAGACACGCGTATTAAGGGCATCTCCCACTTCTACAATTTACTGCACATGAAAACCCAATTTACCAAATCGCCTTCCCACCTTCGTTGGGAGACCGATTTGGCTCGTACCTTCTCTAATGAACAATGGACAAAGGCACTTCAGTCAGTTTACACCTCCACGAAGTGCTCTGCACTTTGGGAACGCACCCAAATTGGCATCCTACAACCCCCAATCCTCCAATCTATGTTGGAGGTGCAAATCTCTTAGAGGAGACATGCTCCACACATTCTGGGCTTGCCCCTCCATCCAAACATATTGGAAAAACACATTTGATCTCATATCCACAATCACCAAACACGAGGTGCCCCCCACGCCTGAACTTGCTTTGCTCAATCTGACTATTGAGGACATTCCTCATCCCCTTAGATATGTCACTACACACATATTACTGTCCGCAAGACTCTGTTTAACGAGACTTTGGAGATCAGAGAGGACCCCAACCATTGACCAAGTTATTGACCTAGTGGACCTTCACTATAGCTATGAAACCTTAACTGCGGCCGGTGCCGCCCGAAGCGCGAAATGCCGACTGGCCTGGAGTCCCTGGGTACACTGCTCTAGAGCTGTGATGGCAATGTGACGTATTGGACACTATAAGTTGATAATCAGACCCTTTTTGACCGAACAATATGACCACCGACTAACTGACATGTATGTGAAACGTTAATTCTCCGCTACACACCTTGAGGGGCTTATCCCCCTCCTTCTGTATATATAGAATGTCGGTCCCCCCCTTCCTGGACCACTAATAGAGCCCATTTGGGGTGGCTGGGATGGGGTGGAGACCACAGTGCTTATATGTTTAAAATGTAATGATTACCTTTATGTGATATTGAAGTTATGTTTCCCTCACTGAGGACTGTTAATCCGCTACGTCGTTGCGCGACGTACAATGTTCATATTGTACTTGTACTTCTGTTAAAACCAATAAAAAACGATTGAAGGAAAAAAAAGTCTGACCGTGTGTATGGGGCTTTACACACTCCAGGAATGTCAACAATGCTGAAAGTTTATGTGTGTATTTAACCCAGCGGGGCTGAACGAAAAAAAAAAATCTGACAGCCCAGGTTGGAGCCGCTGAACTAACAATCTATCCAATGTTAGTACAGCAAACTCTCCTGCTGTTCTATTGTGTTCTGACAGAGGGACGGCCCCCCGCCAGAATACTCCAGTCAGCGCTATTGCCTGATAGTGCTGATCAGGAGCCGGTTAGCAGACCGTTTCTGGTCTTGACCCATCGACAGAAGCAGACCAAACGGCTGGGTTTTATCGGGCCGGCTGCAGTACACACAGGGCCGAATATCAGCTGGTTTCTAGTGAGCCAGCCGATGCCATCTGGCCTTAGGCCCGTATGTACTAAGCTTTAGTTAGTTTGTGCTTTATTATTACATTGTACAAAAAAATTATATTGGCCCAAATATTGTATAACATTTTTTACCCAACCTAAAAATGTAAATCTTATGTTTAATGGCTGTGTTTTTTTAATAGCTACTGTAAATGCTTGCTCTTTTCTGTCATTATTTACAAGATTGGATTGGCTCTTTCAAAACTGTTGAACAATTTTGCCTCAAGCTATCCTTCCCATTAAAGGTCACATGCCTTATAACATCATATATATTGTGAAAAATTGCCTAAAGGTGTAAACCAGGATGAGGTATATCTCATTCTGAGACGGTTGTTCTCTTTTAGATCCTAAGAAATATTCCTAATCATCAGTCACATCTGGCAGAGAAGACAGGTACTCCATTAAAACAAGGGTTTCTGGGGCTGGAGAATCAGTCACATGTCTTTCGCCAATGGAAACAGCAGATTTTTCATGCAAAACTGTAGGGCAGTGTACACACACACACACGGCATATGTAAAATATATGAATGACTTTCTGTGTTGAGGGTAATGTGATATTTTTACTTTTTTTTTTAATTTTTCTAGATTTTTATGATTATTTGGATGAAAAGCTATGCACCATTAGTTGTATTCTTTCCATTTAAGATAGACACACACATGCACACAGTTGTTTTTATCAATAAACAAGCTACAAAGTACATACAAAAAAAATATTTGGTTTGTTTCCGCCATTTTTATTTAAAACACCATCAATTCTCTCAGCTATACATCAACAAACTATATTACCAAAAGTATTGAGACTGATGCTTTTACATGCACATGAACTTTAATGGCATCCCACTTTTAGTCAATATTGCATTGGCCCACCCTTTTCAACAGCTTCAGGTCCTCTGGGAAGGCTGTCCACAAGGTTTAGGAGTGTGTGTATGGGAATGTTTAACCATTCTTCCAGAAGCGCATTTGTGAGGTTAGGCACTGATGTGAATGAGAAGGCCTGGCTCGCAGTCTTCGCTCTAATTCATCCCGGTTGAGGTCAGGCCTCTGTGTAGGGCAGTCAAGTTCCTCCACCCCAAATGTGCTCATCCATGTCTTTATGGGTCTTTCTTTTTGCACTGGTCCAAATAATTTGGTGGAGGGGGGCTATGGTGTGGGGTTGAAATTTCAGCAATTGGGCTTAGCCCCTTAGTTCCAGTGAAGGGAACTCTTAAGGCATCAGCATACCAAGACATTTTGGATGATTTCATGCTCCCAACTTTGTGGGAACAGTTTGGGGTTGGTCCTTCCTGTTACAACGTGACTGCGCACCAGTGCACAAAGCAAGGTTCATAAAGACATAGATAAGCGAGTTTGGGGTGGAGGAGCTTGACTGGCCTGCACAGAGTACTGACCTCAACCAGATAGAACACGTTGGGATAAATTAGAACGCAGATCGCAAGCCAGGCCTTCTTCTCCAACATCAGTGCCTGACCTCACAAAATTGCTTCTGGAAGAATGGTGAAACATTCCCATAAACACACTCCTAAACCTTGTGGACAGCCTTCTCAGAAGAGTTGAATCTTTTATAGCTGTAAAGGGTGGGCCAACTCAATATTTAACCCTACGGACTAAGACTGGGATGCCAAGGCAGGTGCTCCGATACTTTTGGCAATATAGTGTATTTTAAAGGTAAATGGTCCAGTGCATAGTTAAACGATTATACCAAATGGGCTCAACATCATCAAGCCATCATCACACATTAGCTTTCAGTCTGAATCCATCTATCAGTTTTTCTGGACAAATCCAGACTAAACCACAATGTAAGTTAATGGTTAAGGATAAAAAAAAAAATGCCTATTTACACTCATTTATGTCTGCAGAAAAAATAGACATATGTATTTTGTTCTATCAGTTTTGTGATAAAACTGATGACACTTTTGTGAATAGACCTGAAGTTAAACTAGAATCATTAAATCAAACAGCATCAGATGTGTAGGAAGACTACAAACGGGTGAGGAAGACACAGGGGGGAAAAAGCTAAGACACAGGGTGGAAAAAGCTAAGACACAGGGTGTAAAAAGCCAAGACACAGGGTGTAAAAAGCTAAGACACGGAGTGGAAAAAGCCAAGACACAGGGTGGAAAAAGCCAAGACACAGGGTGGAAAAAGCCAAGACACAGGGTGGAAAAAGCCAAGACACAGGGTGGAAAAAGCCAAGACACAGGGTGGAAAAAGGCAAGACACAGGGTGGAAAAAGGCAAGACACAGGGTGGAAAAAGGCAAGACACAGGGTGGAAAAGGCAAGACACAGGGTGGAAAAGGCAAGACACAGGGTGGAAAAAGCCAAGACACAGGGTGGAAAAGGCAAGACACAGGGTGGAAAAGGCAAGACACAGGGTGGAAAAGGCAAGACACAGGGTGGAAAAAATAAGACACAGGGTGGAAAAGGCAAGACACAGGGTGTAAAAAGCTAAGAAACAGGGTGTAAAAAGCTAAGACACAGGGTGTAAAAAGCTAAGACACAGGGTGTAAAAAGCTAAGACACAGGGTGTAAAAAGCTAAGACACAGAGTGTAAAAAGCTAAGACACAGGGTGGAAAAAGCCAAGACACAGGGTGGAAAAGGCAAGACACATGGTGGAAAAGGCAAGACACAGGGTGCAAAAAGCTAAGAAACAGGGTGTAAAAAGCTAAGACACGGGGTGTGAAAAGCTAAGACACGAGGTGTAAAAAGCTAAGACACGGGGTGTAAAAAGCTAAGACACGGGGTGAAAAAAGCTAAGACATGGGGTGTAAAAAGCTAAGACACGGGGTGTAAAAAGCTAAGACACGGCGTGTAAAAAGCTAAGACACGGGGTGAAAAAAGCTAAGACACAGGGTGAAAAAAGCTAAGACACAGGGTGAAAAAAGCTAAGACACGGGGTGAAAAAAGCAAGACACAGCGTGAAAAAGCAAGACACAGTGTGAAAAAGCAAGACACAGCGTGAAAAAGCAAGACACAGCGTGGAAAAGCTTTAACAAGGTCTCACAGGCAGATATTTCAAAGAAACATTCTGTATGTACTTCTAGGTGTGCCATCCAAGCTCTTCTGCAGAAGCCCATTTGGCAGTTTATATGGGTTGCACTATAGTTTTTGATGTATGCGTATGGGATTATTTAATGTAGGCATTGGATCTCTATTACAACACACTAGCCCAGTGCCAAGAAGCTGTAAGCTCTTCTGTACCACACAAGGACTTGAATAATAGGAAAAGCATTCTTATCAATTCAACAATACAAGCAATTTGCACAACCATACAAGAGATTTACACCCAAATAATGGGTTAAAAAAGTTAACTGTATAGCTCCCAAAATGGTGTTCACCATTTTATTAATAAAACAATCATTGTTTATCCAAAGGAGGCCTTTATCTTCGTGGCCCATATTAGTAAATTCATCAGGAAGCATTGTAGTTACAAACCTTAATCCTAGTGTACTCTATAGGTGGTTGGAGACGTGTCTGTGGTTTCAGTTAACTTACTAGGGTTGGATAAATGAATAGGAAACCCAAAAATAGAGTTAATTGGAAACAGAGTAGCAACTTGCAGGAATGCAGGATGGTCCTTATTTGCAGTCAGCCCCTACTGTTTAGAAGGACTGTTTTTTTTGTGTGTTTGTTTTTTAAGGAGGGGGTCTACCTATTTAGACTCCCATCCCATGCTGAGGAACAAAAGGCCTGTATTAACATGCTTTTAGGAGAATTACCCGCCCTTTTTTTTTACCAACGTATTTTTAAGAAAAAACTACATTCGAAAAAATATGGGTAGATGTAAGCCCTAACAAAGCATATCAGTTATGAGAATCACTAAGGCACAGATATTTAAAGATCGAGTCATCACTAGTAATCGAAAAAGTTTTACTTTTTTGAATAAACATGGCTCAGAATAAGTGCCGGTTCACACTACAGCGACATGAAAGTATGCACGACTTTGCGAGGCAACTTTAAGCCAATTTCGAGGCAACTTCAAGTCGCCTCCAGGACAGGCAACTTTGCCAGTGGCCAATCGAACAAAAATCAGTTCTGTGGGAGGGAGGGGTTTGCTTTAAAAAACTATTTTCTCTTCCTGTAAAGTTGCTTCAGTTAAGACACTGATCCGACTTTGGAGGCGACTTCCATTGATATCAATGGGTACAAGTTGCCTACAAGTTGCCTAGAAGTCACCTTAAAGTGGTACAGGAATCTTTTCTGAAGTCGGAGCGACTTCAGTAGTGTACATTAAGACGGCTCTCATTTCCCAATATAATTTCTCATGTCGCGCAACTTGGGATCCGACTTGTGTCGCCCCAAGTCGTGGTAGTGTGAACCGGCACTTAGATCAACTTGTTTTTTAAGCTAGAATAAAATATTTTGGTATAAATATAAAATACTGTTCAGTTACAGCATTAAAAAAAAAAAAAAAAAGTTGTGTTTTTGACCTTTATTGGTTAATCATATAAACATCCTTTAATTACAATCAGCTTCTGTGAATAAGTTTGTATTCAGAATTTCTTATATAAAACTAGGATGCTTCCAATAAAGCCACTCAGAGTCACAAGAGCGTAGATATACAAACAAGAGAAGAACTTAGAATTGTTGAAAAAAATGTGCCTAAGTAACCCCATTCACTACGCTTGTGGTTTTGTTACCACTGTGTTTTAGATTAAACTCTTTGAAATTTCTTTAGGAACTAGTCAGGTTACAAAGCAGCTGAGTCAGGCATGCCATTTTTATGTTAGCTCACAGTAGCATCAAAACTGAAAATTAATAGTTTTTACACCAATTTAAGCATTTCTTCCATTTCCAATTATATTATCTCCTAGTAGGATTAGATGTACTGGCAGAAAACTGTAACATTATAAATAGAAGACAGAGCCGTGGAGCACAGCAATTGAAGTATGGTAGAGGTTAGCTTGGTAGCACATATTAAATTTAATGTGAAATGAGAACAAAATGTTGCAATTTAATGGTGTCATTTCTAGCAGTAGTATCAGACATATCATGTAGGTCAAACATAAAATTGTAGGGGATAACCTAATCAGCTACAGAAAATGCTAGCTCATCTATTCCCGCTCTCTTCCTCTACCCTTAGCCTCCCACAAAAAAAAAAAAAACGATTTCAAGCTAGGGAAACCGTACTGGAATCTGATGGCAATCCTATTGTTTAAGATGCCTTGACAGCCTAAAAGTGCCTAAACCATCAATGATAGAATCACTTTAAAGGTAGATCACATCACACTGAGATACACCTGTAGTTGGAATGGGGGGAGGAGACAGTGAAAACATGTGGATGAACCATGTTTTTTACTACGCCCCCTCCCCAACCACTCTCTTTAAGTTGCAAAGGCAGCATTGTGGACTTGAATGCTATGCTTCACAGCAGCAAGAAATAAACTCCCTGTCATGTTTGGATTGCAGGAGAAAGAGAATGGCCACTCCAGGTGGGAACCTTAATGAAAATCAACCGTGGCAGGTGTAAGCAATGCATTCAGCAAGGCAGGAACAAAGGATGTTTCTGGACAGCCGCACAATGAACAATGGTTGCCTTTATTGAAATAGGAACAGCACTACAAGTCACAGCAAGCAAAATAAACCTGGACAACTGACGCGTTTCGCACTGAATCTAGTGATTAGTCATAGCTTGGATTGCACCACAATTTTTTAGGGGTCAAAACGCCTCCTCACTGCCTATTAAACACTGTCTGAAGAGTGATCCACAGCAGCTGGCTTCTCAGAGGGGTAATACCAGTGTAAATGAGCCCTTAAGGGGGCCAGAGTCTAGCCTAAAACATTTGAGAAAAAGGTGGCACTTTTCTACTACCTGGACCTAGAAACAATGGGTTCCATGGTGACTGATAA
Organism: Rana kukunoris; assembly: GCA_029574335.1. Taxonomy (NCBI): domain Eukaryota; kingdom Metazoa; phylum Chordata; class Amphibia; order Anura; family Ranidae; genus Rana; species Rana kukunoris. The sequence goes on from CM056056.1 coordinate 128,971,138, forward strand.
ATCTGAGGTTAAACAGATAGTTGTAGGCACAAGCACTAAAAACTTGCACTTCGGCATGGTTATCACAGTGAGCTTAGGGATTCGTCACTTTAAAGATGAACACAATCAAAAATCCAGCAGTGGTTGTAATTTTACTAAAATCATATAAAATAAATACATAAAATAACAGAATACAGACAAATGGCCTAATCTTTACGAATTATTTGAAAATGTAAAAGGAAAATGTTGCCTTTTTTGCTTGACTTTCTTTTTAAGTGATGCATGCTGTCATTTCCTGTCTCAGCCTGTTCACAATCGATCCCCAATACTGATTCATGCCCTGAAGCTTCCTGGTCACCCTAGATACCACATTCCACCCCCGTAGCAGCAGCTCCATCTTGGGATTCTGGATGCTTCCTCCTCCAAGCTGCAGATGCACCGATGACTGTTATGCATGTGATCATCCACATATTGTGAGTTGCCAGATATTGTGTGTTGTGTCCTCCTCTCTCCACCTTGCTGCACTTTAGATTGGTGCTCCCTTGCTGTCTTTCTTAGCTACCATTTAGACCATTTGCAGTCTAACCAGCTCCTTTGGTGTGCTCTCAGGCTGGAATCTCTTTTGGGAACCATGATGAGTACCATTCATTTCATTTTATGTTAGTTTCTAATTGTTGCTTTTTTAATAAACATCCACTTCACTTAGTCCGTGCACTTAGCATTATTTAGGGTGAAAAACAGAAAAAAGGAATTGTTTTTTCTTGTTATGAGGACATTTTTTTTCTTTTTAGGCCGGGTGCACACGATCAAATTCATCTGCTGAAACCGGTCCGACGGACTGTTTCAGCAGACAAATTCGATCGTGTGTACAGGTGAGCAGACAGGTTTTTTCAGCAGACAAATTTTAAAGCATGCTTTAAAATCTGTCTGCTGGAAAGCCGTCCATCCAACATGTCCACTGGTTAGTACACTAACCAGCGGACATATCTGTCTGCACATGCGTCGAATGGATTCGACGCATGCGCGGAAGTATTTTACTTCCTGGTTCGGTGACATGGCGGCGTCAACGTCACTGCCACGTCACCAGATTTTATTGAGAAATTCAACAGATAGTACAGAAATCTCAACTACAATAAGACAAAACAAACGCATAAAGAAGAGAGCTCCGGCTTTATATGGAGTACAGTTACACATTATACAATCATGATAAAATGCAAGCAGTACTCTCAACATACAGTATAAACAATACCACCTCAGGAAACATAATAGACATACATCAAGCTCTTGGTGAAAGATCATGTCAATGCAGCAAACAGATGCTTCCGGACCCTTCAAGGATATTGGAAAGTCAGAACCTTTGTTACATTAGCTCAGAACCTTTGATACAATTCCTGTATCTATCTCTAAAGACATGCATACTCCGGAAAGGGTGGGCGGAGAGGTCAACCATCAGGTGGACCCGTCATCCCAGGTTCTCCATTCTTCAGAGTTAAATATGAAAGAAAAAAGAAGAGGTAAAGAGAGGAAAAAACAGAGGGGGAGTAGAGAGGAGATATAGATTAGAAACTAAAAAAAAGGGAGGAGGAGGAGTCTCATAGAGGATGGCAATACAGACCTTCAATAGATGGGTACACATAGTCTGGCTGCATTGATCATGTGGATTGCCACTGATTTGTGGTACCGTTTCCTGGGTATTTTGGAGAGATGCAGAAGATGCTGTGCTGATAAAAACTCTAGCCGGAGCAAAGAGACCGCAGTCGTCACATCATGTACCCCACGCCAGTATGGCTGAATCAGTGGGCACTCCCACCAAATATAGAGGAAAGTGCCCAAGTCCTGTCCACATCTCCAGCACCAATCTGACACAGTCAGAAGGAATTTGTGGATGGGATCAGGCGTCTTGTACCATTATGTTCTAATCTTGTACCCATCCTCATGGGTGTTGACGTTCAGCGATCCTTTATGGATTTACCAGTGAACTCCCTCCCAGCTTTTCTTCTCAATCGTTTTGTCTAACCAGGTCTCCCAAAAGCATGGAAGCAAAATGTTCTCTGAACATTGAGGTGTATAGCATCGAGATCACATGCCTCTGGGGGGACGGGCCAGAACACAATGACTCAAATACCATAGATGCTTTTGTAAAGCATTCTCTGGTCGTTGGGTTATCAAGAAAGTGCTTTATCTGTAGGTAAGCCAAAAAGAGGAAAAATTTGCTCAGAGATAGTGTTGCTAGTTCTCTCTGATTAAGGAACCTGTCACTAGAAAATAAATATTTGGCTTGCATTTTCACATACGGCCACTCTTTTGCCAGATAGGATCTATCCAACCCAGGCATGAAGTCAGGATTTCCTCTAATGGGGGTTATCGCACATTCTTTAGATGAAACCGCGTGAGCCCCACAGGCTTTTTTAAAGGCCAAAAGAGTTGACCCAGCTAGGGGGTGGGAGTGGATGGTAGACGTCCAACTTTCCCAAGCTCAGCTCCTGTAATCAGATTTTCCAGGAGTACCCACCCCTTACAGTGAGCATGCACCCGCCAATCCACTACTCACGCTAAATGTGTAGCCCAGTAATACCTTTGTATGTCCGGGAGGCCAATGCCCCCTACAGCTTCGGCAGCACCAACTTCGCCCAATTGATCCTCGGTGCCTTGGATTCCCACAGGAACGTCCTACACAGTCTCTTGGAGAAGGAGGATTGTAAATAAATCGGGATGGTTTGTAATTTGTACAACATGCGGGGAAGTACAGTCATTTTTAAGATGGAGGCACGCCCAAACCAGGAAATTGTGGGGGCATCCCACCGAAGGGAGTCCTGTTGTATAGCTTTCAGTTCAACTAAGAAGTTCTTGTCATATAAGTCTGTTAGTTTGCCAGGAAGCCGAATACCTAAGTAATATCATCCGTCTTCCAGCAAAAGGGGAAATTCTCTTGGCAGAGGTTAACTAGCGATGAAGGTAATGAGACATTAAGAGCGAATGATTTTCAATAATTAATTTTTAAATTTGAAATAATTTGAAAATTGTTCAAGGACTTGAATTAAGTTAGGTAAAGATGCCAAGGGGGATGAAAGAAAAAGCAAGATGATATCTGAAAAAGCTGCAAGCTTATATTTCCTTTGGTGTATTTCAATGCCCTTTATGTTAGGATTCGCCTGTATGTATCAAAGGAGAGGTTCCAGAGTGAGGATATATATGATGGGGGAAAGGGGGCAGCCTTGTCTGGTGCCATTGTGGATGGACAAGGCCTGTGACAAGCGACCATTGACCCAGACTCTAGCCTTTGGACTTGTGTAGAGAGCTTCAATATAAGCCTGCATTCTGGTCCCTAAACCCAGGGCTTCTAAAACTGAGTCTGTATAGTCCACTCGGTTGAAGGCCTTCATTAGAAAAAAAACTTTGTGCTTGGAAGAAGTGAGCCAGTGATACAGATTGAGGGCCTTGATGGTGTTGTCCCTGGCATCTCTGCCAGGGACAAAGCCCACCTGGTCGAGACCTACCCATGCCAAAACATGGTAGATCATTCGATTTGCAAGAATTTTGAAAATGATTTTCACATCTACATTTAGAAGTGAGATCGGCCTATTATTCGCTATATCAGTAGGGTCTTTATTTTCCTTGGTTATTACTGAAATATACGCTTCCAACAAGGTATCGGAATTACAGGGGTAGCCAGGTAGAGAGTTGAAGGCTCTAGTGAAACCCAGTTACCAGAAGATCCGTGAAGCATTTGTAATATTGCACCATGAGGCCCTGGGCTTTTGCCAGGCTTTGTGGCTTTTAAGGCTTCTATCCATTCTTCCGACGACAACGGGGATTCCAAGATTTGCCAATCCTCTATGAGGAAATGTTTGTTTTGACATTGGTATATAATTGAAGGGTGGCAGAAAATGATGAAAAATTAGGGTTGTAATGCTTGTGCGTATTTTGCATATGAATAGATTTGTGTGTGGCTGCCATGCTGTTCAGAATTCACCCATGACAGTTTGTAACACAATGAGACCTAATGGCAGCAGTAGTCTCCTCTTCTTTTACATCCCACAGGAAGCCATCTGGCACAATACACAACTGTTAACTGAGGCAAGGACTTACTTATTAGTCTATTGATCGGACGCACAGATCTCTCCATTAATCAATATACAATTCAGTCTAGGTATACTGTCCAATACAAGCTTATGTGATTAGAGAGTTAACAGCCATTGGGTCACCTTATTTGGCACACATACATATATATATATATATATATATATATATATATATATATATATATATATATAGTCTTCCGGTAGAATCCATCATCTCAGTATATGCCATAACTTTCTTAAATCATGGCAGTATAGCCAAAATAAATTCATAATTACCTTCATCAGTTATTCAGTAGCATTTCCAAACACCCCTAGGCTAGGAGATACCAGTGGATTAGGCCCCCACACCCCTCTTATGAGAAATATATAAACCCAAGACCTGTCATATCTATATCCATTGCAAAGTTAATTTCATGCTTAACAATAATATGCAGGGTAGCCAACTGTACCCTTCAGATATTCAGAGATATCAATACTTGAAGAAAACTGTATATTGGAACTTGGTTATAAACATGGTGACATTCCAGCAACCACCTCTTAGACCAGATAATTGGTCATATGGTCTCAGTAAACACCCACTTGATGCGAAGAAAAGTGGAATGCATCCACATTGTGACAGCTCTTGTGTATCATCAAGCAAAAGAAGACCTGTCAGGTTACGAGAGCCGATAAATCACTTTGCTCACAGATTGAAATCTGCAAAAAAATAATGATTTGCGAGTATTCTACATTTTTAACTCTTTATTTCCATGTGGCTTTGTTGTCTCAATTTCTTAGTAACACCCTTTTACTGTAAATATTTTATTTCGCACTGCTTTGACCTTTTCATTATTAGGTTCAGTGGCAGTTGTTGAGAGAGCAGGACTCTCTGAAACGAGTCTCTCTCTCAGGGATAGCTCAGCCAGGCAGGGTCCTCCCACTGTGCGGCTCCAGGCCTCGCAGGCAAGCAGGGCTTTCACCTCCCTGTCTTTTGCTGCCACTACCGCAATTCACCTGTTTCTGAGTACCTCTGAGTACCTCCGTTCGTTGATCCAGGCCTCCCCTGGATTCTTCTCACTCCAGGTAAGAGCCTTACTGGGACCATTGACGGCCGTCCTTTTTAGGACAAGCCGTCACAAACATCCATGCCCCACGGCTCTCCCCTGCTCCTTCTTCCCCTCCTCGGTTGCTCCCCCGGGTGCTTTTTCCTGACAACCGCGCCAGCCTGTGGGGAATCGCGGGCGCCGCGATCTAGGAAAGACCGCGGCTTCACTTGCGGCCTAACGCCGCGCCGATCCCCACACGCTGCTATAGGCCAAGAAACCCCCCCCCCTTACCCCAGAAGCATCCCCACACCGCTACCCCCGCTCGGGCGTCCTTTTCGCCATCCATCCCTACTAGCCTCCGATCGTTGGGGACTCGCGGCAGCCATGACTCTGGAAAGGCCGCGGCTTCATCCGCGGCCTAGCGGCGCGCCGCTCCCCACCCCCAACCATTGGCACCTATTGCCCTAATCGGGCCAGGAAGCCCCCCCTACCCCTGCAGAGTCCCCTTGCCCCCCGATCAACCTTCTCAGCCCCCCAGGCGGCACAGACAGTGGTCTACTTAGCCTGGTACCCCCCCAGCCTGAATCCTGCTGCCAGGTCGGTGGCCAGCTTGCTCCACGCAGCCCTATCTCCCCCCTTTCAAATTCATTTAAAACTTGATCCAGGGCTAAACCCGATCGCCTCTTTAGGGGTCAGGAAGGAATTTTTTTCCCTACCACAGCATATTGGCACAGCGTGGTCAGGGTTTTTTTGCCTTCCTCTGGACCAAGCCAGGATCAGAGGATTCAGTTATCCTTGAGAAGCCACCCCCCCACCCCCGCCATGGTTAATCGGCAATACTCAGCGGAGAACATTTGGGATCTGGAGCGATTTGCCGCAATTCTGTCGGCCGCTACCAAAAAGACCCTAAGAAATCTGCGACTTTTGAGGATCGAGCGACGATCGACTACCAAAAATCGCAGCCAGTTACCACAGCCGAAGCACATATCATGTGCTTTGATTAACACTAGATCGGCAGTAAAACACCGATTAGAAATCCATGATTTCTTATTGCAACATGACTTAGACTGCCTCTTTATTACAGAGAGCTGGCTCACAGCCGACTAACACCATTCTAGGAGAATTGGTGCCAGGAAACTACCGTATTATAACGGAAAATAGAATAGGGCAAAGAGGAGGAGGATTGGCGGTGATCCATAAGACGCATCTGGCGAACACAAAACCAAGCCTTCAAAATCCTCTTCCATTCATGGAAACCCTTACTCTTCAACTGCAAGTAAACTGCCAGGAGACCGTCCGGATTCTACTCTGCTATAGGCCACCCGGCCCAAAATCGCAGCTTCTCCCATCATTGACGGACTTTGTCTCCACTTATACCCTGAACAGCAAACACCTGCTGCTGCTCGGGGACTTTAACCTCTGGGCCAACTCCCTGCAAGACCCCGTTGCCGACGCCTGCATCAACCATCTGGAAGGATTAGGGCTTCAGCAATTAGTATGTGGGCCCACACATGCTTCAGGTCACACACTCGATCTTATTTTCAGACAAGATCTGGAAATAAAAATCGTGGAAAATGAACCATTGCCATGGACAGATCACCATGCAATTAAATTCATTATTTCCGAATTCCCCCCCTTAACAAAAACATCAAATCCAGTGACAACACACTGGACCAGATGTCAGAGGAAGCTCCACTCGGAACTCTTCAAAGTCACGTTAGGGGGAAAAATAAAGACAATTCAACCGCACCAAACGGCGGAAGAAACACTAGAGGCCATAAACACAGCACTATTGCAGTCAGCTGACTTGATAGCGCCGAAACGAAAGACCCAGATCCGGAAAAACAACTCCAGCTGGTTCAACAACCAGCTGGCGTTACTGAAGCAAGAGCGCAGAAGGGCAGAAGCCGCCTGGAAAAGAAGCTCTTCTGATGAGAACTTCTTGATCTACAAGGCAATAACCAGAAAATACTACAAGCAAATCTTCGAGGCCAAGAAAAACAATTTTTCTGAGGCCATCAACGGTGCCCTAAATCGCCCCCGCGAACTCTTCAAGCTGGTCACTCAGACCATAATTCCAGGATGTCTTGAAGCCCCCAACTTGGAAACACAAGAATTTTGTGATGAGTTATCGGATTGCTTCATTAACAAAATTGAAGCAATCCGGCAAAGCATTCAGCAAAACAATCTCTCTCCTAGCCCCCCCCGTAGTTATTTACACAGCACCTGCAGTAATTCACCACAGTTAGGTGAGTTCACGCTGGAACCCATCTCCATTCAGACCACAAAAAATATCATCGGCACTCTGCGCAACAGCACTGCGCCAAATGATATTATCCCCACCAAACTGCTGAAGGAATGCGCCGACATCCTGGCACCTCCTATCACGCAGCTTATCAACCAATCCTTCAGGGAGGGCAAAATGCCCTCCCAGCTGAAGGAGGGCACTATTCAACCTATCTTGAAGAAAGCCACCCTGGATCCTAAGGACCCACTTCACTGGCGCCCCATAACAGCCCTAAATGTTCTCTCCAAGGTAATGGAGAAAGTGGTGGTTCAGCAGCTGCAACAGCATCTAGATACCCACAACTTACTCGATCCATTACAATCAGGATTCCGTCCCGGACACGGGACGGAAACAGCATTGCTTAAGATATGGGACGACGTTCTCGAGGTCGCAGATGAAGGAGAATCTTCTTTTCTGGTTCTGCTGGACCTAAGCGCAGCCTTTGATACAGTAGATCACAAGCTGTTATTGACTTGGCTAGCTAAAATAGCCAAAGTTGCAGAAAGCGATCTATCCTGGTTCTCCTCTTTCTTGGAAAACTGATCGCAAATAGTGAAGCTAGGACCCTTCACCTCGGAAAAACGCACATTATCGTGCGGGGTCCCTCAAGGATCTCCCCTGTCACCGATGTTATTCAACATCTATGTGCGTCCTCTTTTCGAAATCATCAGCAGCCAAAAACTGCTATATCACTCTTATGCAGACGACACGCAACTGTACTTCCGCATTTGCAATAAGAAGGATCACCGCCTCAATCTAGAGACCTGTCTCTCTTTGATAGAGGACTGGATGACAAAGAGTTATCTCAAACTCAACGGAACGAAAACAGAACTTCTTCAAGCGTGGGAATCAACCGATAACAACTTGGATCCCCCCGCCCATTCTGGGCAAAACCATCACCCCTAGCTCCAAAGTCAAAAGTCTTGGGGTCATCTTTGACTCCTACATGACAATGGACGCACAAATAGGGTCAGTTGTCAGCGGATCTCACCATCTGCTGTGCCTACTACGCAGACTCACTCCTTTTATTCCCAAGAAAGACATAGCGGTCGTGGTGGGAGCGATTATAAACTCCAGACTGGACTAAGCAAATGCCCTTTACCCCGGACTCCCCAAGTACCAAATCGCTCGTCTTCAAGTCGTTCAAAATACGGCCGCCAGACTTGTGACTGGGAAAAAACCCTGGGAATCAATCTCACCTTCACTGAGATCCCTTCACTGGTTACCAGTTAAAGACAGAATCACCTTTAAAGCACTCTGTCTAACGCATAGATGTATCCATGGGAATGCTCCCCATTATCTATGCGAAAAATTAAAAGCTCACAATCCCAATCATATTCTACGATCCACCAATCAAAATAGACTTCTGATACCGAAAGCCAGATACAAGTCCAAAGGAGACAGGAGATTCGCTGTCCAGGGTCCCAGACTATGGAACACCTTACCAGCCAGCGTTCGGTTGGAGGAAAACCACTTAGTCTTCAGGAGAAAGATCAAGACTCATCTCTTTTGATCTCAAAGGAGACAGGAACAACAAGCGCCCAGAGGCGATTTACTTCGCATGTGCTGCGCTATATAAGTTTTCATTCATTCATTCAGGACAGGTTTTAAAAAGTATTAAAACTGTTTCTAATGCACAAACTCAAAGAATCCATCTCCTGAAAAACACTACTGTTGTATACTGTTCTGAATACATCTCTCTGTGGTGACAGTCTGCGTTACAGACGTTTATTCTAAAATCATTGTTATTACTCAGATTGTGAGTTTCCTCTATAAAAAGTTAGTGGTGGCAGTTTAAAGGGTTAATTGCTTAGTTAACTAAACCCAGTGACAAATTCTCCCAGGTTGCTGGCACCTAGATTGTGGTCCTGCGAGCTGGAAAATCTTTATGACAGGTGCAGCTGATGCCCCGTACACACGATCAGAATTTCCGATGGCCTTAAACCCAATGGAATTTTTCGTCTGAATTCCGTTCAAACTGTCTTGCATACACACTGTCAGACCAATTTCCAACCGTCAAAAATGCTGTGACGTAAAACACCACGACGAGCCGAGAAAAAAAAAAGTTCAATGCTTCCGAGCATGCATCGACTTGATTCTGAGCATGCATGGGTTTTTTCTCCGTCGGAGTTGCACACAGACGATAGGAATTTCCTATTGTTTTTTTTCCATCGAAAAAATAAATAAAACATGTTCTATTTCTAAACGCTGACGGAAAAAAGTCAGATGGGGCCCACACACGATCTGAATTTTCGATAAAAAAAAGTCCATCTGACTTTTTTAATCGGAAATTCCGATCATGTGTACACGGCATAAGAGTTGCATTGTTACGCAAGTGAAATGCATGGTGTGAGATAGTCCAGTCCTTTGTCACAAGTTGGTGAGAAGGGCAGGGGTCTGTTACCGTGTATTGCCATAGTTACCTAAGTGGAATCATGCACCTTTTAATATCAAGGCCTCTCTGGTAACATGAAGCCAATATCTACCATGAAACTTCTGGTGGCTTGTGTTGAAAATGTCAATAAAACAAATACATTTAATAAAGGTCTTGAAACTGTATATCAGTGTGTAGGGAACAAACATGTATTTTAAAATACATAGGTGGATTTTGCCTATCATATATATTAGGGTTGTCCCGATACCACTTTTTTAGGACCGAGTACAAGTACCGATACTTTTTTTTCATGTCCTCGCCGATACCGAATACCGATACTTTTTTTAAATGTCATGTGACAATTTTTAAACCACAATACAGACTAAGGATATTTTCTTTAGAATTATGAAGAACTCTAACTCAAGACATTATAAAAGAATAAAAATGAGTAAAAATTAATAAAAAAAATTTATTTGCTTGTCACGCAGTAGTAAAAAACTCAAAGAATTTTCACAGAACATGTTGATAAATACAAAAAAAAGTATTCGGCCAGGCATCGGGAGCATTTGCGCGAGTACAAGTACTCCCGCAAATACTTGGTATCGGTCCCGATACCGATACTAGTATTGGGACAACCCTAATATATATATATATAATAGATTTGCACAGAAGCTCCTACTATATAGTGTAGTGGTATGAAACAGGAGCCTTGTAGTTGTACACCTATAAAAGGATAGGCACTGTAATTTTGCTCAAGTCAGGTCAGATCATGTCACAGTATGTCAGGTTCTGTTAAAAGGGAAAGCGACTAAGGGTGATCTGACATGATGCACACACAAATCCGAGTAAGATAAGACATCTCTGATAAAAACAAATACTGGATGTTCATCAAGTGGAGCTTGTAATACACAGATCCAGATTTAGCGCTCATAGTCCTATCTCAGCTGCCACTTACCTGTTGTTTTGCAGCTAAAATAACTTGAAAATGAAAATCAACTGCCCACCTATTTTTTTTTTACATACCCAGACCTTTTTTGAGTGTCATTCTAAACAAATGCTTATCCTAAAGATTAAGACTTAATTTTCCAATCCTATATGTATTTCTGCAGTCATTTCTATCAGCCTAAAATCTATCTAACCAGTATATAACACAGAAATCTATCCACTTTAATCACCTTCATCACTACATTAATGGCAGGCCTTCCAGTGACCCTTCCACTATGCTCTCCCCCCTCCTTTACAGCATTGCTGTCAGTCTGATGTAGAATAAATGGAAGTATAAACATTGACCCGAAGTTGTATTATTTAAATGCACTTTTAGCATAATGGATGTCATGAGATAACTTAAAACCAAACAAGTTATTCTCATTTTAAATAGTAGCAGTATGTTCAATTTCATTAAATCACACTCATTTGGTTAACAGAGTTTCAAAATGAGCTCAGTACAATACACAAGGTTATGCAATCAGCCTAGACTGGGGCTCTTAACTAACGCAGTGTGATGGGTCAGGTGTTTTGTGCCATTCGGGAACTAGACCTGTTATCAGACAGAGAGCATGTAAGACATTATAGCTAACAGAGAAGAGACTGCTGTAAACGTTTCTGATAGACTAGGAGCAGCTTTCACAATCCCAGTCCCATGAATAATAAAGAGATGCAGCTAAGGATTCCCAGAGGAAGCAACTAACTCCCAGGCCTGAGTGAAGGTAGACAAATTAGAGTGGACTGCAATGCTGCTTGATACTCAAAATAAATAAGTAAAAAAACAAGTGCACAATGGAGTGATTGTATACAGTCTATCTATCCTATCTATCGCTTCATCTATCTACAGTGCCTTGAAAAAATATTGATACCCCTTAATATTTTACACATTTTGCCATGTTACAACCAAAAAGTTAAATGTATTTTATTGTGATTTTATGTGATAGACCAACACATAGTGGCACATAATTATAAAGTGGAAGAAAAATAATAAACGGTTTTCATTTTTTTTTACAAATATCTGAAAAGTGTGGCGCGCACTTGTATTCAGCCACCTTTACTCTGATACTCCTAACTAAAATCTATTGAAACCAATTGCTTTCAGAAGTCACTTACTTAGTAAATAGAGTCCACCTTTGTGTAATTTAATCTCAGTATAAATACAGCGGTTCTGTGAAGCCCTCAAAGGTTTGTTAGTAAACAAACAGCTTCATGACGGCAAAGGAACACACCAGACAGGTCAAGGATAATGTTGTAGAGAAGTTTAAAGTGGGGTTATATTATAAAAAAAATATCCCAAGCTTTGAACATCTCACGGAGCACTGTTCAATCCATCATATGAAATTGAAAAAAAATATGGCACAACTACAAACCTACCAAGACATGGTTGTCCACCTAAACTGACAGCCCAGGCAAGAAGAGCATTAACCACTTCATTACCCACCTATAGTCATACGTGGGGGGATATCTGAATGATGCCTGCAGCTAGAGGCATCATTCAGATATCATTCTTTCATGCCGGTGATTATGTGCATGATAAGAATGATCACAGCGGCAAATCTTCCCCTTCCCGCCGCAATCAGGTGCTTCTCCGTGCTCTCCTGTGCCAATGGGTGCCCAGGGAGTGAATTGGCCAGCATCGCATGAGGATCATAGAGATTTCCAGTCATCTCTATGACCGTTGGAGGCCCGGGTGCGAAATTATGAGTGCAAAACATGCATCTCCCTGTTCTGCTTAGTGACACTGTCACTTATTGTCTGTTCCCTGTAATCAGGAACAGCGATAAGTGACGTGTCACTCGTAGCCACGCCCCCCTAACAGTTAGAATCAATCCCTAGTTAGAATAACCGCTTCAGCGCCACCTAGTGGTTAACCTTTTCCCTGCCAGTGTAATTTTCACAGCAAACAGTGCATATTCATAGCTCCGATCGCTGTAAAAATGACAATGGTCCCAAAAATGTGTCCAATATGTCTGCCATAGTGTCGCAGTCATGGTAAAAATCATTGATCGCCACCATTACTAATAAAACAAATAATAAAAATCCCATAAAACTATCCACTATTTTGTAGGCGCTATAACTTTTGCGCAAACCAATCAATGTACGCTTATTTCGATTTTTTTTTTACTAAAAATATAAAGAAGAATACGTATCGGCCTAAACTGTAGAAAACCTTTTTTTATAGATTTTTTGGGGATATTTATTATAGCAAAAAGTTAAAAATATTGAATTTCTTTCAAAATGTACGCTCTTTTTTTTGTTTGGAAGCCACATCGCACGACCGCGCTATTGTCAGTTAAAGCAACGCAGTGCCAAATCGCAAAAAATGCTCTGGTCTTTGGCCAGCGAAATGGTCTGGGGCTGAAGTGGTTAAATGACACATTAGTACCTTTCTTACTGTTCCAACTTGCACCCTTTAGGAGAAATTGCCCGATGTATTCAACGATGTCACTGGTGCATGTGCATGTTGGCCCCTGTTTATGGCATGATCCATGTGCTGTCAGTCTGCTCATCCCGATTAATTGTCTGCATCATCAGCAGGCAATCTTGTGAGACTGTGAATTCAATGATAATTTTCTAATACACCCCATGTGAATGCTACACCACAGAGGGTGTAACATAGCGGCTCAGAATCAATGGAGCGAGCGGGTTGCTACGCATGCGTGAGATGACACAGAGGGAAGGGCGGAAATATGATGCAGGGAGGAAGCAGCAGACAGGACCTAAGATGGCGCCGTCTTCAACCGGGATACAAAGAAAAAATGCACAAAGAATAAAAATGGTAGGGGGTGAAAAGCATTGAGATCTAATTTAAAATAAATACATTTTTGACCTTTTAGTTGCATGAGCCAGAGTTTACTACTGCTTTAAGTGGTACTGGAAGGGGGGAGTGAGTAAAAATGCAGCTAAACTAAGCTAAATGTAGCCTATGCATGCAGTACTTTAAGGAAAATGCAGCTTAGCATCATATGGAGAGATTTACTAAAACTAGTGCACTCAAAATCTGGTACAGTTGTAAATGGTAAACAATCAGCTTCTAACTTCCGCCTCTTCAATTAATCTTTGACAATAAAACCTGGAGGCTGATTGGTTTTCATGCAGAGTTGCACCAGATTTTGCACAATACAGTTTTAGTAAATCTCCCCCAATGTATGTATAAGACATTACCCTTCCAATATAAAGCCAACGGCGATTTAAAAGAAACAAGTAATGTATTTCGTTGTAGACCTGTGCATTCATTGGGTATTTTCGTTATCGTTTTAACAAACAAAAACTAAGGCCGCGTACACACGATCAGACCAGTCCGATGAAACTGGTCCGACGGACCGGTTTCATCGGACCAGGCTGAAGTGGTCTGATGGTCTGATGTGTGTACACACCATCGGACCAAAAATCTGATCAGACCAGAACGCGGTGACGTAGAACACAACGACGTGCTGAAAAAACAAAGTTCAATGCTTCAAAGCATGCGTCGACTTGATTCTGAGCATGCGCAGGTTTTTGGTCCGATGCTTTTGCGTACTAACCATCGAACCTGTCCGATGGACATGTGTCCGTCAGACAGATTTTAAAGCAGGTTTTAAAACTTTAAGTCCGATGGACAATGGTCCGATGGGCCGTACACACCATCAAACTAGTCCGATGAAACTGGTCTGCAATCCAGTTTCATCGGACCGGTCTGATCGTGTGTACACGGCCAAACATGCAGATTACGAGATCCGAAAGATCCGACTTAAAAAAATGCTTTATTTTTGTTGCTACAACAGTTCGATATAGATAGGAGATTCGACATGACACTGAAAATAGCAATCTGTGTCTATCGAATCTGCGGTCGAATGTGCCTAACCTTAACTTAACTATTAGTACAAGATTATTCTACATAGAGAGGAAAGATTCAACATTATAGAGACAGTGTTGGGGTAGACAATTCAACATGAACGACGAAGATTTGACCAAACAGCGAAAAACATACAAACGTTGAATCGGTCATTAAAGGCTTATGGTGTCTGTCGAAAGTTCTAAGAAGATTCGACAAGCAGCTAAACTGTACGACGCCGCAATCGTACATTTCCGGTCAAATGCTCGGCCCATAGGCTATAGAAGAATTTGAATGTTGGTTGACTAGTAATAATAATTTATAAATATAATTATTTCTAGTCATACAAGATTAGAATTCTTCTATAGCTTGTAGGCGGAACATTTGACTAGAAATGTACAATTGTGGCGGCTCCGTCAAATAATTGTTTAGCGGCTCCGTCAAATAATCTTAGAACATTCGACAGACACCATAAGCCTTTAATGACAGATTCGACTTAATTAATTTGGATTTTCGGACAAATTAATTTTTTATTGAAACAAAATAAGAACGAATTTCAGGAGTAACTAAATTCCGAAATGAAATATTTCAGTGTCCACATGTCTATTTTGTAGTATATTCTTTGCTACAGAACCACATACACACTTTAAAAAGTGTGAAAACTATAGACACAGTTTAGAAAGGTTGTACTGCCATGTGTGGATGTGGCACTACAGGAAAATTATTAATAATAATAATGCTTAAATAGCATCCTCAATAGCACACCTGTAACCTTGGAGTATACAATGATTTGCAGCAATATGTCCACACTTACCTTATAATAGAACACTATTAATTAGGTTTTAAAGCAGCAGGTGTCTGGCAGTGTGCAGACATCAGTAATCATTGGCATGTCCTAATTAGTGACCTGCTCACATCTTTTGGCAGTGAAGTGATAACAGTTATTATTAGCATTAAAGGTGCTGGTGTTTAAAAAAAATGAAATGAAAAAAATTGAAAAGCTACATTAGCATCTTTATTTTATTTTGAAAGCCCAGAAGATATAGCATGCTGCAACTGTTACAGACAAGCTGCATTTTGCCCCAGACGTGTAAAGTATCCTTATGTTTAGTGGTGAAATGAATTCAGGACTTGGTAAATTGTATTAAAATTTATTCACGTGGCATAATAAGGGGAGCAGATCTGCCTGGGGTATTCATTAACGGTGCCACACAGAATGTAGGACAGAATGTAAAACCTCCTGGTTAGCACCAGCAAAACATACACTTTGTCAATTATTTAATCATGAGAGTGACATACATATAGCCGATAGGTACCACCACCACGTCATTTGCCTATGTTTTATTGAAAAGGTAGGAAAACATTGCTGGAACACAGCAGATAGCGTCTTCACTATATATTTGCCATAAATAAAAAACAGAGCATTGCTTTTTTTTTTTTTCAGCCTGACAGTTATAAAGCTTGAAAATGTCTGTTACAGGTTGAACAAATATTTATTCTTTAAAAGATAGTTTCTATCTCTATGGCCATGGCTAAAGTAGGAGCCACGGTACAGTCAAGTTGTCAAAAACGTCTACTTTTTCAAAAAACAAATATGCAAACAGATCGACATTGTTCAAACATTAATAATTTTTATCCCTCCACTTTTCTGATCATAGTGCCGTGACTTGAGAATCTGACTTGTGAGACTCCAAGTCGCGTGACATGTGAAATTCAGAAATTTTAGTCAATGAGAGCCGTCTTAATTATCACTACTGAAGTCACTCTGAGGCCTTGTACACATGACCGAGGAACTCAACGTAAATGAAACATTGTTTTCCTCGATGAGTTCCTTGTCAGGCTTGTGGAGAAACTTGACAAGCTTTCTTTGCGTACACACTGCCAAGACCAAATTTCCTCTTTCTCAAACGCGGTGACGTACAACACATACAACGGCAGGGGAAGTTCGATTTCACTGGCACAACCCTTGGGGCTGCTTTTGCTAATCTCATGTTACTGCGTGTTAAGAAAAAGTTTGGTAGGAGACGATTTGCACTTTTCAGTCTGTTACAGCGTGACAAATGTGCTATCTCCATTATAAAAGCTACTTTTACCGAAGGTACGCTCCCGTCTCATAATTTATTCTGAGCATGCATCGGTTTCTAAGCATACACACAAAAGCGTTTCTCGTCGAAAACCAGCCCGATAAGGAACACGGCGAGGAAATTGAGACTCCCCATGAGGAAAAAGAGATCTTGTTCTCTTTTTTTCTCATCGTGTTCCTCGACAGTTTTCTTGATGAAAAACATACACACGGCCGTTTCCTCGGCAAAAAAGCTCTGCCACCAAGTTTCTTGATGTATTCTGTCAAGGAAAACGTTCGTGTGTACGAGGCCTGACTTTAGAAAAGGTTCCTGTAAGGCCGTGTACACCCGATCAAACATATACGCAGACCAGTTTCAGTGGACATATCCGATCGTGTGTACGGCCAGCAGACAAAAGTTTTAAAGCATGCTTTAAAACTTGTCTGCTGGAAAGCTGTCTGTCGCATATGTCCGCTGGTTAGTAGGCCTAACCAGCGGACCGAAATCTCCCGCATGCGTCGAATGGATTCGATGCATGCGTGGAAGTATTTTACTTCCTGGTTTGGTGACGTGGTGGCGTCAACATCACCGCCGCGTCGCCACTCTGTCTGTCCGCGGGTATTTTGATTTGATCGTGTGTACACCCATCAAACCAAAACATCCCATAAGACATGTCCGATGACATCGGTCTGTCGGACCGTTTTTATCGGATATGTCTCATCATGTGTACGCGGCCTAGTACTTCAAGGCGATATCTTTCTGACTTGTGCGGATAGCCTCTAATGGAAGTCACCTCCAATTTGGAAACCTGATCTTAATTGATGTGATTTGGATCCGACATTATATGACGTTGCTTAAAAGTCATGTCAAGTTGTTTCAAAATTGCTTTAAGTTGCATCAAGTTGAACTGGAGTCACCTGGCAAAGTCACACGACTTTCCGATCACAGCAGTGTGAACCAAGCCTTGCTGTCACTGGCATCTAATGAGCAACTAGAACTCTCAGTAATCAGCACTGAGTAAGGCATATTTTACACATGGGCTGTAAAAAGAGGCAGTGCCGTGCGGTTTAACCACTCCCCTAAACTACTCACCTAAAGCCTATACAGCCAGAGGGGGCTGTTTACATGTTGCAGATGCAATGTTTTGCACTATGGCAAATTTAGTGCTGCACGTTGATTTGACAGGTGAGACCACCTTCCAAACTCACTCATTCAAGTCAATGGGGCCATGTTGCATATTGTTGCTCTTGGCTTTGCAGCACATTAATCAGACTGAAAATTGTTGTTCAGCAAAGCAAAGAAAGCAAAATAAAAAAAGGCATTCAGGAGGTGACAGGATTGCCTGACAGCAACTGCTTAAAGCAATCCATTGTGGATTCACTTTCAAAGAATGGACAAGGGTGACATTTGCTTATTAGAACTGGTCTGACCTCCTCTTCTCTTCAGTACAAGTCTGTGTATACCTGCACATCCCAAAATCCATGGGACTGTCTAGGGATTCCAGGAAAATCCCAACATCCCATAAATCTATGCCCTGCAGTCAAGTGCCAGAATGCATTGGAAAGGTGCGTTGGTGTGCTACTTAAAATAGGCACTTCAGTGCACCAATGCCCATAACATGCATTATTGTAATACCCTGGTGTAAATAAGTCTTCACTGACCCCAATGCCTGGTAAGGGGTGAGTGGGAGTTATTCACTGATCCCCCAATGCCTGGTAAGGGGTGAGTGGGAGTTATTCACTGATCCCCCAATGTATGGGATGGTTCGAGTTGGGGTTACCCACTGACTCAATGCTTGGGAAGGGGCAAGTGAAAGTTGTACACTGACCATTAATTCCTGGAAAGAGATAGAATTTTTCTCTTGCTGACAACCAGTGTCTTGGGAAGGAGAAATCTTTCTGCCACTGGTGTAGATTATTGCGGCAAATTCTTTCAGCAGCTGACCACACTCATTTTTCCTTTCACTGACCATGCAAGGTCTTTGCATTTTATCCCTCCCATGGACAGCTGACACTAGGATATTTTTTCTTCCCACTGACCAGAGGGCTATGTTACATACTCTTGACTTTTGCACACGGTATCTTGTATCGTGTTCCAGTCCTGATCTTGCAATCTATAAGCTATATTACACAGTCCTGTTTTCTACACTGTATGTGCTGTGATTTATTTTATATAGTTTTATATAGTCCTGACCACTGCACTCTGTAATCTGTGCTGTACCTTACATACACCTGACCATAGTGCTTATTGTCCCAAGACTTGCTGGTTGTTATGTAGTCCAACTACTGTATTTTAATGAAGTTCTTCTCTAAGGTAAAGCTAAAAGTGATGGCTGTCTGCCTATATTCTGTGCAAAGTAAGCCATATGTAATGGATGTCTGTAAAATTCTTATTGTGCCACTGTAATTAATGAGTATTCCAGTCAGTGCTCAGACCATACACCGCACACTGTATCGAATTGAAAGGCTATTTTTTCATGGCCGTCATCCCAAAGACAATGCACAACACACAGTTTGCTGAAGACAAAGGATATGGATTGCTGGAACCATGTCCTGTGGTCTGATGAGATCAAGATGAACTTATTTGGTTCAGATGGTGTCCAGCCTGTGTGGCAGCAACTAGGTAAGGAGTACAAAGATAAAGTATGTCTTGCCTATGTCTTGCCTACAGGTGTGGGTGTCATGGTCTGGGACTTCATAATTGCTGCCGGCCCTGGGGAGCTATAGTTAATTGAGGGAACCATGAATGCCAACATGCACTGTGACATACTGAAGCAGTGCATGATCCCCTCCATTTGTGGACTGAGCCACAGGGCAGTATTTCCAATATGACAAAGACCTCAAACACACCTCCAAGTTCACCACTGCCTTGCTAAAGAAGCTGAGGGTAAAGGTGATGGCCAAGCATGTCTCTAACCCGAAACCCTTTTGAGCATCTGTGGGCATCTTTAAATGGAAGGTGGAGAAGTGCAAGGTCTCCAACATCCACCAACTCCATGATGTCATTGTAGTAGAGGACTCCAGTGGCAATCTGTGAAGCTCTAGTGAACTCCTTGCCCATGAGGATCAAGGCAGTGCTAGAAAATAATGGTGGCAAAACAAAATATTAATTCCTAATTTGGACATTTTCACTTAGGGGTCTACTAACTTTTGTTGCCAGCAGTTTAGACATTAATAGCTGTGAGTTGAGTTATTTTGAAGGGACAGAAAATTTACATTGTTATACAAGCTGTACACTCACTACTTTATATTGTGTCAAGTGTCATTTCTTCAGTGTTGTCACAGGAAAAGATAATATTTACAATAATGTGAGGGGAGTTTTGTGGGATACTGTAATTTAAGTATACGTGATGTTTTTAGGTTTGGAGATATGGTCTGCGTGAGAAAGATTATGCTCAGGGGCGTGGCTGTTACTCAGCTCTACCAGTCCAGGACAATGTAGTGTGAGGGCAGGAACTATTATTTTCACTTAAAGAAAAAAATATCTGGAAGCACATTAACCACTAGGGTACCACATGCCGTCAAATGACGGCGGGCTGAATATCCTATTGTTCTGCCGCTAGGGCTTAAAATTACTGGGAACACAATGCGCGTGCCCAGAGGCCGCGATGGTTGCTGGGCACCCGCGATCGCCCAGTAACTGAGCAGGGACGTGGAGCTCTGTGTGTAATCACAGAGCTCCACGTCCTGTCAGGGAGAGGAGACCGATGCTGTGTCCCTTCTACATAGGGACACAGATCGGTCACCTCCACCAGTCACCCCCCTCTCCCTACAGTTAGAACACTCACTAGGCTACACATTTAACCCCTTCCCCGCCCCTAGTGGTTAACCGCTTCCCTGCCAGTCACATTTATACAGTAATCAATGCGTATTTATAGCACTGTTCACTGTATAAATGCGAATGGTCCCAAAAATGTGTCAAAAGTGTCCAATGTGTCCGCTATAATGTCGCAGTCCCGAAAAAAATCGCAGATCGCCGCCATTCCTAGTAAAAAATAAATAAAAAAAATATATAATTATGTCCCCTATTTTGTAAGCAATATAACTTTTGCGCAAACCAGTCACTATACGGTTATTGTGATTTTATTTATTTTTTTTAACCAAAAATATGTAGAAGAATACGTATAGGCCTAAACTGAGATAATTTTTTTTTTTTTTTATGGGATATTTATTATAGCAAAAAATATTTTTTTTTTTCAAAATGTATGCTCTTTTTTTGTTTATAGCCCAAAAAATAAAAGCATAGGCGATCAAATACCACCATAAGCTCCTGAAATGGAAACTGGAGACACCTCCCACACTTAAATTTTGGTTGGCACACATGGGCAGGATGCTTTTTATAGAGAAGTACATATATCAGCACAGGGGTAATGCGGGCAAATTTGACAGGATTTGGGATGCATGGCTTGCCACACCTGGCTTGAGCCCTATGGAACTTGTTCAGATGAGGCTGATGAGTGGTAACTAGTCTGGCCAGTGTCGGGGAGGTGGGATCGGAGGGCATACCACTGGGTATAACTAGTACCTGTAGGGTTCTTAGCGGAGAGACGCATGTGTAATGTACTATATATGTTATGTCTGATATGTCATATTGTTTTTTCTTTGTATGTTCTGTGAGCAATAAAAACTTTTATGATTTAAAAAAAAAATACCACCAAAAGAAAGCTCTATTTGTGGGAAAAAAGAACGTCAATTTTGTTTGGGAGCCACGTCGCACGACGGCGCAATTGTCATTTAAAGCGACGCAGTCCCGGAAGCTAAAATTTGGTCTGGGCAGGAAGGGGGTGTAGGTGCACAGTGGGCAAGTGGTTAAAGCAAAGATCAATTAAAAATCATAACATGGAAGGGTACAGAAATACAGTAAAAAAAAGTTTGGGAGACTTCAGTTGGCCTATAATATATTAGTAGGGCTGATAGCATTGCACAGGTTTTGCCATCCTAATGATTTTGAAGTTTTTTTTACAAAGTTTATTTGCAGGGAAGACTCAAAAAAGTCAATATAAATAGTAGATAGACAAGTGGAAAAAACAAAAAGTACTTTCTTATTCTGAGTATATAAAAGTATACTATTCCAGACGTACATTCAAGTAGGCATACTGAAGCAACCCTTAATAAGAAATGTTTTTTTCTTACAACACCTAAAGGATAACTGCACTGTTCTTATAGATCGTTTAGCTGTCATTGTCTTTGCAAGCTGCACAAAGAAATAAATGAGTTTCTGTACCTTATCTGAGGAGATCAATGTGTTCTCCCCATCTTAGTTTACAGCCTCCTTGCTTTAGTTTTCATCCTGCTGTGTTGTTGAAGAGCAAGCTGTCTCTCATGTCTCCCAAGAACTTCCTCAATGGAGGTCAGAAGTGGTGTCTTTGTTAGCAAAGCATGATGTAAGGTGCAGAGTCTAATTTAGTGTTTTAGAGCCTTTAGGGACAATAACAGCAACAGAACCTGTACTGAAAATGCATTTGGGGTATAACAAACAAACAAAGGCCAATTCTTGAAAATAACTTATTTTAATGTTCCTAAATGTCATAATCCCATTAAAAATATATATAGAATAGAACAATAAAATAAATAAATATTGATCCTCAGATTATTTGGAAAGCTTGGTCACACAAACTTCAAGCTTATAAATACTAGTCTAGAGAGAATTTGGTTAAAGTGGTTGTAAACTAACAAAAACAAGAAGAAAAAAAACCCTGCAAGACAAAGGCATAATAAGCTAGTATGCATAGAATACTAGCTCATTATAAAATACTCACCTTAGATCGAAGCCCCCGCAGCCGTCCCAGTACACAGCTCTGGCAGACAACATTGCTCCCAGAGTTACTTATGTGAGCTGTGATTGGCCGGAGCCACAATGACGTCACTCCAGCACAAGCGTGCAGGAGCCGCTGGTAATGGCACACTAGCAATTGCTTCAGTGCGCATGTGCCGATGATGTGCAGGTTTAGGAGATTTCCAGGGTAGCTACAGGTACTGTAAGCCTTATTATTGGCTTGCCTGTAGTGAAAATTGGATTGCAAGGGTTTACAAGCACTTTAAGTATCCCTTTACAAAACATTTACAAATACTTAAGCATCAAACAATTTTTATAAAGGTTTTAAATTCAGAAACACGTACTTATCTCCCTATAAGCACAATCAGGAACATTTCCCTACAGGAGCTAATGCAGAGAATGTTACAGGAACATATGCAGTGCTGGTACAATATGCAGAGTATCTGACAGGAACATATGCAGTGCTGGTGCAATATGCAGAGTATCTCACAGGGACATATGCATTGCTGGTGCAATATGCAGAGCATCTGACAGGAACATATGCAGTGCTGCTGCTATTAGATTTGTGAAGTAGGACTGACTCCTAACTAATTCTCTCCCTATAAGCACAATCAGGAACCTTTCCTTAATGTAGCTAATGCTATGTAGATCGACCGCTGAGTATTGTAATTCGATTTCTGAAGCAGGACAATCCTACGGTATCTAAATCTGTCCCTGAGAGCAGCGGCAGCCTTTCCCTACCCTAGCTAAAGCAGAGTGACGAGCTGTGCTGTGTGCCTCTAGCTTAGAGGCTGGGTCAAATGCTCGGTCACATGCTGCACTGGCCAATCACAGCCATGCCATTAGTAGGCATGGCTGTGATGGCTTTCAAGTCACACAAGTAAAACAAATGCTGATTGGCTGCCCTGCAGTGCGCCGTTTCGAAGCGGAACACCGAACCCCCGAACTTTCAGAAAATTGTTCGGGTTCGGGTAAAAAAAAAACGAAAGTTCGGTACGAACCCGAACTTAACAGTTCGGGTTCGCTCAACCCTATTTATAAACAAACCTGCTGGCTGCAGCTGTCACTGTACCTAACATAGAGAAAAGCACAATTACAGAAAAAGGCATGGGTACAGACAAATTAGACCAGCTTCAACAGTCACTGGGCAATTCAACAAGTTAAATATTTTTTTTTTTTAAAGATTTTGATTTAACTTTTATTGGTAAAACAACCAAATAATATAATATAATCACACACTGGGAATATATAAAATATTATAATATCAAAAGGCAATTGAGTCCTTAGATGATTTAAAGATTATTTTGAAATTAGTCAAGTTAACTTATGCATACCGACACTGTAAAATTCAGTCTGGACATCTAGGCATCAATGAACTCTGTGCATGACAGAGTATTTAAAACCCAAAACCTACCCTTTCTTCAGTCATTGAATGTTTATTATGCAAAAAAGAGCCTACCTGCTTACAGTTTTTGGGATTCAGTAAGCTTTGGCTCTTTTTTAAGCTTCCTGGAAACCTTCAAACAGCTTGGTAGTTGATACTTGACACTCCCATTTAGATCTGTGTTGAAAGCAAGCCTTTTCTGGGACAAACACAGTCCTACCATTGCTAACTTCTTTTTAAGGTTGCTAACTGGCAACATATTATATTGACATACAAGCTGACCCTCTGACATCAATAATTTATGTTACTGTATTTATGGGGGTATTGCGCGCTCCGGCGTATAGCGTGCACCCCTAAAGTGGACCCACATTCCTGTGGAAAAAAAGATTTCTGTACTTACAGTTTTGGTGTCTTGCGTCCATCGGCGGCCTCGTCGGGTCTGGCGTCCGTCTGCGGCTTCGGGTGTCCTCTTCATTGGGTCCAGCGTCCTTCTGCGGCGTCCTTTGAATACTGCGCCTGCATATACCGAGCGCAGTACACTCCTGTATAGTCGGGCAGGCTCGGCTACTCTTGCGCTCACGTCCTGTACGTCCTGGACGTGAGTGTGAGAGGAGCCGAGCCTGCCCGACTATACACGAGTGTACTGCGCTCGGTATATGCAGGCGTAGTACACTCATGTATAGTCGGGCAGGCTTGGCTACTCTCGTGCTCACGTCCTGTACGTCCAGGATGTGAGCGCGAGAGGAGCCGAGCCTGCCCGACTATACACGAGTGTACTGCGCTCGGTATATGCAGGCGCAGTATTCAAACTCGGCGCAGGGAAAGCGGGTATCGGCGTATATCACGCACCCACGATTTTGCCCTGATTTTCAGGGCAAAAAAGTGCGCGGTATACGCCGATAAATACAGTACTTATCTAGAACAACTCTGCAGAAGAAGAAAACCAAAGACAAGTAAGAAGACCATATATGCACACTTAAGCCCTGTACACACGCTCAGTTTTCTCTGTGGTAAAAAGTCAGCCTAGAAAACCAAGGGGAAAGCTGAGAACCCAACAGGAAAACTGCCATGAAGCTTTGGTCGGGAATCCCGGCTGTGTGTATGCTCCATTGTCACTGCCTCGCCGTGTTTCCTATAGAAAAATAGTAGATCTGGTGGAAAAAAATGCCAGGGATCCCAACGGTTCTCTATTTTCCTGACGGATTCCCAAATGTGTTGCAGTGTGAACGGTTAACTCGCACAGGAATCAGATTGCATAAGTGAGAACACTCATGTGATCTTATTCTAGTGTGGGAAAAACAAGTCCCTGCGATTTTTTTCTGTACCAATCCAACTACAACTGTATGGCTGAACGTGCATCTCACAGACATCACATGCGATCAGTACCACAGGGTGCAAATCGCATGCAATGTCTCTAATCTCACTGCTGTGAACCTGGGCTGAAGCAGAGAAGAAAAGCACAGTTCTCTAGCAAAGACACAGAGGGTTAATTACTAAAGAGTCTTTATTTCAGATAACAGAGATAGGAGAAACAAAGTAGGAAAGCTGGAGCAAAGATAAGCCATGGCATGAGGTTTGCAAGGAGAAACAGTGAGGACCGGTATTTATATATGTCCTGGCTGGAGGGGCAAGAGTACAGAATGTACACAGTAGCTGGGTCTGCTGCTGATGATCCTACGGCTCCATCATCCATGTGCACTGGGGTCACAAGTTCACAAGACAGGAAGAGAAACTGACCAGCTCTCTCGCTGGTCTCCCGTCTGTCACTACACGCTGTGAGAGAGAGAGAGAACTCTCCGAATGCTGCAGCTAGCAACTCCAGCTAGCAACTCCTCTTCTACATCGTGCTGGGAGAACATCTCCCGATCAACCCCACCCGCCGATGGTGCTCACCCCCCTTTCCTAGGCAGTCTAGCTCCTCGCCAGACCTAATTTTCCACTTGCAAAATGCGAGTGGAAAACTTGAGGGCTGCTTAAGCATATCTATAGCCAAAAAAAAATGTCTTTTGGTAGAGTAAGGCCGCGTACACACGATGAGACATGCTCGCTCAAACATGTCCGACAGACCGTTTGCAGCAGACATGTCTCATCAGATTTTGGCGTGTACACACCATCGGACGAAAATCCCCTCGATCTGAGGACGCGGTGACGTGGCGGTGACGTTGACGCCGCCACGTCACCAAACCCGGAAATAAAATGCTTCCGCGCATGCGTCGAATCCATTCGACGCATGCGCGGGCAGTTCTGTCTGCTGGTTAGTGTACTAACCAGCGGACAGATCCGACGGACATGTTTGTAGTGGACAAATTTCAAAGCATGCTTTGAAATTTGTCCGATAGACAAACCTGTCCGCTAGCCCGTACACACGATAGAAATATACTAAAATAAATTTTAGTGAAAACACATTATACCCATTTTTTGTAAAATATAAAATATGGAATTGTGTTGAATCTTAAAATTGGGCATGCCTGTTGAATTGCAAAAATGATGGTAATTATGGTATAGTTACAGGTCATTAGTTTACCGTGATCTATGGCCCTAAAATTACTGCCAACGTTTGAGATTGCATTTATATAATACTTTTTTTCTTTACTTTTTTTACTACTATTTATTAAGTTATTACTATCACAGGGGGCTAAGTTATTATTATCACCTCTGTGATAGGGTCTATTAGTTCCCTAGTGCCAATATTCCAGTACAGATCATGCTTGAATAGCTGCATCCTCAGCTACACTAGCCAAAGGGAGGACAGCTGTGACATAATACATTTATGAAACAGAAGAGCCCTGGGAATACTGCAAGAGCTTGAGAGGGCAATTTAAAATAGTGTAAAGGTGATTTAGAGCAGCCCAATCACTTTATTTTTTTTCAGAAAACACCCTAGACTGACTCTTACAAATGGATTTAAGTTAAAGTGATTGAAAAACCCTCTAAAATATCCAGTGAAGTAAACAGCCACAGCTAATACACAGAGATTTACTTGTTTATCTGCAGTCTTCTCTTGTCTACACCCCTTTAAAAGACCACAATTTTATTAACATCTTTCTGCATCTGTAAGTAGAACAGAGCAGGGGATGGAGAGCTGCAGTTACAACTTGTATACACTGTGTGAGAGCTGATTGGAGGAAGGGGACACCCCCCCCTCCACATAGGCAGAGTAACATGCAGAGCTGTATTCTGAATAGAAAAGCTCCCTGCTTATCTCCCTCCCCATCACACATGTTATCTAATGTTTTGGAAAAACTTCTCACAAATGACCCATGCTGATAACAGAGGAACAAAGCACTAGAGAGAAATGACACAGCGCTTTTGAGAGAGACAAGTAAACACTACGAGATATATGTGCTTTGTTCACATTTTATGACTGGTGTTTAAAACCACTTTAACAGCTGCAACAGCAGCTGTGAGCTTGATGTAACTACTTGTCTACTGTGACATATATAAACATACCTTTGATGGCAAATGGCTGAAGGGTTTTAAGAAAAATGCTTGATGATGGCTGAAAGTTTTGGAATTTGCATTATAAAAACTTTTACGTTTAGGTTTTTACATTTAAGAATACTCTGTTTAGCATTAACCAGAAGAGGACCATGTGATCTCTACATGGTCTTTACAAAAAAAAATGAAACTCACAAAAAGTCGGTAGAGAAAAGACACATTTTGATAATTGGTTAAATTGGATGGCACGTATACTCTGTGCCTGGGGCCATCTGGTGCACAGGGAAAAGATGGCAAATTGTGCACCCCCCTCCCCCCGGTCTCCCCTGCTGAGCTGTTGTGTTCTGACAGTGGAGCGCCCCCCTGCCAAAACATTTAGATCTGCTCCCTCCGCCATTGGCAAAGAGTGCTGATTGGGAGTCGGTTGGCTACTGGTTTTCCAGCATGCATGTGTATGTGACAGAAGCTGGCCAAACAGTCAGACAGACCGACACACATGGGCCGAATGTTTGCCAGTTTTTATTTAACTGCCCATTGTGTCCCGACATTTGGTTTATGTGTACTCGGTTTAACTGACACCTTGTGGGAACTGACTGTCACATTACCAGTGACACAAATACAGTGATCAGTGCTAATAATATACTGTACACTATCACTGTACTAATGACACTGGCTGGGAAGGGGTTAACATCTAAGGGTAATCAAGGGGTTAATTGGGTGCCTAACCATGTGTAATGTGTGCTGCTGTTCACTACAGATCGATTTTTTCATTTCCCCTGCTTTGCAGGGAAAATGAAAAAGTGATCATTCCTTCTGTAAAGAGCCCTGTGTTGATTGTTAACATGACCAGTGACAAATAATTCATCCCATTGTGCTGCATTAGTGGCATCAGTGTCAATATTAACACTGCCACTGGTGCCAGTAATGCAGCACAAAGGGGCTTATTAACTGACACTGGTCACTGACGCATCAGTGACCAATGGCAATACATTACCCCCTAATGTTGCATATTACAAATACCATTGGTAAATAACCTCCCCCCAGCCCCCCCACCCTCACCATCCCAATACAAAGAGTTACCTTCATATGCAGATGTTAGTATGCTTACTTGTGGAATTACAAGATGCTTGGATCCTCCTCGGCTTGGTGTCATAGTTTCGGCAGCATCACGCTATGCGCCTCTCCTCTGGGTCCTCCCCAATCCCACACTCTGTTGGCGGCTGGCCTCTCAGTGATGTCATGCCGGGCTGAGACTATGGAGCACCTGTCAGGTGGGGTATCGCCGCTGACGGGGGAGTAAAGGGATGGGCTATGCTAGTGTTGTGTCGGGTGCAGGAGGACATGCAACACATTGTTACGACTATTGTTGGCCGGACAGCATCCCGAAGTGTTAGTCACACACACACACCAATTTTATAAGCACTTCACCGGTGCTGCACACCCTTCCTCGAATAAATTGTACCACCTAGGGTGTCCACCCCTTCCGCCCCCCTCATTCAGGCCCTGCATATATTGTTGAAGTGTAAATAAGGATTGACATACACTGTAAATGGGGAGTAGCCCAAATATCCACATCAATAAAATAAGATCAATTCTGTGCATTTGTTTTTAATTTGTCTGTTTTGTGGTGAGTCTAGGTAAGATTCTTCCAGTTTAAAAATGTCTATATGCATGTAGTCAAGAGCAGCCCTTTTCAATCAGGGTGCCTTGTCAAAAATGCCTAAACATTTTTAAACAATTGTATACAAGTCAGAGGGGGATCAAGTTTGCATTTTAATCACACAAAGCCATGGGTTTTCCTTATGCACCATTACGACTTTCTAGACATTGGCATCCTAACAACCAATGACATCATCAGTTGATAAGGAGGATGTCTCTTACTTTTACAGTATCCTTGTTTGACCCTCCTGTGCCCCACTCTCTCAGCACTGGGGTCACATTAGCTGACTGATGGAAAGATTTGACGGAGAAGATAAACATAGGAATACTAGTCAGTACCAGTGTGCAAAAGTGTATTTGGAAAACAAAATCACCTTTAACGTTGGGTGTCTACGTGTGGATGTTGCTGCATTATGTAAGACTATTAGAATATTTTTTTACATTTTAGAATGGGGTGCCCAGAGATTGTCCATTTTAAAAGGTTGACTCGACTGAAAAAAGGTTGAGAAACACTGGTCTAGAGAATGAAAAAATTGTATATGCCCTCACTTGTAAATTTAATCATGTATTACGTCCAATGATAAGACCTGTATAATCATGCCGCCTAATCAGTGATAATGCTACTGCCTAGCCCACTTGTTATTCTATATAAACTTAAAAAATGTCCTGCTTGATAAGGGTAACTTGGACATTTGCTGCTAAAAAAATTGGCTGAAATTTTAATGATTAAAATAACCTTGCTTGTCAGGAGTCTCCAACAAATTTCTGCATATATAAAATCAGTGCTGTTAATTAAATGCATTAAGCCCGAGGGAAGTCGTGTTAGTTTTAAGCATAACATATTTTTTTTCTTAAAAGTCTAGCAAAAGTCAGTAATTATCATAAAACTAGGCAAAACAAAGGTAGGACAAAACAAAAAAAAAAAAAAAAACATACCGCTATTTTTGTCTAAATCAGCACTTGATATTCTAGCTGTTACTCAGCTGTAGCTCAGAAATAACTGCATTAAATTTAAAATGGAACAAAAAAAATTGCGAGCAGACAGGCTCTTAATTGCAGAAGAGACATGCTTTGTCTCTTCGGCAATAAATCAAACGTACCTGCCTGTTCACAATCTTTCTTAGAATGTCTACAGAGTTACGCATGTGCAGCTCAGTTTACATTCTGTACATACCTTGATAAAGGAACGTATGAACTCCTGTAAGTATACTTGGAAGTTATGCCATTCCCAGGCCATAGATCTGGCACCTGGAAGAAGGCAGGTAGATGATGTTGACTTCAGTG
Organism: Rana kukunoris; assembly: GCA_029574335.1. NCBI lineage: Eukaryota > Metazoa > Chordata > Amphibia > Anura > Ranidae > Rana > Rana kukunoris. The sequence continues at coordinate 129,001,286 of CM056056.1, forward strand.
AGGGACCTAGTGGATGTTGTATGGTTGGAATGTAGGTAGGTATTTGTGGAGTTTTGTTGTTTAGATACTTTACACAAATGACAAGCTAATGTCAGTGTTGGGTCTTCATGATCTGCATAACCAGTTATCATTGTATTCTGGAGCTAACAAATCTAACATAACACTTTGACCGCATGGCAGAAAATGCATCTTTTTTTTATATTTCACTCTAATGTATATCTCTGTATCTGAGCTTTCAGACACATATAAATCAATACTGTCAGGGCTTTGGTAAGACTGCTGACATCCCATGACCAGAAGACCTGGAAAACTAAGATTATCAAGTCAACGTGTCAAGGTGCAAGACAAAAAAAAGTGGAGCACCATTTCACGCTATAAGCATGATAATAATTTAACATATTTCAAAATTTCAAGAGTTTAAGCAAAGTAAAATATTCTATCTGCATACAAAGTCTGCTTGGGCACGGAAACAGAAGTGGTGTCTCTATTTTACAACTAAGTGGCTGTGGCATGTCACTATACACAAGACTAAGGTCGGTGCAAGTCTATGTACAGAAGGCCTTTGCGGTAAATACACAGCACATATGGTGCATGGTGTTAACATATGCCTTAGAGCTGGATGACATCCGGAAGAACACTGTAAAGATTGCAGGTCTCTGTTTTCCTGTATAGGGACATGAGCTTGCGTGACCTTTAAATATTTGTGAGATCTTAATATAAGGTAAGTGGCTTGACTTACCACAAGGGTGAAGAAATGCAAAGGGTGCATGCATGTATGAGGAGGACCACTAGCATTGCCCCTGGAGTGAAAGTGGACTACAAAAATCTTTTTGACACAATTATTCACGGTACTTTTGTCACAGCTTTTTGTAATTCATTGGGATTGTGTTATTTACTGCATGATTTATGCAGATGTAGTTTATCTATAATTTTATTATGGCTCTTTGTGATTTATTGGAATTATTATTTTTGATGCACTACTCATATTATTCTAAATTAATTATTGCTATTGATATATTATATAGCCATTTGAGTTGTTCACTTTGATTGGTAGAGCACCACTGTTTTGGGTTATTTGATTTCAGCTTTGGCTAGGGTGGAGTGAGATCACTTCTTTTTTTCTGTATACATTTTTTTTATTGTAAATTTTCATTAAACATTTTGCATTCAGGCAGAAATATATAAGACATATATAACAGTCTGATAGCATAACTATCAAATTTCAAATAGTAAAACGTTCTACACTTTCGTAAGTCGAAGTCCAAAAATAAACACGTCTACTTGTAGACTAACAGAAGCAATGCAGATAACATCATAGTTGTTGAGATAATTTTTGAGTGCTAGCTGGCAAATGAGTTAATTTTATGATATATTTTTTCAGTTTGTGGGTATTTTTGGTTATTGGTTAAAGTCTATTATAAGCAAGATCACTTTTTAACCCTAGCTTTGATGGTGCAAATGTTTGCATTTTGGGTATAATATTTGGATTTTGTTTCTTAAGCCTCGTACACACGCTCAGTTTTCTCGGCAAGAACCAGCAAGAAAACTGCGCATACCATGCGTGTGTACAAGGCTTTCAGGCTTCTCGTCAAGAAAACTGCCTAAAATCTCAACGAGAAAAATAGAGAACCTGATTCTCGGCAGTGTCTTCCTCCCGGGAGTGTGTATACTTACCTGGCGCCGTTTGTTTTTTTCCTGACAAGATTCTGGCCCGTGTGTACGAGGCTTAAGCCTTAAAAAGCCACAGGATGGTTTTCTGAGAGTGATATGTAAATAAAATGAAAAAATAAATCTCCCATGAGTTCTTGTCAGTGTGGCATAAGAAAAAATAGACTGCAGATGTCATGTCTGTATAAAGATGTCCATAAAACCAGCATATCCATCTCTCCACCAAAGTGATCTACATTAGGTGCTTCTTATTTCAGTGTAAATTGCCTACAGTTAAAGATGATGTGATTGCAATCCAGGTCCATAAAACGACAGCAAGGAAATCAATTCAAATACTTCTCTTTAAAATTCAATACAACTTTTAGATCTTTTGTTTGCTTACAATAAGGTTTGTACAACTTTATCTCACAAAAGGTAGAACGTAGGCCTCTGAGGAGCAAAACATCATTTGGATGGGAGTTCTGCATCTGATCAGTGTTCATTAAAAGATATTTTTTTATTCAAGGACTTCATTTTCAGACTGTTTTGTCACTACAAAGCCGGGGATCATCATTATGATGCTTTACGATGCTAAGAACTAAGACATTGAGGCATCATATCAAACATAAAACTTGTTTTCTTCTAAGAAGAAGATGGAAAAGCAAATTCTGTTTCATTTTAAAAGACATACTCATTGCTGTGAACCTCTCTTAAGTCAACCAAAGAGCTACCATCTACATTTCAATTTCCTTAGATCTTTTTTTCTTATGATTAAATTCATACAGTAGCTGTCTAAAAGCTGCTTACAGCTCTACTTTCACTGCTTTATAGCTTAATATAAACAACTGCAATATACGGTAAACAGTTAATTTTATATATACCTATATAATATATTACTTAGATGTGAAAAGACACACAATTAAACTACAGGACCCTTGTGGTAGCTCGATGGATGATCTACTAGAATCCCTAAAAAACAGATGCTTCCAAAGTTTATAGGGCGGAGATGCATTTTAAAATATCTGCAGTCTTTAACCGCTTGCCAACCGTATAACTTACATATACGGCGGCAAGGTGGCTCTCCTGCGCTGGATCAAATACCTACAGTAGTACAAGATCCAGCACTTCTAGGGTGGGTGCCAATCAGCGAGTACCACAGACTTGATGTCCGCCGGCACCTGCTAATTTTTCGTTATACAGGCAGTCTGCCTATGTAAACAAGGCCAATTGTTGTTCTGTCAGCGACAAAGCCATTGATCCTGTTTTCCAGCAAAGCAGAGACAAAGATTAATGCCTTCCCCTAGTACAAGCACCTCCTACAGTTTAGAAAAACTCCAGCTAGACACACATTTAACCCTCCGACCGCCCATGTTAACCCTTTACCAGCCAGTGCATATTTTATAGCACTGATCACTGTATCCGTGTCACTTGTCCCCAAGAAGTGTCAAAAGTGTCAGTTAGTGTCTGCCACAACATTGCTGATAGCCGGCATTACCACTAATAAAATAAACAAAAATTACAACTATCCTATAGTTTCTAGATTCTATAACTTTTGCACAAACCAATGAATATACACTTATAAGATGTATATTTTTTTTTTTAAGAAAGCATGTAGCAGAATACATATTGGCCTAAATTGATTAAGATATTAGATGTTAACTTTTTTATTTGATATATTTAAAAGCAGAAAGTAAAAAATATTATTTATTTTCAAAATTGACGGTCTTTTTTGTTTATAGCACAAAAAAAAAAAAAAAAACACAGGGGAGATCAAATACCACCAAAAGAAAGCTCTATTTGTGGTTAAAAAAGTATATATATATATATATATATATATATATATATATATATATATATATATATATATATATATTTTGGTACAGTATCGCACGATTGTGCAATTGTCAGATAAATTAACCCAGTGTTGAATCGCAAAAAAATTACCTAGTCGTGAAGGGGATTAAATCTTCCGGAGGTCAAGTGGTTAAAGATATATATTTTCATTTCATTAACAGTGTATAAAACGTTGTTCCTGATATGTGTTTAATACTTCAATTAAAGGGGGATGATGATTGCACCTTAATACCAAGTTGTAATAGAAAGTTAGAGTCCCCTCCCCCTACAGTTAGAATCACTCCCTAGGGAACAAATGTAACTCCTTGATTGCCCCCTAGTGTTAACGCCTTCCCTGCCAGTCACATTTACACAGCAATAATCGCTGTATAAATGTGAATGGTCCCAAATCATGTCAAAAGTGTCCGATATGTCCGTCGCAATTTCACAATAAAAATTGCAGATCGCCGCCATTACTAGTAAAAAAATTTAAGTGGCATAAATCTATCCCCTATTTTGTAGACACTATGGGCCAGATTCAGGTACATCGGCGCATTTTTGGACCGGCGTAGTGCAACTCCTTTAAGTTAGACCGGCTTAATTTCAAGGTGCAAGTACCGTATTCTCGTAGTATTTTCATCCAAATTTGCACCGGTGCAATGTAAATTTCGAGGCGTAAGGCAGTGTAATTCAAAGTGGGAAGGACGTGGGCGTGTTCCATTGAAATGAGCCGTGACCCCATGCAAATGAAGGGCCGGCCAGACTGGGCATGTGCACATGAAGCAGACTATGGTCAGCACCTCTCTGAGCATGCTCAGAACTCGGCACAGCACAATCAGTTAGATAGGAACTAGGCCCGTCAGACTTAGTGAGCTATGCACAGACCTTAAATAGACCGAGAGAAATGCCCTTCCATTGCAAAAGTACATCCAATTTTTTTCCCTTCCTACAGCAAGGTGCTTTTGTTCTGTTGTTTGTTAGTGTTTGTTGGTTTGTGACGTGTCTTTGAGATTTTTAGAGAGTGATTTGGAGAGTGTTTTTTGCTGTTTTTTTATTTATTTTGCTGGGCATTTTTTTTTTGGGCTTTTTTTTTGTTTGTGAATGATTTTTGAATGTGGGGTGACATTCCTGCCACCACTCCACTTGTACGCTGAAAAGAGCCACTGGCAAGGAAATGGATTGTTGCCAGGACCTTGCCCAGTGGCTGTACTGCATGTGAGCGGTGTGTTGGGCTGGTGATGTCCTCCTGCAGGGTTGTGGTTAATTCCAGGATGGCATGAGGGGTGAATCTGAAGATGTGATACACCTCAGAATCACTCATGCCATGTCTATGCGTGTGCGGTATATCCTCTCCCGTGCCATCCTCCGTGCCCTCTTCTGTGCCCCCTCCCTTGTGTGCTCATCTAAAGTCAGTAGTATAGCTATGAGCAAGGATGCCCATGGCATGTTGGCAGGGCCGCCATCAGGAATTGTGGGGCCCCTTACACAGCTTCAGGCATGGGCCCCCTGGAGCAGAGAACTGGGGGGGGGGGGTGCTGCCTCCTGAAATTGAGAAGCGGGGGGGGGGGCTGCTGCGAATTGAGAAGCAGGGGGGGCCTTTACAAGGGGGGGGCCCTTGGGAACTCCGGACCCCTAAAGCAAAAAAACAAAAAAAAACTTTTTTTTTTGTTTTTTTTTAGGGGGTTCCCATCCGGGCCCCTGGGGACCCCCGGGCCCCTTACAGGTGTAATGCCTGTACCCCCCTGATGGCAGCCCTGCATGTTGGCATATAGATTGTTGTCCTGCAAGTGTGGGTGCTCAGCTCGTCCCTAACGGTGTTGCTTTAGCTGACATGTAGACAAATTGTCTAATTTTAAACCTGCTTTTATATGGTCTAATTTTAGACTTTCCGTGCAGCTGATAAGCACATCATGTAGACTGCACCGCACAAACTTACTTTTGTGGATCGGCGTATCTCCCTCATTTGCATATTTGCATAGCAAATCAATGGTGTGTCTAGTGCAGTTTTGCACGCACTCTGCGCCGGTCTATCCAAATTACGTCGGTCTAAAAAAATGTGGATTTCAGGCGTATATCGTTTTGGGGATACGGTGCATAGATAAGTGTGTGCATTTTTAGACTTACGCGTGCCTAACTCGTGATACTCCGGAGTAAGTGCTTTGTGAATCTGGCCCTATATATTTTTGCGCAAACCAACCAATATACGTTTATTGCGATTTTTCTTACAAAAAATGTGGAGATGAATATATATCCGCCTAAAGTGAGAAAACAATTTTTTTTTTTTAAAGTGATATTTATTAAATCAAAAAGTAAACAATATTGTGTTTTTTTTCAAAATTGGCGCTATTCTTTTGTTTATAGCTCAAAAACTAAAAACCACAGAGGTGATCAAATACCACCAAACGAAAGCTCTATTTGTGGGGGGGAACCAAGATTTCATTTGGATACAGTTTTGTATGATCGTACAATTGTCATTCAAAGTGCGACATTGCTGAAATCGAATAATTGGTCTGGGCAGGAAGGGTGTGAAAATGCCCTGTAGTGAAGTGGTTAAAGATTTATCCCAGTCCCGCATCCCCAAACCCTGACAAAGAGGTCTTTTTATCAACATAAGTTGGCAGTTGAAAGTAAGGGATGCAAAATAGAAGTACAAACTAAAATTTCTATACTATTTGAAGTAAAATTTGCTGCCACTTGGTAGGTGGGCTTTAGTGTAGAGTGGTCGCACATATGTGTCCATGGGGAATGGATTTCTGTGCTGCGCACTCCCAGCACTGTAACCATAATTTTATAGAAAGCTTGCAATGCATACAGTACTTGCAAATGGGAGCTTCTGATCATATGGCCAATGTGACAACCAATCACAGTGTTCACATGATCAAAGTGTCCGACTCCGCATCCTGGCTTTTTTATTCTCCTAAAGAGCCATTGGATGATGGTGGCAAGGGGTTAAAAAAAAGAAAAGAAAACACCACAGAAACTTGCTTTGCTTGTTATTGGGGATCACTGATGTTACTTCCCAACATGGCATATTCCACCCTCCCATACCAAAATGTCATGCTTCAATACACGCTTTAGATATTTGAAGCTAAATAGCTTTGAATGTATCTAGTTATGTTATCCACAAATTCATGCCAATACATATATCTAGTTAAAGCGGAGGTTCACCCTAAATATAAGATCTCCCATGCGATCCAGCATACTGGCGTCAGCGCCAGTATGCTGGTTTTTTTTTTTTTTAATAGCACACTTACTGTATTATTGTGGAATTCCTTTTTTGTCCCCCGCGGTGGACGGCTGTAGTATAGCGCGTCACATCTTCCTAAAATACCCGATATGGACTCGGGTAATCTCGGCGAAAATGCGGCGCCTGCGCACAGACCTAGGAGCTGACTGCGCAGGCACCGTATTTCTCCGAGTCCTATTTCGGAGGGCGTGACGCGCCATAGCCGTAGGACTCGGAGAAATACGGCGCCTGCGCAGTCAGCTCCTAGGTCTGTGCGCAGGCGCCGCATTTTCGCCGAGATTACCCGAGTCCATATCGGGTATTTTAGGAAGATGTGACGCGCTATACTGGCGCCGTCCACCACGGGGGACAGAAAAGGAATTCTACAATAATACAGTAAGTGTGCTATTAAAAAAAAAAAAACCCAGCATACTGGCGCTGACGCCAGTATGCTGGATCGCATGGGAGATCTTATGTTTAGGGTGAAATACCGCTTTAATCAAGGAATGCTCCTGTTGTTACTTGGCATGCAAAGGGTGGGCAGAGCATGTCAGCTGGCAGTTTGTGTTTAACATCTGCTAATTATTTGCAAGTGAATTTACTCTTGTTGACTTGCTGCATAAATCTCATGTGCTACCCTAGAAGAAAGAAATGACCTAGTAACTAGCCTATTAGCATCCTATTTATAAAGTTATTGAACTCTTCCTGACATATCCTGGGCTTGCCTTTCACTTCTAACTATATGACCATTTTACAATTAGACAAAATACTAAATATTGAAAAATATTTTTTCATTAAAATTAAAGGCTGTGCATTTTAGTTTTTGGCAATATTTAATAAAGCAAAGCAAAATTATATTTAGTAGGATTTCTAACAAAATAAACCAACTTCTAAAACAATTGCTAAACGGTTAACCATGATCAATCAAATGCTGCAATTGGTGGCTTGAAGAAATTATAGGAACTGCTGTAGAAGATGCCAGAGTAAAGCAGGATACACACTATACCATTTCCTTTAGATTTTTTCCTTTAGATTTACCAAAAGCATATATTTCAAGGCCAAACCTTAAGCGTTTAAATTTGTATGTAATCAGGCAGGCCCTTGCACTACATGATTTTGGTAAATCTAAAGGAAATCAAACAACAAAAGTTGTATAGTGTGTAGGTGGTCTAAGGCTAGGTATATATAATAGGTGTATTATATTAGAAACAATTTATTTTAAGAACATTTGTTCAACTTTCTAATCATTAGTGGGGTCAAATTGAGAAGTCAATTTAAAAAGTAAAATTTGAAATTGAAGTGCCACACCACTGCTAAGATGCCCAGATGCAAACTATTAAAAAAAATTGTCAGGGGAACAATCCAAAAAGTGGTCAGGGGTCAAAGAGCACTCCCTTCATCAGGGTTTGACTGGCACTGTAAATATACTAGAAGAGAACCTTTATTATCATCTTCTTTGATCACAAGCACAACCTAATTGAACAAGCTGAAGATAAAAGCTGATTGGCCACCATGCACAGCTGCACCAGATTTTGCACTCTCCAGTTTTAGTAAATCAACCCTATAGCGTTGTTCCCTTTAATTTTCAAACAACTAAGTGCTAAATAGGCGCCATATACAGTCACAAGCTCATGAGCAGAAAACTCTGTCTAAATTAGCCCTAGTATGTGTATGCTTGCAATTTTTTTCAGTTTGAATATAAATGTGGGTACATTTTTGGTTATTCAGGGATTTGGATGTATCCGCATCTCCGAATTATATAGTAATGAATTTTGTTGAGATTTGTTTAATTTTCTTTTGTATATCTGTTTTCTAACAAATTCCAAATTTTCAAAACAATTCGAATAGGTTGAAAAATGATCGACCGATATGAATTCTGTGTGAAGAATAGCTGGTTGTTAAGGAGCAGACCAGGAAGCCGGGCACTGCATCCTTAACCGATGAATTATCAGCTACCAGCCGGTTTCCCCACTGACAGCTGAATGTAAACATAAGAATGTTGCTAATGAAACATGAAGAAAAAACTGTGTGGGTTCCTTTCCCAATCCATACCAGGCCCTTCTGGTCTGGTATGAATTTTAAGGCGCACCTCAATATGTAAAAAATATGTAAAAAATATGTAAAAAATATGTAAAAATATGTAAAACAAAATGCCATCGACCCAGCATGATGTCATAAAGGGGCAGGGACACACTTTTTTTGGGTCGGCGGTGGCGGTGGGCATTGTGATTGACAATGGATCTACACCCGGAGTATTGGTAACATTTTAGTAAAGGACTTGTCAAAAACGCGTGTTTTTATTTACTTTTTACACTTTATGTACCCCATACTGATTCCCATTAAGGGGGCGGGATCTGTGGGGCCCCCTAGTTAGAGGGGACTTCCAGATTCTGATAAGCCTCCTGCCCACAGACCCCCTCAACCACTGGCCAGGGTTGTGGGGAAGAGGACCTTTTCCCCATTAACATGGGGAGAAGGTGCTTTGGGGAGCCCAGCCCCCCCTTTTCCAAAGAACCACCCAATGTTGAGTGCATGTGGCCTGGTATGGCTCAGGGTGGGGTGCTTGCTCACCTGTCTCGTTCATGGCCTGCCGAGCTGCATGCATACTACACTGTTTTTCTTCTACATTTTTCATTGCCGCATTACATTTCACACTGCCAAATGATGAGTTATTGTTTGTTAAGGGTGCGGCGGTTGGCTTCTCAGCCCACTCCTTAACAACAAGCTATTCTTCACACAGAATTTAAATCAGTTCTAAAAATCAGTTCTAAAATGTATAAATGAAACTAAATTAAACAAAACTAAACAAATTCTGAAACAAATAAAAAAAAACAAAATGAGTAAAATAGAGAATCTATCCGAAACATTTTATTTTGGTTCTACACATATCTAATGAATGCGAGTTAGGGACCTTAGATTGTAAGCTGCCTGATGTGGTTGTAAAGACGGAATGTTTTTTTTTTTATCTTCAATGCATTCTATGCATAAAATCTAAAAACTTTCTGTGTGCAGCAACAGGCCACCTTGTACTTACTTGAGGCCATCTAAATCCAGCGATGTTGCACAAGAGACATATATATATATATATACAGGGAGTGCAGAATTATTAGGCAAGTTGTATTTTTGAGGATTAATTTTATTATTGAACAACAACCATGTTCTCAATGAACTCAAAAAACTCATTAATATCAAAGCTGAATATTTTTGGAAGTAGTTTTTAGTTTGTTTTTAGTTTTAGCTATTTTAGGGGGATATCTGTGTGTGCAGGTGACTATTACTGTGCATAATTATTAGGCAACTTAACAAAAAACAAATATATACCCATTTCAATTATTTATTTTTACCAGTGAAACCAATATAACATCTCAACATTCACAAATATACATTTCTGACATTCAAAAACAAAACAAAAACAAATCAGTGACCAATATAGCCACCTTTCTTTGCAAGGACACTCAAAAGCCTGCCATCCATGGATTCCGTCAGTGTTTTGATCTGTTCACCATCAACATTGCGTGCAGCAGCAACCGCAGCCTCCCAGACACTGTTCAGAGAGGTGTACTGTTTTCCCTCCTTGTAAATCTCACATTTGATGATGGACCACAGGTTCTCAATGGGGTTCAGATCAGGTGAACAAGGAGGCCATGTCATTAGTTTTTCTTCTTTTATACCCTTTCTTGCCAGCCACGCTGTGGAGTACTTGGACGTGTGTGATGGAGCATTGTCCTGCATGAAAATCATGTTTTTCTTGAAGGATGCAGACTTCTTCCTGTACCACTGCTTGAAGAAGGTGTCTTCCAGAAACTGGCAGTAGGACTGGGAGTTGAGCTTCACTCCATCCTCAACCCGAAAAGGCCCCACAAGCTCATCTTTGATGATACCAGCCCAAACCAGTACTCCACCTCCACCTTGCTGGCGTCTGAGTCGGACTGGAGCTCTCTGCCCTTTACCAATCCAGCCACGGGCCCATCCATCTGGCCCATCAAGACTCACTCTCATTTCATCAGTCCATAAAACCTTAGAAAAATCAGTCTTCAGATATTTCTTGGCCCAGTCTTGACGTTTCAGCTTGTGTGTCTTGTTCAGTGGTGGTCATCTTTCAGCCTTTCTTACCTTGGCCATGTCTCTGAGTATTGCACACCTTGTGCTTTTGGGCACTCCAGTGATGTTGCAGCTCTGAAATATGGCCAAACTGGTGGCAAGTGGCATCTTGGCAGCTGCACGCTTGACTTTTCTCAGGTCATGGGCAGTTATTTTGCGCCTTGGTTTTTCCACACGCTTCTTGCGACCCTGTTGACTATTTTGAATGAAACGCTTGATTGTTCGATGATCACGCTTCAGAAGCTTTGCAATTTTAAGAGTGCTGCATCCCTCTGCAAGATATCTCACTATTTTTGACTTTTCTGAGCCTGTCAAGTCCTTCTTTTGACCCATTTTGCCAAAGGAAAGGAAGTTGCCCAATAATTATGCACACCTGATATAGGGTGTTGATGTCATTAGACCACACACCTTCTCATTACAGAGATGCACATCACCTAATATGCTTAATTGGTAGTAGGCTTTCGAGCCTATACAGCTTGGAGTAAGACAACATGCATAAAGAGGATGATGTGGTCAAAATACTCATTTGCCTAATAATTCTGCACTCCCTGTATATATATTTATAAAGCACTGCTTAAATTGAAAGCGCTATACAAATGTCTGTAATCAATAAAAAATAAATAAAGCAGATAGTGAGATCATGCAGCTACTAGTTTAGTGGGATATAAAGTACCAAATGAAGTGTGGTGACTCAGTCTTGTCAAATTTGAGCAATTTAGATACACACCAGATTTAAGGACTTTGTGTTGAACAATGTTTTTTTTTTTTTATGGAACTGTAGAGTACTGTATAGCCTTTTAATTCTTTTACAAGTGCTGCTACTTTATGTCAGGTCCCAAACTTGTATATGGTAATGCAGTTCTGCAGCAACACTGGTTTGGAAAGACCATTACAGACCATAATAAAAACTTATGCTTGAGTTACCATCACATTTGGTTTAACTTTGAATCTTTTAGATTAGCAGTATAATATATAAACAATAATTTACTGCTCGTACTCCAATGTTTCTGTGCATTTCTGCATCATATTAGCAGCACACAGTGGTATAAATACTAAAAGCAGGCCCTAAATGTTTCTAAGATTTCATGAAAATGAGTCACTTTGTGTACTGAAGTCATAGTAAAGAGACTATGAACATCCATTGAGCCAACAGGGCAAGCATATGACGACCGTTCTCACCCCCCTTGTACTGTTGCATTCATTGTTTGCTTTAGTCAAAAAACAGGTTTTAAAGGCTTATTTAATAATACTGGGCCTGGGTAATCTGTGAAGTTTTTCTATATCGGTTCTTTTGGCTAATGTTACATCAGTCACATTTGTCTCCCACTCCCTAGTGGACTTCTTCTCCCAGGAAATATTTTGAAGTAACACACACTTTACTCACGTTTGTCTGCAGGAACACAATATACACAATATACAGTATTGTTTACAATAAGTTTACTCATTCCTCTGGTGTATGAGGGGTATATACAATAGTATTGTAGGGTAAAGTTCTTCCTATTCAGTAGTTTAATAGTATCTTTGGTCAAATGCATTTCTTTCAGACAAATTTTGCTAAATTGCATCAAGGGTTATACACAGTGGCCCAGATTCACAGAACGAGATACGCAAGAAATCTACTTTTTTTTGTCCAGCGTAATTTCGTTAGACAGGCGCATCCGTCCGCGCAAAACTGCGCTAGACAGACCATTGATTTGCTAGTCAAATATGCTAATGAGGGACTTACGGGGATCCACAAAAGAACGTTGGGGCTACGCAGTGTGCGCAACAGCAAAATGTCCTGTCTAAAATTAGACCATATAAAAGCTGGTCTAAAAAGAAAAAAATTGTCTAGATGTCAGATAAAGCAACACTGTTAGTGAGGAGCTCAGCAGTCACACGTGTTGCCCAACAAACTGTATGCCAACATGCCAGTGGCATCCATGCTCATAGCTATACTACTGACTTTAGATGAGCAAAGAAGGAGGAGAGCACTGAGGAGGGCACTAAGGAGGGCACAGGAGATGTTTTTTTTTTTTTACTTTGTATTTGCTGATATAAACTTTACAATTTAATCTAATCTAATACAATATTCTTATCTGATACAAGCCCCTCACTCCTCACTCTTCACGGGAGAGGATAAATCACACACGCATAGACATCTATGACATGAGTGATTCTGAGGTGTCTCGCATCTTCAGATTCACCCCTCATGCCATCGTGGAATTAACCACAACCTTGCAGGAGGACATCAGCAGCCCAACACATGGCACTACCCATGACAGCTACATATACAATCATAGCCCCATCCCCACAGATTTCGAACAGAACATGTATGGGGACAGCTGGCTGATTGGTGAGTGACATGGGTGGATGGCATGACTGTCCCCCCCATGATGCACACATCACAAGGGGCACATGCACTACTAACATCCTCCTGTCTTTTCCCTTCAAGGTGACTCTGCATATGCTCTGGGACCCCATCTCATGCATATGCTCTGGGACCCCATCTCATGACCCCATCTCATGCCAGCTCACATATGCATCTTTGCACGTTAAACACACACATTAATCATGGCACAATAAGAATGCATGCATGCACACCACTGTGGTCCCTAGCACACACACCCCACATCGTCATCACATTGGATTGGCACAAGCCCACCATGTAGGACTTGTGAGCAGCAACGCCATGCCACGGCTCCAATTATGTCACTGTACATTCATACACCATTCACACAGACCTGGGTTTCACTTCACCACCACAAATGAGGGTGACACCCCTTTTCCCGCAGGAATATCACCCCCACATTCCAAAATCATACACAAACAGAACCAAAAAAATAAAATAAATGACGAGCAAAAATAAAAAATGCCCAGAAAAAATATAATTTAAACAAAATAACAACTAAGAAAACACATAAAAGACAAAAATCACTCTGCAAAAGAAGTCCCCAAATATCTCAAAGACACGTCACAAACAAACAAACGCTAATAAACAAAAGCACCTTGCTGTATAGGGAGGGATACAAAGGGATGTACTTTTGCAAAGGAAGTGCGTTTGTGTCTGTCTATTTATGCTGTCTGCGTAGTTCACTAAGTTGCCCTAGTCCACTTCCAATTTGCGCCGTTCTCGAGTTGTGAGCATGCGCACAGAGGTGCTGACCATGGTCTGCTTCAAGCGCGCATGCGCGAGCCGGACGGCCCTTCATTTGCATGGGGTCACGGCTCATGATGTACCTGAATCTGGCCCAGTATTTCTTTTAGTTATTTCACTCAATCCACATACATTTCTGGAACTCTGTATCATCTCGACTGTTTGGTACAGGGCTATTGTAAACCTGTTTGTACATACAGGCATTGTTCAAATTGACATCAAATGTAAGTTATTTCTTTAAATAGACAAAAAAACAATGTAAAGTATACCATAGCGGTCATTTTTCGTGACTGCTATAAAGTGATTAGTGGTGAAATGTGATGGGTTGTTATTGGTTTCTACACATCATTTTTTCACTAATTTAAAGAAGCTGTAGCCTTTCTAAATAACCCTTAAAATCTTCCAAAAATTGCAGATATTTGCATCATCTGACAACTAGAATCTTTGACCCGGCTTCATATGCTAATATATAATACATTTGAGGATCTATTAGAATCATAAATCATATTTTTCCCTTCATTAAAACATGTATGCAATTTTCCGGGAAAGTGCATAAAATACACTTTTTAACAGCAGCGTAGGTCAGATGGTCATTAAAATAATAGCTGCTTCAGTGTCAAGATTTTGAGATTTGATTACATATTAAAGTCACCTTTGCTACCACAGAATTGTGGCTCGGTGCTATCTAAGAAATGACTGTTTTTGATACCCAGGGTTTTAACAAAGCCTGAATATGAATCAGTTTGAGTCAGTCTTGTGCCATTTGCAGTTAGCAATTTTTCGCTCCATGTAATAGCATTCTGTGTCACAGTCAGTTTAAAAAAAAAAGCAGACAAATGGAACATCTGATGAGATGTGACAAAATGGATTCTGAAGGGTTTGGTTGTGATATTTATTTAATTCTAAAATAACCGTATATAAAACTAACAGATTATGGAACAGTTTGGAAAATACAACCTTCTAGAATTGGACATATTTTTCAGAGTACAAGCTGAAATGATTTAACATAATCAAATCATTTTAATATGAAGTCTATTAAAAGCGATGGGCTCAGAATTTTCCAGTATCACAGGAGAGAAAATTTGAATTCTCACTGCTTTCTGCAAAATGAGCATCTCAATCCCTGTCCATCAACTTCAGAAGACTACGGCTATTTTGTGAAAATACACTTACTGATAGCTACTTATTAAACATCTTCCTCTTGTGGATGAACAGTAAGTTTAAAGTAGAACCATGGTCAAAACAGAAAGCAATATCAGTAATGTAGCCTTTTCGGTTAATAAACTTTGTTCTCTTACTTCACATATAGTTTACAAGCAATGTGCCAAAATATCAGTTAATCTTGCCACCCAAGCCACTGAACCTTTGCTTTATTTCATAGGGTGACAATGCTATACTTTGTCACCTTTAAATTCTGCTGTGCCCGCTTGAACTAAAGGAGGATGATAGGATATCTTAGGGAGTGTGGCGATCAGTCAAAATTGATTATGCCCCTAGCAAAATTGATTATGCCCCTAGTCTAAATAACTTCTAGGCACTCCTAGAATCACCTTCTGTCTTCCCTACAAAGAGTAGGGATGTGCCGAAAACACCTCAGAGATCGGTAAAGTCTATGGGACATGAACATGAAAAATCAAAGTCCTCAGGCTTATATGCATGGTATTGCCATAAAATGTGTGCAGGGATTGGGTACTGCCCTAGGGGACATATATCAATGCAAAAAAAAAAAGTTTTTAAAACTATAGTTTTTTTCAGGAGCAGTGATTTGACTAATGGTTTAAGTGAAACAATAAAAAAAGAAATATTCCTTTAACAAATCGTGCCTGGGGGGTCCCCTTAGTCTGTCTGTAAAGGGGTGCATCTGTGCAATGTGTAGAACAGTGCCACAGCAATAACAACATTTCCCTTTCCTTTCCTGGCCTGCCAGGCTGCATGCTCGGATAAAAGTCTGGTATGGATTTTGGGGGGACCCCACACCATTTTTTTTTATTTTGGCGTGGAGTTCCCCATAAAATCTATGCCAGGGCCTAGTATTTTTTCTTAATTCTGTCATAGGGTTTCCCTTAACTACTTGATTACACTGCATTATATACTCTGAAATGCACTATATACCCTGCACTGTATACTACACTGACTGTACTATATATTCTCTACTGTATAATAAATTACTACACTGACTGCTTTATAAACTCTGAACTGTATTTTTATATATATATATATATATATATATATATATATATATATATATACACACACGTGACACTGACTGCACTATATACTCTGAACTGTATTATATATACTCCACTGGCTGCACCCTATACTCTAAACTTTATTATATATACACTACACTGACTGACTGCACACTGCCGTGTAAGCAGCAGACTCGTATAGTTTGGGGCGTGCGTGGACTTAGCCCCTGAGCCATGATTGGCCAAAGGCACCCTGCCTTTGGCCAATCATGGCTCTCACAACACATCGTGCTGTGATTGACCAAAGCATGCAGGTCAGGTGTATGCTTTGGCCAATCAGCCGCCAAATGGCGCAGTGCATTATGGGGTGCTCCACGGCAGGAAAACTTGCTGCGAGTGACCCATATGTTTGTTCATTCTACGAATAAACGAACAGTTGATGTTCAAGTCAAAATTACGTTCAACTCAAACATCGAGCCCAAACCTAACAAAGAGGTTCCAGCAAATCTGGGAGCTGGGTTTTTGCAACAGGTTCCCCCCAGTCCATTACCAGGCCCTTTGGGTCTGTTATGAATATTAAGAGGAAGCCCAAACCAAAATGTAAAAAAATTGTGTGGGGGTCCCCCAAAATTTAAAGTGTGGGGGTCCCCCAAAAAATCCATACCAGACCCTTATCCGAGCACGCAACCTGGCAGGCAGCAGGAAAAGAGGGGAAGACGAGACGACCCCCCACTCCTGAACCGTACCAGGTCAACTTGGGGAGGATGTCCCCATGGAATGTTTCACTTTCTTCAGTGATTATGGACTTCACTTGTGAATACATTGGATCAAGCCATTCACTTTAGCCTTTACATTTAGTTTCTAGTTTTTCATATTTATTATAGTAATTGTTGGGAAGATTTAATGCAACTGTTTATAACAGTGTGCGATATATTGATAACTGCGTATAACAAAGTACGGTATCTTAACACACAGTAGTTAGCTCTGGACACTTTTGCCAGTGTTAGAAACAACAAAAGAAAGGGTGCACTGACCTAGTGCATTACCAACATAACTGTTTAGTTAAAGAGATGAGTCAAGTTATACTCACAAACGCATAGCAAATGCATAGACATGTAAAGGGTGCCATCAAGATCACCTTGAAGTCCACAGTTCTCAGCCTGTAGTTTGGGAATGCTCAGTAGCATCCAAAGGCCAATGCATTTCAAGGGTCAAGCCCTCTTCTTTAGAGCCAAGACAGCTCTTTTCATTATTGCTTTTTAAGTAGAAACAGGACCAATTATATACACTGGTTGTAGTTTTATCTTTGTAGCCATGCCAGATTTTATTTCTACACAAGGAAACCTATTCTGGAAATGTTAAGGCTACCAATGTGGATCACTTTGTAAATAATGTTAGTTACCCAGCTATCTCTATCTTCAATATTTATAAAAATAAACCCGAAGACAATAATTCAATATAACAGTCCTTAGGTGGCTGTATTCATATTTTATTAATTTTTTAACTTTATTTATACCTGCAAATAACAAATTTTCTGTCTGTGGGTGGCTAAATTGTTTTACCTAAATACAGTGGGTAAAATAATGTTTTGATCCCCTGCAGATTTGGCCACTTACAAAGAAATGAAGGGTCTATAAAACACGCAATACAAATGTTATAAATTGAGTTGCAATTCAGTAAAATATTTGATCCCCTGCCAACCAACAGTCATTTTGGCTCCCACAGACTGTCTACAGTACCGTATTTTTCGCCCTATAGCACGCACCAGCGCATAGCGCGCACCCCCACCTAAAAGGGAATCCTAAGGAAAAAAAAAGAAATACTGGCAGATTTACAGTTAGTTACTTACAGTTGCCCGGCGTCCATCGGCGGCCTTGGCCAGTCTGGCGTCTGTCTGCAGCCTTCGTGGTGTCCTCCCCGCTTCTCCCGCACTGCGATCCCCACTTCCCGCACTGTGTTTGAATGCTGCCGACAAAATATACCGAGCACAGTACACTCGGCCATGCTCGACTCCTCTAGCATAAGGGCTAGGAGCCGGCACAGGGCGTGGCCTTGAGGGGAGCTGAGCCTGACCGAGTGTACTGCGCTTGGTATATGTCGGCGGCAGGTTCAAACACAGCATGGGAAGCGGGATTCGGCGTATATCGTGCACCTAAGGTTTCCCCTGATTTTAAGGGGAAAAAAATGCGCGGTATATGTCGATAAATACGGTACGTGCTCATGTGGTACACAGATTAGTCTTGTCAATTTAAGGCGCTCCTAATGCCAACTCATTATGTGCATAAAATACACCTGTCCACGGAAACTCTTTCTTCCATTCAAATCTCACCATAATGAACAAGACCAAAGTGCTGGTAAAGGACGTCAGGGATAAGATTATAGACCTACACAAGGGTGGAATGGGCTACAAGACCATAAGCAAGAAGTTTGGTGAGATGAAGACAACTGTTGGAGCCATTATTCGCAAATGGAAGAAATACAAAATAACCATCGCCCTCGGTCTGAAACTCAATGCAAGATTTTGCCTCATGGGTTAAGGATGATCATGAAGAAAGTGAGGGATCAGCCTAGAACTACACAAAATGAGCCTGTGAATGATCTCAAGGCAGTAGGACCACAGTCACAAAACAAACAATTGGTAACACAATATGTCACCATGAATTGAAATCCTGCAGCACTCGCAAGGTCCCCTGCTCAATATGAAGTTTGCCAATGAACATCTAAATGATTTAGAGAAGGATTTGGAAAAAGTGCTGTGGTCAGATGAGACCCAAATTTAGCTCTTTGGCATTAACTCAACGTGCCGTGTTTGGAGGAGAAAAAATGCTGACTATGAACACATCCCTACAGTCGAACATTGAGGCAGAAACATTAAGCTTTGGGGCTGTTTCTCTGCTAAAGGTACTGGAGTAACTTTGCCACACTAAGGGGCCAATGTACGGGGCAATGTATTTTGAAATCTTGTATGGGAACCTTCTTCCCTCACTTTGAGTTGCCCAGTGACAGCCAATAAACCTTAACGATTTAGAGAAGATCTGTAAAGAAGAATGGACCAAAAGCCTTCCTGAGATGTGTGCAAACCTGGTAACTAACTATAAGATACGTCTTACCACTGTGCTTGTCAACAAGGGTTTCTCCACCAAGTACTAAGTCGTGTTTTGCTTGGGAATCAAATACGTATTGTACTTATTGAACTGCAACTCAATTTATAACATTTGTATCATGTGTTTTTTTCTGGATTTTTGTTTCATTATCTGTCTTTATCATTTAAAATACACCTATGATAAAAATTAGAAACTTAATTTCTTTGTAAGTGGGCAAATGTACAAAATCTGCATTTTTTTCCCCAATGTATGTTGTCCTTTTTCCATTGCCATTCCATTAGTGATGATGGGAATTGGCAGTAAAGATAGCAAAATAATATTTTCTTTCTCATCTGTTAAGGTGCAACTAACAGTGATATTTTGTTTTGGACAGAGTAGGGAGGGATCAGAATCCCTGTCAGTTATTATTGCTATATGTGCCCCCATTATGAAGATAAACCCTCTCTATTTGTTCTGTTTACTATTATGTTTGAAAGTGAAAGTAAAAGAAAATTCCAAATATTAGGTTGACACCTAGACAGTAATAGAGGGGACATCTTCCAGTGAGGACACTAAATCTGATGACCCTGGAGAGGGGATTCTTCTCAATTCCTGTCTTGGCTATGGATAGGAAGTAAAGGGAAGTCTCTCCAGTGAAACACAGATGGCAGAAAAAGTTGATAATGAAAAAAAAAAAAAAATAGTTACACTTTAACCACTTAAGACCCGGACCAAAATGCAGGTAAAGGACCTTGCCCCTTTTTGCAATTCGGCACTGCGTCGCTTTAACGGACAATTGCGCGGTCGTGCGACGTGGCTCCCAAACAAAATTTGAGTCCTTTTATTCCCACAAATAGAGATTTCTTTTGGTGGTATTTGATCGCCTCTGCGATTTTTATTTTTTGTGCTTTATACAAAAATAGAGCGACATTTTTGAAAAAAAATCAATATTTTTTTACTTTTTGTTATAAGAAAAATCAAATAAACAAAATTTTAGTCAAATATTTAGGCCAAAATTTATTTAGCCACATGTCTTTAGTAAAAAAAAAAAGAAGCTACCTAGCGGGAACAGCGACACTAATACAGCGATCAGAAAAATGATCGCTTAGTGATGCTGGCAATAGGGAGTGAAAGAGTTAACTAGGGCGGTGATCAAGGGGCAAAACTTTATTAGGGGGGGTACGGGGGCTACCCTGAACCTAACACTAAGTGACTGTCACACTGACACTACATACAGGAATCATACATATATGATTACTGTATTCAGTGACACTGTGACAGGGGGGGCGATCGCAAGGGGTTAAGTCTGCCTGTGTGTCCTGGTGTCAGTGTAGTGTTAGTGCACACTTACTGTGAGATGTGATCACTCCTCAGCGGCGGTTGAAAATACCTCCGAGGGGAGAGATCACATCACTTCCGTCTTCCTGTGTTTACACAGGAGGAGGAAGTGACACGGCGGGAGCGTGCGGATTGGCTGGGAGCGAAAAATGGACGGATATCATTTTTAATTTTAGGCAGGGTGATATTTCTTGCATGTGTCCATGCCTAGACACACTCAATTCTGGCATCACAGTAGCCTATCAGGCTACTGTCAGGCATAAAAAGGCCTATCAGGCATAAAAAGAAGACCTTGCCAACTCATTTATGGTTATTGGAATACACTGATGATGATTTCAGGAATAGTTATTTCACAGGAGTTTTACATTTAAAAAAAACAGAGGGGCCTTTTTCCATTAGGTGCTGAACATACACTTTGGTGTGGTATGGCACAACCAATGTTTCTTGCATTTTTAAGTAGTGGCAGCACAGTAATACGTTTGTTTGGCCTAGACCAAAGACCCAGATATTTAAAATAAAAAAATAAAAATAACTATTAATTTTAGTAATTGCAATTGATTCCAGCATCACATATCACTAATATACATCATTTTTTAAATTTTTAAACTCCGTTCTCATAAAAAAAGGAATTTAAAATCCACTATACATTTACTCTACATTTTCTTATACAGACTTAATGTCACAGGCAACACAAAAAAGCTGCTAACCTCCACCACTTCCTCACCAGTGCTACAGAATGGACACTAATTAATTTAACTGATGTGTACAGCTGTCTACATGTAGAACAGTACAGATCTGGGATGACAAGCCAAAGATTAATGGCATTCATGAAGTGTATCTGGTGGGATCTCCACCCCACAGTGCAGAGACAGAGAGTTGGTGCTTTCAGTCATAAGGACAATGTTTCACAAGATTCTCAAGTGGTAGCCCCAATACATTCTAGTAATGAGACAATCCATCATCCAAGGGTCTGCAGGGTTTAAGGCTAGGATTCAGGACATCTTTTTTATTGTGCCAGCTCAGGCAATGAAGTTGGTTTAGTGACCTAGGACAGTCAATTAATCTCTAGCATTAAAGTGAAAACAAAGTAGAAAAATAGTAACACTGGATGATTTCCCTCCTGCAAACTCATGAATCACTTTTACAAAGAAGTATTACCCTATATCTTATTTTATTTTTTTATCAAATGTCTAAATTACACACAATTCATCACTTTCTGAATTTTAACCCTGGAAAACTGAATTGAGAAAATGTCATTGGGTTGCTGGGCTTAAGCTATAATATTTCATTTTCACCTTGCTTTACCGAATAGGCGAACAGAAAACATACTAAGTACCTACACTGATTAAAAGTGCTGTGGCTTTAAAAAGGTACAAAGCCAGCTAAAAAAAAGTATTGGAAATGAAAGGTATTAAGTGACTTCAATTTTCCCAGGCTCTCATGTGCAAGAAGCGCAGAAGTGTGATTAACGCAAAATAAAATGTATTTTATTTTTCTTCATATATTATGTATTGCATAGGAAATTGATTTGCCTCCATTTTTTGTCTGTGTTTCCACACTGAGGAGATTTCACCTTACTTTCTGCCCTGTGACCACACAGTAGGAGAAACGATTCACCCTAATCAAGATTAAAAATGGACAGAGGTTTTACAACTTCCCTAGCCTGCTAAAAACAAATGCTATAATTGCTTTGAATAACCAAGTACTCCCTTTAGTTCCTGTTACAAAGTCCACACATGAGGTATGGGGAAATCTTTACAATCAAGTAAAAAAAAAAAGATGTAGGGCAACAACTACAATCTGTGTATTATTGTTCCCCATGCAGAGAGAACACTAATCAACATTCCATTGTAGAAATTGGACTGAGCACTCATTTCTGAGACTGCACTGTCACTGACAGCTGTTGGTCATTACTAATGATAAGGAACCAGTCAGGAGGGTTCTTCATCGTTTGATCATAATGACAGTCAGTTGTGATGATGATCACATGAGGTGTGTTTTTACAAACAAACTTGCAAGCTGCAGTTGTTGAGCCAAGGACAGTGGCAGCTGAAACTGGCAGACTTCTACTTTCACAATGCAATGCAGTGTGTAAATATACACTAATTTAGCGCTTTAAAAAATGATTATGTATAAAATAACGCCCAACATTTAAAAAAAAAAAAAAAAACATTTTGTCCATTTGTAAATTTGTATATATATATATAGTAGGTTACATTTTAGCAAAATACTCATATGAATACTCATATGAACATACCATGAAATTATATTTTCATTTTTAGTATGTAAAGCTGCATTTACTTTTTTTTATTTTTCTGGGGGGAAGGTTAATTGTATTTGGAATGACATTAGAAGTGCCATCATTTCATTGATCCATCGTCTGACATTTATTTAATTTGTCATATTTCTTTAAAATAATATCCAACATTATTATCCTCTTATTTAGCAGATACAACACATCCATGTGCCCTTGGCACAATGGTTCTGGCTTGTGTTCTTTCTGCTTTTGATCCCTATGCAAATAGTAACTGTAATGACAGATCTACAGACTACATGTGCAGTGAAGAACAGAGCACTACAATCACACTTTTTTTTTTAAAAGCACAGTGAGGAATATTCTGGTAAACCTCTAAAAAGGAACTTGGATTCTGCTTTAAGACTAGAATGCAAAAAAAGGTGCACTGTCACTTTAAAAAAAATCATAGTAATGTAGTGATGTGATAATTTCTTTGCCCATTTACCAAGTGTATACTCTTGTTATGCAGTGTTTGTTTGCCCTTTTCCAAAATGTTTGCTATGCTCTCTCTCACCAAGGATGAGGTCATCAAGAAGAGCAGAGGATGACAAGGGGTTTTGTGGGTAAGTGGGTGAATTCCTGCTAAGAGAGCACAGGCTGTGTAAGTGCTGCTGCTGCAGTTTCACCTCACTGAGACAAACATAAAGACTGTTAATGATTTAATGTTCCTGTTTGGAAAATACTTTATGTTGGATGGTTCATTGAATGTTATTTCTTCAATACATGAACTTTCAAATACAATGCTGTGTGGATAACTGTCTATGTGAAGATATATTTCTCAATTGGGATTTCACTTGCTATTCACAAGCCCCGATTGAGGCATTACGCTTGTTAGAGATCCTGTCCTGATAACGCAGATTATGAAGACTCTGCTCCTAAAATACTATACTATACTACAGGTGGCGCCATCATACCTCAGAGAGAGAAAATAATTGTGCTACATTAATAATGCAAAAGATTGTGGGGAAATCAATATACAAATAATACTGTGTCAATAAAAATATTCAATAAAGTCCACCAATGTGAAAAAAGATTATTTGTTTCAGTGCAGTATATAGGTCTACTGCAAATTATCAAAAACTGTGTAAATGATCATGAAGGAGAGAAGTGCTTTTAAATTATCCATACCATCAGTGCTCACACACATAGGATCTCAACATAGGATTTTAAACAAATGCCGTCACAAACGCTTAGCTGACACACAGTCATACACCATTAGATGCAACTCCACTCAATATGGCATCACACATTTGTCATATAAGGCTCTAGGGCTCCTCACCAATGTTATATAGGGCTCCACATGACTCCACCTGACTGTCCTCGGTCATAGGGATGAGGCCCTTGTCCCCATCAACCCCAAAGCACTCGCCTCCCCCATGTTGCCCCCTTTCCTGACCTGAATCTGGTAAAAAAATAAATGGTGGGGACCCCACGCATTTTTTTTTTACTTTGGCGTGGGGTTCCCCTTCAAATCCATACCAGATCTGAATGGTCTAGTATGGACACCACACCGTTTTTTATTTTATTTTTTCGTTTTTTTTTTACGCCACTTTTTTAAAGTACAACAGTCAGCAGGGAAACACATTCACAGCAAATGACTCATCCATTGTGGATACTTTAAAAGCACGTGTCTCCTTTGTGATCATTCACTCAATCAATTGTAGTGGAACTGTACATATTGCACTGAAACAAAAATTGCACTTTTTCACATAGGTGGACTTTATTAAATGTTTCTATTGACACAGTACTGTTTGTATATTGATTTCCCCACAATGTTTTGCTTTAAAAATATGATTTCTTTTAAGTGATAAAAGTGCACCTTTTTTGAGTAACACGTTTTCCATCTGGTATTCTGATATTTCTGTGTCTCTGCCGTTGAATTTCACATAGATTTTTGTTATTGCACTGAGCACAGGAATATATATTACATTTTATATTTTTATTCACCTAAACTTTACATTGTTTGTGCAGTCAAAGAAATGATATACAGAACATTGTTTTACCCTTTAAACCCCAGTTTCATTAGTTATTTGATTGCTGAATAGTGCCCTTGAGAAAGATGCTTTATTTTTTTTGAAATAATGTCATTATTACAGAGATTATTGAAGCAAATAATAGACATACGGCATAACCTATTAGTCCTCACTAGCCCTGAATAAACTCCACAACAACATCTCCAAATATGAGCTGGGAACTTTTCCACTTGCAGGTGTACTCCGATAAAAAATAAGTGCAATAGCTTTGGCGAGATAGCTCCCACACAGCAAGGCTTCCTTCAATAGGCACCCAAGAGTAGCTCAAAAAATAATTACCGTGCCAGACCAAAAATTGGCTTTTACATCTAGTTTTGGTCTGATGTTCCTTTCTATAATTTAATTGAGGGCTGAAGCTATAGAAAAAGACTTCTAATGGGCACCAATCAGAAATAATATTTAGATTAGAGGTCCTATTCATAAAGGAGTGTGACATTCATCAAACATTTGCTAGTGGTGGTCATTTCAATGTATACTGTATGTATTACATTTGATGAAAATTCACTTGCAGTGAATGTTTGGTAAATGCTTATTTACACATTTATATGTATATAACCCTTGATGTTATATGGATTCCTGCGCTTCAGTGTCTTGCTTGTTTTTCTGCTAAACATTTGTGTTTTACAGACTAGACATGTGCACTGCTAAAACAAATTGATTGTTTTTATTTAATTATTAGTTTTTTTTTTCCAGAAATTCGAAAATCAAAATTTTCGAATTTTTAAACTTTCTGAAATTCGGAAAACCCCAAAATTAGAAAATTTGAAAGTTCAGAAATTCAAAAATCTGAAAATAAGAAAAAGAATCAGATCAGAAAATTTCTGAATTTCTGGATTTCGAATTTCCAAAATTGTAAACTTTGGAATTTCGGAAATTGCGATTTTTCTAAAATTATAGATTTTGGAAATCCGAATATTCGAAAATTCGGAATTTCAAAAATTTGTAAATTTGAAAAAACTTATTCGGAACTAAACCAATTGCACGTGTCTATTACTGAGTGATATTAGAAGGGGGGCTTTAAGAAAGCAGAAAGCCTTTCAGCAAAGAAGTTGTCTTTATTAGCAGCAAAAAAAAAAAAAAAGGCAGGTACATTTTAGAACTAATTTGATACGTTTTTCAAAAGAATTCCGCACCCTTTCTATATATGTCTTTATGGACACTTGCATGTCAGTATTCCGGAAACCTGTGACTCACCCCTACTTATGCTGTTAATGCATGGTTAAAGTATTATTATTATATAGGATTTATATAGCGCTGACAGTTTACCGCAAACCCAAAGCGAAAATGTATAATATTGCAGATTACAATTTGTTAGATGTCCGCCGGGCACTCGCAATCGGCGGTTACAGGGACAAGGACATGGATCTCTGTGTGTAAACACAGAGATCCATGTCCTGTCAGGGAGAGAGGAGACCGATCTGTGTCTCTTGTACATAGGGACACAGTATCGGTCACCTCCCCCAGTCACCCCCCTCCCCCCACAGAGTTAGAACACACCCAGGATACATATTTAACCCCTTCCTCACCCCCTAGTGTTAACCCCTTCCCTGCCAGTCACATTTATACAGTAATCTGTGCATTTTTATAGCACTGATCGCAGTATAAATGTGAATGGCGCCAAAAATGTGTCAAAAGTGTCCGATGTGTCCACCATAACGTCGCAGTCCCAATAAAAATCGCAGATCGATGCCATTACTAGTAAAAAAAATAATCATAAAAATTAATAATAATTCTGTCCCCTATTTTGTATGCGCTATAACTTTTGCGCAAACCAGTCGCTTATTGCGATTTTTTTTTTTTTTTACCAAAAATTTTTAGAAAAATACGTATCGGCCTAAACTGAAAAAAAAAAGTTTTTTTTTTTAAAAAATGGGCTATTTATTATAGTAACAAGTAAAAAATATTGACTTTTTTTCAAAATTGTCGCTCTTTTTTTGTTTATAGCGCAAAAAATAAAAACCGCAGAGAAGATCAAATACCACCAAAAGAAATCTCTATTTGTGGGGAAAAAAGGACGCCAATTTTGTTTGGGAGCCACATCGCACGACCGCGCAATTGTCATTTAAAGCGACGCAGTGCCGGAAGCTGAAATTTCACCTGGTCAGGAAGGGGTATAAGTGCCCAGTAAGGAAGTGGTTAATTGTATTTTACGAGATACTGTTGACTTGGTAATGCGGTTAATTTTTGCACCAGTCTACATTTATTTAGTTTGTCGCTACAAAACACATATACAGTATCCCCCAAAAGTTAGTACACCCCTCACATTTTTGTAAATATTTTAGTATACCTTTTCATGTGACAACACTTTAGAAATTACACTTTGCTACAATGTAAAATAGTGAGTGTACAGCTTGAATAACAGTGTAAATTTTCTGTCTCCTCAAAATAACTCAACACACCATTCATGTCTAAACTGCTGGCAACAAAAGCGAGTACAACCTTAAATGAAAATGACCAAAATTGGCCCAAAGTGTCAATATTTTGTGTGGCCACCATTATTTTCCAGCACTACCTTAACCCTTTACCTTAACCCTCACAGGTTGCCACTGGAGTCCTCTTCCACTCCTCCATGACGACATCACTGAGCTGGTGGATGTTAGAGATCTTCCGCTCCTCCACCTTTCATTTAACGATGCCCCACAGATGCTCAATAGGGTTTAGGTCTACAGACATGCTTGGCCAGTCCATCACCTTTACCCTCAGCTTATTTAGCAAGGCAGTGGTCGACTTAAAGGTGGGTTTGGGGTCGTTATGTTGGAATACTGCCCTGCGGCCCAGTCTCTGAATGGAGGGGATCATTATCCGGTTCAGTATGTCATAGTACATGTTAGCATTCAGAGTTCCTTCAATAAACTGTAGCTCTCCAGTGCTGGCAACACCATGCTGCCCCAGACCATGATACTCCCACCACCATGCTTGACTGTAGGTAAGACACACTTGTCTTTGTCCTCCTCACCTGGTTGCCAACACTTTTGACACCATTTGAACCAAATAAGTTTATCTTGGTCTCATCAGACCACAGGACATGGTTCCAGTAATCCATATCCTTAGTCGGCTTGTCTTCAGAAAACTGTATGCAGGCTTTCTTGTGCATCATCTTTAGAAGAGGCTTCCATCTGAGATGACAGCCATGCATACCAAATTTATGAAGTGTGTGGCGTATGGTCTGAGCACTGACAGACTGACCCCCACCCCTTCAACCTCTGCAGCAATGCTGGCAGCACTCATACGTCAATTTCCTAAAGACAACCTCTGGAAATGATGCTGAGCATGTGCACTCAACTTCTTTGGTCGACCATGATGAGGCCTGTTCTGAGTGGAACCTGTCCTGTTAAACTGCTGTATGGTCTTGGCCACCCTGCTTCAGCTCAGTTTCAGGGTCTGGGCAATCTTCTTATAGTCTAGACCAGGGGTAGGCAACCTCAGCCCTCGAGCTGTGGTGAAACTACACCTCCCACCTATCCTCCGCCTCTAGGAGTCATACCTGTGATTGTGAGGGTCTTGCAAAGTCTCATGGGACTTGTAGTTTCAAAACAGCTGGAGGGCTGAGGTTGCCTACCCTTGGCCTATATGTGTTGAAGAAAAAAGTATTATGATAATACCTTTTCCAAAAGGAATGGACTTTGTAGGCACATTGGGGTAATATAAAATGTAATTCAATAGTCATAAATAAACACGTTGATGCATCTATAAAACATTATAATCACAATAACAAGAGAAAAAGGCCTATGCCATCTTTATGTAGAGCAACATTTTTTTTTTAAGACCCTCAAAGAGTTCTTTGCCATGAGGTGCCATGTTGAACTGCCAGTGACTAGTATGAGAGCGTGAGAGCCATAACACCACATTTAACACACCTGCTCCCCATTCACACCTGAGACTTTGTAACACTAATGAGTCACATGACACCGGGGAGGGAAAATGGCTTGGGCAAAACTTGGACATTGTCACTTAGGGGTGTACTCACTTTTGTTGCCATGGATTTGAACATTAATGGCGTGTGTTAAATTATTTTGAGGGGACAGCAAATTTACACTGTTATACAAGATGTACACTCACATTGTAGCAAAGTGTCATTTCTTCAGTGTTGCAACATGAAAAGATATAATAAAATATTTACAAAAATATTAGGGGTGTACTCACTTTTGTGAGATACTGTATATACTGGTTACATATGGTATATATACATTTATAGCACTGCACTTTGAATTATTCACATTTTCAGCTTTGTCACATTGTAGTGTTAACTGCTGCATCTTCACTGTTGCATGGTAAGTGCAGTAATTTCACTTTATTTTCATCATTGGTATTACAGGGAGGAATAGTGCCCCATCATTAGTGTCAGTGGCAGGAATTATGCCCTGCTATTGGTGTCAGTGGAAGGAATAGTGAGTGGGAAGAATAGTGGATCAAAGGCCAGATAAAGACTAGCAAAGGGCCACATGTGGCACAGTTTGAAGACCCCTGATCTACAGCCTGGATGTGCCTAGGTTTGGGTCAGATTCAAAAACTGCTAACAAGATGGTAATTTGATGCTATAGTAATAAGCAGGTGGTATTAACAGGGCAAATGGGACTGGGCATTTTGCAACAGCACCTAGGACATTTTACAAAACCCGATTTTTATCACTCTATAACATAGCCACATATCGCTGAACCTCTGTCATGACCTGTTAAATGGGTCATCAGACAATGCAGTTGCATGAGGTTATTACATTCTCCATTAATCAGCGATCTTAGCAGGTTGTTAAATTTATTACAGTAGGTGCCTCTGATTTTTTTATATCCAGCGCGATGGGATTGCGCTGGATATCGCCACTGGGGTCTGTGCTTCTCGCGTTCACTGCCCCCACGAGATGCCACGCATCCATAGGAATCCATTGGGGGTTGTGAGCGGGAGGAGCGACATAGCTCGGCACTGGCTCCCGCGATGAGGATTGCGGATGGTCAATCTCGCCGCTAGCAGAGACGAGATTGACACAAAATCGGCGGCACCTACTGTAGTTGCAAAAATGACTATTATTCACAAGAGGGCAGCATACATTTTAATTCTGTAGCTAGCATAAAAAAACAACCACACAAGTTGGACAAAATATTAATTGGGCATGTTGGAAAATGTCTAATTTGAGCGAGCGATACGAGCAGTACAAAATAGTAGTGCCATCATAGAAATCTACTGTGCTTTCAGTAGTTACAGTATCTTATTTCCTATAGAAGGAGAATGACTGACTGTCTGTAGGCAACATAACATAGGCAGAGACTTGTATATAAGCCTCCACAAAAAAAAAAAAACACACATAACACATTGTGAAATGTCACAGATGAGGCTGCTAAAGTACCAAAACTTTTAAGGTTTTAAGAATTTTACCACACTCCAAGTAGACCAAATGTCACATTTACTTAACATTTCATAGGACGTGCTGGTTATCCGTTTGTATTAATAGAAAGCAAGCAAATTCACTTTTAAACATTAATAAACATTACATTTTCAACACTTCAAAACTCTCTAATATACCTGCTGAGTTTTTACTTTATCCTAACCAGCATGCGATCTGTTCAACCACTTAAAATGCAGACACTTTCCGACAGACACATTAGCAGAGAAATACACAAGTATAGCATAGCTTTGAACTATACTGATAAAATTGGTTTTATAATTTTTGAGTCATACAATGTGAATCTGTGCAGAGAGGAATGCATAGGCTGCTATTTGGAACTTCTCTTTAAAAAAAATACAAGTTGCTCTATATTCTGAATTTTTAGGACCTGAACACACATATGCTTTAGGATTGCCGACAGCCTACCAAGCATTTTCAGAAAACGGTCAGCAACGGCAACCTATGTTTTTCTCATAGTTCTGGATTCCATTAAAAAATATGCACATTGGTATTGTTCCTACAGTCTCTGAAAAAATGCCACGATAATTGATTGATTACCTATATGAATGATCCCATCTGCACGGCTCGCCATCTCCCAGTAATGCTTTGGTGCGCAACAGCTGTTTCTGGCCACCAAAAGTGGGAGCAGTTTGAAGGACTTTACATTGGGCTGA
Organism: Rana kukunoris; assembly: GCA_029574335.1. Classification (NCBI taxonomy): domain Eukaryota; kingdom Metazoa; phylum Chordata; class Amphibia; order Anura; family Ranidae; genus Rana; species Rana kukunoris. The sequence goes on from CM056056.1 coordinate 129,032,219, forward strand.
TTTAAGACTCTTGTCCTTGGTGCAACCCTTTTACAGCAATGCAGAATTTAAAGACAGCTCTGGGAGGCTGCAGGCCATGCTGATGAAAACTATTTTCTTTTCTATAAATTTAACCCATCAACTCTAGCAAAGTGACGTTATAATTTTATTCACAGGTACATTTTCTTGGATTCTTAAGAATGGCATAATTAAAATTAGTACACAAATATAACCATCCTTTTTTAAATCAGTTTTCCACAGAGAAGCCCTATTCAGAGAGTAAAGCTTGCCATACATATGTATACATGTTACATGACTAAAATAGCACAGATGGACAAACCTATTGGCGTGGCAATTGTATTTTGACAGCTTGCTTCACTGGCTGTCAAAATACCCAAACGGTGCCTCCATCTAAATGAATGCAGGCTCTGTTCAGCCAACAATTTTCTACCTGGCTCCTTTAATTTTTCAATTCAAGGATGTCAAGCAGAAGGGTGACATACTCCATGAATGCATAGCATTACTATGACAATATACATTGAATCCCATTACCTGGCTGTTTTTTTAAACATTTTTGATTTTTGGTAGGGTGCAGAATATTGGACTAAAGAAAAGTAAAAAAATATAACTGCGCCCAGCTAAAATAGGGGGAGCAAAAAGTCTACAACAAAAATTGTCTAAGGTTAAGAAATATTGTCATTGCCTAAAAGTAACGAATAGCTTTTCCATTGTCTGCTTGCTCCGCAACATAGGAATATGAATGGATGATTTTATGTAAGTGTCATTATTTAAATTTTTAATTACCAGGCAGGTTTATTACTGTCTTTTTTATAGTTATTATACAATATACCTTAGAGTCAACAATTTTCATAAAGTATATGTCAAGCTAAATTATTTTTTTTTAAGCGAGGAAAAGAGTGGGGAAATAAATTACCATTCTGTTTTTACTGTTATTCAGGGCTCCTTTAGAGAGAAAAGGTCAAAAACAGAGGCAGAAGCAGAAATTAAATGCTGACAGAGGATCTAGTCTTTCTCAACTTTCTAAAGAAACACCATTTTCTGGCTGTGCTGCTGTTAAAGAGTTATCCTCACTGCATATAGGTTGTCATCAGCAAAGGATAACATTTTCCAATCAGGAATGGATATCAGTAAAAAACTAACATGGGTTCTAATTTTTCACTACTCTGGCCAAAAGAAAAATACATTTTGGCTGAACATATACTTTAAAGTGTAGAATAGAATACACAACTGTCATGGCTACCATCCCTGATGGCCCTAGCAGCTGTCTACGGGCCTACCTCTTCAAAATTAAGTGCTGTGCACTATCCATCATTACACATCATATCATTATAGAGATCAGTATGTACTCACCATAGTCACTGTCATAAAATACTATGAACTTTTGCCATCGAAGTTCAGTGACCAGTTTCAACATGACATCATTGAGGCGAACTTGAGGTCTAGCAGCCAACGTGTATTCCTCTCCATCCAGGCTAGGATTCAAGTGGCAGACAGTGCGTGGAGATCCAGCCACGTTGCGTTGTACAAAGATATGAGGGATATGCATGGCATCTGTCAGCGACTGAAGAGCATTTGCTGAGGCACAACCAGTAGATGTCACTAAGGCTAAAATCCCTTGTGTCATCAAGTCACAAGCTGAAAAAAATAAAACATCACAATTAAAAATATGTTCCTTCCAAACAAAATGAACGTGCAATATTTAACACAATGCTTCATTCTAAAACATTCAACTGTCTTCCTCTAAAAGCAGACTTCACCAAATACTGGAAAAGCCGTTTTGAATTGATTTTGGCTTTTGGTAAAAGCAACAAGTTAGTTTTAATGTCCAGTTCCCCAGCAACTCATAGTCACCTTTCTTTCACTTCCCCACAACTGTTCAGCTGCAAAGGGCAAGAAACATTTCTGGAACTTCCAGTTCAGAGAAACATTATTCACTCTTCTTCCTCTTATTTGCCTAGCACTGTTACAAGGGGATGGGGAGTCCACCCAAGCCCTGTATAAGCTCCAGTTATATGTTTAGAGCTTACACAGAATTTACTGTTATTGAAACAGCTGGGTGTCCTGGAAGCAGTCTGTATTTGTACCTAGGGAAAGGGGGCTTCAACGAAAACCATTTTTTTTTCCTTCATGGGCAAAGCATTGGATTGTATGAAATTCAGAAAAAAAGTTGTTCAGCTATTGTATAATTTCAACTTCCCAGGACCATGACATATACCAGGTATGATTTGTTTTGTAGATAACAAGAAATGAATTGTATGCAGTCATAATTAAACTGAAGCTACTACAAAATACAAACAGGTTCCTTTAAAAAAAAAAAAAAACTGTAATGTAAGTAATACAGGTGCTGCCTCTTATCACTAATCTTAAAAAAAAGCCTTTTGCAAAAAAAAAAAATTCACTTCTCTGGCTGCCAGAACCACTGGACACTGTTCCACAGAAGAGAACTCACTGTCTGAAGTTTTTGCAGAAACCAGCACTAGGAGTGTTGCTCTGCTGGTCCTCCATTGCCCTCAGTGAAGCCTCCCACTTGACCACTACTGTGTTCTATAAAGGCATGGAGGTTGGTGGGAGGCACACATCGCTAAGTGCAGCGGGGTACCAAGAGATTGATACTCCTTGAGGTTCTGGTTTCTGAAAAAACTGTAGTGGTCATTTTATTTTTAATAGAGTGTTGATCAACGGTGCTGACAGCATTAGAGATGAGAAATTTCATTTTTATAGCAGGGTCACTTTAGCATGCTCTATGACAGGAAAAGTAAAAGACTCAATTTTGTGTACTGAGGAAAATGACAGGAAAAAGTCTCTCTCAAAATACTGGGCTCCAAATACTGTATAACAATTCTCCAATTCCAGTTTTTAACTAAAAAATTATAAAAGGTCATTGTACAATATATTTAAACACCACCCTTTATAAAAAAAATGTAATCCACCCACAAATAAACTGCAAGACAAGTACACCATGGTATGTTCACTTTATAACATCTGTATTGCCCCCCCTTACAAGAAAGGCATCACCAACACCTCATTAGAAAAACGCTGTCTGTCTACTTCGGGGTTTGCACAAGGACGTCACAAACTGCACCCCGACGTGTTTCGGCACAGACCAAGTGGCAGAACCTCGGGCAGAGCCTGTGAGGTCATTGTTAAACCCGTAAGTGAATGAACAGAATTTTTCTACTGGGGTGATGCTTTACTCTTAATGGGGCGATACAGATATTGAACATACCACAGTGCACTTTGCGAGTGACATTTATTTGTTTTAATAAAAGAATAGTGTTTAAATATAATGCACAATGACAACCTTTTATTGTTTTTTAGCTAAAAATTGCTATTGGAGAAGTGTTACCCTGTATCTGGAGCCCAGTATTTTGAGAAAATGGAGGTAGCTTGTTGGTAAATTTGGAGAGATCCATAGGCGATGATGAATGTCCGAAATAAAGGACAAAACATATGCTGATGATTGATTTGATGATGATTATACATTGTGGGTCAATTTATCCAGGTGAGCAGATTATATGACAAGTTGTGGAGCACAAGTGATGATCACATGACATTAATATAAGAACAAGTGGGAGGGTACATTTACTTTATTATGGACTTGATTTAAAGGACTGCATGTGTTGATGCACACATTTTAATTTGTTTTATTTTATTCAAATTGAGTATTTCTTTATCTGTTTTAATAGAGTACTCATTAGGGTCATGCAATGTCAGTATTACATTATACTCACTAACGCAGTAATGCCCCGTACACACGATCGGAATTTCCGATGAAAATTTTGACTTTTTCCATCAGATTTTCCGATCGTGTGTAGCCCCATCAGATGAAATTCATCGTAATTTCCGATGAAAAAACTCAGATTTTAGATTCAGAACGTGTTCTATTTTTTTCCGATGGAATTCCGTCGGAATTATGATGTGATGTGGCCGGGCAAAAGCATGATCATGTGTACGCGGCATTAGTATTATTATATTTAATTCTTCAAAGTTGATTGGTATTGCTGCACTCTTAATATTGTGAGGGATTGGCTCGGTAGCGGGTGTGTGTGACTCCCTGGATGGGTTCACTACATGCTGAACTATACAGAAAGGCAGTTGAGGATGGTCGAAAACAAAGGATATGGTTTATTCTTCCATATTGCTGGATACAAGTGCAAGTATCAAAACAGCATAAACAAAACAAAGCATAAAATAAACCCTTGCCACTTGGGGCATCTACCTTCACAACACAGGAACCTACGTATGGAGTCCGGCACAGCCTACTGCTGGGCAGACACTGCTGGTCATACAGCAGAAAACAAAAAGTCTCTGATATTTATCACAAAGAAATACTGATACGACCTCACCTTCAGAAGTCGTTCTCAGTCCACTGCTCTCCTTAACTCAAAGGCCTCAGGATGCAGCAATGAGTAGTGATCCTCTGGATAACTTGTAGAGGCCTTAATTGCCTCATTCTCAACGGCTGAAGCTATCCAAGGTCCTTAAACCTGATAGTAATTGGTGAATTGTCTAAACAAGGCAGAAATGTATCTCCCGTCTGTGACAACACCCACAGATTTACCTGACTTCCTGTCACAATATATTCACTTTAGTTTAATGTGGGAAAACATAACAGTATTTAGCAGCAACTGGATGTGAACATTTCTCTCTTATGCAAGTTTCTTAGTTGTGTACAATATAAGATAATGTTGTGTGGTAAGTGATACCAGCTTAGCTATTTACTGTGATTAGACAATGGAAACACAGACTGTTGGTATAAGGATTTGTACATGCTAGTTCTTTGCATCATACTAATAATAAAACCCAATGAAGCGTGGTTTCTAGAATAAACAGCATTTTCTTTCATATACAGCAAAAGCTAAAAGCATCACTTAAGTCCCAAGAGCAGGCAACTAGCACCACTGTATGCTTTCAGAGTCTGCAACTGTGCTCCAGTGGAAATTATAACACTTGAGATTTTAAGTGTTTTTTTGTCTCCCCCTCCCCCCAAGCAAACTAACCAATAATACGATTGTGTATTATAAACGAGCAAAAGTACAAAAATGTGATTTTAAAGCAGTACCAAAAGTGTAATTTTCAATTTTTTTCTTGTGTCGTTACCAGCTTTATCTAGAGTAACTGGCATTAGTGGCTGGCGAATCCCAAAATATATAAATCTTCCTCTGAAACTGCTATCATTCTATTTTCCCAAGACACTGCTAAGCAGTATGAGTTGCCTGTTGTGAACTTAACTAATGGATTTTTTGGATGCCAAGTTATTAAAATGATGGCACCCCATGTACAGCGAACGAGGGCAGTAATGGGTAGCATAGTTTCAAAATCCCAATTACCCTGTCATCAATTACCTTTTAAGTGTCCTGTGAAACTCTAAGCTCTGTCTAACCAAAAACACTTAAATGCAGGAAATGTTTGTGATAATAGCAAAGACAAAAAGGTTAATAGATAGCACTATCTCAAGTATACACTTAAGTGGAAAGTATAATTAGAAGTCAATTTAATCTTTCAGTGAATATTTTTATAATAATGTATTGTACCTATCAGTGGAAGCTCTTGGTTTCATTATATTAATGGTATGTGGAGTGGCTTCCATTTCCTTCCTATTTTACACTTTCATGACACAAATCACAAATTCTCAAGATGTTTTGAACCTAAAGTGCTCTTTCAGATTTCGAATGAACTGTCCATTTAATGATGAGCTTTTCTTTGTGTCTTCATCAGTATGCAGGAAATCCAAAAGTAGTTAGATGTCTTAGCTAAATCATTTGATTGTACTGTTGTGATACAAAAGACAATCAGGGATGATGAAACAAAGGGAAACTCTTCAAGTTGGCATACGTACTATCCTTTTGGGTTAAGTGTGACATCACTTCAATAATGAAAGCAAATCTGTAAGAAATATACTAGGCGGTCATGGTTGAACTCCCATTCTGAACATGTGCAGACACCAAAGGGCCCCTGTGTGAGACCAAGTCCCCCCCCCCCCATTCAACTACTTGCCATTTAAGAACACATATGCATTAAGTATTGACACACAGATAGCCTTAAAGACCAAATCTAAGCTACTTTTTTTTAAAGATTCTGCAGGTGTTGTAAAATTGCTGGTGACAAAACTCAACTCCTCTGTAGTGCTGCAATTCTACTCCATTATCCCCTGCAAAAATTATGTTCTGCCACTACATATGCCATTGGGTTAAATGAGGTCTTCCTTGCATCATTTACCTCAGATGGTAGAGAGAGTGCAGGGCCCCAAGGGTTCATCCTTTAATGGGGTGTCACCAGGGTGTCCCACACTCGCAGTGTAATTATACAGAACGTTGCCCCTCTCTGCATTATTGGGGACCACCCATTACCAGGATAACATTTAAAGACCCTGCACATCATGTGACCATCCTGACCAGTGCCTTAAGAGGAGAGGGTACTTTATTGGGGGGGGTCAGTAACCACTTAATCGCTTAAAGCTTAAAGCGATTGTATAGTCAGAAAAAAAGACAATAAAGGCAAAGGCATAATGAGCTAGTATGCACCACCGAGGAAGCTGACATTTTGCCTCTGCGATTCTTCCAAGTTCGCAGGTCCGACACTGTGAGTGGCCCAGAGCAGTAATGACATCCCTCCCGCCCATGCATGAAGGAGTCTTCTGATTTTTCGGCAGCATCTGCTGGACCTTCAGAGCGCATGCACCGCTGACATCAGAGGCTGCATGCAAGGTGAATGTCTCATAAACTGTACAGGTTTAAGAGATATTAATTTTACCTACAGCTAAGCCTTATTATAGGGGCATACAACCAATTTCGGTGTGTACCATGTCCAAGTCCACATGGCAATAGGAGGGATTCCAGTAGTCATCTATATTATATATATATATATATATATATATATATAGCCAGGAGCTGGCTAGTATGCCTGCAATTCACGGACAGTGTACAGCGTTATTATTGTGGAGCTGTCTCACTCTAGTGTTGACTTGGACTCCATGTGTCATTTTCTTTGAGACAAAACTTGAAGCAGAGCAAAGCATTTTGGGATGTGTAGTTCAGAATACTGGGTTTCAACTCCAGCAGGACTGATCTTAACTATGACTGAGAACAGAATGCTGGGAGAGCATATAAAAAGGGTGGCTGTGTCCTAGATCGCTCTCTTGGGATGCTGGCTTGGATCTGCTAGCAGGGGCTCTGTGTCAGTGAGAGCTTCAGCTGGATCATGGCCTGTAGGAGCTAGTTTCACCGCTGCATCCAGAGGGACACCTGTGCACAGCATTGCTTCCCATCTTCAGTGGGCCAGAGCCTGTTTCGGGTCCTCCAGCGATGCCTCTACTTCAGATCTGGGTAGGCCACGGCGGGGTGTGACGGAGGTCAGGTGACATTTGCAGAGCCAGAATCCATGTGGGAGTTCCTGAAGAAGTCATCCTTATAATCTGCACCGTTACCAGCAATCTCTGTGATGCTGGTGGTGAGCAGGCATTTACCCATTTAGTTCTTTATGACACTGCATATAGACATCACTTACTCAGCCATACTTCCTGGTACTTTCAGTACTGCTAAAGCCAGTGTATTCTCTTCACTGAACACTGTATGCAGACATCTGTGCCCTGTTCAAGTTTCTACCATCTGTAATCTTATTGGATACAATATTAAGCCACATAGGAAGAGTTTAAAGTAAAACAAGGATAAGCCACAGATCAACTAAATTTGTTCTACCAAGGATCACCATATTCATAATACCTCAAAGCCAGCTGAAGATTTGCTGAATTTCAAGGAGTAAAATTCAACCCCTTTTCATTCTCTTCTTTTTTGCCTAAAGTGACTAAAGTTGTTTTTAGCACCAAGGGTCTGCTCTTACTTTTCCTGGAACTCTATTTAAAGGAGCCAGCTACTATAAACACAATAGGCCAGATTCAGAAAGCCCGGCCTAACTTTGTGCGGGCGTAGCGTATATTTTTTATGCTACGCCGCTGCAACTTAGAGAGGCAAGTGCTGTATTCACAAAGCACTTGCGTCCTAAGTTACGGCGGCGTATCATAAATGTGCCGGCGCAAAGTAGGCAGGTAGGGGGCGTGTTGTATCAAAATTAACCGTCACCCCATGCAAATTATGTTGGGAACGAACAGCGCAAATGCGCCGCCCGTGGACGTATGCCAGTGCGTAACCTACGCCCAGCCCCATTCTGAATCGACTTACGCAAACAACGTAAACAACGTGAAATTCAACGGCTGTTCCGACGTCCATACTTAAAGGGGTGTTCCAGCCTAGTTATATGTTTATTAAAAGTCAGCAGCTACAAAAAGTGTAGCTGCTGGCTTTTAATAAACAGACACTTACCTGCTCCAGTGTTCCCCCCCCCCTGGCCGCATCCTCATCGCAACTGTGGGCACCCGGCCGTGACATCCTTCGGCTTCACGGCCGGGCACCCACAGCGCATGCGCGAGCGGCACTGCGCATGCGCGAGCGGTGCAGCCCGCCGCTGATTGGACAGGCGATCGCATGGGACCCGTCAGTGTCCCATGCGATCGCCTACAGGGAGGGGCTACTGTAGGCGATTAAGCTATAATTACGGCGGCGTATCTCCAGGTACGCCGGCGTAAAGGTATCTGAATCTGGCCCATAAGTTTGAATAGTGTTTGTCATGTTGTGTTGGTGCAATGACTTGTGGGTTAAGGAAACAGAAGGCAGTGAACCCGACATAGGAAGTAGAGTGTCAGTTCCCTACCCTTCTGCCATCCTGTTCACATTGTGACAAAAATAAGGTCTAACGGAGTTCTGGTCATACTTTGTATTTCTCTTAAATGACCAAATAGCAAATCATAAATAATGTCATATTGTTCAGATAAAATACCTTTATGAGCTGCAGTGTTATGTTATGCACTTCCGTGTGTCCCTTTGAACATTGGAAGTAATACTGGTATTGTGTAATTTTCTTGTTATTGGTGACAGTCTGTAAAAATGAAGCACCCCGGGTGTCAGAGATCTTGCAGTCCAGAGCAAACAGTTGGGATTCTATCAGCGGCCCTCACGAGGGTAGCGCTACATATATTATATACCGTATATTGTCTACTAAAAATGTTCCTCTAAGCCCTAAAGGACCTTTTGCAACTTCAATGGCTAACAAATTTCTGATCCTGCCTGGGAGCCATATTCACTAGACATGTGCAGACTGGAATATTTTGTTTTGTTTTTTCGTTTTCTTCCAGAAAATACATTTATTTAGTTACTCCCGAAAATAGTTTTGATTTATTTTGTTTTCGTCGGGAAAGTTTTCGTCTGAAAACGACGATTTTCGATGACTTTGTCGAATTAAACAACGGAAATTCGACAAAGCATCGAAAATCGTCGTTCTAAATACTGTGAATATACCTATTCCCTGGATTCAGAACGACGAATGTTCTATGACTTTGTGAAATTGAAAGACAGAAATTCGACAAAGCATCGAAAATCGTCGTTCTGAATACAGGGAATAGGTATATTCCCTGTATTCAGAACGACGATTTTCGATGACTTTGTGAAATTGAAAGACGGAAATTCGACAAAGCATCGAAAATCGTCGTTCTGAATCCAGGGAATATACCTATTCACTGGATTCAGAACGACGATTTTCGATGACTGTGAAATTGAAAGACAGAAATTCGACAAAGCATCGAAAATCGTCGTTCTGAATACAGTGAATAGGTATATTCCCTGGATTCAGAACGACGATCTTCGATGACTTTGTGAAATTGAACGACGGAAATTCGGCAAAGCATTGAAAATCGTCGGATCTGAACGAAAACGAAAATGTTGTTTTTGAAAAACGTAATTTAAAATGATCGTGTGTGGGCTACACATAATTTTTCATGTTCTGAAAATCGAAAAAAACATGCTGCATTTTTTAACGTCGTTTTAAACAATGACGTTTTTCGGATTGTAAAAAATGATAGTGTATGGGCTAAAACGTCGTTTTAAACCTCCTCCTGTGTTAGGGTCAGAAACGACCCTTTTCAGCTTTTGAATGTCTATAAGTATCACATAAATTTGTTTATTGCATCAAGATTTTTTTACTTTGTCAGGAACCTCTATTTAAACAATGTAATAGAAAAAGAATCCTTTTTACTAAACTATAAAATTCTGTGGTTAAAATTAAGACGTTTATGGTGTAAGGGTCCTTTCACACGGAGCGGACCGATTTTCGGTCCGCTCCGTGTGTCCGTCAGCTGTCGGGGTCTCCGCTCAGCTGTCGGCGGACAGGGCGGTCCCCGCACACTGTGCAGGGACCGCCCTGTCTCTCCTCCGCTCTCCCCTATGGGGAGTCGGATGGAAACGGACCGTCTGTCCATTTGCATCCGATCCGTTTGGCCGGAAGGAAGAAAAATAGGACATTCTTCCGTCCGAAAAAACAGATGCGGATCTGGCGGACGTTAGCGGATGCATCATCCGCTAATGGATCCGCTCCCATAGGGGTTAATTACAAGTCCGTTAACGGACTTGTAATTAGCGGACCGTTCGTCCGCTAGTGTGAAGGGACCCTTAGTGTCAATTCTGACCCAGTTATAATATAGGATTATAGGACACTAATAAGTGCCAAAACTGAAATCATAAACACTCTCTCTGCTTAGTAACACTGACAGCCAATCACCTCTCAACCCTGTGAGCTGTAGTTAGGGAGGGGCCTATCTCTTTGCCTGCTTCTCTAAATAAAGTAAAGAAACATAGGACCAATACATTTCAGAGTTGCTGACTTTAGTTTACCATTTTTAAATTTGAAAACGAGAGGTATGCTATCAAAAGAAAGGTCTAAGGGGTCACACCAAAAATATTAAAACCAATCTTTTCAAGAATAAAGAAGCCTAACAAGGTAACCAAAAGGTAAGAAACAAATTGGATGATAAATAATTGTTCAGAGGGTATTTTATGGCCGATTTAAGACACGGGTCAAACCCGATCCGTTAACATCATGGATAGTAACAGAAAGCTAACATAAGAGGAGGGTTAAACCTGCGCATGCTCAAAAGCAAGTTATGAGACGGGAGCGCTCGTTCTGGTAAAACTACCATTCATAATGGAGTAAGCACATTCATCACGCTGTAACAGACAGAAAAGCGCAAATCATCTTTTACTAACAAGGAATCAGCTAAAGCAGCCCAAAGGCAAATAGAACTTCCCCTTTAGAGTGCCGTTGTACGTCACCACGCTTTGTTCAACTTTTTTTTAAACAATGGCGTGTGGGCAACGTCGTTTTTAATGATGAAGTTGGAAAAACTTTGTTTTTTGGACATGCTGAAAAACAACGTTTTTTTTTTCATGCTGAAAAATGATTGTGTGTACGCAGCATTAGTCACCGAGCCAAACAAGCATAAAGCTCTGACTTTCCTCTGACATTTTTGATCATCCTTGTTCTGAATGCTATTAAAATGACTTTTCTATGTTAATATATAGCCAGCTGTGATTTTTTTTAATATCCAAAAATGTAAGTGTCATTGCTCCTAGTTCCTGTGGTTGCATTGTGTGCGAAAAAAATGTGTGAAATCTCACAATTCTGCAGGAATCTCACATGATTTTAGATTAATTGCTAACCCTCTAGCGCTGGTAAGGAGACTGAACTGACTAAGGTAAAAATAACACTGTATGCAGAGAGTGAGGATTCCATTGTGTTCATTCTGCACTGTGTCACTGAGCATATGAGCCCACCAGCAAGAATAAGCAGTGCTTTTTAGGGAGCTTACACACTTGTAACCCTGCATAAAAACTCATTCAACCAGATACAGGTTCTTCAAGCTGAAATGAGGGCATAACATTCACATTTCTCCTTGAGAATACAGAAAAATAGATAAATAGATATTATATAGAGAGTAGCTTTTTCAGATATTCAAGTTCACAATACTTGTGGCTTGGCTTAAACCCAAGTTCCAATAACCTGGCTGTTAATGAACCACTGTTTGCATTTATAATACAATGCTATGCTAGCAGGGTGTTACATTATTATTATAAAATAGATAAATAGATATTATATAGAGAATAGCTTTTTCAGATATTCAAGTTCACAATACTTGTGGCTTGGCTTAAACCCAAGTTCCAATAACCTGGCTGTTAATGAACCACTGTTTGCATTTATAATACAATGCTATGCTAGCAGGGTGTTACATTATTATTACATTATTTAACTGATCTCATCAAGTGTCTTTATAACCAATTAAAGCTTAATTTCATTTGTGCACCACAATGGATAATTCTATTGACCGTTTTCTGAATAGTAGGTGCTGAGTGGTTTTCAATTTATAAATAGTAGTAATACATCTTGAAAGCTAGGAGTCTGAATGATACAATTATGTAATGACATGTAATTAGAAGTGATTATAAAGCTTTTGCAGGTTCCGTGCATTTTGACTGAAAGGCTTAGTTCACATGGGCTTCTGATAGTTAATAATATTCTAAACAGCAAACTTCGCTCAACTTATTTAAAGAGACAACCAACACCTGGAAGAATGAAAATAAGATGGCCACTCTCCCAAAGTGGATGCAATCAAAAATATTAATTGAGGATTAAAAACAAAATGCAATGGAGCAATGGTGTGCATTTCCAGCGGTCTTCACCTGGAGCAGTTTTTTTCGTTTTAGACAACCAACACTTCTTTTAGGATGTGTGTTCAGCACTCCTAAACTTGGGCTCCAAGGTGCTTTAAGAGTTTTAGTAACACTATTCAATGTTTTACAAGGAGTTACAAGCCTAATTCTGAGAACCAATCCTAAAATTTCAAGTCTTCGAGGCAGCCTGAGGTTGTAGTGCAGAGCTTTCCTCCATCATAAGTACAAAACCATTGGAGATTTCTTCTGGCCACGGACAAGTCCAAATTAGAGTAGATCACGCTCGGGATATCTGCCCAAGGATACACATCTGAGATGGTGACCAGAGAGGGCATTCGGCCCATACAGTCCTTTGGGACTTCCCACCTTAAGGTGAGCTGCGGGCCTACTCCAACTGGTAAGCGTACCCAACCTACCTTTACTCCAAGGATTGCCTTTCTGAGGATGTGTTATTTGTCTAAGGGGATAGTGCATCTCTAACATCAATGAGAGTATATGGACTACTCCTGCGTTTAAATGAGACTATACACACTATATTCATTACTTTTTGAATATTCGCTTACTTAGTAATTCATATATTTACCTCACAGGTATTGTATGTTTGTTGCTAATTTATTTTCACGTTTTGTGGTTATTATGGAATAGATATGAAGTTTATTTCCATTTTGTGATTATCACTGTTACACAACATCTGGGTTCCCCCATCCAGATGGACCCCTTATTGGCGCTGCACCTTTTCTAATTTTTTTTTCACAATTATCCATTGTTGTGTTGGCTGCCTCCCATTTTGGTTATATTTAATTTAATTTCTACAGTTTAGCGCAATATATTTACCTATAATATTTTGGTATCAAACAAAAAGGGATTTTTAAATACAGCTTACCTGTAAAATCCTTTTCTTGGAGTACATCACGGGACACAGAGCGGCATATTCATTACTATGTGGGTTATATGGAGTACCTTCAGGTGTGGACACTGGCAATCTTCAAACAGGAAGTCCCCTCCCTATATAACCCCCTCCCCTAGAGGGAGTCCCTCAGTTTTGTAGCAAGCAGTATGCCTCCCAAAATGGTCACCCAAAAGAGGGGTGGGAGCTCTGTGTCCCGTGATGTACTCCAAGAAAAGGATTTTACAGGTAAGCTGTATTTAAAAATCCCTTTTTCTTTCTCGTACATCACGGGACACAGAGCGGCATATTCATTACTATGTGGGATGTCCGAAAGCAATGCTTTAATGAGGGGAGGGAGACATCTTCCAAAGAAGGATTCAATTTTAGAGCTAAACTCAAATCATAATAATATTTCCAAATTAGTCAAGAAAGAAGAACCTTTTTCTTTTTTTTTTTTTTCTTTTTTTTTTATATAACCAAGGGTGTTTCTGATCCCGAGGATTTCAAACTGCAGCCTGTAGTACTGCCTGACCAAAGGCAGTATCCGCATTTCTTCTCACGTCTAGTTGATAAAACCTTGTAAACGTGTGGACTGATGACCACGTTGCCGCCTTGCATATCTGAGCCATAGAGATCTGATGGTGTGCTGCCCAAGAGGCGCCCATGGCCCTGGTAGAATGGGCCTTTACCGACAACGGAGGGGGCAACCTCTTCAATCCGTAGGCTTGAATGATTAATTGTCTAATCCATCTCGAGATGGTGGATTTTGCAGCTGCCTGCCCCTTCTTGGGGCCATCTGGTAGAACGAATAACACATCTGTTTTCCGGATCTTTTCCGTAGCTTTAAGATAGGCCTTCATGGCCCGGACAATATCCAAGGTATGCAGCAACCCCTCCTTTCTAGATGTAGGTTTTGGAAAGAAGGATGGAAGTACCAAATCCTGGTTTAAGTGAAATTTGGATATAACCTTTGGTAGAAAGGAAGGATGGGGCCGGAGAACTGCCCTGTCCTTATGCAGAACAAGATATGGTTCCTTACACGATAAGGCTGCTAATTCTGACACTCTCCTGGCCGAAACTATGGCGACCAAGAAAACCAGTTTTCTTGTCAGTAAGAGTAAAGGAATCTCAGCCAAAGGCTCAAAAGGCTGTTTCTGTAGAGTGGACAGGACAAGATTTAGGTCCCAAGGACAAACTGGTGACTTGACAGGAGGATTAATACGCAAGACCCCCTGTAAGAAGGTCTTTACCAGCGAGTGGGTGGCCAGCGGCCTCTGAAACCACACTGACAGAACTGAGATCTGTCCTTTGATTGTGCTTAGTGCCAGGCCTTTATCCACTCCTAGCTGGAGAAAACTTAACACCCTATCAATAGTATATTTGCGGCAATTCCATCTTTTGGATTCACACCAGCCTATATAGTTCCTCCACACCCTGTAATAAATTACCCTGGAGACCGGCTTTCTAGCCTTAATCAGGGTAGGGATTACCTGCCTAGACAGACCCCTACCCCTGAGAATCAGGGATTCAGCCTCCAGGCCGTCAAATTTAGACGCTGTAATGTAGGGTGGAGGATCGGGCCTTGTGAGAGTAGGTCTGGTTGTAGAGGAAGAGTCCAAGGGTCTCCCACTGCCATCTTCAGGACTAGTGAGTACCAAGTCCTCCGGGGCCAAGCCGGAGCTATTAGAATGACTGGCTTGTGCTCCACTCTGATCTTGCGCAACAGGCGGGGGAGTAACTGTAGTGGAGGGAATGCATATAGAAGTTTGAATTGATGCCAAGGGCAAACCAACGCATCGGTTCCGCAGGCCATAGGATCCCTCGCTCGCGACACGAACCTGTCTAGTTTCTTGTTGAACCTGGATGCCATTATATCTACGTCTGGCGTTCCCCACCTCTGGCAGATTGTCTGAAATACCTGGGGATGCAGAGACCACTCCCCTGGCAACAGACTCTGGCGACTTAAGAAGTCTGCCTGCAGGTTGTCCACTCCGGGAATGAATATCGCTGAAATGCAGGGTACATGAACCTCTGCCCATTGAAAAATCAAGTTCACTTCCCTTTGAGCGGCCTGGCTCCTGGTTCCCCCTTGGTGGTTTATGTATGCCACCGCCGTGGCATTGTCTGACTGGATTCTCACCGGGAACCCCTTTAATCTGGAGGTCCACGCCAACAGGGCTAGGCGAGCAGCTCTGATTTCCAAGATATTGATGGGGAGCTGCCTCTCTGCTTTCACCCAAGTTCCCTGGCGGGAGAACCCCTCGAAGACCGCCCCCCAGCCTGCCAGGCTGGCGTCTGTGGTAACTACCTTCCAGACAACAGGGCTGAAGGATCTTCCCTTTAGAAGGTTCTGAGGGTTCAACCACCAGGCCAGGTTTTGTCGGACCCTTGATGATAGCGTCAAAGGGGACTCTAAGGCATGTGCCCTCTTGCCCCAGGCTGCTAGAATGGCTGCCTGTAGGACGCGAGTGTGGATCTGAGCGTATGGTACTGCCTCGAATGTGGCCACTAGCTTGCCTAGTAATCGCATACACAGGCGAATAGTTGGTCTTTTCTTGTTTACAACCAACTGAACCAACCCCTTGATCGCCTTGATCTTTACAAGGGGCAAGAACACCTTTTGATGTTCTGTGTCTAACCTCATGCCGAGGTATTCCAACTGCTTTGTAGGCTGGAATGCTGACTTTCCCTGGTTTAGGACCCAGCCGAATTCTTCGAGGTACCGAACCGTGAGGTTTACTGCCTTTTGCAGACCCGTCCGTGAGTGATCTATGATTAAAAGGTCGTCCAAGTATGCTAGGACTGTGACTCCTTGGATCCTTAAATTGGCCAGAACTGGGGCTAGAATCTTCGTGAATACCCGGGGGGCCGTGGCCAGCCCGAAAGGGAGCGCCCTGAATTGGAAGTGTCACTGCCCCACCGCGAAGCGTAAAAACCTTTGATGCGCCTGAAAGATTGGTACATGAAGGTAAGCATCTTTTATGTCTATGGAGGCCAGAAAATCGTCCTTCTGAAGCGCGGCGGCTGCTGACCGGATGGATTCCATCCGGAAGGAACGCACCCTTAGATAACCGTTTAACCTCTTTAGGTCCAAGATTGGCCTGACATCGCCGTTGGGCTTTGGTATGACAAAGAGATTGGAATAGAAACCTAGGCCTTGCTCTTGGGCTGGCACTTCTATAATTACGTCCTGGCAAAGCAGGTGATCCAAAGCTGCCAGCATTGAGGCCTTCCTTGCTGGATCCCTTGGTAGCCTTGATTCTTGAAAATGAGGCGGAGGATATCTTAGAAACTCCAGTCTGTAACCTGTGGTTACAGATGCCCGGACCCAATTGTCGGGGATCTTGGCTTCCCAAACTTCTGAGAAGAGACGAAGCCTTCCCCCCACCCTTGAGAGTGGGGGCGCCCCTTCATAATGCAGACTTAGGGGCTGTCTTTGACGGCTTGCGATACCACGGCTTCTTACCCCCAGGGGTCTGTCCTTGCGATCTACTGATAACGTTGGATCGTGCAGGCGGCCGTCGATACTGCCTGGAATTAGAGGGCCCCGAGACAGGAAAAAACTGCCTCCTAAATGTAGGAGCCCGGAATGTCTTTTTGAAATAGTCTGAATATATTTATCCAGATCTTCTCCGAAGAGTCGTCCTCCATGGAAGGGAAATCCTGCCAGAAGCTTTTTGCATGGGGGCTCCGCCGCCCAGTTCTTCAACCATAAGAGCCTTCTCATGTGCACCAAACATAGTGATAAACGAGAAGCCTGCTGGATGGAATCTTTTATAGCATCTACCGCGAAACACAGAGCTCTGGGAATGTCAGCAAACTCCTCTGCTTGTTGGGTAGGCATGTCCTTTAACATCTCTTTTGTCTGGTCTTTTAATGCCTGACAAACTCCAATTGCAGCTACCGCTGGCTGCACCACTGCTCCTGCCGTAGCAAAGGATGCTTTTAAAAGTGTCTCTAATCTTTTATCAACCGGATCTTTAAACATATGTATGTTTTCCACCGGGCAAGTTAGTGATTTATTCACACACGAGATGGCTGCATCCACTATTGGGAGCCTCCACTTCTTGGAGAATTTTTCCTCCATGGGATAAATGACCGCAAATCTTTTCGGTGGCAGAAAAATCCTGTCCGGCCGTACCCAATCCCGAAAGATCAATTCCTCCAAGAGAGGATGGACCGGAAAAACTGCGTTGCTTAACGGGGCTTTCAAAGAGCCCAGAGAGGATACCGGAGGAACCTGAGGTTCTGGCAATGGTAAACTAAATGCCGAGCGGACCATGTCCGTCAAAGACTGTACCCACAGTCTCTCTGTCTGGGAGTCTGAAAATGGTTCCTCAGAGGTAGACCCCTCCATCCCTGAACCCTCTTGGTTCAGGTCCAGTTGATCCTCCTGTGATTCTAATTCCTCCGGAGAGAGAATCTCAGCATCTGAGGATACACCCCCTGGTGATGGGGATCTAACCCGTTTCTTACCAGGAATAGCTCTAGCGATCAATGCCGCTATTCTCTCTTCTAGCCCCCCTAGGGATACGGCTAGCATCTCCTCTGTGATAAACACAGGGCTGGGCTGATCTGGGCCAGCCTCCGCACCAGATCCCCCTAATGGCTCATCCAAGGCGCTCCTTAAATTAATAAGCTGCGGGGAAAGAATCGGCATATCAGAATCAGAAAGGGAACCCTTTTGTTTTTTGGTCTTTTTTGTACCCTTTGACCCCGAACCCTTGGAAGCCATAATACAAAATCGAGGGACTCCGCCCACACAACAGACTGTAGTGGGCAGGAGTACAAATTTCAGAGTTTAGGGGAGAATAGATCACTTAGTGTCCCCAAAAACTGATGGGCCCGTATGTTGGTTTTTTTTTTTTTTTTTTTTTTTTTTAAATAATTATATATTATATATTATATATTTTCCTTGACAACATACAGTGACCCTACTTTAAGTTTGCCAGCCTCCAACCTGCTGCAAAATAAGGGGGATTCTTGGCTTAACAATAAAGGCATTGGAACAAAGTCCACATGTACTACCCCTCTTCCGCCACCGGGAGTCACTGTTCTGCCGCTCTGCGTCCTCTCCTTAAAAGATCAGCCTCAGACTGAGCACTGACAAAGCCTGCTGTCTATAACAGCACAAAGGCGCGCCCCTGTATGACGCCGCAGGCCCGCCCCCCCCCGCCCTCCTGTCTGGACGGCGCGAAAAACGTCAATAAGACGTGCGCGCGCACGCGCGCGCGCGCGCGTATGCCGGAAACAGGAGGAACATGGAGGAGCCGCGCTGCTGGAGATCCAGGCACGCAGAAACAGGCGGCAGATTCAAACCCCCGGCCAGGTAGGACTCTCTCAAGGCCCCTAGGGATCCTTACTAGCCCTAGGAAGAAACAGCAGGTTAGCTAGCAACACATATTTAAACAGGGGGGCCTAGTGATGGGGGGAGAAAGGGTGTCATCCTGTCTTTTAGACATAGTGATCACGGTTGCCCATGCAGAGCATACTTAGGCTATCCCCCCTTTTAGGTTACCCCGGGGAGCCTGCTGTCGAACCAAGTCCCGCAGGCTCCCCCTTACCTGCTCCATGCTGCAGGATGTTTGACCAGCAAACTGATCCAATCTTCTCCCATCTCCGTGGGTAGCTTAGTAGACCTTCAGGCCCTGGGGTCCTATGAAGGTACCCACTGTCCTGGACCTATATAGCACCCTGGCAAACAGGAACTTTATGGTTTTGCAAACTCCAAGTCCTGGGCCCAGGGTCCAGCCCTCCAAAGAGGAGCATTATAGGCAAAACCCCACGGTCTGGGGCCCGGGTACTGTCCACTTTGGCACTGAGGCTCCTTGGACAGATCCGGTAGCCCGCCCTTAATCCCAAGGATGTGGAGCAAAGCTATTCCGTGACCAACACCTAAGACACTGGCGAAAAAACTGAGGGACTCCCTTTAGGGGAGGGGGTTATATAGGGAGGGGACTTCCTGTTTGAAGATTGCCAGTGTCCACACCTGAAGGTACTCCATATAACCCACATAGTAATGAATATGCCGCTCTGTGTCCCGTGATGTACGAGAAAGAAAAATCTTTTAGGCCTCATGCACATGGGGGATCCGTAAAAGCCATTCTGAATGGCAGATATCCTGGCAGGAAAATGCTGCCTGAAAAACATGCTAAAAGCCACATATTGCACAGGCATTCAGGTGCAGCTAGCATTTGAATTTACTCTGGCCACTGGAATGCATGCTCAAATGCTAGCATTTATGTGCCTTTTTTTTCTAATGCACCTAAGATTCTAGGTGTGCATGCTGTAAAAGCAGTGTTTAATCCATGTGTGCATGCGCTCTTAAATTCAACTCTATCCTACAACATATGCAAAGTCAGCAATAAGTTAACCACTTAAGGACCGCCTCCTGCACATATACGTTGGCAGAATGGCACGGCTGGGCACATGCACGTTCCCGATACAGTGATCAGGTCCGCGGTACTCATGGACCCGATCACCGCTTGAGTCTGGTGATCGGTCCCCGGAGCTGAAGAACGGGGAGAGCCGTGTGTAAACACGGCTTCCCCGTTCTTCACTGTGGTGGCGTCATCGATCGTGTGATCCCTTTTATAGGGATACACAATCGATGACGTCACACCTACAGCCACACCCCCATACAGTTGTAAACACACATTAGGTCACACATAACCCCATTCAGCGCCCCCTTGTGGTTAACTCCCAAACTGCAAATGTCATTTTCACAATAAACAATGCATTTTAAATGCATTTTTTTGCTATGAAAATGACAATTGTCCCAAAAATGTGTCAAAATTGTCCGAAGTGTCCGCCATAATGTTGCAGTCACGAAAAAAAAAAACCCTGTTCGCCGCCATTAGTAGTAAAAAAAAATGATTAATAAAAATGCAATAAAACTATCCTTTATTTTGTACACGCTGTAAAATTTGTGCAAACCAACCGATAAACACTTATTGCGATTTTTTTACCAAAAATAGGTAGAAGAATACATATCGGCCTAAACTGAGAAAAAAAAATATTTTTATATATATTTTTGGGGGATATTTATTATAGCAAAAAGTAAAAAATATTAAATTTTTTTTAAATGGTCGCTCTATTTTTGTTTATAGCGCAAAAAATAAAAACCGCAGAGGTGATAAAATACCACCAAAAGAAAGCTCTATTTGTGGGGAAAAAAAGATGCCAATTTTGTTTGGGAGCCACGTCACACGACCGCGCAATTGTCTGTTATAGCAACGCAGTGCCGAATCGCAAAACGTGGCCGGGTCTTTAAGCTGCCTAAAGGTCCGGGTCTTAAGTGGTTAAAACATTAGCACATTAAAACTGAATGGCTTGCAGAACAAATAAACATGAATGACAAATCTCTTATGCTAATCCTAGTTGCTGTAACTATGGGCACAAGTAGAGCATCGCTAGTCGGTGCTGCTTGTTCAGTTATCATTGCTAAAATGAGAGCGGCACTGTCATTCTCTCAGGTTAGCCGGGAGAAGGGATGACCCAAACACCTCCCGTTCGGTTCGCACCAACTTTTAGAACCCCATTGAAGGCTATAGGACTCGAATGTTCAAAATAAAAAGTGCTAATTTTAAAGGCTAATATGCAAGTAATTGTCCTAAAACGGGTTTGGGGACCCGGATCTTGCCCATCAATGCAATTTTTTTTTTTAAAACAGCCGTTTTTCGGGAGCAGTGATTTTAATGATGCTTAAAGTGAAAATAAAACATTGCACTACAAATTAAGAATTCATGTAAGCACACTTTAGTCTTCTCATAGGTGGATTCAATTACTGTTATACTTTTCTCTCTCCAGTTAACAATTGGGAATGAATAAACTTCTAATGGAGTACAAAGGGCAATGGTGATGTTTGGAGCAACCTAAAACCAGATCAGAATTTGCTTAAAGCATTGAAAGCAATTTTGAGCATGGTCTCTGGGTTACCCGACTTTAAAACATTCAGACTTGTTCAATAAAATATCGAACATATCCATTTTAGTGGTCTTTCGAGGGAAATGGTCTCTGTAGCAGAATGCACTCAGGAGATTGATTAAAGAGCAGCACTGTCTCCATTTCTCAGATACTAATTCTTGTCTGTACCACCTAATATCCTGCTGGCATTTCACACTGCTTTGCCGAGTTGCTTGCCCAGATCTTACTCACCTGGATTTATGACTCCCAATTCTCATTCCTCAAAAGTAGTTAACATTATAATGCTATTTATCTTACATCCCACCTATGGGCTTCCTTGGACACTTACATCACATTTTAAGCTGAAAATTTTCACTTGAAATTATTCATTTGCACGGTGTAATTTTCTTTTCACTCCATCATCACTGAGCCAATTTAAGAGCCAAATAATGGAAGCTAGAGTGGCCAGTCAAATTTCACCTTGATTTGTCATTACACTTTTACTTCTTTAATTAGGCAGTAGGTGTATATACAGTACAATGTACATTTAATAGTCAGATAAAAATGGCTAAGTAACCAATTTATTCTGAATGTGTCAAGAATTTTTTAATCCATGTAGGTCCATATGCCTGCATGTGCGGTGTGTAAAACGAAAACAACAGCCGGTTTAATATTTGTGTATTCTTAGTGCTGTTTTTCCAATTAAAAACAATAATATACCTATATATATGATGAAGGTAAATAGTAGCGATACAGATAATAACACTCATATAAAACCCCACAGTGATAAGGTGTAGAGAGATTCAATTAAAAGTCTATGTGTAGTGTAATAATTAGATACGACGTTGCTGAGCTCCAACTGTCACCACACCATTGTGAGCAAACATGCCACCGCTTCTCCAATCACATGTACACTCACCAGCTAATATTGCCTCACACGCTCGTGTTTTGGCAAAAACAGAAATCACCCCTCAAGGTTAAAAATGACATCCCATCAGAAAGAGATCCAAAGATAATCAGAATATGTGAAGGAAATAAACTCCAAATAGTGTGATACCGTATATAAAAATGTTATTAAACATAACATTACAGCCCTCTACAATGCTTGGGGCGTGCCCTGGGCTGCACCAGAAAATTAAGGTCAGTGTGGGAAGAGAGGATCGGTAGGATCACGGCGCTGCAACAGGGTGTTCATCACAGATAGATTGCAGAGAAATGCAGGATTTGCATTGTGTAATACAGTGCATTTTGTTTTATTTTTTACATCCACTTTTACTCGTTCCACTGGCTTGGCAGGCAGGGAGGGAAATGGTGAGAGAAGGCAGCACATGTCAAGCTTTACCCCAAAAATAAGCCCTACTGGGACTTTTGTTGCCAAAACTAATATAGGACCCAGGTTTATTTTTGGGGGAAACACCGGAGTGGCGGTGATCAATTTTTTAGCGGGACTGCAACATTGCGGCAGACAGATCAGACACTTTTGACACTTTTTGGGAACCAGTGACATTTATACAGCAAACAGTGTTATAAAAATGCACTGATTACTGTATAAATGACACTGGCAGGGAAGGGGTTAACACTAGTGGTGATCAAGGGGTTAAATATGTTCCCTGGGAGGTGTTTTTAACTGTGGGGGAAGGATACTGACTGAGAGGGGTTGCTTTTCCTGATCATTAAGAACAGACAATCTCTCTCTAACACCCTGCCAGAATGGGGATCCATTTGTTTACCCTGACAGATGCCCACTCTGGATCTCTTTGGAGGAATCATGGGTGGCTGATGGAAATCACGGCTGCCGGTTCAAGTGCATTGGATTTGGCACTGTGTGTGCTCACTGACATACAGCTACAGTCGTTTGCGTAAAACAGGGTTTGACAAATTTGCTTGGAGTCTAGGAGCCAGCTAAAAAAGTTAGGAGCCAGAAAACGCACCCGTCCCGCCAAGCTTGCGCGCAGAAGCGAACACATATGTGAGTAGCGCCCGCATATGTAAACGGTATTCAAACCACACAAGGTATCGCCGCGATCGTTCGTGCGAGAGCAATAATTCTAGCCCTAGACCTCCTCTGTAACTCAAAACATGAACCCTGCACCTCTGGACCCCTGTACATTACACAGCACCTTGCACCTCTGGCCCCCCTTACATTACACAGTACCCTACACTTATGGACCCCTTTACATTACACAGCAACCTGCACCTCTGGACGCTACAGTACAGACCCCCACTACAGTGCATACCACCCTACAGTGCACCGACCCCCCTAGCAATACAGACCCCCCAACAATACAGACACTCCATAAAGTACAGACCCCCTACAGCGCACAAACCCCCCTAACAATGACCATGATACTGAGAGGCAGGAGTTTGCTTTGGATCTTTTGTGGTTCTGTGAATGTGAAGGTCAGTATTTACCATTTCCTTTCATGAATTTGTAATAAATATCTACTACTACTATGTCTATTAATACAGAGGGCCCCAGCATTCTCACGTGTGCTTACTATTGACAGTTTGATTATAGTTTTGCTTTAGATTGGGAGGCACAAGATGGAGGATTCACCTCTTACATTGCCAATAGTAGAGTGGCTTTGCAGGGGGAGGGGTAATGCGAGCCGCACCTGAGCCAGTCGGCAGACCTAGGACCCGGCGCTGGTGATCCCATTCTCTCTGTGGTCGCTCTGATCAGTCTCGGCAGCCGCTGCCACAGCCTAGCAGAGAGTGAAGCCGCCTCCCCCTCCTCCTGCATGCACAGAACTGTGTAGACATAACGGAGGAGAGGCGGCTTCACTCTCTACTCGGCTGTGAAAGCCACTGCAAAGACTGATCAGAGCCGTGACCATGGAGAGGAGAGAATGTGATGGTTGCCCGGGTCCGGGTGTGCCAACTGGCTCGGGTGCAGCTCGCAATACCCTCCGCAAAGCCACTACCTCAGGCTCTACATGTGTGCCCTGTGACCACACCGTGCTGCCGCTGCCTAAACCCGCAGCACTGTCTTCAGTCGCGGTAAGGGCGCAGCCGGCCTGACCCCCCCCAGTGGGTGTCACCCGGGGCGGCCCGCCCCCGCTTTGTACGCCACTGCCTTGCTCCAGTCCCCTAGGAAGCATAGGCTGCAAAGCGCGCAGCCTCAATTAGCGGCCATCGCGACACTGCGAGATTGCGGGTGGGGGGCGGGCCTCCGACACGGACACAGGATATCCCAGCTCTGCTGCCCCGGGCACCAGGTCGATAATTCTAGGCACAACGGCGACCTGGCACCCGGAATTTGTCGAACCGTGGCGTAAGAGATCAAACTTGCCGCAGTATAATGTTGGCAGCTGGTTAGCAAGTAGTTCATTTCTACAGGTTACCAGTTTTGAGTTAGAGTCTTTTGCTAGAATTATTGCTCTTGCTCTAACTGTCACGGTGATACCTCACGTGTGGTTTGAACACGGTTTACATATGCTGGCACAACTTACATATGGGTTTGCATCTGCGCATAAGCACGGAGGGATAAGGTGCTTTAAAAAAACGGGATGTGGCGGGAGGGGGTGGCACCTCTCCCGGCGCCAATAAAAGTGATCTTAAAGTGGACCACAAGCCATTGAAAACAATACCAGGGTTATGGCAGCTATCTGCTGCAAATAACAATGGTATTAAGTAGCGTTGTATATCGACAGTGGGCAGTCCGCAAGCGGTTAAAGCCGTAGGTAGCCTACAGATATTGATGAATTTACACTATCTTGATAAGCTATATATAAACATAAAAAAAGGATACACTCACCCATGTAGCTACATACACAGTGGAGCATTTTTTTTTTTTTTTAAGTTTATAGCAGAAGGACTTAGGGTTCTCTCACACGGGCGCATTGGTTCATACATCTGTGAAAAAGTGTTTCTCTATGCGCTTGGAGTAGTGTACAGGGGCTCCCAGAAACCTGTTAAAGATCAC
Source organism: Rana kukunoris (assembly GCA_029574335.1). Taxonomy (NCBI): domain Eukaryota; kingdom Metazoa; phylum Chordata; class Amphibia; order Anura; family Ranidae; genus Rana; species Rana kukunoris. The sequence goes on from CM056056.1 coordinate 129,057,489, forward strand.
CGAGTCTGACAGGTGCAGCAACTGTCCTTACCCATAAGAGACCCTGGATGAGATCTGTCTGCATCCAGAGCCGCTCATCGGCATCCATACCTGTTAGCAGGGACATGTTTGAATCTTAATATCTGTACAACCACTATGCCTGTCAAACTCCTATTGATTTCAGGGATTCTGGGCATGACCATGGCTCCTCTGGTTTCTAGGCTGTACACTGCTCCAGGTGCATAAACAAACACCTTTTTGAAGATTTACAGACCTATGGCCCCGTGTGAATAAGTCATATCCTTTCTCAGAAGCTCAGGTTACCTTCAAATTCTTTCAAGCAGTGACTCAGCAACCTTCCAGCCTTCTATTCGTTAATATAAACACAGAGCACAAACTCTGCGAGGGGGAGCATAGGGAGCTGAACTGCTGAGAGAAGAACATTAGAGTTTCTGCTGTGAACTTTGAGGAAGAATCGCTCCACAGTGCTTGCAGCTCCAGAGATCATTGAAGGCTTGTTTAAAAAGCTAACTTATTGTAAATGCTTGAATGCACATAGCCTTGCCACAGAGTCACTTTAAAGTGTATGCATAGCTAAAATGTCTCCATTTGGTTTTGGATTGGATGGGGAAAGGTTATGATCTATTGTTCTCTATACCCCCACTAGGGAGCTCATTCCAGTGGAGGCAATTGTTCTATTCACAAATGCCAAATTTTCAGTTTTCCTAAGCAAACAATTTTTGCGAATCTGTTACAAATTTCTCACCTTGGGTTCTTCTCCTACCAGTACTTTCTGTTGCAAGCTGACAATGCTATGCCATTGTCTTGTAATTAAAAGTATTGTCAGCCGGCTGTGCAAGCTCTTTCAGTTGGCCAGTTGGTCTATCCAAAAAACCTGATAGTGTGCCCTCCTCCAGTTGGCTGTTGGTACCTAACTATGGTAACAACACAGGCGCAGAATCAGGAGTTTGTTGTAACTACATAACAGAAAGTTCCAGAACAAGGACCCGTGTAGCAGGATCACCAGATATTCACTTATTACAAGTTGAAGTTTTAAAAGGGCCTGAAAGCAACTTTTGGAATTACATCAACACGTTAAAGCTTATATGGCATTTTTAGCAATTGGATTTAGATGTTTTTATTGCTGTATATTTCACCTGGTGATGAACCTTGAAATAAGATTGGGAATTTGTCCTGTTGCTCACAAAAAACGAAAGCAAAAAAAAAAGTTTTCAATATACTATATGAAAGCGCAAGTCAGATTTCTTATATGTTTACCACATAGCAGATGCTTGCAAACATTGAATCTCCTCCACGTAAAGCCCTGCTTTATAATGCTATTCAGCTACACAAATAACTGCAAAACAAAAACAATGTGCTTCAAAAATCTGCAGTACTCTTGGCACCATGATAAATGATCCCCAAGCTGTGAATTGAATCTTACATATGTAAACAATGTTATATCCACTGTTTGCAAGTGTATTCTATAAATCAAATATTTAAAAGACAAATTCTGACTCTGCATAATAATTACAGGCACTACAAACACAGACTTTCAATTATGCTTCAAAAACATTTTCTGAAGCCGTATTTATCTACTTCTGTAATCCTTCTACTCAAGGTTTTGCCGTAGTACTTTGCTTTGTGTGCGCGCCGAGAACATTTCTCTGTTCTCAAAAATATCTCCGTACAGGCACATGGCAAACAAATTATCTAACTTTATTCTACATTAATTATGCTAATAGAAGCTTGGTTCATAAATCTGGCCCTTATGAATGAGTCTCGAAGTATTACGCTGTCACCGGGGACATTCTGCTTTCGGAACAGATAGCTAGACTGTTGCCAGATAAGCCTTATCCTGTCAGATGAGTAATTCATTCAGTCACCTTGACGTGATAATAGTGTGGAGGTGGACGAGACTATTGATATCATTTTCTGTATGAAACAGTACCTCCTTCTGGCAAAGCAATTACTATAATGTCATATGTGGAAAGATTTGTCTCTGATATGTTCTGCATTAAGGAAGAGGAAAGCACAAGAGGTCACTGCAATGGACAAATGCACAGTACAAATAAAGTTTAGGTAACCTAGACTTAAATGCTTAGACCACCCATATATGAATTGTGGGTGTATGTCCAGGGAGTTACTATAGGTACTCAATGGAGTGTTCCAATCCTTACACTTGTGCATGTGTTCGCACACACATTTTTGCACGTTGAGGCAGGTCATGTTAGGGCAGACCATGTATTTTGAAAAGAAAAGAAACAAAAATGCTCAGCTCGACTTTTGCTAACACGGTACACCACAACGCACACAGTGATCACATCTGTCAACTGCAGTGTGTTTTAACCACTGTATATGTGCATTGGGGTTATATTAAAAACAAACCAAAACTCACATATACAAGCTAGGAAACTGGCAGTAATTAAGACCAACTCTGAGCTGGCATACAGAGTGGGCTGTGCTTGTGCTGGGAAGCTGTTGTGTATTTAACAGCTTCCCACACAGCATTGTATCCCCAGTTCTATTTAGTTGTTGGTGGTGTTGTGGAAATATTATATGGACTTGTGTGTACAGTTTATTCTAGGATGTGTGTTTTGTCACCTGTCTCCCTGTGTCTAATTTAACCGAGGAGCGCTCTAGCAAATCGCACTTGGGTTGAATCGGGACCAGCGGTAAAACTGTCAGTATGAAAATCTTCTCATGGGCTTGGAGACATGTTATCTGTGTATGTGGGCGTTTGCCAGTTTGTAAGTATCAAACTATGCACTGGGTTTCTTGCATTCAAATGTCTATGCACAGTAGAGAAGCGAAGTCTGCATAACGAGATAAACATCTTATATCTCTGTTATGGCTATGCTATCCTTTTGGACTAATATCTGCTTTTATAAGAGGACACCGATATCTGCCTTGTTGGTATACTCGCACCGTATATTGACAACGGCAGTAGCAATGTCCCTGCAGATCTTCTTAAGCAGAATAATCTTACTAGATATTGGTTACTCTGAGCAGTATTGAATAGGCACTATGCAGAACAGGATGGTGGATGTGCATGCATGTGGCTGGGTGGGGGGCTGTGTACATGCCTCAAGTGGGTGAGACATGTGCACTTCTCCCCCCCCCCACTTCTGTGGATGCCCTCCCCTTTACTGTCATCATTTCATGTGTTATTTCCTGTGATGTAATTTCCTGTGTTGTCATTTTGCATGGAGGAAGCAATTGGTTGTTGGGGCCATGACTTCCTGTTTGTCATTCCTTTTGTTGCCCATAAATAGAAGAAGTGCCTCTGCTTGTGAGGACAGACAAAACTAGACTCCAGCTTGAAGCAGCATCTTTTCTGATTTTATCCGGTGCCGCTAAAGTACCTAAATTTCCTTATACCAAAGAGCTTGATACAAATGTACTTTTAAGTACAAAGGAATTGTTTTGTGCTTTGTGTGCATTTTGACGCTGGAAGTGCACATTTTGGCGCAGTGTGAATTTGTGTACAAAGCCCAAGAAAATGTCCATGACAGTGGGGGTGGGGGGTTCCCAGAAAAAAATGAAATGTAAACTGGATACAAATTATAACAAAAAAACCTGGGGAATGCCAAGGAAATAACCAAGCCTACTTACCGACCAGCTCGCAGAACAACCAATTAACCTCTCTAACACTATGCGTTAAAAACAGGGGTTTTGTCCGCACGCATTTGCAAACGCATGCGTGAGCCACAGAGCCGCGCCAAGGCACCCTGTAATCTGTGGTCCTAACACTAAACAATGAGTGTCCACACAATGGAGGCACATGCATTCTAATGGATAGATAGGGGCAGGTGGACACGTTTATGTTTCACCGGTGGTGCTTGTATTGGTCCAGCAACACACCAACACCTTTGCAGCCATTGTGCTATATGCTGGGTGTTTGTTGTGCTCCTGCACCTTAAAGGAGGGGTGGCTCCCCCCTCAGTCCACCTGCCCCTATCTATCCATTAGCATGCATGTGCCTCCATTGTGGGGACACTCATTGTTTAGTGTTAGGACCACAGAATACAGGGTGCCTTGGCGCGGCTCTCCGACTCACACATGTGTTTGCAAATGCGTGTGGACAAAACCCCTGTTTTTAACGCATACTGTTAGACAGGTTATTTGGTTGTTCTGCGAGCTGGTTGGTAAGTAGGCTTGGTTATTCCCTGGGCATTCCCCAGGTTTTTTTTGTTATCTGCTTTAGCCTTCCAAATTCCAATGCTACTTACTGCTATGGCCAGCTATAGATGGGGCGGTGGACACGTTTATGGATACAAATGATGTCATTACCCAAATTTGGCCAATGTCCATTCACTGGGCGGGTGTAGAATGATGGGGGAACCGAGAGTGAAGTAAAGCAGACTTGATGGTCTCTCAGATCCCCTATCAGGCTCCGCCAGCCTCAGACTCTACAGCCATGTGCATGCCAGTGTGCAGGTAAACAGTACATGTAACAGAAATAAGAAATATAAAAAATACATAAAATAATAATAAAAAATGTAGCCATGTTGTGTGAATGGGTTTTGAATATTCTGTAAAACCTTGGATTAAGAGTAACTTGGTCAGAGAGTGTTTTGCAAAACAAGCCGAAATGTTTTTATAAATTTGAACTTGATAAACAAGTGATGTCTTGATATGCAAGTAGCAACTGAGTATACAAGAGAAGAGAAGTGCCTACAAGTGTAGCAATAGGCCATTCTCTGCACCACTATTGACATCATTCTTTCCACGCTTTGCTCCATGAGCACTTCAAGTCTCGCTTTCAGGTCGTTCTACTGCAAGGTAGTCTTCCCAAGCAGGATTGCAGCCGGACAGCAGTGAGAACCGGCGGTGCGGAGCATAGTTTATGTGGACAACTTTACCCCAGATGTCTGCATACTTAGATGTGCCTCTTTTAATCATCAACCATGTGAGTTGCTAAATGTTGTACCTTCATCAACCACTTGCCGACCGCTGCACGACGATATACGTTGGCAGAATGGCAGCGGTAGGCAAATGTATGTACCTGTACGTTCCCTTTAAGAAGCCATGCAAACTCGGCCCGCGATCCTGTCACAGAAAGGCAGAATAGGGGGATGCCTGTGTAAACAATGCATCTCCCCATTCTGCCTAGTGACAGAACACTGATCGTCTGCCTGTCATCAGGAGCAGCGATCAGTTTCATGTCACAGGTAGCCCAGCCCCCACACAGTTAGAATCACTCCCTAGGACACACTTAACCCCTTCCTCGCCACATAGTGGTTAACTCCTTCCCTGCCAGTGTCATTTACACAGTAATCAGTGCATTTTTATAGCACTGATCACTGTATAAATGACAATGTTCCCAAAATAGCATCAAAAGTGCCTGATGTGTCCGCCATAATGTCGCAGTCATGATAAAAATCGCAGATCGCCACCATAACTAGTAAAAAAAAAATAATAAAAATGCCATAAAACTATCCCCTATTTTATAGACGCTATAACTTTTGTGCAAACCAATCAATATATGCCTATTGTGATTTTTTTTACCAAAAATATGTAGAAGAATACATATCGGTCTAAACTGAGTTTTTTTTGTATACTGTTTGGGGATATTTATTAAAGCAAAAAATCAAATACCACTAAAATAAATATTGGGGATAGTCATTAGTGCCTCTCTGGCACCAAAATAAAGCTCTATTTGTGGGGGAAAAAAAGATGTCAATTTGTTTTTGGTGCAATGTCGCACAACCGCGCAATTGTTAGTTAAAGTGACGCAGTGCCGATGCTCAAAAATGCCCTGGTCATTGGGCAGTCAAATCCTCTGGGGCTGAAGTGGTTAAATGTAGTTGGTGCGTCCCTGTTCATCGTTCCAGGTCAGATTTTTGGCTGAATTCAGACCTGATACGGACCAGAAGATGCACAGGACTGTGCAATTTTCTCTGAAGCCACTCTGGAGATGTGTGAACTGGTTCCATCGAGAGCCAGTCACAATATTCTGACATAAGAATTGGGGGGAACCCGCATCCAATTCGCAATAGTGTGAACCCATTCTTAATGTAACAATATTGCTACACTTATGCCGCGTACACACAATCAGAGTATACGATGGTCTAAAATCAGATGGATTTTTTCATCGGAATTCTGTTCAAGCTGTCTTGCATACACTGTCAGTCTAAATTTTGACCATCCAAAACACAGGGACGTAAAACACTACGACGAGCCGAGAAAAATTAAGTTCAATGCTTTCGAGCATGTGTCTACTTGATTCTGAGCATGTGTGGATTTTTCTCCGACGAATTCCACACAGATGTTTGGAATTTTCCATCTGATTTTTTTTTCCATCGGAAGAATTTAAAACATGTCCTGTTCACACAAGATCGGAATTTCCGATGAAACAAGTCCATTGGTCTTTTGTCATCGGAAAATTCCATTGGTGTGTACGCGGCATTAGAGGTGCCTCTCTTCTCTTTTACACTCTGTAGCTCCTACTAGATTTTGCTTCTAATCTCCTTGTGGAGACTTCCATTTGTGGATAAACATTTTATGGTTACACAACCTATCATTTTGCTATAATCATTTTACATTGACTATAAACTGAAGGACTTGTGTATAAATGGTTGTGGAGTTTCCATTTTTTCTTATGAGGAAATTTGCTTTGAAATACGAGTGTTTTGAATTACAAGCATGCTTTTGGAACAAATTATGCTTGAAATCCAAGGTTTTACTGTATAGAGTAAGCACACCACATAGCCAAACTGCTTTAGCAATGTGTTTGTATTAGGCCGCGTACACACGATTAGTGTTGCTCACGAATATTCGCATTGCGAATATTCGCTACGAATATTGCATATTCGAGTATTCGCGAATAACTCGAATATTGCGGCGAATATTCGCTATGGTGAATATTCGTATTTTTTCAAATTTATTTTTAAAACAGATCACATCCTAGTGATCTCCATCGACGTCTAAAAGCATTGCTGGTATGATTAGAGAGAGACCCTGGGCCGAGTAGCTGATGCGACTCTTATGTTGCTGAAAATTCGCATTGCGAATTTTCGGCAACATAAAAGAATCGCATCAGCTACTCAGCCTTTCTTTTGCATCAGAGCCAATCAGAATAACTCGAATATTCGGCAAAAGGAATATTGCGCGATATTCCTTTTGCCGAATATTCGAGTTATTCTGATTGGCTCTGATGCAAAAGAAGGGGCGGAGAAGAAAATCGAGCAATAGGAATATTGCGCGATTATCTTCTCCGCCCTTCTTTTGCCCCCTTATTCTCCTTTCTTTTAAGTAGAGTTAGTGTAGAGTTAGTGTTTAGTGCATATTAGTTTAGTAATACAGGAAATGATCTTCGTTTATGAGAATTTCGCAATCATTTTCGCATTAGCAAAATTTTGCATTAGCGAAATTTTGCAAAAAAAATTTTGGATAAAATATCACGAATATTCGATATTAGCGAATATTCGCGAATATTCTTCTATATATTCACGCAATATCGCGAAATCGAATATGGCGTATTCCGCTCAACACTACACATGATCAGTCCATCCGATGAGAACGGTCCTAAGGATCCTTTTCATCGGTTAACCGATGAAGCTGACTGATGGTCTGATGTGCCTACACACCATCAGTTAAAAAAAACCATTGTGTTAGAACGCGGTGACGTTTATGTGTTTTAACACAACGACGTGCTGAAAAAAATGAAGTTCAATGCTTCCAAGCATGCGTCGACTTGATTCTGAGCATGCGCAGCCTTTTAACCGATGCTTTTGCATACTAACTATCGGTTTTGACCAACCGGTCAGGCGTCCATCGGTCAAATTTCATAGCAAGTTCTCTTTTTTTGACTGAAGAATAACTGACTGATGGGGCCCACACACGATCGGTTTGGACCGATGAAACGGTCCTTCAGTCCGTTTTCATCTGTTTGGACCGATCGTGTGTACACGCCCTCAGGCATATACATACAATAGGTACAGATAACCAAATATGTCATCTAACATCAAGCACAATACATCAAAGATGTTCTCTCCAAGGTTGAATCCGAAAAAAAACATGCATGCATATGGGTGCAATGCATAACACTTAAAATGTATAGGAGCTGATGTTCAGAAATACATACAGGAATTCAGTACTCTTGATAGTATAATGAAAATGAAAGCTGAGCCTGACCCTGCTGAAAAAAGAGAGGAGGAGGAAAAAGCAACGTTTCAGGGATGGAAAAAAAAACTCTCTCAAGAGCCTCTAACCTCTTTAGTGTTGTCGCACCTGCACAAGAAAATCATGTAGCATGATAAAAAGGTTACAGCCTGTCTCCTATTCTAGAATTCTGGTGCAAATACAATGATACACAACATCCCATACAATGATAAACAATTTACATGATAAATTGCCAAAGTCTGGGTGATAGGAATTTTGTCCTAAGGTCATTTGCCTGCTCTTGTGAAAGAACACGTCATCTTCCTTTTCTTTTTATCCACAAGTGGAAGGTCATGAATGCTGCAGAGAAGGGTACTGGCATAATGATGTAAGTGCCACTTTAGCAGTCTCAGGCCTCGTACACACGGGCCAGAACCTAATCATTAAAAAAACTTTGCTTGATAAGAATCTCTTGCTGCCCGAGTGTACACACAGTCCTTTCAAAAGAACCGCGGTTCTTTTGAAAGGCAAGAACGCAGTGACATCATCATGTACGAAGAGCATGGGCTCGTCACATTCAATGCCGTCGCCGATATCTTGCTTCACCCTACCTATGCCGTGGAAGCTACCGTGCCTGCGTCAAAGTCATTTCAAGCATGTGCGGGTTTCCACAGCGACAGTTACATACACACACTCTTGGATTTCTCATCGGGAAACAGGCTGACAAGAATCTCGACGAGAAAATAAAGAGCAGGATCTCTATTTTTCTCGTTGAGATTCTGGCCAGATTTCCAGATGAGAAACCTGAAAGCCTTGTACACATGCTCGATTTACTCGGCAAGAAAGCTCTGCCAGTAGTTTTCTTGCTGGTTCTTGCCGAGAAAACTGAGCGTGTGTACAAGGCTTTACAGGAAGTGAGCTGGCATCACCAGCTTTTTTATTTATTTTAAGTGGCAAAGTTGCTTTAACATCTACCAGTGGCGGCTGGTGATAAAATAATTTGGGGGGGGGCGCAAACCCCTTCAGGTCCTTACCTGCCCATCTTCGACTGTCATGGCTCCCAATGCCTGGACACACTATACACAGAGCACACTATACACAGAGCACACACTACACAGAGCGCACACTACACAGAGCGCACACTACACAGAGCGCACACTACACAGAGCGCACACTACACAGAGCGCACACTACACAGAGCGCACACTGTATATTATACACAGAGCGCACTATACACAGAAGAGCGCACTATACACATAACCCACACTGCATATTATACACAGAGAACACTATACAATGGGGTTATTGTTTAGGGTGGAGAGGCAGGAAGGGGGTTATTGTTTAGGGTGGAGAGGTGGGGAGGAGGTTATTGTTTAGGGTGGAGTAGCAGGAAGAGGGGTTATTGTTTAGGGTGGAGAGGCAGGAAAAGGGGTTATTGTTTAGGGTGGAGAGGTGGGGAGGAGGTTATTGTTTAGGGTGGAGTGGCAGGAAGAGGTGTTATTGTTTAGGGTGGAGTGGCAGGAAGAGGGGTTATTGTTTAGGGTGGAGTGGTAGGAAGAGGGGTTATTGTTTAGGGTGGAGAGGCAGGAAGATGGGTTATTGTTTAGGGTGGAGAGGCAGGAAGACGGGTTATTGTTTAGGGTGGAGAGGCAGGAAGAGGGGTTATTGTTTATGGTGGAGAGGTGGGGAGGAGGTTATTATTTAGGGTGGAGAGGCAGGAAGAGGGGTTATTGTTTAGGGTTGAGAGGCAGGCAGGGGGGTTATTGTTTAGGGTGGAGAGGCAGGAAGGGGGATTATTGTTTAGGGTGGAGAGGTGGGAAGGAGGTTATTGTTTAGGGTGAAGAGGCAGGAAGAGTGGTTATTGTTTAGGGTGGAGAGGCAGGAAGGGGGGTTATTGTTTAGGGTGGAGAGGTGGGAAGGAGGTTATTGTTTAGGGTGGAGAGGCAGGAAGAGTGGTGACACAGTGTACCTCAGGACCTTTTTTGGAAAAAAAAATCCCTTAAAGGGACATGTTTAAATAAAACATTTTTTTACTGACTGGGGGAGGGGGGGTACCCGGGCACCCCCTATGGGCGGGCCGCCACTGACATCAACCCATAAAATTGTATTTGTCAATGGATTTGGCCTTAATTGTGTAAAACATAAAAAAAAAAGGCACAGCGGATGATTCTTTAACTGTTGTCAGCACAGTGGTTACACATTTCCTATCTGGTTTGTTCCTAATGAATTTGACTTTCACATACTGTTAGCCCTGTACATTCTTTTAAATAAATGACATCTGCTCCACTGCTATGATTTCTATAGTATTGTTGTGTTACAAGATAGAAGCAGTCTCACTATTACTGGAACCATTTCAATAATTTTTTCCTGGAATAAAAACCCTTCAAACTACAAAAGTCATTTCAGTCATTCATGATCTAACTCTCATCATGATTGTGACTGGCTACAGCAGATGGCATCTGACAAAGAAGAACATATGGTTACTTTTTAAATGATTTGTTTTATTGGGTGCATGATAAAAACCTATATGCTTACCAAAGTTAAAGCCTAATGCTAGACATTTTATTTTTTGAATTTGTATTTAGAAATAAAAATCTCCCCAACATTGATTTAAACAATAAAAAAAATTGTCAGAGGCTCCAAATTTACATGTTTCATATGAAGCTGTGATTTATTTTTCGTTTTTTTTAAATAAAAGGATTATTCTATTAATATCCAATGAACCAACGCACTGTCAAAGGTACTATCATCATATGCCGCCACTCGATAACGCCACTCAATGAAGAGCTATAGTTTAAGCCTAGGGCTATGTCAGTAAATTAATCTCTTTGCTACTGAGAGATTTAACTGCTTGTTGACAGTTATCTCATGATTTAGAGATTTTTCATTAATTGGGCTCTTTCTTTCACCAAACTATTCCCAATAAAAAAAAAAGAAAGAAAGAAAAGAAAAACAGACTGCTGAACATGGAATTAGCCACAGCAGCGATCTTTTTCATACAATTTTCTGATTGTGTGTACTACCGTGTTTCCCCGAAAATAAGCCCGGGTCTTATATTAATTTTGGCAACAAAAGACACAGTAGGGCTTATTTTCTGGGTAGGTCTTACCATGTAATGTCCTGTTTTCTCTCCCCTTCTCTCTCCCTGCCGGACAGAATTCCCCAGTGTGAACTGAGTTAAAATGCTTGTAAAATCCTATAGTCCACTCTATTACAGTAGTATATAATGTACAATGTGTACTTCTGTAATATAATTGTGCCAAATACCTTTTTTATAGCACCACTCTGCGCTTCTATGACCCGCCGGTGCTGTCTTCAATGCATTTATATTACAGAAACACACGCGTTGTACATTTTAAACTACTGTAATAGTTTGGATTATAAGATTTTACAAGCATTTTAAACTAGGGTATATTTTCGGGGTAGGATTTATATTGCAGCCCTCCTGGGAAATAACGATAGGTCTTATTTTCGGGGTAGGTCTTATTTTTGGTTAAACACGGTAGGCTTAACTGTATTTAACGACTATCCTCAGCATCCCCTTTTTGGTTTAATGGCCCCAAGGGGACCACAGCTTCATGCATGGGCCCCCTGGAGCAGAGAACCGGGGGGGGGGCTGCCAAAAATGCCAGACCAGAAGAGGACGATCGGGGCCACTCTTTGCAAAATGAACTGCACAGTGGAGGTAAGTATGACATGTTTGTTATTTAAAAAAAATAACTTTTACAACCACTTTTACAGCACAGTTTTACCCCAATGTCCTGGGCTACTAGTAATAATTAGATGTAAACCCAAACTGAATAACATTTAGTTTGCTAAAGAACCATCATGTCTATCATAGGAAATTTGAGTTTTATATAATACTTGTTTCAACCTTTGTTGTATCTCAGTGCTGCTAATTCCCTGTAGATTCTTTGCAACCACTTTCTCTCTACATAGACTTTAGCAAATGGCTGCATAGAATTTCTCAGCGCCGATCTCCTAAAAGTGATTACAGTAAACCATGCCCAGGTATTGTGTTGAACCTTACAGTTGCTATAGGAAGCCTATGTGGTGGGTGATAATGTAGGAGCACAAACTAGGAAACAGGAACAAAGTTGTGTTGCCCTATACCAGAAAGGGCCTAAACAAGGACCTTCATGGCAATATTACAGGGTATTATTTTAATGAAAACTGCAGATTTAAAATGAATGCTGAAAAGGAAGAAGACCCAAGATGACTCCACTGTTGAAAGAAAAACAAAAAGCTAGTCTGGAATTTGCATATTGACAAGCCACAATGCTTCCGGGAGAAAATATTTTGGAGAGATTGACAGATTAGAAAAACTGGAGCCTTTTGGCAAATCACATTAGCTCTATGGTCACAGACGAAAAGAGTGAAGCATTCAAAGAAAAGAACACTGAATCTACTGTGGAACAAAGAAAGTTTGATTAAGTTTGCAGCCGATTTGCTGCATCTGGCACAAATAATATTGAATCTTTGCATGGTACAAGGAAATTGTATGACTATCAAGGCATTCTGGAGTGAAATGTAATGTCCAGTGCCAGAAGACTTTGTCTCAGATGCAGGTAAAGGGTCCTTCAACAGGATAGTGACCAAAACACACAGCTTAAATCACCTAAGAATGGCTAAGGATTGGACTCTTCGGAAGTGGCCTTTCATGATTCCTTATCTGAATCCGATCGAACATCTATGGAAAGATATAAAACATGCAGTCTGGACAAGGCATCCTTCAAACCTGAGACAGCTGGAACAGCTCATCCAAGAAGAGTGGGCCAAATTACCTTTTGGCAGGTACAAAAGCCTCATTAAGAGCTACAGATATCACTTTTTTTGCAGTAATTGCCTTAAAGGTTGTGCAACGAATATCAAGTTAAGAATCCTGGGATGTTCATGCCATTTTCATTTGTTTTATTATTTAAAACACTCTATCAAGAGCAAAGTCGTATTTCATTAAACATGTGATAAACAATAATGGGTGCCCCAAAAAAAAACCTGCAAGACAAAAGACATAATAAGCTAGTATGCATAGTACACTAGCTCTTTATGAAATACTTACCTTAGATCAAAGCCGCCGCAGTGGTCGGCGACATGTCTTCCAGAGTTACCACGGGCTCCAGCGATGCGATTGGCTGGAGCATGGGCGTGGGAGCCCCCAGTAATGGCATATAAGCTGACGACGCACACTCGGTCTGCTTCTTCAGTGCGCATGTGCCTATAACGTCAGCACGTGCTGATACAGTGGATATCTCCTAAACCTAGCAGGTTTAGAAGATATCCATGGTACCTACAGGTAAGCCTTATTATAAAGTGGTCTGTAAGGGTGGTTTGTAAGGGTTTACAACCACTTTAACTTCAGATCAAAATCAGAAAAAAAAATGTGGGTTCTTCTGTATTCACATAGGGTGCCAACAAAATTATCCACATTATCTACTGTACATGCACATTTTTGTGCCTGGAATTCAACATTAAATGAATGACAGAGTGCATCACTTTGTTCTGCTTCAATTTCTAGGAACTTGACCTTGCATGTCTATTACAGTTTTCTCCTCTTTTGTTCTTTTAGAAATGTATCCAATCCTTGCTTGAAGCAGTCTAGCAAACATAGGAATCAGTTCCCATAGAAGACTTTTCTATTGTTGTACAGCCTAATGCCGCGTACACACGATCACTTTTTGTGATGAAAAAAAACGACGTTTTATGTGATGAAACAAAACGACGTTTTTCAAACGTAATTTTCCAAAACGACATTGCATACACACCATCGTTTTTCCAAAATGCTCTAGCAAAGCGTGATGACGTACACCACGTTCGACGGCACTGTGTTCCATTGAAGCTCTGTCTCATAACTTGCTTCTGAGCATGCGTGGGTTTAAAAACGTAGTTTTCAACGTCGTTTTGCCCACACACCATCACTTTTTATGACACAAAAAATTACATTTTGAAAAACGACACAAAAAATTCAAGCATGATCGAAAAAAAAATTCTCGTTTTTTTGAAGACATATAACGACGTTTTGCCCACACACGATCATTTTAAATGACGTTTTTGAAAACGTTGTTTTTTTTCATCACAAAGAGTGATCGTGTGTACGCGGCATTATAGTGCAGGAAAATACCATTTTACGTAGCAAGTTGTAAATCAGTCGGCCCACAAACCTCTGCTTCTACTGTTGATCAAATACATTAAAGAAAGTATTGAATAATTACCATAACAGGCCACTGAAATTTCTTAGACCTGACAACTCAAAGAACCACCTTTGCCCTATTCAACTTTTTATACTTTGATATTCACAAAGTCTAACTGTAAAAAATAACTAAACTGTATCTCACTTTTACAATTACTAGTAATCTAAACAAATATATCCCTGCTCTAAGATCATTAACAGTTATCGGTATCCATGCTGTGCATGCACACGCTCTACATTTTGAAATAATTCTTCCTGTATAGCTATCCAAGACATTAACAGTGAGGGGCCTTTTCATATATTATATACATCGTCAATACATGGCCCTATATTGACCCCTTCAAAATGAAATGTTGCAACTGCATGCTGAGGATGTCAATAGGGATGTCAACAAATTGGTAAATAAAAATTATGATTAAACTCAAAACTACTTTTGCAGGATTATCATCATGGCCAATATATGGCAAAATTACCAAAAAATTACCAAAGTAACCAATCAGCTTCTAACTTGAGCTTGTTCAATTAAGCTTTCACCAAAAAAAAAAAAAAAAAAACAGGAAGCGGATTGGTTTCTATGCAGAGCTACTGTACACCAGTTTCTACACTCTCCCCCACAATAGTAATTGCTCCAGCAGCCTTGTTCCCGCCCTTGGCTTGAAGTCAATACTTCTACTTTAGGTGACCACTGTATGGCTAGGCCAAAGGACAAATCATTAGATTCAGATTTTAAAGCTTTCCCATCACCCCAACTTCAAGTAGTCTCTACAATGGCCATCTCTGACTATCAGGCCCACAAAGTACTGGTGAATGACCACATGCTGCCTTTTGTTGGGGGTTCCCAGCACTAGGTTCTCTCACCCATGGCTAACTTGACAGCCAGGGGCTACTTGATCAATTCTTCTCTCTCTCTCTTTCTCTCTCTCTCTGCCTTCAGAAGAGAAAGTGGCTCAATGGAATCTTCAGATTTGCCCCAAAGTTATATTGAGTCACTCTGGTGTGTCAGCAGACTCACTACTGCCACAGTGGGGATAACTCTAGATTTGTGTCACAAAATATCCAGGTATTGTCACTGGATAGATATCTGCAAACTTCTCTAGGTACTTGAACGATTTACTTTTACAGTCTCACAAATAATCAATAGTACTAATATCAATAGTACTTTTCTCTTTCAGGATACTGAATGTGAACATTTCAATGTCAACTATGGATACATACCATGTAGTTGATTGTGTACAGACCACCTTGACAGTGGGCAAGAATTGAATATTTTCCACTAAATACATTGGATATTTCAGAAGGCTGTACTGGCACAGCAGAACAAGAGCTCATTTTATTTCCAAAATGTTTTTTTCTCCCTAAAATATCAAATTTGTCAAAAAGGCAGAGAAAGGGAGCTATTTTTTTTAAATACATCCAACTTGTAGAAACAAACTTTGAAAATATGGCATTTGCACCTTAGCACAGATGATTGTAATCTTGTCTGGGAAACCTGTGAAAAACAATTATTGGTATCCTGGCTGCATTTTGTTAAGAAAAAAAAAAGCTATAAAATGAGAAGTAATAGATAAATGCTACACTTGACATTGCAAGGATATACTGTAATCCCATATTTAATGGAGTATGCAGATGGACCTTTGTCAAGTCATATTCATGTCTGTTTATCATTAAACATGACCCCATAGACTCTAGAACAGCAAGTCTCGAAGTATAAACTTCTGGATGCCATAGGTCAGCCCTGCAATGAGAAGGCCATGCATAATGCATATGGGGCTTTCCAATTCTAAGCTGAAGAAGGGAAGCCACTGTATACAATGTAGCAAGTACAATTGGGTAGAGTGATCTTCATTCATACTGATGGTATAGTTATCATGGCCAGGAAAGGAACCTGCACACAGGTAAGTTTCACTGAACACCAGTGCTAGGGGGCATTTCCCACTGACACAGGTGCCCCAGTCCTGTAAAGTCCACTGACACAGGGGCACTATTCCTCCCACTAACCTCTGACACACAAGTATTTATTACTCCAAATGACCATGATGTAGGGCATTTATTACTCCCACTCCTTCTGACCACCAACACTAAATTACTTTTTTTACATCCACGTTTTTCACTCCCACTGAACACTGGCACAGGCATTTTACTCAAACCGACTACGGACACAGGGACACTTTTCATTTTCTAGGACACAGGGGCATTTTTTTATTCACTGATCATCGATATAGGAGATATTTTTTACTCCAGCAATCGCTTGCATTGAAGAATGTTTTACTTCCAATGAATACAAAGTAGGGGTATACTTACTGCCACTTCACATGGGGGTTGCCTCATGTAGATTAGGACAAAGACCTCATCCCTACAACCCTGGCCAGTGGTTATGGGATCTGCGAGCAGAGGGCTTATTGGAATCTGAAAGCCTACTTTAATAAGGAGATCTCCCCCTACTCATTCTCAAAAAGATGTTGTAATGTAGAAGTGGGCACCCAAGCGTTTAACAAGTCCTTTATAAAAAAAAGTCCCTCACTGTAAATCCATCATTCATACACGATCCCCACCACCCACCAACTTGCTGAAAAAGACAAAACAAGGAGTGTGGAGAGTAGGGATCTCTGGATAACAAGGAGACGTTGACATTACATGACTGCCTCCTGAGATGTGATTAATGCACCACAGCAGCACTTCAGAAGACACTCTGTAGGAAAAACAAAGCATAGAAGAAGATGCTTCTAAGTGCAATAATAATACACTTTAATGACAAGGAAGGGTTAAAAATACATATTATCCATAATGACCAACAGGATGCCTTCTTGGAGTAAGACAGCTGCAAGTGGTAAATACTGTCTCTCTGATCCAAGATGAAGGGCTGTGCTGTCAGAACCAGCATGGAATCCAGGCAATCGGACGTGATGTCAGAGTGCACAGTACATGTTTTAGAGCATGCCCAGTCACTCCTTCTTCAAACCAAGATGCACAGCCCTCCATCTTGGATCAGAATGACAGTATCTGCCACTGCTGGCTGGCTAGAACTTCCACCTGCAGCTGTCTTACTCCCAGGAGGCATCCCCCTGGACGTTATGGATTCATTGATATGCCTGTTTTTCACTTACATCTTGCAAGTGTTTTTAACCCTTCCTTGACATTAAAATGTTTTATTACCACACTTAGAAGTGCCTTCTTCTCTGCTTTAAATAAATAATAAAAAAAAAAAACAGATGACCTGGTACACTCAAGCTTCCCGAGTTGTCTTCAGCTATATATATATTGGAAAAGGCAGGGATAGCGGTGTCATCATCATCTAAAAATATAATATATACATTTTTGGGCAGCAATGTCACTGCTATCCCCACCTCTTTACTTAAAAGGGGCAGGGATTCCACGTGACATCAGAGGTTCCCAGGGAGACACCGGGTGAAAGCACTCAGAGCTAAGGAACCAGTGACAGTGGGGAAATAAAAACACTTATATATATGATTTTCTGTTCTTGCCAACCTGGGGGCCAAACAGCCCAAAGTTTGTGCGTTCATTATCAAAGATGTTCCAAACATCATGGATGTTCCAACCTGTCATTGTCCACAATGTTAACATTTCTAAAAAGGTTTGGGTGGAGTTAATTATTTAAAATAATATTTCAAGTAGCCTTGCTCGATTATTTACTCTCGATAACATACACCAAAAAACAGATAGCTTTACCCACAATCCTTTTGACCTAATTTTTCTAAGTAATGGTTGCGTTGTGCTACGCTGGGTCCATTCCTGTTATATCATTACAGGATCATAAACCTTATTACAAATTGTATAATCCAGATTACCAAAGCATTTAAAAAGTCAATTAGAATCAATAAGTACAATTCCACCAAGAGTTTTGATCCTCCAAATTAGGAATGAATAAGGGACTCTAAACAAATAAATTATCCCCTGCTGTAAATTTATGTTTTATGTTGAATAATCACTACTGCCTGTGGAAACATTTATCCAGGATAAAAAAAACACAGATTTCATCTTAATGTGAGATACATATTGTTATAAATAATATAATTAAAATCTAATTATATCACAGTTAAAATTCAGTCACTGACAATTAAAACAGTCTTAAGCAAATGAGTAATGTGTTCAGTTCTGTCTCACATTATGAAAAGCTGTTAAAAGACATTAAAAGTCTTACATGGGGGATCAAAACCAGCAAAGCTGCTCTGTTAACTTTACTTGAAAAACACTAACGCAAATCAGATAAAAAGCTCAATTATTAGCATACAAAAGCAAAACACATTAACATATTATCCACAGTAAAAGGAGTCAACGCTTGCAAATCCCTGACTGTGCTGGTAAAACGTAAGTGCGCTACCTCGCATTGAAAACCAAGGTCTTCATTCTACATCAGCCCTACCACCAACATCTCAAATTGATGCATGATTGCTGTAAAAAAAACACTCTACTGTAAGGAAGTTCAGCGTTCTCAAGCATTTTACAATGCCAGAGATACCGAATTCTATCTTTTATTCAAAATATTGGATGTACCATGGGTTCTGCACAGCCATAGCCGGTGGCAAATGCAGTGGAGCATCTCTTCTACTTTTCAAGTAGGCGCAACCATCGACACTAATTGTTTTATGGAATTTTCCTCCTGCTTGACAGCTCGTATAACATAGGCCCACCACTGTTACAGAAGCTTTAACATTGGCCACCAGCATACCAAAGACTTTAACATGTACTGTACCACCAGTGTAGCAAAGGCTGTAACACTGGCCACAAGTGTAACAAAGGATTTAACATTGGCCACCAGTGTAACAGAGGTTTTAACAGTTCATCAGGGATGTCCTGATATATTAGGCTTTCCCCACCAGAAAGTTTCCACAGATGCTAGACGGTAGTCGGATACAATCCCACAGTATTAATGTCAAAGTGCAAGTAAGTAGGTGTGTAAAAAAGGAAAGAAAAGCTCCAATAGTGAGGAAACTGCTTAAAAGTGCTTTATTAGAGGGTAATACAATGCTGCATGTAACAAAATGACCCAAAACCAAGTCACTCGATCGTTTAGGTAAAAAAATGGAATTCCAAACAGAGTAAAGTCACAACATGTGAAGGCGCACTTGCTGACATTTTATTACTTCTTCAGCGTCCTCGGCTGGTGAAAATATTGCCCTGTTACTGGCTCCAGCTTACTCACATTGGTCTCTGGTAACAAGGTGGGTGGGCCTTTAGTGGCGACGGCTTCCCTTCTGGCCTCAACGGGTTTCCCCGTCTGGCTGAACTGTTACTCTCGGTTGGACTCCAAACCAGTCACAACCCTGTGCCGATTCTCCTGCTTCTGGATAGGCCCTTAGACAGCCTATTAGCCAGATGTCCCCAGGATAGGCCTCAGGCTTCTGGCCTAGCAGCCCAGGGCAGTATACCACACGTCCACCTAGACAGCCATCCAGGTGGCACAGAACCCCAATCACCTGACTCCACCCAAATAAATAGGCTCTCCCAACAGGCCAAGGGACTAAAGAAACCACCTCCAATTGACTGAGACACCCCATTCATCATAACCTGACCTTGACAATACCTTGTCTATCTTAAATGTCACCAATATAATGCCACTTAGTGACAGAAGAGAGAAGGGACAGAAACTCCAGAACTAATGGATCTACTAACAATTAACCAGAGCAACTACTGCCAGACAAACTAAATTTACTTAGCAACCCTGCCTAAACACTGGGGTGCTACATCTATGAGTATATGTTTTTTTATCCCAAAAAAGTGGACCTGTACTTCTATAATAATATAGTATTTTCTATCAAATGCAGTTTTAAATGTTAAGTGAAAGTAAATCCTAATGCTGACCATGCGATCAGATTTACATTTGAAAATGTTCATCTTAGTAATTCATTTGATTTTCCTATTGATAGTGAGGGTAAATTCAGACATTCATTTCTGACTCACGGTGATGAGAAAATTCGAAGGAAAATTTTCCTCGACCAAACATATTTCTGTTTTTTGTTAAGAAATTACATTCATTCCAAAAGAGAATGTTAAAAGCAGGTGACATTTTTAAACAACATTCGTCCAGCCATTGAATGTACAATTTTCCATGGGATTGTACCTGTAAAGGTTATGGTAATTTCACAATCACTCCCCACCTGTCTTGTTTGAATGTATAAGGAAGCTTCATACAAATGTCCACTCTGTACAAATATTCTAATTTAAAAATCTATTATTGGATGGCAACCATACACTGTAAGCCCCGTTCCCTCCTTCTACCCTGCTCTGGTATAGTCACATGATTCTGCAGCTCCAGCACAGGGAGTTTTCAACAATGTCTGGGAATTCCAGGAAACATGATATTACCCATAGGCTCCCATTCAGCCCAGTCATTCTTAGCACTCCCTCTTCTCCCCTGCAGAAGAAGTTCACTGACACAGGGAAGCTGGAGCTGCAGGATTGAAAAAAATTGTTAAGCACAAGATCTTTTTAAACCATTTTAGGCAAAATAGGTAGGAGGAGGGGGGTAATATTGTTAAGATTAGTTAGCCTTAAACCTAGTACACACTGGCCGAATATTAGCTGGCATCAGATGGTTCAATAGAAACCAGTTGACATTCGGCCTGTGTGTAGAGTAGCCAGTCAGACCATTTTGCCAGCTTCTGTCGATGTGGCATGATCGAAAAAGGTCTGCCGATCAGCTCCTAAATGTTTTGGTGGGTGGCCATCCCCCTGTCAGAACACAATAGCACAGCAGGGGAGATTTCTCTACTAACATTGCATGGTTAGTACAACGGCTCCTCTAGGTTGAACGAAAAGAAAACGGATAGTATGTACTAGGCTTTAGGCATTTCTTCCACTTTAAGTAAACCTCAAATTAAGCCTAGGTTCAGACTGATGCGGTGCAAGTTTAATCCATTTTGCAGTGTGATTTCAAGGATCAGCTCCATTTAATGAGGTTTAGAAGCGATTCAAATTAGTTTTTAATGTGATTTGGATACAGTCAGTTAGTTTCTCTCTCTCTCTCCTGCCATGGACCAGGCACGGAAGATAAAGAACAAAGACTTGCAAAAAAAATAAAAACATACTGGAATTATGTAATCTTAGGACAGATCAGCATTCTGAAAGTAATTTCCACACAAGATGTAGCTACAAATCACACCTCACTGCACTAAACTCTCACAGTCAGGGCAGCCATCACAACTTTTTGGGCCCCTTACACAGCTTTAAGCTTTTTTGGGCCCCTTACAGGTGTAATGCAAAAAAACAACAACGGGCCCTTACAGGTGTAATGCCTGTAATGCCCTGCTGGTGGCGCTGCTCACAGTTTAAAACTGTATTAGAATCGCACTGCATATATGTGAACAGCCTTCATAGAAACTCATGTTATTTTACTCGTCATGCAATTCCATGTGTTTTGGAACAACTCAGAAACTACAGCTAACACTTTTAGGGTATTGTAGCAATTTTTTTTTCTCTTAATAATGAGTTACAATATTGTATTGGATTCTAGAGTTCCAATATTTTCCCTATAGTGGTCCTTTTTAAGTATTATTACAAATCATCAGTGATACATAATGCCGGTAGCACAGTACGCTTACCCTGTTCAATCCATGGATTGTCCATTGTTATTATTATTGATATATTTTAATAGTTATGCCAATTGCTATATACATGACATTTAGGTTGACTATATTAAGCCAATAAAATTCTGTAATATTCAATTACATTCAGATCTATTTCACACACATCTCAGATTAGGTAGGCTTTTGACTTTGGATAGCCCAACACACCAGCTTAATACACACATCCCGTACATAGTATAGTCTTAGTAAGTTTTGTTCTTAGAAACCAGCGAACTTGATAATTACTGTGGAGGGATTTTCCAAATTTATAGAGAAAATAAATGTGTTCTCAAAGCAGGCAAGCAGGACAAAGAGCAGCAAGACACCAGAAGACACAATGCCAAGCACCAGCTCCCCATCTGGTCACGCAGAGATATCAGTCTTAGAGACAAGGGAAGATGTCCCACAAAATGAGACAAAACAGCAGGCCGAAATCATGAGATTGAAGAAGTGCCAAACACCTAATCCCCCAGTTGCCAATTAATAAAGGGAAAATGATACACTAGTAATCCAAATTTCCTACTTATGAATAAATAATGATGAACACGTAGTCAGCATTTGTAAACAGAGTCATAAGGAGGACGGATGGGCATAATTAGTGGAGACCTGCCTCATTTAGGGTCAGAGGGGGCCACTCTGAATGGGATAAGGTATGTGTGCTTAGTTTTTATCGTACCCAATAGAGTATATTCAGAAAAGCTAAACATCTATTAAGACTGCACAGTAATTTTTATTGTTAAGTAAATTGTCATATTCTGTAAACAGTGTCTTTTTACAGAATATCAAAAGCTTATGTGACCAATAAAAATACAGACAATTTATAGTTTGATAAAGTTTTGGTCTTTATGTGACACAATTAAAGACTTATTTTAGGCAAGCCATTATGTTAAAATGTGCAGTGTAAACAGACCTTCCCAGATAGCAAGCAATTGAGCTGCAAGTTTGAAAATGACCTGCTAAGCTATTGCTAGACTTTCCAGGCTTCACAAGTTGGTTGCACAATTGCAGCAAGTCCGCATTGCATGACTCCAGATCAACTCTAAGTGGAACCATTAGCATATACTCACCTGGTCTAGTGATTTAAAAGCTATAGTGGACCCAAGGCCTTTCCTCATGGCAAACTGAGCCAATAAGTTAGATTCACTAAACCAATCTGAATTTGTGAGGACACAAATTAGAAACTGATCTTCCAGAAGTAAAGGGGATGTATCCATGCAGTCATTGTGCAATATGCAAGTACATTGATTGTTCCAAAGTGTTCACCGACTCTGATGGCGTGAATAGTTATCATATTTAACAGTTTATTAACTGTGCCGCTACAAAGGGTACGGTACATTTTGGAGTGCCCATGTAGGAAACTATACGTAGGCAAAACTAAACGCCAATTCCACATCAGAGTCGGCGAACACATAAATAGTATTAAACTAAAGGAAGAAACCCCTATGGGACTATAGTGGAGTGCCATAGTAAACAACCAAAGGGACTCAGGATAAAGGGCCCTGAAATCAACAGATCAAAGCAGTGATTTTGACACAATATAACTCAGCTAGCAAGCAATTGAGCAGCAAGTTTGAAATTACTTGTTAAGCTATTGCTAGACTTGCCAGGATTCACACAAGCCATTATGTTAAAATGTGCAGTGTAAACAGACCTTCCCAGATAGCAAGCAATTGAGCTGCAAGTTTGAAATTACTTGTTAAGCTATTGCTAGACTTGCCAGGATTCACACATGTGTTGCACAATTGCAGCAAGCCTGCATTGCATGACTCCAGATCAACTTTCTTTGCAGTCTGCTGCAAGTTTTGGTTCAGTTCTGTTTATGCAGTCAACCCACCACTAGTGTTGCTCACGAATATTCGCATTGCGAATATTCGCTACGAATATTGCATATTCGAGTATTCGCGAATAATGCGAATATCGCGGCGAATATTCGCTATTTCGAATATTCGTATTTTTTAAAAATTTTTTTAGAACAGATCACATCCTAGAGATCCCCATCGACGTGTAAAAGCATTGCTGGTATGATTAGAGACCTTGGGCCGAGTAGCTGCAGCGCTCATTTTATATTCCCGAAAAATCGCAATGCGATTATTCGGCAATAGCGATATCGCGCGATTATTTTGTATTGTAATACATCACGAATATTCTGAGCCAATCAGAGTGCTCCTTCCGCATTTCTCGAATATTCGCAATTATTTTATATTGTAATATATCACGAATATTCTGAGCCAATCAGAGTGCTCCTTCTGCATTTCTCGAATATTCGCAATTATTGTGTATTGTAATATATCACGAATATTCTGAGCCAATCAGAGTGCTCCTTCCGCATTTGCCGAATATTCGCAATTATTGTGTATTGTAATATATCACGAATATTCTGAGCCAATCAGAGTGCTCCATTCCGCATTTCTCGAATATTCGCAATTATTGTGTATTGTAATATATCACGAATATTCTGAGCCAATCAGAGTGCTCCTTCCGCATTTCTCGAATATTCGCATTCGCAATTCGCAATTCGCATTCGCGATAGCGAAAATTCGCAATGATTTCATTTCCAAAATATATCACGAATATTCGTATTTAGCGAATATATCTCGAATATTCGACTATATATTCGTGATATATCGCGAAATCGAATATGGCATATTCTGCTCAACACTACCCACCACAGGGCTCACTGTGACTTGCTGAGCTGTTGCTGTAGACTCACCACTGCAACTGTGCTCTTGCTAGAGACTTGCCATGCAAAATTGCTATGAATTAGAAGTCAACTAGAACCTGTGCTTTAAGTGCTCTGCAAGGGTACAATTAGCAAGTGAAAACGTGCAGCAAGTTAACAACAATTACAATTCAACCCTGCCACAGAGGCTAGTTATCCTTGCTATTTGGGTTACTGAGAAATGAAAAGTACTGTATCTTTAGACTAGGAACCCTAGCGCCTGAGGGGTTAAACTAAGTCGTATAGTGTTTCTTGAACCTTGATCTAGTTTACCCAGAACATGCATTGGGGTAACTAAATGCATGGGTACCGTTAATAAAGGTTATTTATTAATAAACCTATAAAATGTTTAATTTGATTGGTGCCAAAAATATCCCTGATGTATGAGTGCATTTGAATCAATGAGTATATACTGTAACTAATACGTTTAAGCTGCTTCTAATGCATATATAGGTTTGATAAATCACCACGAGATGGACCTAAACAAATGCTTCAGAATGGCGGGTATGGAAATAGACACAGTCCCCCTTTAAATAGCATGACCATGGAGCGGTCGTTCGTCCTGACGTGTATGTGAAACGCGTTGATGTAGGCAGCACAGCGGGGCTCTGCATCTCACCATACATACCACCGGACCGGCGTTGTTTGAACGCGGTCCATGTTAAACTCCTGGGCTACATGCTGAGACCTGTTAGAGAGCATACACATCGCACGTTGTAAACAACAAGGTGGACAGCCAGACCGGAACTCTCTCACATACCCTAGCTATTACAGCTTAATGTATTCACGGTTTGTCGCCAAGCGAATGAAGGAATAGACGGATGAAGAATGCAAGCACTGCAGAGTTGTGAGAGCCTTTGGGCAGGCTTGTTACTTAACGTCTACTGGCTGGTAAATTAAATGGGTTGTAAAGGTTTTTTATTTTTTTAGGTTTCTTTAAGCTAGTGCATTGTTGGTTCACTTACCTCCTCCTTCGATTTCCCTTCTAAATGTTTTTTTTTCTTTGTCTGAATGTCTCACTTCCTGTTTCTGCTCAGTAAGCTTGCCCCCATAATCTATGGGGGTTAGTCAGCCAGAACACCTTACTGAGGAGGAACAGGAGGTGAGAAATTCAGACAAAGAAAACAAAGAAAAAAAATTTAGAAGGGAAATCAAAGGAAAAGGTAAGTGAACCAACAATGCACTAGCTTAAAGGGAACCTATTTAGAAAATAAAAAACAGACCTTTACAACCCCTTTAAGGCCGCGTACACACGGAGGGACATGTCCACTAAAAACATGTCTGACGGACAGTTTCCAGCGGACATGTCTCCTCTGGATTTTCGTCCGACGGTGTGTACACCATCGGATGAAAATTCCCTCGGCCAGGGAACGCAGTGACGTAGCGGGGACGTTGACGCATCCACGTCACCAAACCCGGAAATAAAATGCTTCTGCGCATGCGTCGAATCCATTTGACGCATGCGCGGACAGTTCTGTCCGCTGGTTAGTGTACTAACCAGCGGACAGATTCGACGGACAGGTTTGTAGCAGACAAATTTCAAAGCATGCTTTGAAATTTGTCCGATGGACAAACCTGTCTGCTCGCCCGTACACACGATCGGATTTGTCTGCTGAAACGGTTCGTCAGGCCGGTTTCAGCAGATAAATTCGAACGTGTTTACGCAGCCTAAGACTGAGAAAGCAAACTGTACCCGCAGTCTCGGCATGTGTCAGTCTTTACCCGAAATGAGTCCTTCAATTATGTCACCACACAGTCAGCTAATCGGCACAAAGTGACTAAAGCATTCATCCCGCAAGTAATGCCAGAGGGATTGGATGTGGACTGACATACATACATCAATCTCATAGCCACATCTAGCAGCAGACCTGTAGGATTTCTCTGGAGAGACATTATGGGACTGTAGAGTATGTGTGAGTGACTACAGGATTTGTGCCGCAAGTAATGCCACAAGGATCGGCTGTGAACTGATGCACATACATCAAACTCATCTCCACATCCAGCAGCAGACCTTGTACGATTTACCTGGAGAAACATTACAGGACTACATTGTACATTAATTACTGCTTGGGGTTTTGGAAAAGGCACGCTCATTCTGTTTTGATCATTTTATTTACCGTAATTTTGCTCTATAGCCAATTATTATTTTTCTATCTTACAATATAATGGTCAAGTGTTGGAATCAGCATATTTGTATTGCTGTTCATTTCACTGTTGAAAAAATTCACTTTAAGGCATAATTATAAAAAAATTACATTCATTATGTGCAAATGAGCCCAAACTTTTGACGTAGGGCTACTTCCTGTGCCAGCCAAATGTTTTTAATTTATTTAGAATAGAAAATCTTGCATTGGGCCAATAGATGGATTTTCACTGAAAATGTATGATACTTGGCATCATCTAGTGGCCAAATGTGCCATTATCCATTTGAAATCAATTGAAAATATTAGACCTGCACAGGAAATTGCCTAATTTGATTGTTTTTTTTGCCCCATTCACACATAAGAAATATGCATACACTTTCAATGGGCAAATTGCTATGTAAATAAATGCAATAAATACATCCCTTTCTGTCTCACTGTGTCAGGATCAGCGCCAAAGATGACCAGACACATAGGCTACACAGAGGAACTGAGACCAAAGTATATATAAGGTTTGTCCAAACTTTTGGTCTGTACTGTATCAGTACAGACCAAAAGTTTGGACACACCTTCTTATTCAAAGAGTTTTCTTTATTTTCATGACTATGAAAATCGTAGAGTCACACTGAAGGCATCCAAACTATGAATTAACACATGTGGAATTATATACATAACAAAAAAGTGTGAAACAACTGAAAATATGTCATATTCTAGGTTCTTCAAAATAGCCACCTTTTGCAGCAGACACATCTCTAGAACAACTGTTAAGAGGAGACTGTGTGAATCAGGCCTTCATGGTAGAATATCTGCTAGGAAACCACTGCTAAAGAAAGGCAACAAGCAGAAGAGACATGTTTGGGCTAAAGAACACAAGGAATGGACATTAGACCAGTGGAAATCTGTGCTTTGGTCTGATGAGTCCAAATTTGAGATCTTTGGTTTCAACCACTGTGTCTTTGTGCGACGCAGAAAAGGTGAACGGATGGACTCTACATGCCTGGTTCCCACCGTGAAGAATGGAGGAGGAGGTGTGATGGTGTGGGGGTGCTTTGCTGGTGACACTGTTGGGGATTTATTCAAAATTGAAGGCATACTGAACCAGCATGGCTACCACAGCATCTTGCAGCGGCGTGCTATTCCATCCGGTTTGCGTTTAGTTGGACCATCATTTATTTTTCAACAGGACAATGACCCCAAACACACCTCCAGGCTGTGTAAGGGATATTTGACCAAGAAGGAGAGTGATGGGGTGCTGCGCCAGATGACCTGGCCTCCACAGTCACCGGACCTGAACCCAATGAGATGGTTTGGGGTGAGCTGGACCGCAGAGTGAAGGCAAAAGGGCCAACAAGTGCTAAGCATCTCTGGGAACTCCTTCAAGACTGTTGGAAGACCATTTCAGGTGACTACCTCTTGAAGCTCATCAAGAGAATGCCAAGAGTGTGCAAAGCAGTAATCAAAGCAAAAGGTGGCTACTTTGAAGAACCTAGAATATGACATATTTTCAGTTGTTTCACACTTTTTTGTTATGTATATAATTTCACATGTGTTAATTCATAGTTTTGATGCCTCCAGTGTGACTCTACAATTTTCATAGTCAAGAAAATAAAGAAAACTATTTGAATGAGAAGGTGTATCCAAACTTTTGGTCTGTACTGTATATATATATATATATATATATATATTCATTTTAATTTTACTTCATCTACTTTGCACTATTGATTACATATGTTTTATAGTGTCTGATTGTGTGTGTTTTTTTGCGCAAATTCACTTTGATATATATATATATACATATATATATATATATATATTTTAAAGTGATATTTATTTACAGTGAGAAATAGCAAACAATGAACACAGCAAACCATAAACACAGCAAGTAAGAACTACCCCAAACAGAACCAAAAACCACACTGACTAGAACTGTTGAACCTGAAATAACTAACTATAATATATATATATACATACATACAAGGGTACAAGGATTACAAGGAAGGGGGATCACTTCTGGGAACAGAAAAGAGGGAGGCAGTAGCAAGGCACAGACTAGATCAGATCTAAAACGTTCTATTGTCACCAGTAGTAGAGTAAAACCACTTTCTATTGCTTCTCTAGAACAACATAATGGGAAATTTACTCAGAAAGGACACAGGCAGCAATACAATCCTGTTAGGAGTTCTAACCCTTCCTTACTTTATTCAAAATTAGAAAAAAAAAAGACTGTTTTACTTCAACTTCTCAAAGGGAATGCATATACTGTCAGTTTTCACCATATCTTTAGTCATATGCACTATAGTAGCTTAAAGGGGGGCCTACTAAAGCCATCAGGCAGCATAACAGTCAAGACACAAACATTTTCAGAAGGTGGTCACCAAAGGCAGCCTTCATACTGGTATCATGAAAGGCTTACTTAAAGGCCTTAGTAGTTGATTCTGTAATCCGTGCTGAAAAGAAGGATCAGAGTTCATGATGTCTTATACTTTGGTTTAGCAGAGACCTTGTAATTAAGTGTCTAGGGTCTCCACTTGCTTGATGGCACTGGTTCCAGAAAAGCTCAATATTTCAGCCTATTACTGTTTATCCATCTAAGCAAGATTTTAAAGAAAAAAAAAAAAGACTGCCATTGTTGACCCCCCCCCCCTCTCTTTTGAAGAGGATAGCTGCCTGGCTGTCACCCTGACCCTCTTACTTGAATACAGTTCACTGATCCACTGTTCCATCACTAACAAGCATGCAGATAATTGCTATTTTTTACTTTTCTTGATGGTCATTCTTTTTTCACGTGACAAAGGATTAAAACCAGTGGTACCTAGACATGTGCAGACTGGAATATATAGTTTAGTTTATTGGTTTTCGTTTGGAAAATAAATGTATTTAGTTACTTCCGAAATTACTTTTCGATGCTTTGTCGAATTTTTGTCGTTCAATTCGACAAAGCATCGAAAATTGTCGAATTTTCGTCGTTCAATTTCTTTTTTTTTTGTTGAACGACGAAAATTCGACAAAGCATCGAAAATTATCGGCTCTGAACGAAAACGAAAATAAAGCTTTTTTATGTCGGATCTTTCGGTTTTTGTTTCTTGCGCTTTTGTTTTCATTCGTTAAAACAATAACGAAAATACCTGATTTTCGGGCAAAAATAACGAAAACGAATGCACCAGTCTAGTGGTTACGGCAAAAAAAAACAGGCGACCAGCATATAAAAAAGGTAGACATCAGTTAGCAATGATGGCCTTGCTCTTTAACAGATTTACTGTATTTTTTTTTTTACATTTGAACATACGGTAAAACCCAATTCACAGATAGTCAAACATGACTATCA
The DNA here is from genome assembly GCA_029574335.1 of Rana kukunoris. Lineage (NCBI taxonomy): Eukaryota > Metazoa > Chordata > Amphibia > Anura > Ranidae > Rana > Rana kukunoris. Next base: position 129,087,529 of record CM056056.1, read on the forward strand.
ACACGCAATATTACCAACAACTTTGCAATATGAGTGGGTCTTTTTGGATTTACCGTAATCGTTTTTGAATTTTAGAATAAATTTAAAACAGACTAAAGAAAGGATTTACATTTTTTTAAACTGGACAATTCGAGTCTTTATGTTTATGACCTAATGTTTAATCTGAATCTATTTGTGTTAGCAGTGCAAACTCTAATTTAGAGAAATTGTTGATTTATTGTGAAGAATTAAAGTACACAGTTCTGTCTAGTCCCCTCTTTACTCATGCCTCTGCAATCTCTCTAGCTACCCCTTAGATAGAAGCCCATGTTTGCTCATGATGACTTACTTCATTTGATGGATCCGGAATACATAGCTCGGCATTGAAGGATCTATTGTTTAACGCACACACTGCTAATCAATGGCTCAGACACCTGTCTAGTTAAAAGTAATTGCCGGGCTTCAGTTTCCAGAGCAATGTCATGAATCCAGCCATTTGTATTAAGTTTGATCAATTCCATCAGACCTTAATAGAACTGGTGCCTTGTATAGCCATACATATTGTTCCTTTAACACTTATGGAAGCGTTCTGTTGTATTGTTTTTTAGACACATGCAGCTAAGATTAAGGCATATATGAAAGCAAATGGTTAAAGCCCAAAACCATCTTTTTTTAAATACATTTTTCTTTTGAGGAGTGTTGAAGGATTAAAGCGTTTTACCACTCTGTTTCCCTGTCAGGACATGTGAAATAGAAACATTTTCACTTCCCTGAAATCTCAGCCAGATACTATGGAGTCATGGTTGTGGAAGTCTGAATTTTTAAAGCACATTTAAATCAGCCCTTCCCACTTAATTTCTGGTAAATTACACAGAAAATAGGCCTTCCCTCACCTCCACCCTATTTTAACTCTCCCGCATCGCTAATCTCTCCTCTTCAATCCCTACTTGTGCACAGGAAGTACAGGAAGTTATCAACTTATAAGTGTTCTGGAAAAAAAAGATACTTGTTGCTCTTCTACAAAAGATATATTAAATATACCAATAAAAGTGTTTTGTTATATCAAAATTGTGCATTGGGAGCATACATCAGTGTGCATGCGGGCGTCTTACGCAATTCTCATTGTGTAACAGCAGCATCTCAATGGGTGGCTGTACGTGGCACCAGTGGGTCCCAGAAAAGTCATTACACAGGCTCTGCATGCTCTGTTCTTGAAGCCTACATTAATTTTTCTGAAATTGCTCTCCATTAGGGAGATTTTCTATCACACTTCCTGTTTGGACAAGAAATGCTGTGAATTTTTTTCATATGGCCACAACAAAACACACATTTCTGGAAGAGTAGGTAGAGTGTTCCAGATGAATATGTTAATTGCTGTCTGTTCCTTCCTGTGCTGGTGACACCCATACACCGCCTCGTGTTTGATGTCTTGATGTCACTGGGATAGAACTAGTGACCCCGCTTGAATTAAATAAGACTAGCTAGCTACATTTATAAACATAGAGTGGCAGTCATGTCATAGAGATTTCTTTCAGGACTGCACTTAATACAATTTCCGACAACATTTGTGGGACAGTGTGTATGCCACATAAGTTTGAGCCAACATTTTGTCGGAAAAAAAAAACATGGTTTTGTCGTCGGAATGTTGGATCGTGTGTACACGACAATATACAGTATAATACAGTCTGACAGTAGCATTAACGCAGCAATCTGTCTCTCCCCCATAACATCATTTTATTACCTGGTAATCTGGCAAGTAAGTTTGCAATTTTTTTAACTTCCTGTAATAGACCAAGCTATCCCGCAAATGTAGTAGTTAGAGGGTTGAGACAAACCATTTAACACAGATAGTGGTGCTAACAATGGTCAGCTATTTGTAATTTATGTAAAACCTTTAGGCCCCTTTCACACCAGCAGACCAATCAGGTCCACCTGTCCAGTTGTCAGGTGGACCCGATCAGCTTATGGGGCAGTGGATGTCAGCAAACATGGGTCCACTGTCAATCACCGGTATCCTATCTAATCCAGTGCGCTAAAAACAGATGGATGGGGATACATTTGCCCTCCATCTGGCAGATCGGATCAGAGGACATTCGGATGTCATGCAGTGGACAGATCGGACACTTTTCACACATTTTGCACTAATGCACTAATTACTGTGTAAATGTCACTGGTAGGGAAAGAGTTAACACTAGAGGCGATCAAGGGGTTAAATGTGTTCCCTCATGAGTGTTTTTTACTGTGGGGGGTGGGACTGACTGGTGGAGGAGACATATCACATCGGGTCCCCTGATGTGCAGAGGGCACGCACGCCTCCGGTGGCTATTACTAAAGGACCGCCTCCTGCACATATACGTTGCCAGAATGGCACGGCTGGGCACAAGCACATACCTTTACGTTCTTTTTAAGTGTCCAGACGTGGGCACGAAGCTCCGTGACCACAGGACCCGATCGCCGCTGGGTCACCCGATCAGCTTCCCCGTTCTTCACTGTGGCGCTGTCATTGATCGTCTGTTCTCTGATTTAGGGAAAGGCGATCAATGACATCACACATCCAGCCCCGTCCCCTACAGTTAGAAACACATATGAGTTCACACACTTACCCCCTTCAGCGCCCCCTAGTGGTTAACTCCCAAACTGAAATTGTCAGTTTCACAGTAAACAATGCATTTTTATAGCATTTTTGCTGTGAAAAGGACAATGGTCCCAAAAATGTGTCAAAATTGTCCGATTTGTAAACTATAATGTTGCAGTCATAAAAGAAATCGCGGATCGCTGCCATTAGTAGTAAAAAAAAAAATGCAATAAAACTATCCCCTAGTTTGTAAACGCTATAAAATTTGTGCAAACCAAATCGATAAACGCTTATTGCGCAAAAAATAAAAACTGCAGAGGTGATCAAATACCACCAAAAGAAAGCTCTATTTGTGGGGGGAAAAAGGGCGCCAATTTTGTTTGGGAGCCACGTCACATGACCGCGCAATTGTCAGTTAAAGCGGCTCAGTGGCGAATCGCAAAAACTGGCCAGGTCCTTTACCTGCATAAAGGTCCGGGTCTTAAGTGGTTAAAGGGGATGACGTATACCATTTTGTGGGGACGGCCACTTTGCCGACGTATATTGGCGTGAGCCAGTCAGCAAGTGGTTAAAAAGTGTTAGCTGGAGTTGGGCTTTACACTGTAATGTAACGTTCATCTAAATCCACTGGTCCATCCAATGCCACTCTCTTCACTGATTAGCAATGCTAGTATCAAAGGGTGGCTATCTTGCTCACCTGTAGATGTGTTATGCCACGTACACACGGTCGTTTTTTGTGATGAAATAAAATGACATTTATAAAAACGTCATTTAAAATGATCGTGTGCGGGCTTCACATCGTTTTTTGTCTTCTGAAAAACGTAAAAAAAAAAATCGAACATGCTTCAATTTTTTATGTCGTTTTTGAAATGCTGTTTTTTGTGTTGTAAAACGAGGTTAAAAATGACATTTTAAACCCGCGCATGCTCAGAAGCAAGTTATGAGACAGGAGTTTGAATGGAACTTCCCCTTTAGAGTGCCGTCGTACATGTTGTATGTCACCGCGCCTTTCTCATCATTTTTTTAAAAACGATAGTGTGTGGGCAACATCGTTTTTAATGATGAAGTTGGAAAAACTTCGTTTTTTCTACATGCTGAAAAGGACTTTTTTTTAATGCCGAAAAGTGATCGTGTGTATGCGGCATTAGAAGCTTGAATGTAGCCTCCCTAAGACAGGATGAGTGTTACTGGCTGATCACCATGTTAAAATAAATGAAAGAAAGCTTGAAAAATTGTAATTTGTTTAGAATCTTATTTAGAGAACACATAGGATAGTTTTAGGTTGAAAAAAACAAAAAAAAAACCCAACATATTACAGTAACGAAAAGGCAAGTCCACCCAAAACGAATCTTTCAGTTATGGATGTGCAATGGTGGTCTAGATTACCCCTCCTCCTCTTATGGTCACAATAGGTGGTTGAAACTAATGGAGCTCTGGCATAGTGGGGTGCAGGAAACATGACAATATCCAGCCAAAGTTGACATGACTTTTGTATAGACTAATCTTTTCGCTATCATCGGTATATGTAAACAATACTATCCCTATGTGGGTGAACTTTAAAAATGGCAACTCGTTTGGTCCCAGCAAATAGTCGTCTTATGTTTTTAGAGGAATGTCATCTGCCAGTAAAACATACCCTTTCCCACACTCCAAATAGACATGACCCCTTCTCCATCAATGAGCGAACTTAATCTCCTGCTTCAATGAAACATAACAGGCAAAAAGACTATTATACAGTCTTCTCAGAAGACAATGACAGAAGGCATGGATCATTCTAACCCAATGTGGCAGATCCACAAAATCTCTGTGCTCTGGGCAGAAATTGACTTTAGAGCGCAGTCGGGATGAGAGGTCAATGCACATTATTAGAAATAGTTGAGTATTTCAGTAACAAACATTGATTTATGGTTTGCGCATAAGCAGCATACTAAGGAAATACCAGCTTATGGCAATACAAAGCTTGCTTTCTTCTTTATGTAAATACAGCTGACATAAAAACGCTCCATAGGTTACTCTAGTTTTTCCGCTTTTCTAAATGTCAATATATACTCAACGAGGTTTCTAGAATAACACTGGCTCGGTATGATTGCCAATTAAAAAAAAAGAAAAATGAAAAGATTTTAACAGATAAGGACACTAACATCCAGGACAAGATGTTCAGGATGGAGCCGGCCTGAGTAATACAAAACCCAGTGTGCTAATTGGCTGCTGCTGTTCCCATAGAAACTACATGCGGCTTGAACGCATTCAGTGCATTGAAAGAGCTAAGCAGCTGAAGGACCTATTCGTGTCCAACGGTGTGATAAATCAGTGGAATGCAGAAATAATTTCAAGGGTGTGCTCTTTCTCTAGCAACAAAAGTGTGTCTTCTCGCCCTTCATTGACTGCCTAATTTTGTCTTAAAAGAGAGATTTTAGCAGCAGTTCCATCCAATAAAGCATTTCAGATTTTCCTGAAGTGTAAAATCTCGTAGCCACATATTGACAATCACAGGCTTAAAGGATGCCTTTCAAGATTCAATGAAAAGAGGAACACTACCAGCACTTGCATTAAATATGACCAGTTGCCTTTAGAAACCTAGAGAAGGTGTTCTAAGTAGAAGCCACATTATACAGCTTTTATTCATTCTTTTCAGAGAGACTATAAGCACACATAGTTTATCATGATAGCACATTGTAGTTATGGAAGAACAAAGCAATCAATGTTCAGTTGTGAGTCAATACTTGTTTTCTTTACAGGGAAACAGTTGGCACATTAAGCCAAGGCCGATTCAGCCTGTGAATTGGACAGGTGGCCTTGTGTGCTGAGCCTGTACACATTAAAGGAGTTGTAAAGGAAAAAAAATGCCTAAAATTAATGTCTGCAAGGTAGACAGACAGAATAGTGTAACGATTCTGTTAAAAAAAACTAATAAATACCCATTAAATTCCTTCATCTATATCACCTCAGGGCGTTCTTGTTTCTGTTCTCTCATTCACTTCCTGGTTTGCGGCGCTCATTCATGTAAGAACTACATTTCCCAGTATGCATTGCGGCACGCCCAGTAATTCACACCTCCTTGAAGTCTCTAACACATAGAGATCGTCTTGCCGCACAGATGTACTTCCCAGGAGAGGGTGAGCATGACACTGACCACCGCAGTAAAGCCTCCCTTCACGGTGGTGAGTAAAAATCAGACAAGCAGGAAGTGAACAGAACAGAGAAGAAATAGAGCAACTTCTGAGCAAAAACGAAAAATTAGAAAGTGAAAAGAGGAATGTCTGCAGGTAAAGGATGCTTATTATGAAAAAAAAAATCCTTTACAGCCCATTTAACAGAAAATGTTTTAATATGCACATAAGTACACAATATAAGAGAGAACCTATGCTTTGACCATGTAGTACTTAACATGGGGCTGCAATCTTTATCCCCACACTGATGTGATGGGTACCAGAGCAACCAACCACCAAGCACTAACAATGACAAGTAGGTCCTACAATACCTTAGACTTTCCTGCCATTTACACTCCAGCTAAACCATTCAGTCTGGCCTAGAACCCACCCCCACATGTGAGTGGACAATGAGGCAAAAACAGTAGTCCTTTGGGTGATGAAATGTGTGTGATGCAAATAATAAAACCTCTCCTTGTTCCTATCTCTACAACAAGCTTGCATCAAGACACTGCTAGGTACTTTTTCCAGCTGTGTTTGGGCAACTAATAATGTAGTCTTTCTGCCAGTGGCACTGTGCCATTTTTTCAGGCTGCCAGGAGACCATTGAGGATTAATCTGTTCCCGGTTGTGAGATCTAGGCAGCCATCTTAGGAAGATGGCATCTCTTATTGCAGGTATCCTCAAACTACGGCTCTCCAGCTGTTGCAGAACTACACATCCCATGAGGCATTGTAGGGGCATTGGGGGATCACAGTGTAGCAGCCCATCACTTCCATTAATTGTGCTCCTCTAGCATCCTATGATGTGTAAGTATGTACCATAACACTGCCTTTTTGATTGACATTGCTTTGTCTGTATGTAAAACTATTGTGTTAAGTTCCCTTGTTTGAACCTATTCACTTTCTACAATATGTTCAAATAACTATTTACACATACTGTAGGTAGGCAGGGCCTAATTGGTGTACAAAGTAATAAATGTGTAAACATATTTTGATAATTCCATAACTAAATAAAATGGGGACGTTTTATGTCTGCTTTAAAATACATTTTTGGACCTGGGCATAGGATTAACAGCATTTTTCAAACCAACTCATTCTACATCAAATCATCTTTATTGAAACCCACATTGATTGTGCTTATTTTACAATACAATAGCTCACCATTTCCCAGTCTATCTTTCTTGTACCGAGGGCACATTTCTACATTTTTCTCAACCTTTTGTGTCTTACATGATTGAAAATGGGAGTAGAGAGATAAAATAGATGTGTGCCCTAAAAAAAAAGTTATATCTATGAGGTCAGATGTGCAAGGTCTTTTTTTTCACATGAAACTGTCACATCAAAAATAACCACATGAAGGCATGTTTATTCATTCTACAAATATAGGATTGGTATTCCCTACAGTATATAATGTATAAAGGCAGACAATATCCTTAGAAGAATTGTGAACAACACATAGATGAGAGTATTATGCATATGCAAGCACACACATGTTGTTCCTTCCTCAATAGTGTACATTGTACTATAATATGCAGAAAGATGACAGAGCTGACATACAGTATATCTAGAATATATATATATATATATATATATATATATATATAGATAGAGAGAGAGAAATATATATATGTATATATATATATATATATATATATATACACACACACACACACATACATACACATACACACACACATATAAATAACATAATATTATTATCATATTAGAACTGCATTTTCAGATTTGGAATTACCTGTATGGGTTTACTTATGTAGTAATTCCTTGCCTTTTGATTGGCAAGCAACTATTTTGTAATGGACACCAGTAACAAGAGAACATTCAGGGCGGGCATACTGTAGCTTTAAAGCTGAACTCCAGGCAAATAGCCAATTACAAACAAAAGATTTCACAGCGCATTTTGTTTGCACACTTTTGCAAATATATACAGTAGGTAAGCCACAATGCCCACCTTAAGGCTCCTCTCTATACTATGGTCCTACAGGTGAAATACATATAAGGGTGCTGTTTATGTAACACTTAATCTACTAGCCCATGAACGGGCCAAGAAAAGAAAAGCAGAACAATGGAATACTTTTTGTTGCTCTGCAGCCTTTTTTAGAATGCTCCTTGCCTTGCAACATGACTGATTGTCGCCTTGTGTGGCCTCTCCCTCTCCTCAGACTGAACAGTCAGCTCAAGAATCAAAGCATAATATTTTGTTTTGCTAGGATTTGTAGAGTCAAATGACTTCTGACAAAGCCCCTTCATAAAAAAAATTGCCATTTTATATATGTAGCACTACCCCCGTATGAGTTGATGAAGTACCCTGCCTGACTCCCCTGCTGGCATGTCTCATGTCTATTTAAGGCAGTGTTTCTCAATTCCAGTCCTCACTCCCCCCCCAACAGGTCATGTTTTCAGGATTTCCCTCAGATGAAAAGGCTGTGGGAATTACTAAGGCAGTGAAACTGATCAAATCACCTGTGCACAATAATGGAAATCCTGAAAACCTGACCTGTTGGGGGGGGGGCGTGAGGACTGGAATTGAGAAACGCTGATTTAAGGGCTCCTAAGTTCCCTGTCAGGCCTCACACCTGGGGCTTGGCTAAAGGCCTCTAAATATTTAAGGCAACCCCTCCTAGCCTCCTCCCACTATTTTCTAAAATGTTCTCCAACATTCTAGAAACAGGGGGGGGGGAGGCACCAGAGAGCTGCCAGGATGAGTCATCCAGTCCTGGCCTCTAATAACCCTGATCCAGATTTAGTGACTCAGGTTTATCCCTGGGCCAGACTATAGTTTGAATACTTTGACTTCTAGTAGCACACGCTAGAGGGGGCTACATATATACACATGCTTCACTGTATCTTGGCTATAACTGGGTAAGGGGGAGGGGGCATTGACTGTAACCCATATACAGCATTTTAATGAAGTCCTTTTACATAATAGTAGTTAAAACATTCCTCAGTCCAGCGTTTTAATAAATGGCTAATTGTATTTTCTAAAACTCATTAGTGTGAGGTCCGTAACTCCGATGCCTATTAATAGCCATGGTAAATTGCAATATTATATAGCAGAAAACACAGATTAAAAGATAAGTCTTGTTTACATGACCTGACATACACATCAATAACTCAGTTCCAGTAATTTTTTTTTAAATGGTTACCATGCAAGAGATGTGCAAAAAGATTATGGGACACAATACCCCTTCTGAGGGAGCCATACATAGGATTAATATCATGTCTGATGTCTATCAAATTGTGATTTTGTTCTGTGCAATAATGACAACCAATGTGTACATGGTCATCTGATTATAGTTAACAATATTTAACTATCATTTCCAAACACTTCAGCCATCTTACCCCTCACCAATCAAATCAATCAATCAAATCAAAGGATTGGCTCAGTGACACCTTTCTAAGAATCAACAAAAAACCTGCTGCATATGCAGCTCAGAGCTGCCAGTTTTCACTGAATCAACACAGGAATGATGAGAGTCATCTCTGAGGACCAGTAACTCGGTCAGGATAAGACTTAACCTACAGTGAATTGACTGGAACCAAAGACCAGGTGACCTTTGTAGTCATTTTTCATGTTTAATCCTTTTAACTTTACGGTTATTACCAGTTTTTTTTCTGTAAATATTTTTATATTGCAATATTGTATTATGACAATGTCATATAAGGCATAATATTTGAACAATAGTGCAAATCACAAATATACAGTAAAAATGCCATTCCCTTAAGAGGCTCTCAAAGGAAGTACCGGCAAAACAATGTTACAATATAGAAAGATGCAAGTCATCGACAATAGGGCAGAGGAATACAATGCCTTGAAAAGGTATTCGTATCCCTTGAAATTTTCCACATTTTGTCATGTTACGTCCAAAAACGTAAATTTATTTTATTGGAATTTTATATGATAGACCAACGGAAAGGGGAAGGGAAAAGACTAGTAAAAGAGAAACCACTGTGTACATTCCTATGAATTTAATCGAACTACACTGAGAAAAAATTATCATGAGCTTAACTCAAAGATCTATCACTTTTTCTATATACACAAAAAAGGGATTTTTAATAACAGCTTACCTGTAAAATCCTTTTCTTGAAGTACATCACGGGACACAGAGCGCATAGCCATTACATATGGGCTATATGGGTACCTTCAGGTGTGGACACTGGTGTAATCAACTTCACAGGAAGTTCCTCCCTATATAACCCCCTCCCACTGAGAGTGCTTTAGTTTTGTAGCAAGCAATTTCTCTGAGGTTACACAATGTTCCCCAAAAGAGGGGTGGGAGCTCTGTGTCCCGTGATGTACTTCAAGAAAAGGATTTTACAGGTAAGCTGTTATTAAAAATCCCTTTTTCTTTATCGTACATCACGGGACACAGAGCGCATAGCCATTACATATGGGATGTCCCAAAGCAATGCTCCATGAAGGGAGGGAGACCGTAAGGCCAAAAAATAGCCAAACAGAAAATATATCAGGAGGTAAAATATAGCTCCACCAACAGAAAAAAAGGGGGCGTGAACCGGGCCAGAGGATTCTATACTGCTGCCCGTAGGACCGCCTGCCCAAATGCTGCGTCCGTAGCCTTTGCGACGTCCAACTTATAAAATTTAGTAAACGTATGTACGGAAGACCAGGTTGCCGCTTTGCAAACCTGTGCCATAGAGATCTGATGGTGTGCCGCCCAGGAGGCACTCATGGCCCTCGTAGAATGGGCTTTAACTGATAAGGGAGGTGGAACGCGCTTCAGACCATAGGCCTGAAAAATCAGCTGCTTAATCCACCTAGCCAAGGAAGACTTGGCAGCCGGCTGACCCTTCTTGGGGCCATCCGGGAGAACGAAAAGCACATCTGTTTTCCGAATCTTTTCTGTAGCCTTGAGATAAACCCTCATGGCTCGAACCACGTCCAAAGTATGAAGCAGTCTTTCCTCTCTGGACTGGGGAGTAGGAAAGAAGGATGGTAGGACTAGGTCCTGATTCAAGTGAAAACTGGATATGACCTTAGGAAGGAAAGAAGGCTGAGGCCGCAGAACCACTCTGTCCTTATGCAGAATCAGGTACGGTTCCCTGCAAGACAAGGCTGCCAGCTCGGAGACCCTTCTGGCCGAAGCCATAGCCACCAAGAAAACCAACTTTCGGGTTAGCAGCACAAGAGGGATTTCTGTCAGAGGTTCAAACGGCTGCTTTTGTAAAGCTGACAAGACCAGATTTAAATTCCAGGGGCAGAGGGGAGCTCTAATAGGGGGATTTACATGCAAGACCCCCTGCAAGAAGGTTTTCACAAGCGAATGCGTGGCCAAAGGCCTTTGAAACCATATCGATAAGGCAGACACCTGCCCCTTTAGAGTACTAAGAGCCAACCCCTTGTCAACGCCAACCTGGAGGAATCGCAAGATCCTGTCAATAAAAAATTTGCGAGGATGCCCTCCTTGAGACTCGCACCACTCCACATAGGTCCTCCAGACTCTGTAATAGATATTTCTAGAGACTGGCTTTCTAGCCTGAATTAACGTAGATATGACTTGGGCTGAGAGGCCTCTGCCCTTAAGAATTAGGGATTCAGCCGCCAAGCCATCAAATTTAGCTGCTGTGAAGCAGGGTGGTAAATCGGGCCCTGAGACAGCAGATCTGGGCGCAGGGGGAGTGGCCACGGTGCCCCTACTGACATCCTCACGATGAGTGCGTACCAAGCCCTTCTGGGCCAGGCTGGGGCCACCAGGATCACCGGCCTGCGCTCCACCCTGATCCTTCGTAGAAGGCGGGGAATCATCTGTAGTGGAGGGAACGCATACAGGAGAGAAAACTGGTGCCAGGGGCAAACCAACGCATCGGTCCCGTAGGCCGAGGGGTCCCTGGCTCGGGATACGAATTTGTCCAACTTCTTGTTGAATCTTGTTGCCATGATGTCCACATCGGGAACTCCGAATCTTTGGCAAATCTCTTGGAATACCTGGGGGTGAAGAGACCACTCTCCCGGGAGTAACTGTTGACGACTCAAAAAATCTGCTTGAGAATTGTCTATCCCTGGGATGAACACTGCTGAGATGCAGGGTACATGGGCTTCGGCCCATGAAAAAATCAGGTTTACTTCCCTTTGAGCCGCTAGGCTCCTTGTGCCCCCCTGGTGGTTTATGTATGCCACCGCCGTGGCATTGTCGGACTGTATCCTTACTGGCAGACCCTCCAGGGGGAGAGTCCAGGCGACCAGGGCCAACCGAGCAGCTCTGATCTCTAGGACATTGATGGGAAGCAGACTTTCTGCCTCTGACCACTGTCCCTGCTGGGTCCGTTTTCCTAAGATTGCCCCCCAACCTGTTAGGCTGGCATCTGTGGTTACTATTTTCCACGAGATGGGGCAAAAGGTTTTTCCTTTTGATAATTTTTGAGGGATCAGCCACCAGTACAGGCTGCGCCTGACTCCTGGGGAAAGAACTAATGGACGGTCTAATGCCTGTATGGACTTGTTCCAAGCAGAGAGAATAGCTGCCTGCAGAATTCTGGTATGGATCTGGGCATAGGGCGCTGCTTCGAAGGCGGCCACCATCTTTCCCAGCAGTCGCATGCATAGGCGAATAGTCGGCTTCTTTTTGCCTAAGACTATTTGAATCGTTTGAATCAACGACCTGATCTTCTCTTGAGGTAAAAATACCCTCTGGCATTCTGTATCTAACCGAAAGCCTAGATATTCCAACTGTCTTGTGGGTTGTAACCTTGATTTTTCTTGGTTCACAATCCACCCGAACTCTTCTAGATGCCGCACTGTGCGGACTACTGCATGATTGAGGTTGGAAGCTGATCTGTCGATAACCAGGAGATCGTCCAGGTATGCCAGGACCAAGATGCCTTCTGTCCTTAGGACTGCTAGCACCGGGGCTAACACCTTTGTGAATACCCGTGGAGCTGTTGCCAACCCGAAAGGGAGGGCTACGAACTGGTAATGACTTTGATTTATCGTAAAACGAAGAAACTTGTGATGTGCTGGGTAAATCGGCACATGCAGATATGCATCCTTTATGTCTATAGATGCTAGAAAGTCGCCCTGATGCAGGCTGGCTGTCACTGAACGTATGGAGTCCATACGAAAGGTCTGAATCCTTAGAAAGCGATTTAGGCGTTTGAGGTCTAATATAGGCCTGACGTCGCCATTGGGTTTTGGTATAACAAAAAGGTTGGAGTAGAATCCCAGACCCCTTTCTTGGGTTGGTACTTCTACAATTACTCCTTGGAGCAAGAGGCGATCCAACGCCTTTACGAGAGAGGCCCTCTTTAAAGGGTCGCTTGGAAGACTTGACCCCTGAAAATGAGGAGGGGGGATTTCTCGAAACTCTAGTTTGTAGCCTGAGGCTACTACGGACCGAACCCAAGAGTCGGGAATTCTGGCCTTCCAGACTTCGGAGAAAAACTGAAGTCTTCCCCCCACCCAAGAGAGTGGGGGCGCCCCTTCATGAATCTGACTTGATGACTGGTTTAGCCGGCTTGCGAGACCAGGGCCTCTTGTTTGCCGCGGCTTGTCCCTGTGGGCGGCTATTAACTGCTGAACGCCCGGGAGGCCGTCGATACTGACGGGAAGTCGAAGGAACGGAGCCTGCAATGGCCTGTCGTTTGAACGTGGGCCCACGCGGTCTTTTCTTGACCGGTAAGGAAGTACTTTTTCCACTTGATATGGTGTGGATATATTTATCTAGGTCTTCCCCGAATAGTCTTCCCCCATGAAAGGGAAACCCTGCTAAAAGCTTTTTGCAGGGTGCCTCTGCTGACCAGTTCTTTAGCCACAAAAGGCGACGCATGTGAACCATCAGTAGAGATGAACGGGATGCCTGTTGGATGGAGTCCTTAATAGCATCTATTGCAAAGCAGAGAGCCCTAGGGAATTCTGCTAATTCATGAGTATGCTGAGCCGGCATGTCCTTTAATATATGTTTTGCCTGATCCTTCAGGGCCTGACAAACACCAATGGCTGCTACTGCTGGCTGAACCATGGCACCTACTGAGGTGAAAGCTGCTTTCAGTAGGGTCTCAAATTTTTTGTCGACCGGATCCTTGAACATATGGACATTTTCAACCGGACAAGTCAGGGATTTATTCACGCAGGAAATGGCCGCGTCCACTGTAGGGAGTGCCCATTTCCTTACATATTCCTCTTCCATAGGGTAGAGAATAGAGAATCTTTTAGGAGGGACAAAGATTCTATCAGGTCGAGCCCAATCCTGGTAAATCACGTTCCGCAGAAGGGGGTGCATTGGAAAAGACGCACAAGTTAATGGAGCTTTTAAAGAACCCAATGAGGATACCTCCGGGGGTTCTACTAGTTCTGGCACTGGAAGTTTAAAGGCAGTGCGAACCATATCTGTCAAAGACTGGATCCACAGGCTCTCCGCTTGAGAGGCCGAAAAATATTCATCTATAGTGGAATTTTCCCTGTCTGAACCGTCGGGACTTGGGTCTGCCTGATCCCCTTGTGGGTCCCGTTCCTCTGAAGAGGAGACCTCCGCCTCTGAAAACCCCACACTGGGTGAGGGGGATCTAGCCCGCTTGCTACTTGGGCAAGGACGGGAAAACAACGCAGTTAACCTTTTCTCTAGCCCACTCATGGTGGCTGCTAGCATTTCTTCCGTCACGTAAACGGGAATGGGTGGATCGGGGGCCGCCTCTGCCCCCAGCACCCCCAATGGCTCTTGTACTATGCCACTCGGTGTCCTAACTGGCGAGGGTGGGGCCGTAGAAGCCTGGCCCAAAACCTCTGACCCCGATGGAGACCCCTTTTGCTTTTTGGCACCTTTAGCAGCCTTGGCTGGTCCAGATCCCTTTGGAGCCATTGTACAACCTTGGGTCACCCCTATAGCCAACACCTGACTGTTGCAGCTAGGAGTAACCAATATGAGGGCAGGTATGAGGAAAATGAAAAAGAACTAATTTCTCTCTTTTTCCTTTTTTTTTTTATTTTACCCGCCTGGGAGGTGGCAATACTGAGGAAACCTGTGAGTATTGACACACCAATGCCCGTTAGCCGGAGTCCAAGGTAGACTCAGATACTGCTGGATCTAAGGCTGAGTCCCTTTAAGCAAAAAACTTCCTTTTTTTTTTTTTTCTGGTCAATAGTGGACCTAAGTCCTAGACCTGAAGATCCACAAAACTGCCACTAGGTGTCCCTGTGTGGCCAAAAGACCCAGCTGCACGCTCTGTATCCTTTCTTCCTCTGCCTCCAGGAGGGCAAGACCAGTCAGAGAAAAAGTTTTTCCCTTTAAACAGACCCTGACGCTGCTGGCCCGCCCCCCCGACGCACGCCGACGCTATAAAAGGCGGCGTGCACATGCGCGCGCGCACACGCGCGCACGATCGCGCGCACCACGCTGAAACCACATGGAGGAAGCAGAGCAGAGGAAACAACATGGACCAGCGTTTAGGCAGCACCAACAGACACCAGGTAAGCACTAATCTTATTGTAGTGCACACATAGCGAGGAAGCTGTCCCCATGGGCTTCCTAAGAAACAGGAGTTTTTACCAGCAATTTCCTCTTTAAAACATGTGGGGTTGCAGTATCAGTGTTAACAGGCAGACCTGGGGTGAGTAGCAAATATATAACTTACACAAGTATACATATATCTACATGTTATCTGGGTAAACATTAGTATCCCATCCTGCCTACACAGACATAGTGGAGATAGTGGCTGATGCACAAGCATACTGTTAGCCAACCCAGAACCCCCAGGGGGATACCTACTGTCGAACCAAGTCCCGCAGGTTCCCTCTTACCTGCTCCACGCCGCAGGGTATTGCAAAATGCAAGAGGCCCAATCTTCCCCCATCTCCGTGGGTATTGTCTTGGACCTTCAGGGACCGGGGTCCTGTGTTAAGGAACCCACACCCCTGGACCTATATAGCATCCTGGCATCAGTAGCGTTTAGTTCTTGGAAGAGACTAAGGCACTGGAGCCCAGAATCCAGCCCTCCAAGGAGAGGCATTATAGGCAAAACCCCACTCCAGCAGGGCCCGGGTACCGTACACCTTGGCTTTGAAGCACTTCGGACGGATCCGGCTAGCTATCCTGGGTCCCGAGAACTCCGAGGGACAGCTAGACGTGACCAACACCTAAGACACTGGCGAAAAAACTAAAGCACTCTCAGTGGGAGGGGGTTATATAGGGAGGAACTTCCTGTGAAGTTGATTACACCAGTGTCCACACCTGAAGGTACCCATATAACCCATATGTAATGGCTATGCGCTCTGTGTCCCGTGATGTACGATAAAGAAAGGCCTATTTCTCTCAAATATTGTTCACAAATCTGTCTAAATCTGTGTTAGTGAGCACTTCTCCTTTGCCAACATAATCCATCCACCTTACAGGTGTAGCATATCAAGATGCTGATTATAGAGCATGAATATTCCACAGGTGGTCGCTGGCCACAATAAAAGGCCACTCTTAAATGTGCAGTTTTATCACACAGCACAATGCCATAGATGTCATAAGTTTTGAGGGAGCGTGCAATTGGCATGCTGACTTTAGGAATGTCCACCAGAGCTGTTGCCCTTGAATTTTAATTTTCTTACCATAAGCTGACTCCAAAGGCGTTTCAGAGAATTTGGCAGTACATCCAACCGGCCTCACAACCGCAGACCACGTGTAACCACACCAGCCCATTACCTCCACATCCATTATCTAAACCTCCAAGATCATCTGATACCAGCCACCCGGACAGCTGCTGCAACAATCGGTTTGCATAACCAAATAATTTCTGCATAAACTGTCAGAAATCGTCTCAGGGAAGCTCATCTGCATGCTCGTTTTCCTCATTGGGGTCTTGATCTAAATGCAGTTTGTCATTGTAACTGACTTGATTGGGCAAATGCTCCCATTTAATGGTGTCTGGCACTTTGGAGAGGTGTGCTCTTCACTGATGAATCACAGTTTTTACTGTACAAGGCAGATGGCACACAGCTTGTATGACGTTGTGTGGGTGAGCGGTTTGCTGATGTCAATGTTGTGGATAGAGTGACCCATGGTGGCGGTGGGGTAATGGTATGGGCAGGCGTATGCTATGGACACAATTCCGGGAAGCTGAAAACATCCCAGTTCTTACATGGCCAGCATACTCACTGGACATGTCACCCATTGAGCATGTTTGGGATGCTCTGGATCAGAGTATAAGAAATGTGTTCCAGTTCCTGACAACTTTCAGCAACTTTGCACAGCCATTAAAGAGGAATGGAACCAATATTTCACAGGCCACAATCAACAACCCGATAAACTCTATGCAAAGGACATGTGCTGCACTGCGTGAGGAAAATGGTGGTCACACCAGATACTGACTGGTTTTCAGACCCCCCCCAGACCCACTAATACCGTAAAACTGCCCATTTTAAAGTGGTCTTTTATTGTGGCCAGCCTAAGGCACACCTGTGCAATAATCATATTCATGGATCCCATGTCGGATCAAATGTCTTAGCAGAGTTTACAAAGGATACAGGTAAGTCTATACTTAACCATGATCCAGTTAAGTTTATTCTTTACGTAGTATAGGAGAACCATTGACTGCTTCCAATATTTAGCAATAGTTATTCTAGCTGCCAAAAATATGTGTAATTAGTGTTTCTGTATTTTTTTGGGGGGCTCATCGAGAAGTCTTTGAAATAGCGCTGGTTCCAGGGATCTACGGATGATAACTCCCTTCACAGAAAATCCTAGATGAAATATTCCAATCCAAACATTAGTGACTACAGGGCACTGGCACCAAACATGATACATTGTACCCAGTTGCCACAATGTCTAAAAGCAAGTGGGGGATGCAGATTGTGCAAGTCAGGACCAAATATCAACGTAGGAATGTTTTGTAGTTTGCGTCAATTAGTGCTGTATTAATGGATGCCTTGGATAAATCTGAGACAATAATCTTGCCAGTCAGATAGTTAAAAAGGGGTATTCAAGTCCTGTTCAGGTAAGGGAGCTTAGTAGTCGGATCAGTGAGAGTAACGTATACTATAAGATACCAGTCCCCGTAGAAGGCCCTTTGTTTGACAAGCTAATTAAAAATTCTTAAGTATAAAGGGTCCATCGAACAAGTTAAGTTTAGATTGTAAAAAATAAATAAGCTGATTGTACCTAAACAGTTCACCAGAGGGCATCTGCAATGTGTCCTTAAAATTTTGCAAAGAGTATGGTTGATCCCCATTGAGTCTCCTATCCTAAGAAGCCCATTGTTGAGCCACATTTAGAATGGCATTGGAGTCAGTCTGGGTGAAAACTCTGGGCTGAAAAACATAGGGGCTAGTGGGGTATTTGGGGATGACAACGATTTACAATGGCGTACTCCGGCCCCGACAACTGGTTAGTGAGGCATGGTAGGGCAAACAAATAGGGGGGCAAAGACGGCTAGTATGACACATTAGGGTGTCAATGGCAAAAGGATGGCACAAAAGAGCCTCAATAGACACCCAGAGGGGTGTAGATCCATTTGCCGCTGCGTAGAAAGCCGAGTTATTTGAGCAGCTTGATATTAAGCCTGTAAACTAGGGAGGCCAAGACCACCACACTGTTTTGAGACATACCGGTACATCAATTTATTAATTTAGGTTTTTTTTCTAACTAAAAAAGGCTGTAGATCTTCCCTTGGGTTCTGTAAATATTTTATGGCACCATGTTTTCTTTTATTCCATGAAGAGGGTTAGACCAATCAGAAAGTTGTGTACATTACTGAAGCATGGACAATATAAGTGAAAATCAGCACTTTTAGGGGGACCTACTAAAAAAAAAAAAAAAATCCCAGAATTCCACTTTAGGTAGCATCAAAGTTAAACCACATAGGCCAAAAGAGTCAAGTAAAGCATTTACTGAAGCATGGCAACACCTTTTATCGGCTCAGTAACAGACAATAAAAGAGTGTTTTGTCTTTTCCTTTCCTCCTTCAAACAATGGTAAATCTCACACGTATCATTCTGTCGAAGCAGTTCTTTGAAGCCTGGAGATGTCTGGCTATTGCTGATTACAGATAAAGCATATGACTTCACTTACCAGTTTTTCTCCATCTCATTTGAGCCTTTACATTTTGTTCTCCAGACACCACCTCACAGCTATGAGGTTAAGGTGTAATGGAATGGCACAAACACAAACACAGAAAAAAAGACCAGTCTGTATGTGGATCGACAGAATAAGAGGCTGCCAAGTGAAACATCAAATTGAAAAGGTGCTGACCTGCTTCGTGACACTTTTGAGTTGTTACAAAACAGCAATGCTTTTTGTTACTGAATACAAGCAGAATCTAAAATAAGTAAACAAGTTAGAATAAAAATCAGTTCTCCAATTTACATATTTACATTAACCACTTGAGACCCGTGCTATAGACAAAAGACGTCCACAGCGCGGCTCTCAAGTGGACGTCCTTTTATGCGCACTCCTGTGCGCCGCCGCTGGGGGCGCGCAGCAGGGAAACACTGTGCCCTGCACATCGCTGAGAAGCAGGGACGTGGAGCTCGCAGGCAGTTCACACCACCCTATGCGAACAGCTGCAGGTGTCAATACGAAGTTAATGACACCCTCAGATCGGTTTGCAGATCGCAATGTGAACTGTGAAATGGTGCAGGAAGCGGATCGCATGGGTGGGAACACCCATGCGATTACATTCCAGTGAGGTACTGCACCATTTTGGTCCGAATGCGAGGCAAATTCAGCCAATCTGTATGCCTGAATTCCCATCGCATGTGATAATTGCAGTCTTATGCAACGCTGTACCCAAATGAAATTTATGTAATTTTTTTCCCCACAAATAGAGCTCTTTTAGTGGCATTTGATCAACATTGTGTTTTTTTTATACTAAAAACAAAACAAAAAAATATATATATTTCTTTACTTTCTGCTATAAAACATACCAAATAAATAAATAAAAAAATAAAAAAATACACACACACACACATATATATATATATACACACACACACACACACACACACACATATATACATATATATATATATATATATATATATATATATATATATATATATATATATAATATATGTACATTTATATATAAAAAAAAAAACTTATTATGGTTTGCACAAAAGATATAGGGGTTGATTTACTAAAGGCAAATCCACTTTGCACTACAGGGGCACTGCAAGTGCACTTGGAAGTGGTACTTATAAGAGCAGTCGCTTTAGATCTGAGGGCAAGATCTGCTGATTTTATCATCCAATCATATACAAGCAAAAATGCTGTTTTTTATTTTCCTTGCCTGTCCCCCACAGCTTTACAGTGACTGGACCGCCAAGTGCACTTGTAGTGCAAAGTGGATTTTCCTTTAGTAAATAACCCCCATAGTGTCTAAAAACGATATTATATATATATACACACATACACTGCATTTTATTTGTATTGTTTACTAGTAATGGCGATGATCAGTGACTTATTGCAGGACTGCCATATTGCGGTGGACAAATTGGACACTGACTGACACAAATGACACTTTGTGGAAACAAGTGACACTAATACAGTGTTCAGTGCTAAAAATATGCATTGTACCAATAACACTGGCTGGGAAGGGGTAAACCATCAAGGGTGACCACTGTGAAAGGCTCTGTGCTAGAAGCACTTCCTTATATTGTAAAAAAAAATGTTCTTCCTTCTAATGTGATGGGATGCAATGGACTATTTTGGTCTTGTAGTGTAGTTGATAGGTGAGAGGGTGGCAGAAGGCAAAAGAAAACATCTATTTTGTTTTGTTCATTTATTTACTCAGGTATTTATGTTTTAATTGATCAATGTATTAATTTCATTGGTGTAACCCTCCAGATGCAAGCGTTACTAGGGACCAAACCTATCCATTATGGTTTGGCTGGTGCAGAGGTCCAGAGCTGTACCAGCCTACAAGATTGAAAAGTTACAAAATTATAATTATAATGGGCAGGGCTGTTTTGGGAGAGCTGTATACAATGCCCTCAAAATTCCCCCCCCCCCCGAAGAACATGCTTGCAGGACTTTTCCCGACTTCCCACAAGTGCACTACCCCAATGTGAAACCACTCAGGCTTTCACATTCGGGGGGCATTGGAGGCAGTTTTCAGGCGCTTTACAGGTGCGATGAAAATGTCTTACCGGCAGGAGAAAAGTGTCTGTTTTTTACTGACTGTCAGTAAAAATACTAACGGTTGGAAACACTGGTCCAGAGCATTATGAGCACATTATGAGATATCCCACTTTTTTTTTTTTTTATCAACTTTGCAGTTATTGATTTGGAAACACTCAAATCCAAACACTTGATATTAACAGAGAATTTCACTTTTACCCGAACACAAGCAGCAACACTTATAGGTATACTGAAACAGTTCTGGTAAAATGAACGGACGGAAATAATCGTATTCCAAGTGCTCCAACATTCATTAACTGCAGCTTCAAACAAACAATCTGTGTAGCCAATGTAAGCACTTATTTCACATAGTAGAAGCCCTTCACATATCGAGGCACAAATGTATTTGTTTATCATTTGCATTTTCTATTATGCAACAATATGGTCAAGTGCTGTGGCTAGATAATAAACATGACTGCAGGTACAGTGAAACCATGGATTGCGAGCATAATTTGTTCCAGAAACATGCTTGTAATTCAAAGCACTTGTATATAAAAGCATTTTTTTACAGGGTATAATAGAGAAGAGAGGCACCTCTAATGCCTCATTTCCACTGTTCGGATGGTTCGATACGGTACGCTATTTTAAGTGTTTCCATTATGAAAGCGGCCCATACAACCGAACCATACCGCATCATTCAGGGTCCTGCTTCAGATGTGGGGCCATAGAAAATGGTACAGTATTGCTAGGGCGGAACTACTGGCATCACACGATACATTCCACTGATTGGCAGACAGAAAAACATCAATGCTCACGTCAAAGGAAAGCAAAACAAATACCATGTTGCCGTTCAGTCCAGATAATAGGTACGAATTGCCACACTTAAGTGAGAAACTTAACTCTCTAATGAAGATGAGACATAAAAAATTACTCACTTAAGTGTGGCCTTGTCTCATCTGCCTCAACTTGCCACAAGGGGTCATCTGTTGCTTTATGAGGAATTTATGAGTGATCTCTATTAGCAACTGGGAATATCTGTACATACAGGTACCGTATATACTTGAGTAGAAGTCGTTTTTTGGTGCTGAAAATGCCCCCCCTCGGCTTATACTCGAGTCACCTTTTTGCACCTGATCTCCTGGACTTTGGGGACCCAGTACCAACTGGCCGTAGGTCCCCTGGACCTGAAACTTGCACACACGTAGCCCAGTTCTGCTCTACAAGTGTGCAAGTTTGTTGTCTAAGAGACCTATGGCCAGGAAGCACCGATTTTTCAAAGTCAGGCACCCCTTCCATAGACTCCCATGTTAAACGGTAATTTCTCTGGTAAATTTGGGGACCCGGTACCAGCCAGCCGTAGGTCCACTGGACCCTAAAAACTTGCACATATGTAGCCCCTGTTCTCCTCTACAAGTGTGCAAAGTTTGTTTTCTAAGAGACCTATGGCCGGGGAGCACCGATTTTTCAAACCCGAGCACAGTGAGGCATGGGCACAGTGAGGCATGCACATGGACACCCTATGCTTATCCTCGAGTCAATACGTTTTCCCAGATTTTTGTGGTAAAATTAGGTGGCTCAGGTTATATTCGGGTCGGCTTATACTCGAGTATATATAGTAAATATAATATAGGTTAAGAAGTGTGTATATAAAAATTGCTTCTGTAAGAATTAACTTGACAAAGTGAATTCATGTATATGACAGGCTGAACCTATCATATCCATTTAACAGTTCCGTTTTTACATGGAGGAATGCTGTTGACTAAGGTGTTGTGGAGACGTCCCATCTGAGTACCTAACTTAGTATTCAAAAAGGCCAGAAAGAGATCATATCTGAATGTGTATTTTATCCGGGGCAGCCTTCATTAGCTAGACAAAGGCTTTTGTATTCTTCCATGATAACTAACCAGATACCCATTTAAGAGACAATTTGCCTCAGCTAGTTCCATGCATAGCTAAGTGTCCCATTCAAGAGAGGTTAACGACCGTCGGTTTAATTTATTTCTCTTCAAATCTAATTATTACTAACCCAAGTAGGAAGGGGCTAGTGAGGGGAAGTTAAAAAAAGATTTCCCATATTTGGAAGAGATACGTCCGGAGGGAGGAGAGAGCTAACAGAAGAACCAATCATAGTGGCCCTGTGTTAGTCAAAGAGAGAGGGTCCTATATCAGGAGAGCTCCAATCAGTCGTTATCAGAGATGAGATGACCTGGGCCCAGAGTCATTATTCTAGGTAATTATCAGACCATCTCCCAGCACTCAAAGTATACTTGCGTTGTCATATGTTTTTCTGTTTGATATTTGTAGTGTGGTGTACATACTTTGTATTTTGAAACTAATATTTACTGCCTTGCTTAAGACTATAAATGTTTGCGGAGTATTAGATAGACTAATAACAATTCTCTAATAAATGCTTATTATGTTGAAGCTTTCACTTCTGGTTTGAGATATTACTGTATTTATCGACATATAACATGCACTTTTTCCCCCTTAAAATCAGGTCCCCGCTGTTTCTGAGCGCCGCCAACATAGACGGAGCTGAGCTGATCGTACTGTGTACTCGACTAGGCTCGGCTCCGCTTGCAGTCACGTCCTGTCTCGCCGAGAGAAGCCGAATACACATCCGGCTCTGTATAGCTTGGCTGAGGCGCTAAATTAAAACATACATAATGCTGCAATTTTGGGCAAGGTGCAGATGGACACTTATAAGGCTGCAGATGGATGCTGGACAAGGCTGCAGATGGATGCTGGACAAGGCTGCAGATGGATGCTGGACAAGGCTGCAGATGGATGCTGGACAAGGCTGCAGATGGATGCTGGACAAGGCTGCAGATGGATGCTGGACAAGGCTGCAGATGGATGCTGGACAAGGCTGCAGATGGATGCTGGACAAGGCTGCATTGATGAAAATTTAAAGTTTAAGAGCCAGATTCAGTAAGAAGTTACGCGGCTTATCTCTAGATAAGCCGCGTAACTTCTCAGATGCGCCGGCGTATCTTTTTTCTGTATTCAGAAAAAAGATACGCCGGGATTGAGTTAAGATACGAGCAGCGTAATTGTATTATGCTGTTGTATTTTAACTGCATTTTTAAGATGGCCGCTAGGGGCGTTCCCGCAGATTTACGCCTAGAATTTGTAAATCAGCGCGATACGCCTATTCACGAACGTACGCCCGGCCGACGCAGTGAATTTACGCCAATTACGTAAGGTGTTTTCCGGCGTAAAGATAAACCACCAAAAAGATGGCGCATCCTATGTTAAGTATGGACGTCGGGACCGCGTCAAAGTTTTCAGATTTCATGTCGTTTGCGTAACTCGTCCGTGAATGGGGATTTACGTCGATTTCGTTCATGTCGAAAACAATGCGTCGTAGTGTCATAACTTGGAGCATGCGCACTGGGATACGCCCATGGTCAGTGCATGCGCAGTTTAAAAAAACGTAAAAACGTGGGGTCACAACACACTTGCATAAAATACGCCCACCTCATTCACATTTGAATTACCTAGGCTTACGTCGACCTTTTTACGCTACACCGCCGTAACTTAACTTGGTGAATACAGCATTTGCCTCGCTAATTTACGGCGGCGTAACATATTAGAGCTACGTTACGCCCGCGTAATTTTAAACCGGGCTACCTGAATCTGGCCCTAAGTTTTTTTCCTTAAACTTTCCTCCTAAACATTTTTTCCTTAAACTTCCCTTCTAAGCTTGGGGTGCGTGTTATACGCTGGTGTGTGTTATACGCCGATGCGTGTTATACGGCGGTAAATACGGTAAATCTTAAATGTACATTTTAAAGAGCAACAAGTGAAAAGGCTCACCTGAATAGGCCAGACCATTCTAACCCTTCTAAACTGTACCGACCCGAACCAATCCGCTCAGTGGAAACAAGGCATTAGTGTAGCAATACGTTGCACTTTCATTACATGTAACCATATTGCTACACTTAGAGGCTCCTCTCTTTTTTTTATACTCAGTTGTGACACAACGCTACTCCTTTATCAAGACATCGCTTGTATTACAAGGCAAAATGTATTAAAACATTTTGCTTGTCTTGCAAAACGCTCTCAAACCAAGTTACTCTCAAACCAAGGTTTTGCTGTATTACTTTAACGGATCTCATGTATGTTTCAAAACTGCAAGTTAAACGCTCTCCTCCTTTCACAGGGTACATTGAGATATAGATGCTTTATAGTTGATTAAATTGTCAAATAAAAATCAGTATGTTTAACCATTGTATGCTGCTCAGTAGGAGGACTATGTGTGTAATGTAATAAGGAAAGTGTTGTGTTAATATTAGCAGTGAGCTGTAGCTTCTGAATTCCCCCATATGTGCATTTGCCATGCATGAGCGCTATTCAATGCACATTTCCCTGCTCTCAGATTTACAGCCCACACAGATTTTGACAGCACTGCTGGAATATTCATGACTATACCAGTAATCTAGTTTATACAAGAAGGAACAAAACTTTATCTAGAGCAAAGTTATGAAAAGCTTGGCAGTTTTATTTTTTATTTTTTAAGCTGAATGACAGGAAGTCATTCCTTTTTCAGTGTTGATACTGGGATTTCCAGATCACATCTAAAGGCATATGATGTCGGTGCGTAACATAAACATAAAATACACAGGTTACCCCACTAAAGACGGAAGAAGGGTACGGCATAAATAGCTGATAACAGATATCCATATGTGATAACAAAGCTTGCTGTTTCTTGTTTAAACAATTAATATAGCTTACAGGTAGTAAAGTAGGTTGGTTCCGGTTGAAGCAGAGTTAAAGGGGGTTATTTACTAAAGGCAAATCCACTTTGCACTACAATGCAATTAAAGTGTACTTGGAAGTGCAGTTGCTGTAGATCGGAGATGGACATGCAAGGAAAAAAAAAAAAAAGCATTTTAACTTGCACATGATTGGATAATAAAATGAGCAGAGCTTCCTCTTATTTCAGATCTACCCCTCAGATTTACAGCGACTGCACTTCCAAGTGCACTTGTAGTGCAAAGTGAATTTGCCTACCGTAAATAACCCCCAAAGTGTCACTAAACCCACATCACAAAAAATATCAATAAATGGTGTATTACATACTGTTCACACTCAGTCACTATGGCCTGGATTCACATACATCGGTGCATCTTTATGCCGTCGTAGCGCAACTTCTTTACGCTATGCCGGCGCAACGCAGAGAGGGGAGCATGGAATTCACAAAGCACATGCTCCCAACGTTGCGCCGGCGTAGCGTATAGTCGTAGGTGTAAGGCAACGTAAGTGGAAGTGGGCTGAAAGTGGGCGTGATACGTTTTAATGAAGCGTGACCCCATGCAAATGATGGGCTGAGCTTCAGACAAGTACTTAAAATCAACTGCGCATGCGTCAAACCTTGGATGTATCCCAGTGCGCATGCTCACAATCACGTCGAAACAACTTGCTAAGATACGTCAAATCACTGCCTACAACGTGAACGTAACCTACGCCCAGCCATATTCACGTACTGCGTAAACGACGTAAAATTCAACGGCGTTCGTTCCCTGGTCCATACCTTTGCATGAGTTGCGCCTCCCATATGGGAAATAACTTTATGACAGACGTAACCCTTATGCAAATCCCTTTAAACATGCGCCGGGCGCAAGTACGTTCGTGAATCGGCGTATCTCCCTCATTTGCATCGAAAATCAATGGGAGTGCCAAATGTGTCCAGCATAACTATGCGCCCACTATACGCTGGCGTAGGCAAGTTACGTTGGTCGGATGAAGTCAGTTTTTAGGCGCATCTTAGTTCTGTGGGCACGGCGCACAGATACGGTGGCGCATATAAGCCTATAAGATTTGTTTTCTGTATTCTGCAAAATACCTGGTTGATCCTGCTGCTCTCTGTCGTCACCTTCTGTTCTCCAATTCCGCTCTGAATTTTGGCAGCTCTGCAAATGTTCAGTTTTCAGCGAGTTTCTATGCTGAGCATTTCCTCTCCATCACATCTAAGCAGCCCATGTGACTATAGAGTCACACATGTGGGCGTATACACTCTGGTAAATGACAGCCCATTCTCTTTCTCCTTCTCCTCCTCCCCCATGCCCAATAGCCAATGGGGGTGGGATTTTACATGTAGATTGAGGGAGGCTTTACCTGCCTCTTATTTTAAGACCAGGCTGGAAGGGCATGACACATCCTGTGACTGGCAGAAATCCAACCACACAATGTTTCTGCCAAAAACAAAAAAAGATTTGATTTCAAATAAACATATTTGTATGATAATTTAAAGCAGTTTATTGATATGATTTATTTTTACTCTGTATTCCAAAGGCTGTTTTATTTTTATTTTGTATTATTATTATGAACATGCGACCATCAGCAGAGGACTAGAAGCTCATCTTGCCACTGTTTCCCTGCAGACAGGCTGGGTCATGTGACAGCTGTATATCGATTAGGAAGAAAGGTACTTAGATATTTTTTTTATTTACCAGATGCCAACCGCCCCACATATATTTACTGTGGCAGGGCAGAATCACGTACCTGTACGTGATTCTGCAATTCTGGGTGACCCCTTATGTCAGATGCTACTGAAGAAACGTGGGATCTGCGTGACACATCCGCCATTGTGGAATGCAGGTGAAATACAAACCGGCGTCCCTACTTTTAAAACAAGCTGTATTTGATCGTCAACACTGTAAGTGTAATTTTTATGTGTGTATTTTAAAATAAACGTTTCGCAACGCACTATGAGAGGCACTTTTTTCTTTCTGCTTTCCTATATGAGACTCAATCCGAGTCTATGAGCGTATAGAAGTGCTGGTGGCTGATGTGGTAGCCCGAGTCGGCTCTTTAGACCAGTCAGAGGACATTTAAGAGTGGGTATTTGGGTCTACCTGTAATGAGGCTCATATATGTTTGGTGAGTGGGCTGTGTGCTTAAATGCTGGTGAAAAAAGAAACTGAACATTCACATACTGGTGTGTGAATTTATAAGAAGACGTTGTCTGTACTCAGTTGGAGACACCTGGTGGCTGTTTAATGGACACTGCACCTATTTATGCACTTGATCTATATTTTTTTAATAGAATTGTTGTGATTATTTATGGAGCGTGGTCATTAATATTTTTTTCACTATTTAATGGCACAGATTAGCCTTGGAACCGGCAGCACTAAAGATTATAATACATTATATCATATTGTCACTTTTTCACAAAATAATTAAGTTTAATTAAATTTACACTAGTGAACAGTAAAAAGGAGAGGGGAAGCACTCACAATGCCACATCCGTATTCATAAGAGAGAAAATATAAAGGATTGCACAAGAAGAGTAACCAATGGCCGGACTCTAGAGGCGAAACAACAATAGAATTAAACAAAAAAAATTATATTACAATATTACAAAGAAAATTAATAAAAAACCATACAAGATATTAAAGAGTATAGGTTGGGTCCCTTGTGTGTCTGACGCACAAGGGACCCAACCTATACTCTTTAACCACTTGCCTACTGTGCACCTACACCCCCTTCCTGCCCAGACAAAATTTTAGCTTCCGGCACTGCGTCGCTTTAACTGACAATTGCGCGGTCGTGCGACGTGGCTCCCAAACAAAATTGGCGTCCTTTTTTCACCACAAATAGAGCTTTCTTTTGGTGGTATTTAATCGCCCGTGCGGTTTTTATTTTTTGCGCTATAAACAAAGAAAGAGCGACAATTTTGAAAAAGACACACTATTTTTTGCTTTTTGCTATAATAAATATCCCATTAACCACTTAAGGACCCCCGCACGCACATATACGGCCACAGAATGGCACGTACAGGCACAAGGGCGTAAATTTACGTCCCCGCCTGAGTGCGGTTCGGGGGTCCCATCGGGACCCCCTCCGCGGCGTGCGGGGGTCCCCCTACCTCTGGGAGCGATCCGGGATCTGCGGGCGGATGTCCGTGATATCCGCCCCCCCCGCGATCGCTCCCAGCCAATGGGAGCGCGCTCCCAGCCTGTCACTTCCTCCTCCTGTGTTTACACAGGAAGGAGGAAATGATGTATTCTCTCATCGCAGCGCTGTTTCCCAGCGCTGCTGATGAGAGAAGACATCACAAGTAAGTGTGCACCAACACAACACTGACACACACTCACATAGGCATATTAACCCCTTGTGATCGCCCCCCCCCCACCCCCCTGTCACAGTGTCACTGAATGCAGTGATTTAATCACTGCATTTAGTGTCAGTGTGACAGGCACTGTAAAAAACAGTGTTAGGTTCTGGATAGCCCCCCCACCCCCCCTAATAAAGTTTTAACCCCCTGATCACCGCCCTAGTTAACCCTTTCACTCCCTATTGCCAGCGTCACTAAGCGATCATTTTTCTGATCGCTGTATTAGTGCCGCTGTTCCCGCTAGGTAGCTATTTTTTTTTATTGCGATTTTTTTTTTTACTAAAGACATGTGGCTAAATACATTTTGGCCTAAATGTTTGACTAAAATTTAGTTTATTTGATTTTTTTTTTAACAAAAAGTAAAAAATAGTGTTTTTTTTTCAAAAATGTCGCTCTATTTTTGTATATAGCGCAAAAAATAAAAATCGCAGAGGTGATCAAATACCACCAAAAGAAAGCTCTATTTGTGGGAAGAAAAGGACGCAAATTTTGTTTGGGAGCCACGTCGCACGACCGCGCAATTGTCTGTTAAAGCGACGCAGTGCCGAATCGCAAAAACACCTTGGGTCATTTACCAGCGTATTGGTCCGGGTCTTAAGTGGTTAAAAAAAAAAAAAAATGTTATCTCAGTTTAGGCCGATACGTATTTTTCTACATATTTTTGGTAAAAAAATGTAAAAAATAAAAATCGCAATAACCGTATAGTGACTGGTTTGCGCAAAAGTTATATTGCCTACAAAATACGGGATATAATTATGATTTTTTTTTATTTATTTTTTTACTAGGAATGGCGGCGATCTGCAATTTTTTTCCGGGACTGGGGCATTATAGCGGACACATCGGACACTTTTGACACATTTTTGGGACCATTTACATTTATACAGTGAACAATGCTATAAATATGCATTGATAACTGTATAAATGTAACTGGCAGGGAAGGGGTTAACCACTAGGGGGCGGGGAAGGGGTTAAATGTTTCTCCTAGTTTGTGTTTTAACTGTGGGGGGAGGGGGGGTGACTGGGGAGGTGACCGATTGTGTCCCTATTTACAAGGGACACAATCGGTCGCCTCTCTCCCTGACAGGGACGTGCAGCTCTGTGTTTACACACAGAGCTCCACGTCCCAGCTCAGTTACACGGCAATCGCAGGTGCCCGGCGGCCATCGCGGCCGCCGGGCACACGCACGGGGGTCCCAGTGATGCGACGGGTGCGCGCGCGTCCCTAGCAACTTCTATGACTGCATGTCATATGACGTGCAGTCAGGACAATGGAGTTACCCGCCCGCCGTCATATGACGGTGGGCGGGTGACAAGTGGTTAATATCTTGTATGTTTTTTTTATCCTTGTACATTGTGTATTAATTTTCTTTGTAATAAATATAATTTTTTGTTTAATTCTGCTGTTGTTTCGACTCTAAAGTCCGACCATTGGTTACTCTCCTTGAGCAATCCTTTATTTTCGAAATTTACACTAGTTCACCCACGATATACACATATCACTCAATTGATTTTAGTAATTGGTTCAGTTTGCGCAGGTTGAGGGTTACACCCATTTTTTTGCAATGGTACAAAGCATTGAAAAGTTATTTACAAACAAAGTAAATGTATTTGTTTGTTTTTTTTACTTTTTTGTGATAAAAAAAAGTTTAAATTATTAATAGTTTAAAAAATAGAAGTGAACAAAAGAAAAAATCAGCAGGAAAATAATACCTAAATGGAAAAGGAGAATAATGAGTTAAATTAGGGTGGATTCGAGTTATGTTGGGTTAATAAGGGGTTAATATAAAGAAACATTTAATTAAAAAAACTTTTTTTTTTATTTTACTTGACTGGTTGCTTTAACCACTTTAGCCCCGGACCATATTGCTGTCCAAAGACCAGAGCACTTTTTGTGATTCGGCACTGCGTCGCTTTAACTGACAATTGTGCGATCGTGCGACGTGGTTCCCAAACAAAATTGGCGTCCTTTTTTTCCCACAAATAGAGCTTTCTTTTGGTGGTATTTGATCATCTCTGCGGTTTTTATTTTTTGCGCTTTAAACAAAAATAGAGCGACTATTTTGAAAAAAATGCAATATTTTTTACATTTTGCTATAATAAATATCCCCAAAAAAGAAATAAAAAAACATTTTTTTCCTCAGTTTAGGCCGATACGTATTCTTCTACATATTTTTCGTAAAAAAAACATCGCAATTAGCGTTTATTGATTGGTTAGTGCAAAATTTATAGCGTTTACAAAAAACTGGGTAGTTTTATGGCATTTTTATTAATATTTTTTTTTTACTAGTAATGGCGGCGATCAGTGTTTTTTTTCGGTTCCTGCGATATTATGGCGGACACATCGGACACTTTTGACACATTTTTGGGACCATTGTCATTTTTATAGCGATCAATGCTATAAAAATGCATTGGATTACTATAAAAATGCCATTGGCAGTGAAGGGGTTAACACTAGGGGGCGGGGAAGTGGTTATGTTCCTGGTGTGTTCTAACTGTATGGGGGGGGGTTGACTCACTAGGGGGATCTTCCGTTCATACATCGTAAGAACGGGAGATCAGCGTTTCCCCCCGCTGACAGGAACGAGCGGAATGTGTTTACACACATACCTCCCGTTCCCCGCTCTGTAACGAACGTGCGCGCGTGCCCGGCGGCGATCGTGCCCGGCGGCGATCGTGCCCGCCGGGCACGCGCGCGGGACTCGGGGGCGTGCGGGGGACGCGCGGGCCGCCAGCGGCGCGCGCCCCCTAGTGGCCGAAAAAGATAGGACGTAGAGCTACGTGCTCTCGCCCAGCAGTGCCACCGTACCGCAGTAATATGACGGCGGGCGGTCGGCAACCAGTTAAACCAACTTTATCTGCAGAGGGAAGTTCATCCCTTTGATCTAGAAGCAGAACAGAAAGAGAGCAGCGCCATCTAGGTGTAGTAATATTACAACATTTATTTCCACCATGCTGGTGGCTCCCAGCACTTCCTGGGACTCGGGGGGACTCGCACACAGCTGCTGGCATCACATCCAGGAGAAGTGGGAGGTGTGCGCATGCCTCCCACTCCACCCAGATGTGATGCCCTGAAAGTGCACTTGGAAGTGCAGTTGCTGTAAATCTTAAGGGTGTATACACCTCTTAACTTTCTGAAATTGGAAAGAGTGATAACTTTTAGCACAAAGTACTTATGCAAAGAACACCTCCCTATAACCACCTTACACATGCCATGAAGAATTATTACAGGCATACCCCACTTTTAAGTACACAATTGTATTTACTAAAGCTGGAAAGCGCAAAATAAGGCTCACTTCTGCACAGAAACCAATGAGCTTCCAGGTTTTATTACCAGGCTTAATTGAACAAGCTGGAGTTAGAAGCTCATTGGTTTCTAGGCAGAAATGAGCCTGATATTGCGATTTAGTAAATAGACCCTATTGTGTACTTAAAAGCGGGGTATGCCTGTATTAGCATTATTGTTTTATTGTCACTCTGATGTACCAATAAACGGATTACATGGGAACGTGGTAGTGTAGCGCTCAGAATAACAAAATATAACTGTAAGGCTATACATATAAATAAAGTGTGAAACACAAAGAGTGATCTGTGCATCAACATGAAAATGATAACATGACTAATAAAATTGAAATAAAGTTCATGAAATAAAGTTCGTAAATTCCAGTGACACAAATGATGCTTGATGTTCAGAAGTGAAAAAGAAAAAATCCCACCACCGGTGAAGATGCAGGCTTACCAGATGAAAAGGACTCTGAGAAACTTATATTTCTAGAGTCAGTCAGGCTTGGTATATGCTCAGATCTTGATATAAGGTGTTCCTCAGGAAAGGGATCAGCAGATATCAATGGTGTAGATTCCAATGGCCCCGAGACTTGATAAGAGGTCTCTCGTTCGCGGAAAAAATAATGGTCATCCGTCTCAGAGATGGCATATATAAATGGAAAGGAGAAGAGGGGACGCCATAGTGTAACACCGTAAGGTCAATAAAAAAAATTTATTAAAATTGCACTTACATAGACAGATGAAAGTAAGGCGCATGTCAATAAGATGGTGGCAATGATGGAGTCGTCCCTGACGCGTTTCGTGTCATTACACGTTATCAAAGTGCAATTTTAATAAAAAATTTTTATTGACCTTACGGTGTTACACTATGGCGTCCCCTCTTCTCCTTTCCATTTATATATGCCATCTCTGAGACGGATGACCATTATTTTTTCCGCGAACGAGAGACCTCTTATCAAGTCTCGGGGCCATTGGAATCTACACCATTGATATCTGCTGATCCCTTTCCTGAGGAACACCTTATATCAAGATCTGAGCATATACCAAGCCTGACTGACTCTAGAAATATAAGTTTCTCAGAGTCCTTTTCATCTGGTAAGCCTGCATCTTCACCGGTGGTGGGATTTTTTCTTTTTCACTTCTGAACATCAAGCATCATTTGTGTCACTGGAATTTACGAACTTTATTTCATGAACTTTATTTCAATTTTATTAGTCATGTTATCATTTTCATGTTGATGCACAGATCACTCTTTGTGTTTCACACTTTATTTATATGTATAGCCTTACAGTTATATTTTGTTATTCTGAGCGCTACACTACCACGTTCCCATTTTGTTTTTTGCTTCTTGTTTTTCAGTAGCCGTGTTTAGCAGCCATATTTATTCATTTCTAGCAGCGCAGTTTTACATACCACCCCCAATAAACGGATTACAGTTTTGCCGGCTCTTCTTACTACTGAAGAATTATTATGCTCGATATGAATTATCAAATGAACAAGTGCTTTTTTTCAATATTACTTTTCTTTTTTTTTTTGGTTTCAAAACAGCAAATTCAATAATTGTGAGGTTGTATTAGAAATGTATCTAAATAGTACATTTTTTATAGAGGTCTATACATCAGACTAAAAAGAGGGACAACTAAGGAGGAACGAGGGACAAAGTGATTTGATTCCAAAGAAGAGGCAGTTGATCCATCCAGGGGATAGGTGGGAACAATCAAATAGAGAGTGAATCTCCCCAGTGGGGACACAAGCAGAAATAAAATTCTGAAAGGGTGTCTGACACGTTCACACTTATAAAAAAAAAAAGCAGGACTGTTTTTCGGGTTCTAAAAAATTACGTTTTTAAGGGTCTAGAAAAAAAACAAAGTTTTTTTCAACCGATCATTAAAACGGCCTTGCCTACACACGATTGTGGGAAAAAAATGCTCTAGTGGTGACGTACAACACGTACGACGTCACCATAAAGGGGAAGTTCCATTCGGATGGCACCACCCTTTGGGCTGCTTTAGCCGATTTCGTGTTAGGAAAAGACGATTTGCACTTTTCTGTCTGTTACAGCGTTATGAATGTGCTTACTCCATTACGAACGGTAGTTTTACCAGAACGAGTGCTCCCGTCTCATAACATGCTTCTGAGCATGCGTGTTTTTTTTCACGTCGTTAAAGCCCACACGCGACCATTTTTTACAACCTTAAAAACAACCTTAAAAACGTTGTGAAAAAATAGAGCATGTTCAAAATTTTTAATGCCCATTTTTTAGATCGTGAAAAATGCTCTGAAGCCCACACACGATCGTTTATAAAGACATAAAAAAAAACGCAATTTTTTAGAACCCGAAAAACGGTCGTGTGTACGTGGCATTAGATTCACTTTAACTGCTCAGCAATGAATTTTTGTTATATTCCTAACAGAGAAAACAGCATTGCACACAATCCATGCAGAATCAATAGCACTGACCCTAGTTCTTTATATCTTATGCAACTTAAGTCTACGGCATTCAAATGAATTTGAGCAAAATAAATATCATGTTCAGCCACAGAACAGGAGACGAGATTTGTTTAATGATGTCCGCACAGATGTTACTGGTGCTACAGAATACAGGATCAGCCAGTAAGATTGATGGCACTTCAGTTAGATATTGTAATATCTCCCAAATCTGTCTTAGTAAAAAGCTTGTGTCTCTTCCCAGTGATCCGTCATCTTGTAAAATTTGCATACAGAAGTGTTGTCGTTTTAGAAAAATGACAAATGAGACCACTGGTGCTGTACATGTTTTGGCAGTTTACGGGACTTTGGTTTTATTAAAAGCAGTAGCAATGACACTAGTTTATTTGTATAGGATCTCACATGGTAAAAAATAAATAAAAAAAACTTCAAATTACTGAAGAATAAAAATGTTGTTGAATTGTAGCAGTCATGAGTATAGGACACTAGAGATATGATCAGTTAGAACGGGCAGTATAGATCATGGATGGCAATAATGAGGAATTGACATAACTAGTAGTGTTGCTCACGAATATTCGCATTG
The DNA here is from genome assembly GCA_029574335.1 of Rana kukunoris. Lineage (NCBI taxonomy): Eukaryota > Metazoa > Chordata > Amphibia > Anura > Ranidae > Rana > Rana kukunoris. Next base: position 129,122,737 of record CM056056.1, read on the forward strand.
CGAATATTCGCTACGAATATTGCATATTCGAGTATTCGCGAATAACTCGAATATCGCGGCGAATATTCGCTATTTCGAATATTCTAGGGCTGTGCAAATTAACTTTTAATTAATCGATTAATCTTTAATTTTTTTGATCGATCAGAATCTTTTTGATCGATTAAATTATTTTAATTGGTCCGGTGACGTCACGGACACCAGCGGGGCTTGCCGTGTCCATCTGAATGGCTGGTTAACCTCCCCTCATCTGGATTCAGCAGTGGCATCGTTGTACCCATTTTTATACCAGTATCATACTTAGATACATGTTTTTATGACTGCTTTTGCTACAGTTTGGTATTACTCGCACCATTTTTACAGTTTATGTAGCTACATCGATTTTATCTCCAGTGCAATATTTATTTGGTTACCTACTTGAAGACAATAAAAGTTTTAATGCTATTCCCATCGAGCGCTGCCTTTGTGTGCTTTTTGTATCCTGCTATCCATTTTTCCAGTGGTTGGGAGCTGTACTGGGAATCAGCCTGCAAGGAGATCAGCTAAAAGTAGTTGGATCTGTATGTGCGTTAAAATTAATCGAAATTAGTCGATTAATCGATTAAAAAAATAAACGATTAATTGAACACAAAAATTTTGATCAGTAACAGCCCTAGAATATTCATATTTTTTCAAATTTCGCAATCAATTTCGCAATCATTTTCGCTTTCGCATATGCGAAATTTCGCTATTTTTTTTTGATAAAATATAGCAAATATTCGTAAATATCGAATATTCGTGATATTTTATCCCCAAAAAAATAGCGAAATTTTGCATTGGTGAAATTTCGCAATTTTTTTTTTTATAAAATATCACGAATATTCGATATTAACGAATATTCGCGAATATTCTTCGAAATATTAGCGAAATATCGCGAAATCGAATATGGCGTTTTCCGCTCATCACTAATAACTAGACAACATGGCATCTTTGTGGCTGCCAAGGTGAATCTCAGTTTAAAGACTGTAGCACGACCCCCAAAGGAGCTGCTGGTTAGTTTTGCACGTTACCTCTAAGTTTGTTGTCAGGGGAAGAAAGTCTATATAAATTGCAATGTCCACACAAGATGTAAAACCTTCAACTGTTAAGTTTTTTTTTTTGTTGCATAAAACTTGTGAAGAAAGTTGAGAGAATAGAGAGATGGGGAAGGTTTAGGCCGCGTACACACGATCAGACAGGTCCGATGAAACTTGTCCGACGGACCGTTTTAATCGGACCACGCTGAAGTGGTCTGTTGGTCTGATGTGCGTACACACCATCGGACCAAAATCCCATCGGAACAGAACATGGTGACGTAGAACACAACGACGTGATTAAAAAAGAAGGTCAATGCTTCCAAGCATGCGTCGACTTGATTCTGAGCATGCGCAGGTTTTTGGTCCGATGATTTTGTATACTAACCATCGAACCTGTCCCGGACAGGTTTCCATCGGACAGGTTTTAAAGCATGTTTTAAAACTTTGGTCTGCTGGAAATCGGTTCGATAGGCCGTACACACGATCGAACATGTCCGCTGAAACTGGTCTGCGGACCAGTTTTTAGCGGACATGTTCGATCGTGTGTACGCGGCCTAAGGTACGCGGTACAGAATGCACAAAAATATCCAAAGTTCCAATCAGTCAGTCACCATTCCCTCTTGAGTGGGTATTGTTCACCCGAATAGACCCCTCTCACATGGCCTAGCAGCCGGAATGATGCACAGACCAGAATGAGAGCAGTCTCTGCCACAGACCATCTGAGAATGAGCATGGATAGCCAGGAATCCTCTGCCACAGGACAGTCCTGAACTTCCAGCCTTACAGTAAAGAGCCTTTAAGCCGATCCGGCGGACTGTAAAACAAGTAGAGCTGTGGATCCCAGTACAACAAAGTCACCAGGCCTATCCCGAGACATTAGCTTGCTTTGCTTGGTCTCCTCCAGGTCAGGTCCTCACCCTGACTACTTCATTAAGTCCTTCCCTCCCTTGGATGGACAGCTTGGGATCCCATTTAGAATCATAGGCAATAGAGATGCAGCCTCAGACCAACGTGGTCCCAGGGCTGGAATCACACACACATGCCTCGCACCAGGAGGGCCACGAGGCGAAGGACCCCGAAAAATGGCATCTGCCCCTTAAGTACCCCTTCCCGGCATACACAGCAAGGCGCCACTTCCACTGGGCTGCTGGCGAGAAGGGTCACCCAAAACACTATGGTTTGCTTGTGTTCCAACATTGGCCTAAAGTGTGAACGCCACCTACAGGCAACAGTGGGAAATCCTATCAAACACAACCATAGCCAGAACAGAGGCACATTTATTGAAGTTAAACAAAGTCTGAGCCCAATATTGGCTCAGACACCCTCTAAATATAGAATAACGTCCCAGTCAATGGGAGCAGTCCCCGTTTGAACAGGGCAGCACCAGCCACTTTTATCCATTTTCCAAGTACGGGTACTGACTGACCCTTTTTCAGTGTTTGCAGCAGTTATATTATCTATATAAATCCTTATAATAGCACGGGAATACATGTAATTTTATTCAAGAATAGAGAGTGTTGGCACCCTATTTTTAGCAGTGTTATTTTAATACAAGCTAAAGATATAAAAGTATGAAATTAATGAGATTTCAAGGATTAGGTTCACACCACTGCGTTTGTGCGTGGCCATGTTGGCAGTGAAAAGGTTGGCTTCCTTATGTCTCCAGCAGGCAGCTTGGCGGACAGAATGAAAGTCTGTGCGGGAGATTTACAGGATATCTTACTAGTGGGATCCATCATACAAATGTATTACCTCCCTATCTATCATCAATTATGTTTTGGTTCTCTAATATTGGCCCAGGTGGATATTCCTGCACTATATAGGTTTTTTGGGGGATTTCCTACCATCTACTTCATTATGACCTATGCCTACTTACAACTGTGTATTTCTATCCTAGAATCCCAATATCTGAAATTCCCTGCATCTGTCCCCCACCGGCTCTAAGGCTAAGAACCAAGCGATCAGACACCACTGATCGCTTGGTTTTGCAGTGCTCCCTGAGCAGAGAGCTGGTGACTGTCAGTCAATGTGACTCTCTTCTTTGCCCACCCCCCCCCGCCATGCTCACTGGAGTGCTGGGCTGTTGATTGGGCAGAAGTGGCCGGCTCAGGACCTCAGTGGCTTGCTGAGAGGCTGGGCCGTGTGCCAGTCCAGGCATATGTGCAGATCCCTAAGCCTGAATCGGCTCAGACATCAGCCGACAGCAGGTTTTAACTGGCTGTCTGCTGAAAATGGGTCACAGGAGTGCAAAACGATCTGCACTCCTGTGATCTACAGAAGAAATACAAACAAGCTTTGACTATACTTTTCCTTTCATACAGGGAAAATATTAATTGGATGATGTGTAAACATCAATAACCTGCAACAACAGTATTTTAGATTACTGAAGTCGGATCATTATCAATTCTTGAACAATATTGTTCATGCCAATCTTGACAGAAGAGCTTTAAGCCGTCGCCAAGAGCTGCCTTTCCAGGACATAAAATAAAATTAACAGTGTTATGGTAATAGTACATTATCATTTGGTACCATAGGAAACAAGTAAAAAAAAAAAAGAAGAAAACCCTGATAATACATAGCCTATTGGTATAGACCATGCGTCAATGCATCATATAATTCCATTCTGAACTGTCTATCGTAGCTCCAAAATGCATTCACAATACGGAAAAAAACTATAATAATAGAACCTGTTGTCCAATACAGCCACACCAATGGACCATTGTTATTTCTCCATATTCCATTGAAATCATCTGTTGCTGCAAAGCTTGGTGGGTGGCAACAATGACAAACAGACTGTCACATTGTTTACATTCTCTGGCTGTGAGATCTCCGTTGAATTGCAGAAAAGTGTCTAGATTTTTGCTTCTACAATAAATAAATAGGAAGGGCATTAAACAAAGACAACCAGCATGAATGTCCCCAACTCCTGCGAAGAGCCTAAGTGAATAGTGTACGCCGAAGAAATGGATATTTTGCATGCAGCACAACAGGACGGAACCAAAAAACAAAAAATAAATGTACTTTATATTGTGATTTTTTTTTTTTTTGTTTTCTATGCTGCTGAACAGTAATACAAGTAGAAACTAGTAGAGATAAATGTATTTAAATAAAAAAAAATCATATTAATAATTTGCCACGTCTACAATTCGGATTGACATATGCCAACGTTTAATATCACCAGCATTTTTCTTATTCTTTTCTTGAATAGAATTAACAGAAAATGTCTTGGGACATTGTCACATCTCATCTTTTGTTGTAGTCTAGTCATGAGTGAATTGATTCTCAAATCAAGCAAAACACATTTTTTATTTGACTGAATATATTAATGCAGAAACATCCAAACTGCAAATTGTTCCTTAATTGTGCAGTCCTCAAGAGAGTCAACATGGGGGTGGATTTTGGGGCTTAATTAATTATCTTTATATTCTCCCTAGTAAGACTTTGGAGCCCTTACTTTAAGCTTTCACATCAGTAATACAAACTTTGAAAATTGGAGCTGAAACCTTTGACTTTTCATATTAAAGCGAAGCTCCACCCTAAAGTGGAACTCCTACTGATCGGAACCCTCCCCCCCTCCGGTGTCACATTTGACACCTTTCAGGGGGAAGGGGGGTGCAGATACCTGTCTAAAGACAGGTATTCATACCCACTTCCAGCCACAGTCTTCCGGCCACAGTCCAGCCTTGTGTTCTGGGAAACACTTGGCTCCCAGAGCACAGCAGGAGCCAGTCAGCAGGCGCAGCGTGACTCACGCATGCGCCGTAGGAAACAGGGCAGTGAAGCCGGAGCGCTTCACTTCCTGGTTCCCTCACCGAGGATGGCGGGGGGCAGCAGAGTGACGAGCGATCGCTCGTACTCTGCTGCGGACGGTGCTGGACTCCAGGACAGGTAAGCATGTCGATATTAAAAGTCAATAGCTGCAGTATTTGTAGCTGCTGACTTTTAATATATTTTTTTTTCAGCGGACATCCGCTTTAATCTAATTTAAACTTTACACAAGGATAAGAAGATTTATTTTAACCGCTTAAGGACCGCCCACTGTATATATACGTTGGCAGAATGGCACGGACAGGCATAATCACGTACTTGTACGCGGCCCTTTAAATGCCTGCCGTGTGGTCGCGAGCCCGCTGCTGGCGGCGCGCTCGCTATCCTGTCGCCTTCCCCATGAGTTGGACCGTGGGTCCCGCGGACTTGATTGCCGCGGGGATGCCCGCGATTGTCTCATAGAGGTATAGAGCGGGGAGATGCTTGTGTAAACAAGCATCTCCCTGCTCTGCTAGTGACAATGACACTGATCTTGGCTCCGTGTACTCGGAACGGAGATCAGTGTCATGTGACACAGAGCCCATCCCCCCTACAGTAAGAAACACTATGCAGGGAACACTTAACCCCTACAGCGCCACCTAGTGGTTAACCCGTTCACTGCCAGTGACATTTTCACAGTAATCATAGCATTTTTATAGCACTGATCGCTGTGAAAATGGCAATGGTCCCAAAAATGTATCAAAAGTGTCCGATGTGTCCGCCATGATGTCACAGTCATGAAAAAATAAATCACTGATCGCCACCATTACTAGTACAATTTTTTTATATAAAAATGCCATACAACTATCCCCTATATTGTAAACGCTATAACTTTTGTGCAAACCAATTAATAAACGCTTATTGCAATTAATTTTTTTACCAAATATATGTAGAAAAAAACGTGTCGGCCTAAACTGAGGAAAAAATATATATTTTTATATATTTCTGGGGGATATTTATTATATCAAAAGGTAAAAAATATATTTTTTTTTTTCAAAATTGTCCCTCTTTTTGTTTATAGCGCAAAAAATAAAAACCGCAGAGGTGATCAATACCACCAAAAGAAAGCTCTATTTGTGGGAAAAAAAGGACGTTAATTTTGTTTCAGAGCCACATCGCATAACCGCACAATTGTCAATTAAGGCGACGCAGTGCCTATTCGCAAAAAGCGGCCTGATCCTTTAGCTACAAAATGGTCCGGGGCTTAAGTGGTTAATGCATCTTATGAAAAAAATTCTGGCAGTCACTGGCCCCCCAGCCCCCCTGTTTTACTTACCCGAGTTGTGGAACTCATTTGAAGGTGACGCGTTGTCCCTCTCTCCATTGGGTCCCGGCTCTTGATTGGATAGACTTATAGCAGCGCAGCCATTGGCTTCCACTGCTGTCAATCAAATCCAATAACGCAGGTGCCAAGTCATACATTTGGCGGCTATGGACACCGAATTAATGACTTGGGAGCGCGCCTGCAAGGTAACCCCGGGGAGAGCGCCTCTCCTAAGGGGCTATCGGATGTGGGGAGGAGCCGCAAGAGCCACTGAGGGACCCCAGAAGTCACGGATTGGGGCCACTCTGTGCAAAATGAGCTGCACAGTGGAGGTTAGTAGGACAAGTTCGTTATTAAAAAAAAAAACAAGCTTTACAATCACTTTAACTTAATTAGAACATTGTAATACTATTTTTCTTGGTGCAAGTGTTGCTTTTTGTTAAAGGCAAGAGATCTGTTCATCTATGTGTAGCCTATATAGATTTTGTTTCTCCGTGAGCAGACATTATACATAATTACAGTACTTGCATTAAGAAGAAATTCTATGACAGATAGTTATACACACCTATCATTTAATGTCTAACATGAATGCAACCAAGGATGACAATCATCAGTTTTGTTATTCACATGTAATGGAGTCAATCCAGTCTGGAAGAAATATATGCCTCTGTAAATGTTATATATTCATTTGTGTTCATAAAGATACAAACAACAAATTAAAAATGTGTACAAATATTGGTGACCAATCCTGAAACTGCACTCTTATATCCAAGCCTGTTAATAACAGTTTTCAGAGTCAAAACCATACTCTGCATTGGCATTTCTCTGTGTGTCTTCATTTATAATTAAGGAACCATTTGCATTTTATTATATAAAAAGGATATTTCCCATGTCCTCTAATAAGTAGGTCCTTAATCACAGAATTGTGTTGTGGGATTAACCTTGCAGATGATTACATGTATTTGTAGAAGACCCTGCTTTCAAACACTTTAGCTGGTATGATATTATTCTGTAATAATTTGTCACTTGCACAGTAAGCGCTCCGCTCCTGCAGGCATGCCAAGAATCAATCATGACATGGAATAAAATCATAAATCTTCTTTAATGCCGTCTATTTTCGGGCTAGAAATTGTACTGTACTAAATCAAGAGCCTCTATAGTTCCAAATCAAACCCACATATCGGTCATAAGCTTTTTTCACAAATGAAGCACTTGCATTTTCCTGAATGAATTGCATGAAAATAGTGGTACTATCATTACAGGAAACTCTATAAAGCCACACAATCTGTCAGTAAAGCTACTGTATTTATTGGCGTCTAAGGCCCTGTACACACAATCAGACCGGTCCGATGAAACTGGCCCGACGACCGTTTTCATCGGACAAGGCTGAAGTGGTCTGATGGTCTGATGTGCGTACACACCATCGGGCCAAAAATCCGATCAGACCAGAACGCGGTGACGTAGAACACAACGACGTGCTGAAAAAACGAAGTTCAATGCTTCCAAGCATGCGTCGCCTTGATTCTGAGCATGCGCGGGTTTTTGGCCTGATGCTTTTGTGTACTAACCATCGAATCTGTCTGTCAGACAGATTTTAAAGCAAGTTTTAAAACTTTGGTCCGACGGACAACGGTCCGATGGGCCGTACACACCATCAAATTGGTCTGATCGTGTGTACGCGGCCTCACACTCACTTTTTTACCCTGAAAAAAGAGGGTAAACTGTGCTTGCATGTTATACGCAGGGGGCTATGGAACGTTTTTTTTCCTAAAACTTCCCTCTTAAAGTTAGTGTGCGTGTTATACGCCGATAAATACAGTATTTCAATATGAATCAATACATGTTAGCAGGAATGTTTCGTTTTCCTACACTTTTCTTCACTTAAAGCGGAAGTTCACCCAAAATGTCAACTTTATGTTATCCATATCATTGCACCATATACATACACATATGCCTATAGATTTTTTTTTGTGCTGCTTTAATTACTGTGAATCAGCTGTGTAAAGATGGACTTCTAGATTTTCCTCCCACAGGAGTAGGCGTATCTGTTGTTTTCCCCTGTGCCGCTGTGTTTGCTGGGAGGTCTCCGCAATGTCTTCTGGGAGCACAGTGTTACAGTATGCTTCCCAGGAGACAATGCGGAACGCCGTCCAGCAAAATCTCTTGAGATTTCACTCGTCACGTGACTCATCCAGCCGTTCACGTGATGAGGGTGGATCTAATTCCGCCATGTTAAATCAGGGCATGCAGGTAAATATTGCCATTAAGCACCTGCAGACACGAGGCAAAGGAAGCCATTCAAAGGACGGGAGCAAATAAAATTTCATTGGATGTGTTTATTAAAATTGCCGTCACAACGAGGCATGTACTTTGAATGATGCCGCCCGTTGTGATGGCAACCAGAAAGTGTTGACGGCGCTGCTCACCGTCAACACTGCTCATGCGCGAGATAGAGCTCAGGAGACGAGGATTCACTGCTTCCCGGAAGTCCGTGCTTGTGGGCTTCACAGTGCCCACAAACAAAATGGAAAATGCCAGGATCGGGTTTTAGAAAGTTTATATTTTAAAACGAAAATGGATGGGGGATGCTTTTAATCGCAAGTTGTTATCTGAAACCCCATTGAATGCACAGAAAAAGTAATTGAAAGAAAAAGGATGGACCGCGGAAGCTCCGCTTTAAAATATAGAAAATCAGAACTGCCTAATAAAGTTTTTTCTTTTCATTTTTACAATTTTTCCAGATGACCCGTAGACATTAAAGCCCAACTCCACCTTTTATTGAAAAAAATAACTGATACACTCTCCTTTTCTGCAATGTACCAGCCTAACTTACTGCTTGTAAATATGTTTCTTCCAATATAAACATTGTCTTGCATTATTCATAGACATGTGCAGACTGGAATATTTTGTTTCGTTTTCGTTTGGAAAATAAATTTATTTAGTTACTCCCGAAAATCGTTTTGATTTATTTAGTTTTTCGTTGGGGAATAGCTTTCGTACGAAAAACCAATAATACTTGGTTTCTGTCGAATGGGAAAAAAAAAAAAAGGTAAAGAAAGATTCGACGGAACGTCGAATCTTTTTTGGTTGCTGGTGGATATCAAAGAACATTCGACGGAACGTTGAATCTTTACGTCTCATATATCGAAATCTATTCTCTGAAATGTCGAATCTAATATTTCTATAGTGTCAAATCTTTTCTCTATGATGTCACATCTTTTCCCTATAATGTCGAATCTCTCTATATCGAATTTTTACCAAAATAAAGCATTTTTTATGTCGGATCTTTCGATTTTCGTTTCTTGCACTTTCGTTATCGTTTGTTAATACGATGACGAAAAAACCCGATTTTCGGACGAAAATGCATTCTAACGAAAACAAATGCACATGTCTAATTATTCAACCAACTTCATTAGCCAAGACCATCATGGACAGAACCCCTACACATGTGTCACCATCCTGGCCTGGGCTGACCATACTGATGCACAATATGGCACACTATGTAGCAGCAAGAACAACCCACCACTGTTGCTGAACAAGAGGACGTGTAATGCCATGTGACCAGCCAGAAGATTGCTTGATTTAAGATATGAATAAAGCAAATTTTATTTACAGAGCAGGGAGCCTTAAGTAAATGGGGAGTGTAGAGGACGAAATGGTCACTGGTCAAAAAATGTGTAGTGGGGTTTTAACATTTTAACAGACCTTTAACACTTTTGTAAGTGCAAGGTGGATTGTCCTACCACTGGCAGGCCTCGTACACACGAGGCAATAGATTTGTTCAAAACGGTCTGTCCGACCGATTTGAACAAATCTGTCTCTTTGGATTTTGGTTTGCTCGCATGTACACACGAGCAAACCAAAATCCCCGCCAGCAAACGGCGCGCTGACGTGTCGGTGACGTGGCGGTGACGTTGACGCCGCCACGTCACCGCACCAGGAAGTAAAACACTTCCGCGCATGCGCCGAATCCATTCGGCGCCGGTGCGAGACGACATGTCTGCTGGTAAGTGTACTAACCAGCAGACATGTCAGGCGGATGGGATCCCACCCGATAGATTTCAAAGCATGCTTTGAAATCTGTCGGGTGGCCAAATCCGTCGGCTCGCCCGTACACACGATCGAATCTGTCTGCTGGGACGGTCTAGCAGACTGTTTCCAGCAGACAGATGTGATCGTGTGTACGCGGCCGCACAGTTAAAGTGGTACTAAACCCACAGCAGTAAAAATCAGTCTGTATATGCAGTAAAGCAGGCATAGGCAACCTTGGCACTCCAGCTGTTTTGAAATGACAAGTCCCATGAGACATTGCAAGACCCTGACAATTACACACATGACTCCTAGAAGCAGAGGGATTTGTAGTTTCACCACAGCTGGAGTACCAAAGTTGCCTCTGAAGTAAAGCATGTTTGTTACACTCACTGTGGAACCTAAGGGGTTAATCTACTGAATTGTGTAAAAAGACTGTTTAAGCCTGTCTTCTCTAATTCTCCCCTTCTCCCACTGTCCCCAAACCATGTCCTGATAGTACAGAGCACTGGGGACACTCTGCACATGCCCAGTTTGGTGTGTATCGATAGAGAGTTTTCTTTCTTCTTAGAAGAGTACGTGATCAGCACAGGGCCAAGCAGCACTGTCCAGAGGATCGGGGGGCCTGCAGCCTAAAATGATGATCGGGGGAGAATGAAAACTGCCCCCAATCTATCTGCTGATAGAATAGAGCCCTAGGAAGCACTAGTCTCAGTTTGGTGTTGCTAGAGAGTTTTTTGTTTGGGGGGAGGGTACACGTGATCAGCACAGGGCCAATCAGTACTATCCAGAGTCTGGGGTCATGAAGCCTCATAGGACAGTCAGATGAAAATAAAAACACCCTCCTACAAGCTTTAACCAGTTCTCAGCCGTACACTGATAAAAGTAACAAGACTGCTATATACTGGTGATGGGAAAAGGTATTTAGCAGTTTATATTTACTAAAATAATTGCATTTCCATGTTCTGTGTACTGTGGGAGACCAGATATAATGAATGCAGGGTCCTGGGTTTAGTAACATTTAAGGGATATGAGCACATTAGCTGCATTTTCAGCATCACATTACAGCAATCGCCTTGCAGGCTGTGACATTCTGGGATTTCCTTTTAACATCACATTAATTTTAAATATGAATAGTCAAGGAAAAAGTTAAGAGCCTCTAAACATCTCTCTGGGTAAAAAAAAAAAAAAACAGCGACCAGTGGCTTGATCTTTAAGAAGTTAATGAAAAATCTTTAAGACTTTAATGAAAAAGAAGAAAGGTTCAATAAAATCCAATAAACATTACATAGCCAAAATGATGCTCATTTACAGATACTGGAGAAAAGGCACATCTACTTCACCAACAGCAATCTATTTAAAGTCAGCTGTTTATTCTAGTGTAAGTTAGATCCAGCTGGATGGATAGGATTTGCTCTGAGAAAGACTATTGGGTGACATATTTGTATGTGTTTAATTAGTCCCCAGACCTGTTGAGATGCCCATACAATGTTGATAGCAGTGCGCATGCAGTGCATTGGATACTTCACACTTCTACATTGTAAAGAGAAGGATCCAAACTCATATACAAGAAAAGTTTACTACAAAATAAAAATCTTGCTTTTCAATAACAAGCCCCTCCATCGGCCTGAAGCATTTGTTATCATTAGGGATTCCAAACTTTACTTTGCAGATAAAATAATGTTTTAACCTTTACCAACATTTTACTAAAATTTGCCTCAAATTTCCTCATACAGATTGCTTTGGCAAATGTTGCTGGTTTTCCAACAAGGCAATAAGAAGATCATGTTAGCACTGATAAATGGATTTGTTGGTAAACAAAGCCAGCCATAAGGCTAGGGCTGGGTATACAAGAGTTAAAAACTGCCTGAAAAACAGTCAGGCCTCGTACACATGACCGAGAATCTCGTCATAAATGAAACATTGTTTTCCTTGATGAGGTTCTTTCCTTGCATACACACTGTCAAGACAAAATCTCATTGTTCCCAAACGCGGTGACGTACAACACGTACAACGGCACTATAAAGAGGACGTTTGATTCCACTGGCGCCACACTTGGGGCTGCTTTTGCTAATCTCGTGTTACTGCTTGTTAAGTAAAAATTTTCGCACTTTTCAGTCTGTTACAGCATGACGAATGTGCTATCTCAATTACGAACGCTACTTTTACCGAAGATGCGCTCCCGTCTCATACTTTATTCTGAGCATGCGCAGGTTTCTTAGCATACACACAAACGTGTGTCTCATCGTAAACCAGCCCGACAAGAAACACGACGAGGAAATTGAGACTCCTGACGAGAAAAAAGAGAGCATGTTCTCTTTTTTTCTCGTCGAGATCCACGACAGTTTTCTCGACAAAAAACATACACACGGCCGTTTTTCGGGGCAAAAATGCTCTGCCAGCATTTTTCTTGATGAATTTTGCAGAGGAAAACGGTTGTGTGTACGAGTCCTCACAGTTATACACGATCGGAAATTCCAACAAGAAAACCGTGGATTTTCTTGTTGGACTTGTGTTGCAACTTGTGTTGCATACACATGGTCACACAAAATTCTGACTGTCAAGAACGCGGTGACGTACAAAACTACAACGAGCTGAGAAAAATGATGTTCAATGATTCTGAGCATGTGTTGAATTGCTTCCAAGCATGCATGTTTTTTTGCACGTTGAAATTGCATACAGACTATCAGAATTTCAGACAAGGACTTTTCCCGTCTGAAAAATTGAGACAGAAAATGTCCCATACACCAAAAGCTCACATCAAACTTTTCTTGCCGATAATGCCGACCGTGTGTACGCGGCATCAGCGTTAACTCTGTTGATAAATGTAAATTTCATGTCAATGTGGATATGGTGATTACATGGCTTTATTAATAAATAAATCCATGTCAGTGACAGATGCTTAGAAATAAAATAAAAAAATCTTTAAATTGTGATATAAATATCAGAGTTTAAAAAAACATGCAAATGCAAAAGAACAATAAAAAAAATGCAAATGCAAAAGCAAAATAAATAAATAATCCCATTTAACCTTCAAGAGTAAATAAAAGCCCCCTGCAGCCCTAAAAAAAAAAAAAAAAAAAATTTTAAACTGCCTTCCCTGTAGACTGCAATACATTTAATTAAATGACAAAATTACCAAACGCCACAAGAAAAGCTTGGATTTTACAGCTTAACTTGATTTTTGCAAGCTTTTTCTACCCAGAAATTATATTAGGCACATCTGATCAATATGGACTACAATTGACCTATTTTTTATGTCTGGTCCTCTTATCTCGCTTTCCCTATCTACTCAGCTTCTTCTTTACCAAAGTCTATAATAGATACTATCGCACAACCAGTGAATGCTTAAACACTATGATCAACATGCACAAAAAGGTAGGGGCTGTTAACAGGAAAGCCATTTAAATTGTCGTATTCATCAGAATAGATTCTAGCTCATTCAAGTTCAATTTAGAAAAAGGCAGTCAATGTGAAATTATTTAGATGAATATTATGTTAGCGGAAATGTTTTTCCCAACTGTTTTGTCCTGCATACAAAAGATTTACCTTGAAAGAATTGTTACAAAATCATATTTGTGAAAATAAGAAATTAGGAAAAAAACAAAGCTTTCAGCCTCAGCGAACTAATGTCTGAGCTGGCATTGCCCTCCTAGGGATATATATGCCTGCTTACTTCTTATGCAGTGCAACGTTTGCCATCCATGTAAACAGGAACATGAAGTATCACTATGAAATATGTCATGCTGAATTCTTCTAGCTACTCCCAACTGGGTCAAAAGAAAAGACACAAAGCAAATAGCATAAGGGAATGAGATTCTTTTCCTTCGCTTCTAATACATCTCAGGCTCCTGTGACAGAGAACAAGACATTTTTTTTTTCCAGTATCTGCATGGTATACAACTATTCTGAATCCTGTGATATCAAGGTAGAACAAGTCTCTGTGTCTTCAAACAAGAAAACACTTTTCTTGTCCATGTTATATCAGATACAAACAGCCATATTGTACTTTAACCTGTCAGTGGTACAAATATGGAAGATGATGCTATCAATCTTACGGTACAAGTTCTAGGGCTGTTATTAGACTTCTCTTTCTGTTGCATGGGCTCATAGTACACCTTAAAAAAAAAATACCTTTTTTTAACAGCACATATGCTGTGTATTAGTCCCAAGCCTGGCAACCAGTTTTGTTGCCACCCTTGCATTTAGACATCATAACACACTGTTTTAAAGCGGAAGTAAACTCATCCATAAAACTTTCATTTCCACCGCATGATGAAAATGTAATACTCCTGTTGGTTGTGCTCACAACCAATCTGTCAAACCATCAAATGGTGTCATAATCACATGTGCAGCATCATGGCAGTTGTAGATTAAACAGAGGCAAAGATGGCAGCTTCCTTGGCTGAAAAAGTTAGGAGGGTTTACTTACACTTTAAGTCTTAGGGATCCGGTAAGGATTCCTCTGATAGATACTTCTTACAGTCAATGGGAAGTGTCCACATTACCAGGGAGAGATGTGGAGGACGGACCCTTCTACATTACAGACCAGAAGAGCTGAGACCTGGACTGTCATGTGACACAGTTAATTTTTTTTCTTAATTAAAGTGTAAATTAGCTTAAAACTATAACTTAAAACTAAACTAAACTCCAAAAAAAAGTATTATATTTGTCGATCATTGTATGTGGTGTCTGCATTAGGTTTGTTTGTTCAGGCTTGTATTCCTTTGTTTTCACCTGGTTGTCAGCCAGTGACAAATCTCTTGTCTCTTGAAGCCACCCTTGAACAGCAGCATTTTTAATCAGTGTAGAGAGTAGTGTTGGACTGACTAATAGATTAGATCAGCCTTTTTCAACCAGGGTGGCTTTAGGTTTCTTCAGGGGTGCCTAGGCAAAATGCCTATGATTCCTTAAAAATCGTATACAAGCCAGTGCGTGGATTAAGCCTGCCTTTTAGTTACA
Organism: Rana kukunoris; assembly: GCA_029574335.1. NCBI lineage: Eukaryota > Metazoa > Chordata > Amphibia > Anura > Ranidae > Rana > Rana kukunoris. The sequence goes on from CM056056.1 coordinate 129,137,851, forward strand.
TAAAGCCACAGATTTTCTTTGTGCACCATTACAACCTTCTAGCCCCCAGCGTCTGAACAACCAATAACGTAATTGGTTGATAAGGAGACTGTTGGGCGCCTGCAGTGCACTGCCCTCCCCTGCCCCTCTCGGTCAGCACTGAGGTAACATTAGCTGAATGCGGGAGGAAAAATGAGGGAGAAGAGAAACATTGGAACTCTAGTCAATACTCATGTGCAAAGATGTATTTGCTCTGGCAGAATAAATCTTTGATATATGAAAGAATAACGATGGGGGTCCTACATGTTTGGATGTTTCTACACTAAGTAAAACTATTTGTTTAGCTTTCTATATTTTAGAATGGGGTACCTCAAGATCGTGCATCATTTTAAAGGGTGCCTTGGTCAAAAAAAATGTTGATAAAAACTGGATTAGATGGACTTTACATTAGTAGCTAAGGGTGTAAAGCATGGATGCTCAACCTGTGGCCCTCCAGCTGTTATGGAACTACAACTCCCATCATGCCCATGCTTTTGGGAGTCATGCTTTTAACTGTGAGCAGCTTGCAATGTCTCATAGAGCTGAAGGGCCACAGGTTGAGCACCCATGGTGTAAAGTCTAATGTCTTGTACACACGATCGGTTTTCCCCACGAGAAAACTGACACTTTTTTAGATTGGTCAGGAAAAACGGTTGTGTGTATGCTCCCGACGAGAAAACTGCCTGCAAAAAATTAGAACCTGCTCTATTTTTTCCCGTCAGGTTTCCCGTCAGTCTTTTTCTCGTCACGAAAACCGCTTTCCAAGGGGAAAAAATAAGTAAATGCTCAGAATCAAGTAAAACTCACATTTGGAATGGAGATATCACATTTGTCACGCTGTAATGGACTGAAAAGCACAAAGACTGAAAAGCGCGAATTGTCTTTCACAAAACTTTTACCAACACAAGGATCAGCAAAAGTAGCCCAAAGGTTGGCTCTATTTGAATGGAACATCCCCTTTATAATGCCTCGTACGTGTTTTTTTTTTAATGAACGTGTGTATGCAAGGCAGGCTTGAGAGGAATCACGTTGGGAAAAACGTTGGGTTTTGGCATGTCAGCAAAACCGGTCGTGTGTACAGGGCATGACTCCAACTATGGGCTCTTTCACATGGAGCGGATTCGTATTGATCCGCCCCGTGTGTGTCCGTCTGCTTAGCGGGGATCATCCGTAAATCCCTGCTGAGCTGTCGGCGGACAGGGCGGTCCCTGCACACTGTGCAGAGACCGCCCTGTCTTTCCTCTGTTCTCCCCTATGGGGAATCGGATGAATACGGACCGTGTCCGTATTCATCCGATCCGTTCCATCAGACGGAAGAAAAATAGGCTTTGTATCTTAATGGCCAGTTCTCTGAAGTCCCCATAATACAGTTACGCACTGGTGCAATGCTTAGTAACCCATCTGTGTTCATGAGGAACAGCACTCTTTCTCTAGCAGCTCTTAGTGGTCTTCGTCTCCTAGATATTGTACGAAGAGATATAAGAGAAAGGTTCATGTATATTAAAATCCCTAGAGCCTGTGTTCTCAGAGGTGAGTTCTAATGTCAGCTACAGAGAATATAAAAAGCTACATATGAAAGCAATGCATTTCTTGTACTTCCCATTACTTCAAGAACATGCGTATTAGGTCAGACTAAGATCCATCACACTTAAGCTTTCGCTGGCTTTAGATTGTATATACTTCAAACCATTACTAAACCACTTCTGCCATTTGATATATAGTTTCAGAATGAAACAGACTTTGTGTGCACCGGTAATTTTTAACCTAAAAATCTAGTCATGTAAGCCTGTTAAGAGTCTTGCATCTGGAATAGGCTGCATTTTATACAGAGAACGACTGATAAATCCAAATTGTCACATTCTGTTTTTTTATTTATTTTTTATTTTTTCATTTGCCTGTCTTTTGCTAAGCTGAGTCATTGTTTGTCACGCATTATGTCCAATCCTTTACTCAACACTGGGATTTGCAACATCACTGCGGATGTTTTGATGGCTTAAGGGAAGTAGTAATCTGGAGTGTTGTTGGTGGGGAGGGGGGTCAGATGAGGGGGGAGCGGCAGCCCTAGCTGACTTAATGCACGGTGATAAAGAGATTTCATTGTAGAAATGAAGCCACGTCTTTGTATTTTTAAACCAAGCAGTTCATTAATTGCTGCACAGTACACACAAGGTATTCAATTAAAACAGGCTATTCATTAACTGATGCATATTACACTCAATTAAATCTGCATACCCAACCAGCTGACAAAAAAAACCCTTGCAGTTATTTTTATGCCTGCAACCAAGGCTCTTTAAAATAGTTTAGCAAGTTAAGAGATACAGAATTTAAGCTATACCATAATCTTCTTATGCATGAAGGCTATACAGATTATCATGTTTGCACTATGGGTTTCATATAGAAATTAACAGTAAGGAAAGTAGAATAACCACACAAAACATTTTATCAACACGTTTTCAAATGGAGAACAATTCCAGCTTTTCATTTTTTGTTAAAAAATCAATTGGGTGGATTGGTTTGTACAATCTTTATATGAATGTCTGCTCTCTTCACTGCTATGTTTATATTAGTTACATTTTAATAAAAACGTTTGGTATAAAATATATAATATATTTTCTTTATTTATAATTTTTTTTTGTGTTTTTTTATGGGCTGAAATACGAGACTTTAATATGTAAATGTCATTTATGTGACACTTACAATGTTATCTCAGATAATCAGAATGTCCCCCTTCCCACTGGATGCATGTCCAAGATATAGAATAGTGTAGAAGATATGTAACTGATACCACATAAATGTATGTTTATTCTTGGAACATGTCACTCTTCCTTTATTGCTTTGTGATCCAGTGTACACTGCTATTGCTCAGTAAACCATACACAGACTGAAGATATTCATATACCTACCGTATGTACCGGTACTCGAGTATAAGCCACGTTTTCAGCTTTTTTTTAAGTCTGAAAATACCCCCTCTGCTTATACGCGAGTGAGTGTACCTGAAATTATTGACAGGCTGCCGGCATCCATTGTTTAAGAGTCGCGATCTCCTCCTGGTCCCTTCCGTGATAGCAATATTTTTTACTTTTTGCTATAAGAAAAATATCACCAAAAAATATATAAAAAACATTTTTTTTTCCTTCCGTTTAGCCTGAAATGTATTCTTCTACATATTTTTGGTAAAAACAAAATGCAATAAGCATATATTGATTAGTTTGCGCAAAAGTTATAGCGTCTACAAATCAGGGGATAGATTTATGGCATTTCTTTTATTAATTATGTTTTATAAGCAATGGCGGTGATCTGCGATTTTTATCATGACTGCAACATTATGGCGGACACATCGGACACTTTCGACACTATTTTGGGACCATTGTCATTTATACAGTGATCAGTGCTATAAAAGTGCACTGATTACTGTGTAAATGACACTGGCAGGGAAGGGCTTAACTACTAGTGGTTGATCACAGGGTTAAGTGTGTCCTAGGGAGTGATTCTACCTCTGGGGGGAGTGATTTTGGTAGAACATGATAGAGATCACTGCTCCGGATGACAGGGAGCAGTAGATCTCTGTCATGTTGCTAGGCAGAACAAGGAAATGCCTAATTTACATAGGGACACAATCGCGGGACACGGCCGGGTCACGATTTAAAGAGAACATAGTTGCACGCCCCTTTTGCACAGCCGTGCCATTGTGCCAACGTATATCATCATGCGCTGATCAGCAAGCAGTTAAAGTAGCTGTAAACCCTAGTATTTAATTTTCTGAAGTGCCAAGTTTTATAAACTTTTTACTGTAACACTTGGGGCATATTTAGAGCTATTCTGATATTTGCTGCAGGTGCATCTTCCCGGTGCATGTATTTTAAATTAGAATAATTGGTTCACCCCTCACTGAGGTGACATGATAGAGCCTGCTTTGACATGATGTTGTCCTTGTCTGTCTCTGTGGCCATGGCCCAATCGGAGGGGGGTTTGAGAGGAGTCAGATGAGGCAGGACTGGGGGTAGGGCAGTGCTGGGCCTTGTGTTCTGGACTTTCGGAAAGAGGAGCCACACTGTTGGCCAGGCAGTCCCTTGCAGGTATGATGGGCAAGCTGTGAGTAACCATAAATTATTTTTCAAGAGCATTTTCTTCATGGATGAGATGTTCTCTAAAAGTGTAGAAGGCAATTAGTACAACCCCCTGCATTATATTGGTTCCAGTTTTCCTTAGAGCAGGTGTAGGCAACCTCGGCCCTCCAGATGTGGTGTAACTACAAGAGACATTTCAAGACCCTGACAATCACAGTTATGACTCCTATAGGCAGAGGCATGATGGGATCTCTAGTTTCACAGCAGCTGGAGTGCCGAGGTTGCCTACCCCTGCCTTAGGGTCTCATATTTTTGTGAAATCACCTTTGGACAGGGTTGTCCATTGTTCTAAAAATCACCTTCTCTACAGTAATTCCATTTTTCAGGGAGTCTGAATTTTTATTTCCACAACTTCATTTTTGGCAAAGTCATTTCACTTGTCATTGCAGTTGTGTTCGACACATTATGTCTCCAGAAAGACAGTATCATAGCAAAATATTCAAGAAATGTTGACTTAGCTTTTCACTCTAATAAACATGACATACGGAATACATGAATAAATCAACTGATCTAATGCTTGGGTGATTATGCGGATAGACTCTAACAGCACAGATAATAATATTGTAACATGAGCTAACAGCCAGAATTTTAGTTGATACTGAAGTAGACCGAAATAATTACCTTTGTATTTGCCCATAGGCGTGATATCAAATACATGATGCCTCACCTGGAATTATCATGCAAAAGTGGGCGCAAACTCCCATCTCTGACATGTACCTAAAGGTAAGCCTATAATAGGGCTTGCCAATAGGTGGTGTAAATATCTCATAAACGTGCACCGTTTAGGAGATATTTACTGTACATGCAGCTAGTGACATCACTGGCATATGTGCTCTGAAGGAACGGCTACCCGGGGTGTTTCTTCAGAGCCATGTGACGTCAACCGCGGCTCCCACCCACATGCGTGGGAATAGCATCATTGTGGCTCTGGCCAGTCACACAGCCAGAGTTTGTGAACCCGGAAGGAAGATGGGTGAATATGGGAGCACCTGCAGCTCTGACATTGACTATTGAAGGCTTTATTTTAAGGTATGTTTAACATAATGTGCTGGTATGCCATGCAGACCTATGTTTATCTCAAGCATGTTTAAATTCACTAAATCACTACTTCTGTTGGATGTCTATGTTAGTGTCAGGAGCCTGCACTACATACTGACCAAAGTAAGGTCCTTAAAGGCTTAGGGAGCATAGTGAACTTTATGATTACGTTGGATATCATACCCTTTAGACATACCATACAGTAGCTTACTTAATCCTACCCAGTTGTGTTATATGAAGCAGTTACAGGATAGTCTGCGATCCATTTATACCAAGTTCCGTTCCATGAGGACAGAATAAGTTAGGAGGGTGAAGGGAGGAGGTTTAGTCAATGACACCTTTGTACTGCTCATTATATTTCAATCCAACCAGCAGTTTTCCTTCAGCCATTGACTAATGCCGCGTACACACGACACGTTTTTTCGGGTTGTAAAAAATTACATTTTTAATGGTCTAGAAAAAAAAAAACGTTTTTTCAACCATGATCGTTAAAACTGCCTTGCCTACACACGACCTTGAAAAAAAATGCTCTAGCAAAGCGCGGTGACGTACAACGGCACTATAAAGGGGGGAGTTCCATTCAGTAGGCGCCACCCTTTGGGCTGCTGTTGCCAATTTTGTGTTAGTAAAAGACGATTCACGCTTTTCAGCTTGATTCATCACAGCGTGATGAATGTGCTTACTCCATTACAAACGCTAGTTTTACCAGAACGAGCGCTCCCGTTTCATAACTTGCTTCTGAGCATGCGCGGTTTTTTTTCACGTCATTAAAGCCCACACACTACTATTTTTTTACGACGTTAAAAAAAACAACGTTAAAAACGTTGTGAAAAATTAGAGCATGTTCGAAATTTTTGATGCCCATTTTTTACATTGTGAAAAATGCTCTGGAGCTCACACACAATCGTTTTTAATGAAATAAAAAAAAAGAAAAAGTGATTTTTTACAACCCAAAAAATGGTTGTGTGTACGCTCCATTACACTTTCTTTAATTTCAATCCTTGTATTTATTTGTCAAGGTTACAGATAAGATATTTTTTAAGAGATGTTTGGTTAATAATTCTCTGTTGATCAAAGATCCTACATTGTAAAAGAGATCTTAAAAATTAGTTTTACAAATAATTTTTTTTACAGCTATAAAACAGTCTGAAATAATTTTTCTGCCTTTCCAATCAAACATCATGTTTGTAGGACTACTAAAGAAAGTTAGAATCTCAAACGGGATGAAAAGTAGGGTTTGGTAAACAGGGCTGAAGAAGGGAAAGATGGAAGAGAGAGAAATGCTATGAACAAACAGCTGGATGGAAGAAGTTAGAAGAAGAGAGAGGAGACAGATGACGTTCAGATCATCTTTTTCGCCTCAACATCCCTTCAGTGTCTAATTGACTGAGTTTATTCTTAAGTACGTTGTAAGCCCAACGATATACAGGAATGGAATCACAATTTTAGCCACCAGCAAAATGTAAAAGGTTAATATTTCAGCAGCCTTAGCTATATTCAGTATAGATTTATTTGATTATCTGGGGAGATTTATGAATGTTTTAAGTTTACACCTTCCTTCGATGCATAAAATTAGCAAGCGTACATAATGCAGAAGGAATGGACTCCCCTTATGTACTATATAGATATAAATCTAAAATTATTTAGTAAATTAAAATGTTTTTAGCCTATTAAAAGCCAAGAAATGTAGAAAAGCCCTAAAAAGTATCATGCCAGCTGTAGAAAAAAGTTCAAAGTTGATTTTTATAAAAGACTAATATCACGGCAATGGCACTCTCCTGAATTTAAGGCCACCTTAAGTGAACTTTTAAGAGGTAGTATAATAAGGCACGATTACGCATACATAAGCTTATACAAATACTTACAGTTTATAGTGAGGCCTCATACAAATGACCGGTTTCCTCGGCAGAATCCATCAAGAAACTCGCGGGAGAGCTTTTTTGCCGAGGAAACCGGTCGTGTGTACGTTTTTCATCGAGGAAACTGTCGAGGAACTCGACGAGCAAAAAAGAGATCAAGTTCTTTTTTTCATGGACGGGAGTCCAAATTGGCTCGTCGTGTTCCTCGTCGGGCTTCTTTTCGACGAGAAACTTGAGCGTGTGTATGCTAAGAAACTTGTGCACCTTCAGTAAAAGTAGAGTTTGTAATGGAAATAGCACATTTGTCACACTGTAACAGACTGAAAAGGCAAATCGTCACTCACCAAACTTTTTCCTAACACGCAGTAACATGAGATTAGCAAAAGCAGCCCCTGCCGTTGTATGTGTTAAAGTCACCGCGTTTGAGAACGGGGAGATTTGGTCTTTAAGGTGTGTACGCAAAGCAAGCTTGTCATGTTTCTCGACAAGCCTAACAAGGAACCCGACAAGGAAAAAGATTTGTTTCGCCCGACGAGTTCCTCGGTCGTGTGTACGAGGCCTGAGTCTACATCAACATTTCATCAACCAAACTGACAACCTGGCAACCACCCTATGACATTGTGGCTGAAATTCTAATCAGATAGCCAGTGATTAGAAAGTCAGTATTTGCACCAAATTTGACATACACACATATATTTTGCACCTTGTTTCAGGGATTAAGCTTTTATTTGTATTTTATTTTTTTACTGAAAGGGGTAAAATATGGCAGTACAATATGGGTTACTTGCTTTTCTGCATTGGTTTTACTTTGCTTAGTGTAATGTTAAAGAGGAGTTCCACCCAAATTTGGAACTTCCTCTTATCCCACTCCTTACCCCCATACATGCCACATTTGGCATGTAATTTTTTTGGGGGGGGAGTGGGGGCTTCAGTAGGAGTGGGACTTCCTGTCCCACTTCCTGCTTCCGCCGAGGGGCTGGTTAGGCGATTAAGCTTAATCGCCTACACCAGCCCCTCCCTGTAGGCGATCACATGGGACACTGACAGGTCCCATGCGATCGCCTCTCCAATCAGAGGCGAGCCGCGCCGCGCGCGCATGCGCAGTGCGGCTCGCGCATGCGCAGTGGGTGCCCGGCCGTGAAGCCGAAGGCTGTCACGGCTGGGTGCCCACAGTCAGGATGGAGACGCCGGCCGGGGAGGGGGGAGAGGAGCGGAGCCCCGGTCGGCGCGTCGCTGGAACGTAGGAGCAGGTAAGTGAGTGTTTATTAAAAGCCAGCAGCTACACTTTTTGTAGCTGCTGACTTTTAATAAACACATTTTTGGGCTGGAACACCCCTTTAATAGAGGTTTCTTTTCAAATAAAAATACTCATTTTAAATTGTGGAAATTATAAAATTAAAAGTTGAGAAAGAATCTAGAACTATTCTTTTAGCTGTAATGTGTTACTTTACAACATGAAAACGACTAAACTTTGACATGTGTAAACCCATTTCTCAATTTCCTCGCTGTGCCATCTTAGGAAGCAGTTTTGGTTAATCAAATGTAATCTAAATCCCATTACAATGTAATTACATATAGCATTAAACTTCATTGCAGCAACTTCAACTTCTATAGAAGCTATTTTTTCTCCCTTGAGGTCTATTGTACTGTAATTTGAAGATGGAGGTTTTCATGTTCTTGGGATGCAAATTTTAAATTGAATGAATAATTAATTCTGTGTGCAGACAGTTTTTTTTGGAAACTTTTGTGAAATATTTTATATGGAAAGATTCAATGCTATGGAATAGAATATAAAACTTGAGGGAAAAACCAGCAGATGAGGAATTAACAAGCTATGGGCAAGATTCCACTTATATGGCCAAAAAATAATAGAGCCGTTAGCTGTCCAATCAGTCACACCTATCATAAACCTCTCCATTCATACAGTGTACATGAAGCCACCAACGTGTTCCATTTGACTAATGAGGATACATTGATACTGACGAAAGCACTCAAGCGGAGTGCAGCAGGGATCCATTACACTGCTGTACCGGTACAGCAATTCATACACTAGATTTCGTCCCCCCGCGATCGTTCCCCACAGAGACAGAACAGGGATCTGCCAAAGTAAACAAGACAGGTCTCCATTATGTCAGGAGATGACACCGAGATCTGTTTTCCTGCTAAGAAGGAAGATGGATCTGTGTGTTTCCCCAGTCACACAGTCCACCATACAGTTATAAAACACAAACAGGGAATACATTTAACCTCTTGATCGCCCCTGATTTTAACTCCTTGCCTGCCAGTGTCATAAGTACAATGTCAGTGCATATTTTTAGCACTGATCACTGTAGTGTCACTGGTTCCCAAAAAAGTGTCAAAAATAGGCGTCCGATCTGTCCGCCACAATGTCACAGTCCCATTAAAAAGCACTGATTGCCACCGTTACTAGTAAAAGAAATATAAAATAAAGATGCCATAAATCTATTCCCTAGTTAACTTTTGCACAAACCAATCAATATACGCTTATTGGGATTTTTTACCAAAAATATACAGAATACATATTGACCTAAACTTATGAAAAAATGTGTTTCTTTATATTTTTTGGGATATGTTTTTAGCAGAAAGTAAAAAAAATATATTTTTTTTTCAAAATTGGCTGTCTTTTGTTTATAGCACAAAAAATAACTGCAGAGGTGATGAAATGCCATGAAATAAAAGCTCTATTTGTGGGAAAACAAGGAAGTAAATTTTGTTTGGGTACAACGCCGCATGACTGCGCAATTGTCAGTTAAATTAACACAGTGTTGTATAGCAGAAAATGGCCTGTCATTAAGGGGGTAAATCCTTCCGGGGCTGAAGTGGTTAAGGCATAACCAGCCATTATTGAGCACTCTCTCCTCTCTAGCTGGCAGCTGGTTGTCACAGGGGAGATCATGTGGCTGTCAATAGGGAGATGTGAATCACATCACTAAAATATTACACAAGATTTAACACGTTAATGAAATGTAAAAATATGTTTTAATACTTATAATCTGCAGATTTTAATAAAATAATGCTTGGGAATTTCATGCAGGTCTTTGTTTAGACACTTCCTATTAGAAGTTGACAACCCTCTGTCCTTATCTCCCAGTTGAGCCCCTGCATGTGTCCTCCTTCTGTATGCCACCCTGTTACATGCCGATTAATCGAGACTACAAGTAGCCATTTTAACTGACATAGTACAAATAGAGACCACTGCTGTCACCATGAGGAAACATGAGGACCTGAGGAATAAAATGCTAATATCAATACTAATACAGGTGGGGACTAAAAGTGGTAATTTAAAAAAACATAGTACAAGTATGGACCACTGCTAAGGAACCTTACCTAAGGAACCCCATGCAGGTATCCACTGGAGTGCATGTAGGTACACTGGAAATGGTTGCAGGAGATCAGTACCCATGAGTTGCGTTGAGTAATGAAATAAGGAAAAAAAAATATTTTGGAAAATCAGCTGTTTATGAGACACAGGGAACCTTTACTAAAACTGGAACAGACAGAATCTGTAGCAGCTTTGCAACCATGCCACTGTTAACTTGTTTAGTTAAGAGTTGGAGAGGAAAGCTTATTAGTAATAAGAAGCTTATTAGTTTCCATGCACAGTTGCTCCAGTCTTAGCAAATTTACCCCACAGTGTTTCACTAGGAACATTCACCTGCAGTGAATGTTTGATGCATTCAACATTTACTAATTTATAATTTTGTCCTCTGCAGTGCCGAATCACAAAAAGTGCTCTGGTCATTGGACAGCAATATGGTCCGGGGGTTAAGTGGTTAAAGGGTCACTAAAGGATTTTTTTTTATTTAGCTTCCTTTACCCTAGTGCAGTCCTGGTTACATGTCCTCGTTGTTCGTTTTTGCTGTAATCATTCTCTGTTCTGCACACTTCCTGGTTGTCTGTTTCCTTATGAAAAAAGTACTGGGAGTTTCTCTCTGTGGTCTCTAATCAAGAAGTGTGTGATAACTGTGTGTCTAAAACCCCTCAGAACCAATCAGTTTCATTTTAAAAACAAACACACCCCTGTATTGGCTCTGTGTCTCTGTCCTTCACAGAAGCACGAAACTAGATGAAAAACAAAACTGAAACTGCAGGCACATTATATGATTTTTATCTATTTTTAATAATTTTTAAAGGGAATCAGTTAACTATTATGTCTCTATACCCTGTAAACAGTCATTTAAGCAAAAACATGTTTTTCCTTTACAACTCCTTTAATTCTCTTTCTTTTGGATGAGGATTGCATTTTGTAACAGCTTCAAGCAAAGAACTCATACATAATGTTGTGTTCATCTTTGACAATTACGAACCACTTAGCACTATTGTACATGGAGTATGTCACACATAATGGACATTATTTATAAAGTAGGGCAACACAGAAAAAGTCACTGGCACAGTAACTGCTGCATAATGTGTCTTAAGAGCAACTTTGATGGAGTCAGATTTAAAAAGTCAAATGGTAGCTTTGCCTAAAACAATGGAATTACCACAAAACAAATCTGTCACTATTTACAGGTCAAACAAGGCCTTTCTCTCAGTGCTACTGTACATCTGTAACATTGGCTTTCTTCCCATTTGCCAGGACAAAGCGTCAATTGACTATAGAAGAGTTTTCAAATCATGTCAATTCAAAAGTGGTAAAAACCGAGGAAATCTGGAAGGTTTGTTGACATGAAGGGGGATTACTAATCAAAGTAAATTATGTGTTATTCATGTTTTCTTAAAACATTGACTTTTGTATTTTGCCTTAATTTGTTTAAAAAATGGGATTCTACAATGAAAGCACACTTACAGCAACTTATGGCATTTGATGTTGGCTTAATATTACAGAGCATTAGCCTGTATACAGTACTGGATAATGCATTATGCTGCCTAATATTGGCAAGACCATTTAAGTTTTTTTTTTTTTTATTCTACAATTGAACACAGTTCAAAGAATAATTGAGAAAATGTGTATTTATGTAATATATAGCATTCAAATAAATACATGTTCAGAAAACATCAGGGTTTTATTGCTGTTCTTGTGCCCACTATTACACCTACCTTCCTGTTGTATTGCTAGGATAAGAGATAGAGAAATAAACTCTCCCACTGGGTACACAGCCAGAAATAGGAGTCTGATATAGGTTACAGTCCTAGGCTGGAGCTCCACTTTAGGAGAACTCAACCTAGATCAAAAGCAGGCAGAAATGGTAAAAATATTCTGCCACTGCCAACTTAGGCTGTATTTTTGAAGATGTATGTTCCAAGCTTGGAATCTAGGCATATGAAATGTCTTTACACCTGATATACACATACTTGTTCCAGGTCAGCCACTGCCTAAGTAGCAAAGGAAGGATCAGGATGAGATCCTGAAGCATGCAACCTAACAAAAAAAATTAACTCCAGTTCCCTTATTCTGGTCCTAACTGGTTCTTGTCGATGGTACCTTTAAAGCAGACACCCTAGAGAATAAAATGTTGGTGGTTCAAATTTTTTATGTCACACAACATTAGCGCAGCAGTTTATAAAAGGCAACAATTCAGTAAAAAAACATGAAAGTTAATTTCTGGGCACATAAATGCAATTTATTACGCATTTTTGGGTAAAATATAAAAAGATGAGGTTGTGGCGAGTAGATACTCATGTCAAACCTTAAAACTTAGTGAGCTCACTATTCTTTAAAAGCCCCTACAACAAGTCATCAGTTTAAAGTTACGCAGCAGCTCTGGTGCTGAAATTATTGTTCTCATGCTGGCATGCGTGCTGATATACAGTACAATATGTGTAGGACAATCGCCATATTCATAAATAGGTGCCCAAACACACACATTTTTTGTAGGTGTGTGTGTGAGGGGGGCTCTAAAAAATGTTTATCTTTATGGAGACACTCTATTAAGACCCTGGATGTTTTCTCCCTAATACACTGCAGCTGATGGAACACAGACTGTGTTCCATTTGCTGCTTCCCTCAACACTGATTCCAGAGAAGGACAGCTCCGGTTCAGGAAGTGATGTCATACATGTCACTTCCTGGTAAGTGTACAGGAGGGGTGTTGAGCGGAGGTCCTCTGAGCTCTTGTCGTCTTTCCCAGTGACACCCCGCCATGACAGCAGTTGGGACAGTGGAGCCTGGTGAGGAGGGTGGGGGGGCGTAATATATTGTGGTAGTGGTGGAGGTAATAGGTGGCTTCACAGCCACTTCTATCAATTCCACATGAAAGCCAACAGTCAGCTTTACTAAAGCACACACACTTCTGGTCACTATAGTGACTGGGAGTGTGTTGTCACGGTCCCTACCGTGCCGAGCAGACGGCGAGGCGTGGTCGTGCCCCAAGTGGCTCTGGGTGGTATTGAACCTGGGACCTCTCTCTTGCTGCTTCGGGTTCTTTACTTCTGAGCCACTCCTCTGTTTGGTATTCTGCTTGCTTTCCAGCTAAGCCTGGTTCTGAATGTTGTGCTGATCGCCTTTCTCTGGATCTCCTTGCAATCTGCACCTGTCTCTCCTGGTCCAGCTGAGGCAGGTTACCCAATCAACTAGGGTATAAAACACTGCCTCACTCTGAGGCATTTGTCAGTTCATTGTTCTGTTCTATCACTGCCAAAGGTTCCTGTATTCCTGTGTTCCTGTGCTTTGTTTCAGCTACAAGACTGACTCCGGCTTCTCACCCTGGCTATGTTTATCATTTATTCTGAATTCTGGAACCCCTGACCATGGATTAACTTTGACTATCATTTGGCAAATCCCTGTCAAGCCCTGGTGCACAGACTCACAGCCCAGGTAGCTTCTTACTTTGTTACTGTGGGCTGTGTGTATTTGCAAGGGTGAGCATACAACTCTGCAATATGGACTCCAACCAAGGTAAGCCCTTACATGTGTAAAAAACACAAATCTGCAGCACTGTAAAAATCTGAATTCCCAGCAAGTGGCTGGGTATTCAGATTTTTCCGCCCCCTCCTGATGCCCTAAGGCTGCTGCTTAGGCTGACTTATGGTAACGTCGGCCCAGTCTATGTGTAGGGCACTTTTTATCCAGATTATTTCTAGACATTTTTTTCTAAACTATTTCCCTTGACTTGTGAACTGGGTTATGGCAGCAAAGATCATGCAAACTCTTCAGGGAATGGATTTTTTTCCCCAACATTGAATCTTTATTAATTTTGATATAACACAATACAAACATACCATAGAACAAGGACATATGGGACAGAGGTACAATATGATATGTGCATGTGCAAAGATGTACAAGTCAATAAGGTGTCCTTTTATGAAAGTGAGATCAGCGGTGATCCCGACTCTCACCGCTGATCTCAGGTCATACACAGTTTATGAAACTGAGGTAATCAGATGAGAACATGTTCTCCACTGATTATCTCAGCACAGTGAGAATCTGTAACTGACTGTCACAGAAACGGCCAGTTTATGAAGGTGCGATCTCGGCACCTCACTGGCGATCTGTGACAGAATTCTCACTTTCTGATTCACCATCTCAGAGGTGGAGAATCAGAGAGAGAAGCACGAAGCTGGCTGAGTATTGTGAAGGAAGAAGGAAGTCTTTTGACTTCCATGCTTCACACACAAGCAGCCATACAGTCAGAACACATTTTCCCCACCATTACACACCCCAAAATGAGCAGGTTAGAGATTTATAGTGTGTGTATATATATATAATATATCATATATATAATCATATAGCATATATATGTGTTTGTGTTCATTTCTATGTTTATTAATATATATATATATATATATATATATATATATATACACACACATACATATATATATATATATATATATATATATCTAAATCTACATATATATATATATCTAAATCTACATATATATACACACACACACACACATATATATACACATATATATATATACATACATATATATATATATATATATATATATATATATATATATATATATATATATACACACACACACAGATATATATATATATGTGTATATATATATATATATATATATATATATACATACATATATATATATATATATATATATATATATATATATATATATATATATATATATATATATACACACACACACAGATATATATATATATATATATATATATATATATATATATATATATATATATATATGTGTATAAATATATATAATTCTACTTGCATTAAAATGCTATTATTAAAGTAATTTTTATATCATTTTTAATTTATTAGTAAAAAAAAAAAAAAAAATGTAAACCCTAAAATATGGTTTTACCCATGAACTGTTCTATTGCAGTTATACAGGGTTTATATTTGTATACTTAAAAAAAAAAAAAAAAGATTTTAAATGTATTTTTCATTTATATGAATGGTGTATAGCATATGCATTGTGCATTACATATGTGGGATTCCATTAATATACTATACACCATTCACATTTAAATAGGCACATGTATGAGCTAAATATTGAAAAAACAATGTTTTTTTAATAATTAGGTTAATGTATATTGTTTGGTGGGAATGCAACTTTATTAATATGTGGTGTGTAATGTGTGCTGATTCGTGTTCAACGTGTATTTTTCACTTCCTCATACTGTAATCCCGCTAAATCACGCGAGATTACAGTGAGAGAAGCCGTTCTCAGGAGTTTCCAGCCGTTGGTAGATCGCTCCTCATCTCAACATGAGAAGCGATCTACAAAGTTTCATAAACAGGCACTCAGAGGAGAGCGATCTCCCCTGAGAATGCCTGAGAACTGAATAGCGGTATTTTACCGCACTTTCATAAAAGGACACCTAAATGTATGAAACAATCAAACAGGTTTCAAGGGGGATACAAGCAGCTCCAGGAACGCCATCATTTGGGAATTGTACAGTACAAATTGGATTTAACAGGAAGATTACTTTAATATTTAAATATTTGGTTGACTTGGTTGATCCGGTCTTCTTTCTTTAAGGCGGCGTACACACGAGGGGATATGTCCGCTGAAAACGGTCCGATGGACCGTTTCAGCAGACATCTCCGCTCGTGTGTATGGGCTAGCGGACAGATTTCTCCACCCGACAGATTTCAAAGCATGCTTTGAAATCTATCCGGTGGGAATCTGTCCGCCCGACATGTCTGCTGGTTAGTACACTTACCAGCAGACATGTCGGCTCCCACCACCGCCGCGCCGCTGCCGAATGGATTCGGCGCATGCGCGGAAGTGTTTTACTTCCTGGTGCGGTGACGTGGCGGTGACGCGGCGGCGTCAACGTCACCGCCGCGTCACCACTACGTCACCGCGCCGTCCGGCGGCGGGGAATTTGATCCGATGGTGTGTACACGCCATCGGATCAAACTCCCGATCGGACATATCCGATGGAAATGGTCCGCGGACCGTTTTCATCGGATATATCCGATCGTCTGTACGCCGCCTAAGGCCTCTCAATGAAACCAGATAATAATAAAAAAGAAAGAAAAACTATTTTGGAAATGGAAATATAATTAGTTGGAAAGATTGCTTGAATGCACACAAAGACAAACAAAAGATTGTAGAATGGTGGTTTTATATAAAATCTTAATAAAAAAGGTTTGATTTAGGTCTAGCGAATTAGATTTCTGTAAATGTTTGGCATGTCAACTCGAACATTTCTTATATTTATAGATTTCCACAGTAGACAAATCAGCTCTTTGGAAACGCTGGACGATATGTAAAAATTATTTGGTACTTTATTTTCTATTTTAAGTAGTTCTAGTCAGCTCTGTTTCCATGGAAAATCATTAGAAGCTCAGTCTCTGCATGCTACCATATTAATCTATAAACAAAGCAACAAAACCAAAGCCAAATAAACGGAGATGTAAACTATATTTCTACAGCATATATTATAGCTCCTATGTTACCACTATAATGATTTTTTCAGTGAGTACTGCGGTAATAAGAATGTAGGGCTGAAGTAACATGTCAGGCTCCGAGCAGAACATTGTATTTTCTTGCAGAAGGGTCCAACAAATTTAAGTTTTCAAGATTTACATTTTATTCAAGCACACTAGTGACTTATCTAAACTACACATATCTAAAAGCGGTTGTAAACCCGCATCAAAATTTTTATTTATTTTTTCTCCTGCAAGGCAAAAGTCATAATGAGATAATATGCACCGCATATTAGCTCATTATGAAATACTTACCTCGGAACGAGGTGTGTAGAACTTACAGTACCTGGTCCACGCCGAGGGAGATATCATCTTGACTCGGCGTGTCTTCCGGGTATCGCCGCTCCAGCGCTGTGATTGGCTGGAGCGGCGATGATGTCACTCCCATGCATGTGCGCGGAAGATTTAAATTCGGCAAGGTCTGGCGGCGGCCGGTCCTTTCGCCGTAGATCCCCCTGCGCATGCGCTGCTGCAATCAGCGGCGCATTGCGAGGGGAATATCTCCTAAACCGTGCAGGTTTGGGAGATATTCTCCTTACCTACAGGTAAGCCTTATTATAGGTTTACCTGTAGGTAAAAGTAAAAAAAGGGGGTTTACAACCACTTTAAGCTATTTAAAACAAACTATGGTCATTTGTTTTACTTCTGGATAGAGTAGGGACATTTTTGTTTATTTCTGTCTGTCCGCAACTGGGAAGAATTGGGAGTATAGTTGTCACCTGCACAGGAATGCACAGACACCAATAAAAACATGGTTGGAAGTTGAAACCCTTCTTGCTTTACTAAAATGTGCTTTTGCACGAGTCCTTGGTCATAATATTTCCCATTTTGTCAGGAATATCATGCATGCCAACCATCAGTCATGTGCACGTCCCATCGCAGTTATTTGCGCCAAGTGGGATAAAAAAAAACAACCTTGGGCCAGATTCACATACACTTAATATTGCGCTGCATAATCGAAATACTCTACGCTGCCGTATTTTACCAGGCTCTACACCGAATCCTGGTAGATTTTTGCCCGTACGCTACGGCGGCGTAGTCTATTTCTCGCCGCGTAATCGAAATACGCGATTAGGGGGCGTGAAGCATTTAAATTAAGCGTGTCCCCGCGGCGATCGAACTGTGCATGCTCCGTTCAGAAATTTCCCGCCGTGCATTGCGCGAAATTACGTCGGTACGTCATTCGTTGTTTGAGTAGCGTCGTTTCCGAACATTCCTATTCCTGGACGACTTACGTAAAAAATAATAAAATATGTCGGAAAACGTAGAAATTTGACGCGGGAACGACGGCCATACTTAACATGGGCTGTCTAATATTAGAGCAGCAAAAAGCTGGTATAGTGTTACGCAAATAAAAGATAACTAAAGGTGCCGTAAGAGATTGCGATTGAAGATCGTAATTTCGAGGATCGCCGGCAAAACCCCCGACGCGGAAAACGGCGCGAAGTCCACCCAGTGGCCGCAATTTTATTGCAGCGTAGATCCGAAGGCGTACGAACACGTAATCCAATTGAATTGAAGCCCGCAGCCGTCTATTCATGGTTTGAGGTTTTCGACTAGCTAAAAAACGCGCGTAATTTGAAATTACTCCAGTCTAACACTAGTTAGACAGGCGTAATGGCTCTGTGAATCTGGCCCCTTGTGTTCTACATAGGCTAATTTAATCTATGCGCCTGTGATTCCTGACCCAAACTTGTGCCTGGCCTTCGAAACTGACCCATCTCTATCTGATCTGCTGTTGGATTACCCTTAATCACTTAACGCCCGTCGCATGTATATGTACGTCCACAAAATGGCACGTACAGGCAGAT
Organism: Rana kukunoris; assembly: GCA_029574335.1. Classification (NCBI taxonomy): domain Eukaryota; kingdom Metazoa; phylum Chordata; class Amphibia; order Anura; family Ranidae; genus Rana; species Rana kukunoris. The sequence goes on from CM056056.1 coordinate 129,156,596, forward strand.
GAGCGTACTAGTACATCCCTGCCTTCTAGCTGGTCGGGTCGGGGATCCGATCGGGACCCCCTCCTTTACGTGCGGCGGTCGGTAACTGCCCCCTCGCGATCGCTCCCAGCGAATCGGCTTTCCCCCCCACTTCCTCTGTGTAATGTATACACTGGCAGAGGAAGTGATGTCACCTCTCCTCTCGGCGGTATTTTCAATCTGGCGAGAGGAGAGAAGACATAACAGTAAGTCGCACAACCGCACACTGACACCACACACATAGGCACATTAACCCCTTCCGATCACCCCCCCAGCCCCCTATCACAGTGTCACTAATAGCAGTGATCATATATTTACTGATCACTGCATTTAGTGTCAGTGTGACAGTTAGTACTCAGGGTAGACCCCACCCCCTAATAAAGGTTTAACCCCTTGATTACCGCCCTAGTTAACCCTTTCACCCCCTATTGCCAGTGTCACTAAGCGATCGGTTTTCTGATCGCTGTATTAGTGTCACTGTTGCCGCTAGGTAGCTAGTTTTTTTTTTATATTGCGATTTTTTTTACTAAAGACATGTGGCTGAATACATTTTGGCCTAAATGTTTGACTAAAATTTTGTTTATTCAAATTTTTTTATAACAAAAAGTAGAAAATATCTTTTTTTTCCCAAATTTTCGGTCTTTTTCCGTATATATTGCAAAAAATAAAAATCGCAGAGACAATCAAATACCATCAAAAGAAATCACTATTTGTGGGAAGAAAAGAACGCAAATTTTGTTTGGGAGCCACGCCGCACGACTGCGCAATTTTCTGTTAAAGCGAAGCAGTGCCAAATTGTAAAAACACCTTTGCGGCATTTAGCAGCATATTGGCATATTGGCTTAAGTGGTTAACCACTTCCCGCCCGGCCAATAGCCGATTTACGGCCGGGAAGTGGTTATGAAACCGTGACAGGCCGTTCTCAAACGGCCTGCGCGATTTCATGCCGCACGCGCCCGTGCGGGCGCGCGGCGATCGGTGATGCGGGGTGTCAGTCTGACACCCTGCACCTCCGATCTCGGTAACGAGTCTCCGGCGGAGCCTCGTTACCACGTGATCAGCCGTGTCCAATCACTGCTGATCACGATGTAAACAGGAAGAGCCGCCGACGGCTCTTCCTCACTCGCGTCTGACAGACGCATGTAGAGGAGAGCCGATCAGCGGCTCTCCTGACAGGGGGGGTTCGCGCTGATTGTTTATCAGCGCAGCCCCCCCTCGGATCGCCACTCTAGACCACCAGGGAAATAAAAAAAATACAAAAAAAATGACCAAAAAAAAAATGACAAAAAAAAAAAGGGGGGCAGTAAAAAAAAAATGATGCCAATCAGTGCCCACACATGGGCACTGATTGGCAACATTGATCCATCAGTGCCACCCCTCAGTGATCATCAGTGCCACCCCAGTGTCTGTCAGTGCCACCCCACAGTGCCAATCCATGCCCAGTGCCCACCTACCAGTGCCCACCTGTGCCACCTATCAGTGCCCACCTGTGCCGCCTATCAGTGCCCACCTTTGCCGCCTATCAGTGCCCACCTGTGCCGCCTATGAGTGCCCACCTGTGCCGCCTATGAGTGCCCACCTGTGCCGCCTATGAGTGCCCATCTGTGCTGCCTATGAGTGCCCAGTGCTGCCTATGAGTGCCCATCAGTGCCGCCCATGAGTGCCCATCAGTGCCGCCCATGAGTGCCCATCAGTGCCCAATACCAGCGCCGCCTATCAGTGCCCATCAGTGCTACCTAATCGGTGCCCATCAGAACTACCTCATCGGTGCCCATCAGTGCCACCTCATCGGTGCCCATCAGTGCCACCATATCAGTGCCCATAATTGAAAGAGAAAACATACTCATTTACAAAAAAATTAACAGAAAAAAATAAAAACTTTATTTTTTTTTCAAAATCTTCGCTCTATTTTTAGTTGTTGCACAAAAAAAAAAAAACGCAGAGGTGATCAAATACCACCAAAAGAAAGCTCTATTTGTGGGGAAAAAAGGACGTCAATTTTGTTTGGGTGCAGTGTAGCATGACCGCGCAATTGTCATTCAAATTGCGACAGTGCTGAAAGCTGAAAATTGGCTTGGGCGGGAAGGTGCGTAAGTGCCTGGTATGGAAGTGGTTAATCTGATCATGACTACTGTTCATCTTTGTTACCAATGCCAGCCTGGACTGCCAAGATCCTTCTTGTTGACTCTGTACCGTACTGCTTACAACCTATGTTTGCTTTTGTACCGCAATATGATATGGTGCTTCACTGATCAATGGCTACCAACCCTGGCTTGTGAACCGACCCTGACTATATCTATACTAATTACATTCTCAGTGAATTACCAGCTTAACTTCTTTTTTTTATTATTATTCTTTATTTTTATTTATTTTTATCAAAAGTACACTGATACAAAATATAATATTTGCATAGATAAAAAAAACAAAAAAAAAAACATACACCCGCTTACAATCCTTGTATCCCATTTACTTCTAAATTGTCCAGCCAGAGTTCCCCAACCCCTCCTCTACCTCTTAACTTTATAAAAGTTTTTATTTTTTTGTTTGTTTTTTAATTAACTAGCGGGAGGGTTCAGTCTGGCTAGAGACTAAACACCTCTACATATCTACATCTCTTAATTTTTAAACAGCTTAACTTCTAAACATCTAATCCAGTGATCCCAAATTCTAGTCAGCAAGCACACAGGAATGTGTGCCCTTCTTTTGCATTTGCTGGTCCTATCTCAACTTGGGCTCCTCATACAGGTATGTGACACATCACTTTCTATCCTGATCACAAACAAAGGAGATGGAAAAAAACATAAGAGCACGTATGACAGAAGCACCTGACATGCTGTTACCCTTCCCTGATATATCCAGTTTTTGTCTGGAGCTGTGTTTTAAAAAAAAGCAGCCTTAGGATCAAGAAAGAAATTTGAACAGGAGCAACCAAAATCATATTCCAGTTACCATATATACTCAAGTATACGCCGACCTGAATATGAGCTGAGGCACCTAATTTTACCACAAAAAACTGGGAAAATGTATTGACTCGAGTATAAGCCTAGGGTGTCCATCTGCATGCCTCACTGTGCCCATTCTTCACTATGTCCATGACTAGACGTTTAACATGGGAGTCTATAGAAGGGGTGCCCGGCTTTGAAAAATCGGTGCTGCCCAGCCGTAGGTCCCCCAGACAACAAACTTTACACACTTATAGAGAAGAAATGGGGCTACATGTGTACCAGGTTTGGGGTCCAGGAGACCTATGACCAGCCAGTACCGGGTCCCCAAAATCACCGGAGAAATTACCATTTAACATAGGAGTCTACAGAAAAGGTGCCCGACTTTGAAAAATCGGTGCTCCCCGGTCGTAGGCCCCCGGACAACAAACGTTGCACACTTATAGAAGAAGAGTAAGGCTACATGTGTGCCAAGGTCCCCAAAGTCCGGGAGATCAGATTTAAAAAGGTGACTCGAGTATAAGCCCAGGGGGGCATTTTCAGCACAGAAAAACGTACTTATACTCAAGTATATACGGTAAATGTTTTTTATTCAATACAGAATGTGTTGGAGGTTACATATTAATCCTTATGTTTTCAGTACCTTGTTAAATAAGCCTGTTCAGGGTAGAAAGGTGGAAAAAGGCGTGGTCAAGTCAGTAAATATAATTTAGGTTCTAACGATCAGAATCTTTTCATTTTAGTTTACTGATAGAAAAGTGCATACCAAATGCAGTGCAAGGACTGAATATAAAATTATGTACACCTTGTAGAAAAACAACATGCTTTTTTATGATTGTACTCTACGTCTGCTGGCTTTGCATGAAAACAAAGATTTTACCATCATCGTCCAATTAATCACGGATAGAAAACACGCAAGGTAATACAAATAAAAGCTTTTTTTATAAAGAAAAATCAGTTTGAGCCAGAGACATAGTTGATGTGTGTCATCCTCTTAAGAATGCCTACAGCACTTTCCAAGGAAAATAGTTCATATTAAGAGGCATTTACTGCAGGCTCACAAAAGAGCCTGTTAACATGGCTACAAAAGTGAGCCTGAAGGTTTAAGAAAGATTAACACAGGACTACTGTGGAGCTTTGGAAGTTAAACTGCTGCCACAAGGACTAACCGAGCCGTTTTTATAATATCGAACAGCATGCGAGTTCCTCATTTCCTAAACATTTCTTCATCAGCCCTAATTAAGCCAGCCATTAAACACATTTTTTTTTTCTTTAAGGCAAAGAACATATAGTCTTGGTCACAATGTTGCTATCCACAGTTAATACATTAAATTCACAGCATTATTAAAACATAAAGACAATTTAAAATCAATAACACATTATATAACCAAAATCAACCAGGCGTAACATTGAAGGAAAACTGTAGTGAGGAAGAACAGGTGCTAATTGCTCCCCCTTGCTTTAAAAATACCAGTTCCCTGGCATACTGATCCACTGGCTTTAGTACTGGCAAAATCACGCAGCCTAAATGAGTACGATTTAGCCACTTGCTCACTGGGCACTTAAACCCCCCTCCCAGACCAATTTTCAGCTTTCAGCGCTGACACACTTTGAATGACAATTGCGCGGCCATACCACACTGTACCCAAATGAAATTTGTATCATTTTTTTTTCAAACAAATAGAGCTTTCTTTTGGAGGTATTTAATCACAGCTGGGGTTTTTATTTTTTGCTTAACAAAAAAAGATGGAAAATGTTGAAAAAAAAAATCACGTTTCATAGTTTGTAATATAATTTTGCAAACAGGTAATTTTTCTCCTTCATTGATATGCGCTGATGAGGTGGCACTGATAATGTGGCACTGATGCGGACATATAAGGCGGTACTAATGACCAAAGATAAGGCAGCACTGATGGGCACAGATAAGATAGCTCTGATGGGCCCATATGGGAGGCACTAATGGGTGGCACTGATAGGTGTTACCAATGGGTACCACTGATAAGCACTGGTAGGTGGCACTGATGAGCACTGGTAGGTGACACCGATGGGCAGCACTGTTGATGAGGCACCGATTGGTGACACTGATAAGTGGCACTATGGGCACTGATAGGTGGCACTGTGTGCACTGATAGGTGGCACAGATGAACTGGCGGCAGCTCTCCTTGATCAGGACCGATAACCCTCTAACAGCCACTGATGACTGGCTTTTTTGTTTTCTCCTCACGCTATCAGCGCGAGGAGAAAAAATAGCCAATAGACTTTTTGAGTCACCTAGCCTTCCCTGGTAAAAACAGCAACCTGCAGACAGTAATAATGTTTATTTTTTTCAAATTGCAGAAACCCTGTTGAGGATATTTCACCTCACGTCCTGTCCCTGGATAGATTTTACAGGGGAGCGGTTGTCACAGGGACAAAGAGACTTAAACAGTGACAATACCTGACAGAGGTTCTATCCCATCCCCATTATCCTGACAAAGACATGTTTTCTTCCAGTATGTGCCCCCACTGAACAGCTTACCTATCACTTCCTAATTTCCTGTCAGGAAAATCTTTCCAATGGGTTACAGACCAGGTATTACTTACCTTACTTCTAGCACTGGTCCCTACAGCAGTACGAGTTCCCTTGCCTCTTCTCTAAGGTGCCGATTGACTCACTCTTGCCACCTATGCATGCAGTTCAGGGTAACAACCCTTCATTGTACATGGTGATGCTGGGGAACTGCTCACAGACAGGTGCACCAGAGGGACAGGAGGACAGCACCAAGCTGACTGGAGCGGGGGTATGTTAAAATGTATAGACAGGAAGTGTAGCAAAATTGGAAACACATTTTATTGCACAAGTGGAGCAGCTTACATTAAAAAACTTAAAACAATGCTCATCTGAGTCAACCACATTGGAGTGACCACCCCCCCCCCCCAGATAGGATTTTCTTGCATGTAAAGATGTGCAGCCTTCTCAATTCTCCATGGCTGGAACAAGAAGGTTTTGTCTTCCAGTCTAGAGTTGGGCTTTAAATACCAACTCTTAAAACCTCTAAAATGAATCCTTACAGTGATTCTGCATCCACAGTGCAAAGGTTAGTTGCCCGCTTTGTCTACAGGAGAGGAGACCTGCTTTTATTTACCCGATTCTTCATTGCCCACAGCTAACGGTGCGGTGAAGTAATCATCAACTACAATGCAGGACTATACACCCTGCTTTGGCATTAATGACATTAGGGCCCTATACAGCCAGAGCATGGGGGGAGAAGACGCCGTAGGGACCAGTCTAGTAGCGAGGACAAGTGGAGGATCAGGTAAGTAAATCTTTTTTGACCTACAAGTGCAAACGACCCTTGCAGTGCAGGCAAAGCCCCACTACAAGTGTGGTTGACTAGAGTTAGGTTTCAAGTCATTATCTTAGGACTTCTCTTCTAAAATATGTAGGATAAGAGAATGAATATCAAAGCAATTTTCATTATGTACCCATCAGCTGTTAGTTTATTTTTAAATAACAGCTTGCTGTAAATATTTCAACACTTTAACCCCCTCTTCCCTGCAGTTAGATCCAGAAGCCTTTCATTTCCATAACCAGTATGTGATTCAAAGCTTTCTATAAAAATAACCCTTACCTGGTATGTTTCCCTCCCACAAAACTAAATTAAGATGCCCTTGACTACCTAGCCTCAATGCTGTTAATCAATGTTCCTCAGCTCCCACTGAGCTGGCAACGGCTCCTGCTGTATATACATTGGGACAATGCCTCCTGCAGTTTCCATCAGCTCCATTTTTCTTCTCTCGCTTTATAATGTACCCTGCATACGTAGCTACGCAAACATTTTCTTCTCATAGAAAGGGAAGTAATTGTAGCATTGTTTGTCCACCAGGGGACATACTCAGGCTATGCTGTGCTTCACAGTCATCTTGAGCTGATTTGACCCCATCTCTCAGCTTCCCACCAAATCCATTCCTTAAACTGCCATGACATTTATTTTTAAACAGAGTTATGTGCTGAAAAAATGCCAGCTTGTCAAAAAGATACAAATCAAGAGCTATAGTGCCAGATCTACATATTCATGTGGAATCAAACAAAATCTGCTTCTCTATGCTTTGCTAAAATGATTGCAGATATATCTGTTTTTTTGTTTTTTTTATAAAATTTATGGCTGTATGTTATATGAGAAGGAAATGTCAGTCTAAATTTAGTAGAGGCTGAAATGTATAAATACAGGATCTTGCACAGCTCCGAAGCTTTAAAAAAAAAAAAAAGAAGCTAAAACTACCAATTTTTTCTAAGAAGCAGCTTTGCTTTTCTTAGGTGGATTTGTTGTACAAATGTTTATTTAAAAGGGAAAAAATTGGATTTTCAAATAATTCAATACAAAAATGCCAATGTTCGCTCATTGTAAGGTAGCTGAAGCTGTAAGTTGGACCCATCAAAGTGCCTATATTGCCAAGAGCTTGCTAAAAACTATACATATGTACTCTAATAAACACCTTAGATTTATTGTTGGTATGCAAGAAATTACCTAATATTAATAATTTTTATCATACAGGATATATATATATACACACACACACAAACACACAACAGTTTGTACAACACTTTGCAATAGAAAGGGAGACAGTATAGTTACAATACAATAAAACACAAAATGGTTAGGGGTTCCCTGCTCATAAAAGTTGGGTGGGGAAATGTATCTGCTCGTAATGCCCAACTTCAGACATTACTTTTTCAATTCTGGGCATAGAGAAGATTATGATTTCCAATTGTATTGCAGTGTTAAGCAGATCATGTCCTGTTCCTTTGACCAAGTAGCATGAACATTTCTGATTACGGAGCAGTGGTTGTCAAGACAAGACTGATTGTGGCCTCTATCCGGCTTCCAGGAAAAATTTTTTTTTTTTAAATGTGTCCTGCACAATGTGGCACCTTCATTTTTAAGGAACAGTTCATGAGGATAGGTTATGTAAACCCCAACTAAAGAACAGTTTGTTTGCTAAAGCACCATGTATAATAAATAACTGATATTTTTTAATACAAAAATAGTTTTAATTTATTTTAGCCTTTATTGCATCTCAGCATTGCAGATCTCATGCAGACTCTTTGCAGCGATTATCTTACAGTAAAAAAAAAAAAAAAGCTATTATGTATGAACAAACCCTATAACGTTTCTAAAGGTTTTAAAGTGGTTGTAAACCCTTAGTGAAAAAAAAAAATTACTTACATGAGACGGAAGCCCCTGCAGCCGTCCTCGTACACGCTCTGGCGGGCAAAATTTCTCCTGGGGATTTCTTCCGGGTATCACGGCTCCGGCGCTGTAATTGGCCGGAGCCTAATGCACGCGGTAGCCACCGATATTGTCACACAGACTGAAGCAATAGCACATAGGTGCCATTGCTTCAGTTTGTCCCAGTGAACATGTGCTAATGACATCGGCACATGCAGGGGACAAGAGATATCTCCTAAACCGTGCAGGTTTAGGAGATATCCTGGGTAGCTACAGGTAAGCCTTATTATACCTGTAGCATTAGGGGGCTGTAAGGGTTTACAACTACTTTAAGCCTGCAGGTTCCTGCAATAGAAGACATTGAGGGGAATTTATCAAAGCTGGAGCAGCCAGAATCTGGAGTATCTGTGCATGGCAACCAATCAGCTTCTATCTTTCATTTTGAAAAAGCTACAGATTTTGTCTACTCTAGCTCTGACAGATGTCCGCCAGGGCTGTCTTAATGAGAGGGCATACCTGGGCACTGCCCAGGGGCCCTATTTGCATGGGGCCCCCTGCACTTTCACCAAAGCAGGTGGTCCTTGAGCCCATGCTGCCCCGTAATGGGGGGCCCCATGATGGCACTGAGAGTGATACACAGGGGAGGCAAGTCTGCCTCCTACCTACTTGATGTCAGTTTACCTGCACTGACATCATTGTAGGGGCCCCAGAGCATTACTTTGCCCAGGGGTACATGATGCTATTAGGACAGCCCTGGTGTCCCCCAGTGTATACTTACCTCTGGTAGCACATGCTTCTTTGTTCCATCCCACTTTTGCATTCTACATTCCCAGAATTGAGAGATGCCTGCAACCCTGCTGTGTGCTGGTTCTTTTTCCTCTTATGTGGCTATGGAGTCCTGTAATGACCTAGACTCCAATCTCAGGTTAAAACACACTATAGTGGGATATGCTTTGTTAATTTTTCATGTCTGACATGTACAACAACTTTAAGGGGTAAAAGGAAGGAACCAGAATGCAGAAGGGCCATAGGCAGCTCTAGAATGGATAAGAGGTAGGAGAAATGGACCACTGAAGAAAACAATACACACTGAAGGGAATTTATGAGGTTTAGAGCACCTGTGCATGGCAACCAATCAGCTTCTAGCTTTTATTTTCAAAGCTTAACTGTAAAATTATGTAAGCTGTGAGGTTACCATGCACAGCTGTTCCATATTCTGTCTTCTCCAGTTTTCGAAAATTTCCCCTAATGGCCCATACACACAATTCTAATATCGGACGAAAACAATCGTCCGAGGAAGAATCATACAATTTTCTAATCGTGTGTACACTACTTTCGAGAGACGATCACAACAGTTCATCCGATATAATTGATCGGACAAGCATGGAATCTTTCCTCGTACGATGCCAGATCGGACGATTATCGTTTGGACAGTGTAGTTGTTGTCCGAAAATACAATACAAATACATTACAACACATGACATCATTTCTGATTTTTTTCTTTCGTACGAGAATTTGTCGTGACTTTAATAACCTATTCAATTTCTACTTGCGACTATTAATCGAAAAAAGTTGTGTGATCTGTTGCACGATATTCGGATTGTGTATACTAGTCTTTATATTCGAGGCACCTGCTGGCCAAAAACATTTTAAATGTTCACAGATATCAAATTCAGTACTGTAAGTGCAAGGATAATTGACAGACAATCAGCACCATGGACAGCAGTGTCAATCACACTGCACTAAGTAGAGGGCTCTCTATAACAGAGAATCATTGATATGATGGTTGCACTTAATTCAAAAACAAAAGGCTTTGTGCTGCTTAAAAACTGATCTTTGCTATGGGTTGGCACACTAACTGGCTGAAGCTTCAACTAAGTCTTTTGGCTAGAATCAGACATGTTTTAAATACTCTAGAGATCACATCTCCCAGTAGGAGTTCCAAATTCTTTGTGACAGTGCTGGGCCAATCCCCAAGAACTGAGCAGCCATATGGAGAGATTCATGAAGGGGGTTGTAGCTTTACATAGGGCAGCTCATCTCATTCATGGCATCTAAAGGGAGCAGTAGAGAAGCAAAGCAATAACGAGTTTGGGCTACTGTTGGGGTGTGGCATTAAAGAGTACCTGTTGCTTTGGCCAGCAATATTTGTTACCCTACTTAAAAGAAAATAAAAAGATGAACTTCCCGACAATACCTGATAATCTATCTTAAGGGAAGTATGTAAGACACTGTCATTCTGGCCTTTTAAAAATGCTAATTGCCTTGCAGTTTTTTGCTTCTCTCATTATGAGACACATCCTTACGTCCACAGTATTTGAGCAGGTATCAATGGCATCAGTCTGAGATGCTTCTGAGATCATGCAGAATTGACAGGTGCATTTGACCTCATTCTGACCTGCATTTGACTTGCATCAAGCAGGCTTTGCATCCTCATAGCATGGTTGCCAACATTTAAAAGAAATCCAGGGGCACTCCTTTTTTGCTGTGTGCCCAGCAAGTCATTTTAAGTGGAGAATGTACTTGTAGAACCATGCAAGTTTTAGATGAACGTCCAACCCTCTGTTTAGGAGACCAGCCTAAACTGACCACAAATGCAACAGGGAATTTACACTGATCACCAGATCACAGAGGATTTTACATCAACCATCAATATATGTCTGCTTTATGCATGCATCCTATGTACACGCTGAACAAAACTCTGGGCAGCAGTAGTTACAGACTCAGGGCTTCATGTTGTAATCCTGGAACACAGCAGGAAACAAAGACTTGAAGGACAAGTTAAGTATAAAGAGGTACTGTCCCAGCAAATCTGGGACAGTTGGCAACAGGGCCTGGGACAAGCGGTGGGCTGGAGGAGAGGCTGCCCCTGGTGCAATAATTTATTGCAGGGATAGGGGGCACCCTGCCCTGACCCTATGCAGAATTGACAGGTGCATTTGACCTCGTTTTGACCTGCATTTGACTTGCATTAAGCAGGCTTTGCATCGTCATAGCATAGTTGCCAACATTTAAAAGAAATCCAGGGCCAAGACAAGGGGTGGAAGGAAGTAACCGCTCCAGGTAGGTAGGTTGAACAATCGGCAACAGTTCAGGGAATCAAGGGTGCCGGAAATGCACGAAGCAATTGGTAGAAGAAAAAAAGGGATGGACAGCCACACTCCAAAAAAACATAAGGTTATCTAATATAAAAAAAAATGCACTACAAAACAAGCAGAGAATGGGAATAACAGCCTACGTGTTTCACACTCCAAATCAGTGCTTAATCATGGCTGAGGCAGAAGGGGGGCTGCCCCTGGTGCAATAGTTTATTGCAGGGATGGGGGGGAACCCTAACCCCAAGACTTGTATTGGAATGTAACAATACAGGCCGTTTAGTTGGATTGAAGTCCAAAATCGTTATCTCTGGATTTGTTCCAGCTCAGTGACTCCAATACTGAATCTAAATCAGCAACATGACACTCAGTCATCTAGCATTTTCAGAAACAAACCTCTTCAATGGTAGCCTCCATATTTCTTACATGGCAGGTTTCCTTTAACAGTTTTGGTTTCAAGACATGATGAAAGAAAACATTTTAGATAATAACCTACTGGTTTTTGTTGTTGGAGTGGCACAGATATGATCTGTAGAAATATACAGTTTCAATTATACATGGATGACACAGCAGCAAATTACTTGGACGAAAGCCCTGAAGTAGTGTCTGCTCCAAGATGAAACAAGCAACTCAAGTTAATGGGCAGGGATATGCTCAGGCATATTTGAGCTATCATAAATCTACAGGCACTTCTGCTATTTAAATCCAGAGATACTATTTCATTATTAAACAGCTTGCACTGCTGGCTGATGATTTAAAAACACTGGGGCGCCTTTTAGTTAAAAGCAAAGCAAGAACCATTAGTTTAGTTTAATGTGCACCAGGTACGACATACGGAAGGTGGAGCCCTTGCCCATAGCAGCCAATACCTGAGCAATATTTATAAGCAGAATCTGACAATGGTATCCAGCTTTTAAATTCCAGTTAGCCCAATTATGACAAGCAAGTAATAGTGGAGTGGTTAATATAGCAAAAAGCAGCAGCCAATTGCAACAAATCCTCTCTTTACACTCAAAAATGTATAAAATATGATTGGTTTCTGCGGGTAACTGCTTGACAATAAAGGTATTCACTCGTAAAATGTAGCTTCAGTTTTGGTTAGAGAAAGGATTAGAATCCCATTTTTTTTCTCTACTACTAACTTACCATTACACGGACAACTGTTCCTAAGATAAAAGGTGAAGGAAAATTTTCATCAGATAGAATTAAATACTTTATTTATTTTTTAATTGAGTGAGAGATGGCTAGAACCCCCTGCTCAGCCTTGTTGCTCAGCAACTGCTGGCAAGTTGTGAATCCATGTGGAGAATTCCAATACTGATTGTAATCTAGATCTGTGAAGTCACTGGTGCTTTCAAGGTTTATTCTATGTTGGGCCCTGGTGAAGGGTAGTGATGTTTTCCTTAAAATGTGTTGGCTGTTTTTATATGACTTTTTATATTACTTTTTTTTTTTTTTACGAATGACTAAAAAATCCAGTTTTGTTCTGATGTTTTTTTTTCTCTAATTTCTATGGTTGTGGGAGTTGCCTCCCCAAAGTTGTTGAGCTTGTTTGAAGTTTTATGTCATCTAACTGCACCTGAAAGTCTAAAAGGTCCCAGCGGCTCTTTACTTTCTATTTCTGTCTGTATCTCTGTTGTGGATTTTTTCTTACTTTTTGTGTGTCACTGTGACAATAAGTAAGGGTGCATTCCTCTAATGCAGTGGTCTCCAAACGTAGCTTGGGGGTCGGATGTGGCCCTTTGCTTGCCTTTATCTGGCCCCTGAGGCACTATTCCTCCCAATGATACGAGACACTATTCTGCCAACTGACATCAACAATGGGGTATTATTCCTCCCACTGCTAACAATGGGGCACTATTCCACCCAATGATACCAACGATGGTACATTATTTCACCCAATGATACAAGAGATAGGGCACTATGCCTCCCAATGATACCAACGATGGTACATTATTTCACCCAATGATACAAACGACGATAGGGCACTATGCCTCCCAATGATACCAACATTGGGGCACTATTCCTCCCAATGATACCAATGATGGGGCACCATTCCACCCAGTGATACCAATGATTGGACACTATTCCCCCTAATTATACCAACAACGGGGTACTATTCCTCCCAATGATCCCAACGATGGTGCACTGATCCACCAAATGATACCAACGATGGGACACTATGCCTCCCAATGATACCAACCATGCACGCCAAAAAAAAAATGGCGTGGGGTCTCCCCAAAATCCATACTAGGCCATTATCTGAGCAAACAGCCATTGCAGGCCAGGAAAGGGGGGCTCCTGAACCATATGAGGCAGCATGCCCTTAACACGGGAAGGGCCCCCAGATCACACCCCCCTATGTGAATGGGTACGGGGTACATTGTACCCCTACCCATTCACCCCAAAAAATTGTCAAAAGAGTTAAAATGACAGGAGACAGTTTTTGACAATTCCTGTATTTAAAAAAAAAAAAAGTGTCCCGTGTTGTCCATCCATCCGTCTCCTGTCATTTTTACTTTGACACTTTTTTTTATATTTTGACGCAGGGTTCCCCCTAAAATCTATACCAGTGTCATTATAAAATGTCAAATAAATGTATATACATAATTTATAAAATGCAGTCTAAGACTTAATAATCTTAATAAGCTGTGCTCAGAAAATCATCACAGTTGTGAGTATATGTGATAATGCCTCCACCACTGACAATACAATCTGCTCACCTCACTACATGGACCCTCTAAATCAATAGGTCAAACAAGCTTTCCCATAAAGGGTATAATGCCCTGTACACACGATCGGAATTTCCGATGGGGTAAAATCCGATGGAACTTTCCGTTGGAATTCCGTTCAAGCTGTCTTGCATACACACTGTCAGACCAAATTCCGACCGTCCACAACACGGTGACGTAAAACACTATGACGAACCGGGAAAATTTAAGTTCAATGCTTCCGAGCATGCGTCGACTTGATTCTGAGCATGCAGAGTTCTTGTTCTATTTCTAAACTCAGACAGGGAAAAGTCCGATGGTGCCCACACATGGTCAGAATATCCAATGAAAAAATTCCGTCTGACTTTTTTAATCGGAAGTTCCGATCATGTGTACAAGGCATAAGTGATGATTAATGTTTCTGCATGGTCCAACAGCAACAGGACTACACCGCTCCGGATCGCCAGCCAGATCTCACAGTTTATGGGAACCAGATAGAATCGTTGCACCATCTGGTTCCCATTGACTGTGAGTTCTGGCTGGCTATCCGGAGTGGTGGAGTGTGTGTTCGGCTCTTTCCTAATTGTCACTCTAAATCTCATGAGAATGCAGAGAACGTATTAAGGTAAAATATAACCTCTTTAGTTCAGAACCACTTTAATCCAAGAGTAACACAGACAGAAGAGTATTTTTTAAGTTAAAGGACAACTTCACCTTTTGCAACATGGTAACCCCCGTAAAAGCCCCACTTCCTCTGCGGAATGCAGAGATTCTACTCCCCCACAGCCACTGTCAGTTTTGAAATTTACTTCCACACAGCCGTGTCATTCATTCAGAGATCAATGAATGAACGTTCTGCAAGTCCCATCTGCCAACGCTGTAGTTCTCAATTCTCAAGCGTAGTGATCAGCACACACCTAGTTCATTGGCACTTCCTCCAGCGATTCAACTGCAAGACCATACCTTGATACAGACAAGGTGCTGGAAGTAAAGTCTGCCAGAGCCTGGATTAGGTCAATTGATTGTAAAGCTTTGCAAAAAAAAAAAATATATATATATATATGATTTCAAAATATAACAGGGTGTTAACATTTATAGGTAAAGTTGATTCAGGGAAAATCTGATTGCCTCTCGGGGGATCGGGATGGAATTTTTTCCACTGCTGTGGCAAATTGGATCATGCTCTGCTGGGGTCTTTTGCCTTCCTCTGGATCAACTGTGGGTATAGAATTGGATATATGGGATTGTACGATTTTTTTTTTTTATGGTTGAACTAGATGGACTGTCTTTTTTTCAACCAGACTATGTAACTATTTTTTCCTGCAAGTATACTGTATGTGTTTTTTTTTTTTGTTTTTGTTTTTTAAGATATACTTTGATATGGTAGAAAATCTGCAACGGGCAACCAAAATAATAAAATGCTGACCAGTTCTAACTTTCTCCTATTTAAATTCTTTGTCCCCAGAACAGAACGTGAGGGAAAATACTTCATTGCTTCATTACCATCTAAATAAAAAACATTTCCCTATGTCAGACATCTGAATAAAAGGAACATATGTACACTATGTATTTTACAAGGAGGCACAGTGATATTCAACCATTTACACCTAGGTATCACTGCTGAGAGAAAACAAATGATATTGATCTGTGCTGAAATTAATGTGTGAAAATAGTAGAGAGTCTTCATTGAAGATTGCAAAAGAATGCAGTCAAATAACCAGAATACACAGGCCTCTTTGTTTTCCGGCTCTGCAGATGTACCAAGCTCATGGAGTCTCTGGAGGACAGGGTCATTCAAAGCATGTCTAGGTATTCCATGCCAGCTGGCCAGGAAATCGCAAAAAAAAGCACCAGATGCAGAATCCACTGCTAGCTTTACACGGGTATCAGGGAGCTGCCTAGATACAGCAACCAGCATGAAATCAGAAGCAGGAAATAAAACAGAACAGACAGAGCTTGGAAAAATTATAGATTATACGTGAGATGAAAGAAAAACGCTATACTTAAAAACTCAAGAAGAGCACAGATTTGCATTGAGAAAAGAACAGGGACGTGAAAAAGGAAATTACATTTAAATATTCCCCTTTTTGATGCTCCTGGGAAGGAGTCTGTGGTGAAGTAACAGCTTTTCAGTCTTTAGACAAGAAAGACCATTTTTGTAGTCCAGCTCTGTGATTTCACAAAGTTGCAGAGTCCCCAAGCAGACTTCTATGGAGATTCTAAATTTTGTTCACAGGAACACTTTTATGTTGATTTACTAAAGACAAATAGGCTGTTGATTTTGCAAGGGAAATTGCCCTTTTCGTGGGAGTATTTCCTCTGAGCTTAGTGAATCTGTTGAAATTTTAGTTTGCAAAAGAATACCCAATTATGAAAAACAGCATTTGTGATTGCACATGAGTGGATGATGGAAGTCAGCAGATTTGCCTTATTCTCTATGTTCTGGGGATAATTCCCTTGGAAATGGAACAGTTTATTTGCCTTTAAAAAATCAACCTGGGTGTATTGCTCTAGCACAGAGGTGGCCACCCATTGGCCCGGGTGCCACATGTGGCCCGCGGAGCCCTCTGATGTGGCCCGCGACCTCCTGCTCTTAAATGGTGGGTTGGCAAGCCCAGATCGCATGTTGGTGACCCGCAATACCACAGAATCAGTGTTGTGAATGAAGCTGGTGGTAGAGGAAGAAAGTGGCTGCGAAGCAGAGCCCCATAAGCCGATGCTTCCTCTACAGTGCCGGCTTTTGCCACAGGCGGAGTTTATGGCAAAGTTTAGCTAACCCGCAGGATAGACACAGGTGCACTACGCTGCGAGCAAACCACAGAACATCAGTGTGAAAGCAGTCTTAGGCCCTTTTCACACAATCAGCCCGACCAAATGGGACCCTCAATTCACCTGTATAGAGCGACAGATGTCTGTTTACGCCCACCTACCTCCAATCCGAAAAACAGAAGGGAGTTTGTACCCTTTTGTCTGGGCGGAATGGAGAGCCATAGCGTAAATGTGACCTGTCACCTGCCCGCTCCGCTCATTGTGGCCCTCGACTGGTTGCCAAGTTAGTTAAGTGGCCCTCGCTCTTCAAAAGGTTGGGCACCCCTGCTCTAGCACATCAACGTGCAGGCCCATTAACGTCATTTTTAATAAGTCATCAATGGATAGGTTAAACATGGGGAGGATATGTGGAGAAAGTTGGAAGACTTTCGGGATACTCAAATGGGTTAATTTACTAAATTTCACATGCAAGGAAAGTTGCACTCTGCAGAGGAATGATCTCCAGAACCTGGTGAATAAAGTGAAGCAGGTGATTGGGTATTCTTTGCAAAGTGAAATTTCACCACATTTACTAAGCTCTGGGTAAAATTCCCATGAAAAGTGAAACTTCCCTTGCAAAATGAACAGCCTATGTGCCTTTAGTAAGTTATCAACCTCAAAGTGTGCTAATTATTAAGGCCACAAAGCCAGAGCAACCAGTCAGAAAATACCCAGTACTAGTCTGATCACAGCACAGTGAATTGGCTATCAGATAATTTACACTTTGCTGAATAAGACTCAACATACCCTTTGTCTTTTTCTCCCCTAGATAATAACATTGCAGGAACATTTATATTACATTGCTGTGCCCTTAACAAACTTGCTGCCATTTTCCTTCATATAACCATTGTTGATGCAGTCATGTTCACAAAGCAATTTCCTTAGAATCATATGTCAGTTTGAACTAATCAGCCCAATTCTTTGGCATACCACAATTCTCAATCTGGCGATGCAGTCAAGTGACAGCCTGTGCTCTTTGCATCCTTTCAGGTTCTATGGCAGCCCATTAGCTGGAATTATAACAGAACACATTTCCTAAAGTTAATCTTTCAATAAAAAATTGCCAAATTCATTTCAGGTGCATATGTAATACTCATATATAGATCATGTAGTCTAAAGGTGGGATAAGTGGGATACACTTAAGTGTAAGACCATCAAATCTACTGTTTGTAAAAAATCTCCCTTTGGACACCACTGTTGCAGTGGCGTAGCGGGGGGGGGGGGTGAGAGGGGGGCCACAGCCCCGGGCACAACATTTAGAGGGGCACTGTCACGAGTGTGAAGAGGAGGGAGCGCCAACAACAGATGGGACATAGGAACATATGCATGATGTCACCACTCCAGGCTTATTCAATCATTATCAAGCACACTCTCCTTTTCCCTACAGCCACCGCTGTCTCACATAGTGGATCATGTGACCAGACTGGAGATAGCTGAAAATAGCTAAGTGCATGGGTCAGGGGGGGCCCAAATTACTTGCCTCACCCCAGGTACTGACAACCCACGCTACGCCACTGCACTGTTGTGTCTATTAATAAGCCCATTTTGGGGTGAAATGCATTAAAGAAGAACAGTATCTATAGTGGATGTTTTGACAGCTATTAAGGTTTTGAAGTAAAACCTTTACTGTGCAGCCTGTCAGTTCTTGGGAGTACAATCGTGTTTGCATGACATCACTGTACATACAAATCTGTCATTTCATGGTACTGAAAATTTATTTATCATAGCCATTTTTTTTATTCAACATAATACAATGCAGTTAAAGTGGAACTCTACCCAAAATGTGAAGTCCTGCTTGTTCGCAACCCCCCCCCCCCTCCACTGCCACATTTGGATTTTTTTAGAGGGAGAGGGTACCTGGTTTTGACAGGTACCTGCTCCCACATTCGAGATAAGATCGCAATCTACCAGCATTTCCGGCCCCTCCTCATTCCCCTACTGCATTCTGTCCCATTAGACAGTGTGACCATTTAGAAAGCACAGTGTGACTTGCGGATGCACAGTAGGAAACTAGCTGTAATGTCTGAAGGTCTCACTGCCAGTTTCCCTTACTTACAATGCCGGTGCCTGCACCCGAAGCCAATTGAGGAATCGGCGGGATTGCGTAATCCCTGGACAGGTAAGAGTCCCTTTATTAAAAGTCAGCAGCTGTAGTATTTGTAGCTGTTGATTTATGTTTTCCAGACTGAAGCTCCTCTTTACCAATAAAAGTGGTTGCAGCATTTTCACAATCACAACGGTCTGACAGGTATAATGGTGGGAAGATGCTGCAGGTACTATATGTGAAAAGATCTCACTTTATACTTAGTTGGAGGTGGTACTTATTTCCTTGGATTCATCTTTCAGATCTGAGACATGCATATGGACAAAAAAAAAAAGCCATAAAAGGGAAATGAGAAGGCTGCATTATTTGAAAGATTTATTGTAAACCCAAGCATTAAAAAAAGAGTCGACCTTGGACAGTTTGGATGCAGTACAAGTTGGAAGAATGCTACTGCTTACATTATACAATAGTGCTAATTGACAAAGGTGTAATGAATTTATGCATGCCATAAATTTTACAGCTCTGTGGACAATACTTGCAGTGTTCCCAAGATTCACCACTGCCTCTACACAATTAAAAGGCTGTTAGTCAGTGTGCTGTGATCTGCTCAGGCAGAACGAGCAGAAAACTGAAGTGTATCATCACACAAAGGTCAAAATCAGTATATTCACTTTATGCAACTGCAGCTTTTTATGTCCACTGCATTAGGAAGAAAACCCTCTCTACCTATGTACCTCCAAATGTTTAACACCTATAAAATATTTTCTATTATATATTGTATTTGTAATTTTATGTATAGCAAACTGGATGATTTAATAATACAGTACAGAACAAATGTGCAAGTTGCGGTAATCCATATTATCAATTCACTATGAAGTAAGGTGCAAAGAATTTGGTAAGGTCAAATTTTAGAACTCTGTTTATGCTTATGCAACTACTCTCCAGAATGGCTCTAAGACTAGTATACATTTGTTTTACTGTACCAGTTGGCAAGTCCTAATTGGGTGAAGGATCTTTGAAACATTGAAGCTTTACATTAACTCATGATTTTTGATTAAAAATAATACAAATAAAATCTACCTCTAGATTTTACAAAACATTTCTTGTAGATTCCTTCCTGCATACCAACCACTTTGTAGTAAAGGGTTAGAATAATGGACAAGTCATCTATCGCAACATACATATTTCTTTCCTTACAGGTTTACTTTAAGTAAGCCTCCTCTGTTCCATTCCTACATACTGGCTGGGTTGGATGCACTTATAGCAGAATATAGATTCAGAAATTAGGGCACTAAAGTGGTTGTAAACCCTCAGGTAGAACTTTCACTTACAGGTAAGCCTAGATCAATGCTACAAAAAAGGGGCGAGGGTTGGGACCTGCCCCCTATCTATTGATTAGCACACCTGTGCTCCTTTTCAGGAGACCGTAACATTCATAGGTAGGACTGCAGCAATACAGAGTGCCTTGTCGTTGGCCTGCAGCTTCCCAGGTATCTGCAGACACATGCAACTAAACCTCTGTTTTTATTTACATACATTTAGACAGATTAATTTGGTTTAGTGCTTTCTTGGTTGGCAACTTTGAGCCTAGCTAATATGGAAACATTTTTTACATTCCATATATATATATATATATTCAATTGCATACTGCGAAAAAAGGCATCTCATCTAAAGTCCCAACCCTCCCCCCCTTTTTGTACCTATTTACAGGGATGGAGGCCTGTGGTAGTTCTATCATATGCCTCATCTAAAATCCCAACCCTATCCCCCCCCCTTTTTTGAAGCCTAGATTAAAGACTGTACCGATGTCTATGGCGTGGAGCGTGCCGTTTTATTAACGGGGTCATGCCGTGATGGCTCCCGTGTGCATGCGCAGGAGTGACGTCATGCGCCATCACGCGTCTCCTGCTAGTCACAGAGCCAGAGTTCGCTACTAGCAAGGAAGACCGGGACATCGCGGTTACTTTTAGTAACAGTGGGCTACCACACCTTAACCACTTCGGGTCCGCGCCATTGACAGAACACGTCAACAGCGCGGACCTGAGGCGCCGGGGTCACGTCTTTGGACGTGATTTACTTGTAATTCCCCGCGGGCGCCACAGGGTGGCGTGCAGTGGGGAAAAACAGTCCAGACGCATCACCGAGGATTCGATGCGTGTACCCGGCGGCCTCGATGTCCGTCAGGTACACACGATCGGCGATGGCAGAGCAGGGACGTGGAGCTGTGTGTGTAAACACAGAGCTCCACGTCCTGTCAGGGAGAGGCGACTGATGCTGTTTCCCTTGTACATAGGGAGACAGCATCGATCACCTCCCCCAGTCACCCCCCCCCCCCCCCACACAGTTAGAACACACCCAGGCAATACATTTAACCCCTTCCTCACCCCCTAGTGTTAACCCCTTCAATGCCAGTCACATTTATACAGTAATTAGTGCATATTTATAGCACTGGTCGCTGTATAAATGTGAATGGCGCCAAAAATGTGTCAAAAGTGTCCGATGTGTCCGCCGCAATATTGCAGTCCCAATAAAAATCGCAGATCGCCGCCATTACTAGTAAAAAAAAATATATAAAAAAAATCATAATTCTGTCCCCTATTTTGTAGGTGCTATAACTTTCGCGCAAAGCAGTCACTTATTGTGATTTTTTTTACAAAAATACGTAGAAGAATACGTATCAGCCTTAATTGAGAAAAAAAAAATATATATATATTTTTTTTAAATTGGGATATTTATTATAGCAACAAGTAAAAAATATATATATATTTTTAAATTGTCGCTCTTTTTTTGTTTATACCACAAAAAATAAAAACCGCACGGGTGATCAAATACCACCAAAAGAAAGCTCTATTTGTGGGGGAAAAAAGGACGCCAATTTTGTTTGGGTGCCACGTCGCGCGACCGCGCAATTGTCAGTTAAAGCGACGCAGTGACGGAAGCTGAAATTTCGCCTGGGCACGAAGGGGGTTTATGTGCCCAGTAAGTAAGTGGTTAAAGCTCAAGTTCCAGTTTGCTGTTAACTCACTGAAAAAAGCATCTACCACTAAGCTAGACATCACCCATATCACAATATACTAACTGCATACAATTTAAATAAATACAATTATTTTCAGAAATGCTAGCTGTAGCTTTAAAACAAGTTTTTACAAGCAATAGCACTGCTTGAAAGTTACTAAATGCTACATAGGCCTTGGATCAGAGGTAAGCAAAGTGCATTTCCTAACTTTTATTCAGCTAAGACATTTCCTATACAGCCCTCACAGTTTAACGATTAATTTTACATATTGCCTGCAGTTGCTATTTAATTGTATCCCAACTCCCAGCCTATAATTTATTTATCTTGTGGCTGGTATATGCACTGGAACAATAAAACAGATATCCATTACTTAGAATACCTGTGTTCCCCAGAAAAGTATAATTTCTGTATTTTTGGGCACCTTTTGTTGTACTGTATTAGGCCATTTTTTTTTAGCAATTCTTACCATGCCTAGATTGCTCTTCTACTCTTAAAATGGGTTAGAAGGCTCAGCATAATCTCCCCACTAAAATGCATGGTACGGGTCTGTCTTTGCGACTTTCTACATAAAAGCAGTAATAATAATAAAACAAATAAAATAAAAAATGCTCTTATTTTCAGCACTGTCTGCATACTGGGTGTTTGTATAATAAATCTGACTTCTGTGCATAACTATTTCAGCTTAACTATACCATTTGCATAGAACTTTATTAAATGCTGTTTTAACTACCTTGAGGCAATTTTCCCTGTAATAAACAAATGAGTTAAACTGATATCCAAGGACCTTTTACTGTCAGAATGTTTAAAACAAGCCATTTGCTGCACAGAACACCCAAAAAAACAATGACGTTACATACTGTAGAGAGATGTATTTTCAGCTTCCCTGTGGCCTTCATGATGAACCTGATCTTTTCACCTGTGTTGTACCCTTTCAGCGTTTCCCTTTGTGTTGGCTCTTTTAATGTTTTCTGAATACTATAATCATAATCCCTTTTACTGAAGCTTTTATTCAGCTACCTTAGCTGCCCTATGTTCCTTCACTAGGAGGCAGACCAAACAAAAAGCTGAAATATCTGTACGCAAGCGTTAAATGCTTAATGATCCTGCAATGAGTACCACATGACTGAAAGTTCTATGCTTTAGTCAATAGAAGGAGACTGCGCCATTTCCCATTACAATAAAGTGTTTCATCATGTGCGGGAAAGACTTCTTACAATAATGATTTCTAGAAGGTGATTGTAGCCGGAACATCAAACTGGTGTTTTTGGGTCACATGCAGTTCTCTCGCTCCTTCTTTGAGCCCTCTATGTTTGAGAATTTAAAATAAACAAGACCTTGGCTTATATAAATTGTCAGTTCATAAATTCATGAAATGTTTAAGTCCCCATTCCTTTGTTGTAAGTTGTCATTATTTCGAAGTTAATAAACAAAGTGCCTTAAAGTGACTGTAAACGATCACCTTGTAAAACAACCCATTTAGTTTAAAACAGAAATGAAATGCAAAACATTTTTGTTCAGATATAAAAAATACAGTTTTTCCTTTTTTTATAAGTGATCACATTCTAGCTGTTCTCAGCTGCATAAATAAAAATTGGAGGTAGAGAAGCAGCAGCACACTGTGCTTTCCAGTCAATGGCTGTGCTCCCCAGTCAATGGCTGTGCTCCCCAGTCAATGGCTGTGCTCCCCAGTCAATGGCTGTGCTCCCCAGTCAATGGCTGTGCTCCCCAGTCAATGGCTGTGCTCCCCAGTCAATGGCTGTACTCCCCAGTCAATGGCTGTACTCCCCAGTCAATGGCTGTACTCCCCAGTCAATGGCTGTACTCCCCAGTCAATGGCTGTACTCCCCAGTCAATGGCTGTACTTCCCAGTCAATGGCTGTACTCCCCAGTCAATGGCTGTGCTCCCCAGTCAATGGCTGTGCTCCCCAGTCAATGGCTGTGCTCCCCAGTCAATGGCTGTGCTCCCCAGTCAATGGCTGGGGTTGTAAGGACAAGTCTTATCATTGGAGGAGAGTACCAACCATAGCTAAAGAACTGACCACAGTGTGTTCTCCTGCATAGAGTGGCAAGTTTTTAATAGGAAAGCAGAGGGACCAGCATAACCACCAGGGATTTTACATAGCAATATAAAGAGAACAGGATCCGTTCTCATACAAGTACATAGTACAGCAGGCACACGTAGTTTTGGGGTAACAAACACTTTAAGCCTTTTTTTTTTTTGGAATTTAACAGGTGTAAATAATTTGGCCCCTTGAAGGTTAGTTTCATAAAATCTGCCCACTGTTTCAGTTGAATTTGACTAGCTTGATATAATGTTAAAAAAATAACTCAAACCACAAAAAGGACAATATTTTTTAGACCACAAAAATGACACCTTCAACTAAAAAACAGCACTAATTAGAGGGAACAATGGTTTTAATTCCTTCAATTAGCTTATTGTACAAAAAAGACAACGATCAGAAAAAAATAATAAAATGAAAAACTAGATAAACTCATTCAATAAATTATTAAAAGTCCACTTTGCACGTCTCCTACAGTTGAAGGTCATCTGCTAGCTTCTAAAATCTTTCAGGAGCCTTGGCTGGGACATTTGCCATCTGCCATCGAAAATCCTAGTACTTATCCAACCAATTTTGTTCACAAGTAATAATGCCTTATTGCCAGTGCAAGATCTTGATTTCCATGGAAAATTTTGCAAAGTGATGCTATTACATGTCTCAAGACTGAGGTGTCCTTTTATGAAGCAGTGAAATCTATTTACTGCTTCGTTCTCCGGCATTCACAGTGGAGATTTTTCTCTTCTGGGTGCCAGTTTATGAAGCGGAGTAGATCACTTCTCCCTTGGAGGAGTGAAGTGATCTTCTAACACTGGAGAATGGTCCCTAATACTGGAATCTTGTGAGACTACAGTACAAGAAATTCACAGAAACACCAAGATGTCAGATTGTTAAGCAGAGATAAATTATCACTGCTCAGTACACTGACAGTTGGGTGGTTAATGTTCATAAAATAACGAGTCCCCCTGCATAATTTATATATATGTATACACACACACACACATTGTATATACACACATTATATACTGTATATATATATATATATGTGTGTGTGTGTGTGTAAACACATAAATATTACAGGGGGACATGGTTACAGCGTTGGTGGGTCTGAACGAGGTAGAAAGAAGTTAAAAATCTTCCTCCTTCCTCCTCAGATCCTCCGGGATTCCCTCTTCGCTCCCCGGTTCACCGCCTCTGAGCTGGTGAATCGGGGAGTGTGAATTCTGACTCAGATCGCCAGTGAAGCTCTCAGATCACAGCTTCATAAACTGTCCATTTCTGTGTCAGTCTATGAGACTTCACTGTGTGTGGAGATAATCAGCAGGAGAACAAATTCAAACACTTCTCCTCCGATTATCACTGTTTATGGGCTGTGATCAGTGGTGATCCTTGGGATCACCGCTGTTCACTGCTTCATAAACGGACACCTGAATGAGATAGTGTCTGACCATTTGCCATAGCAGGGATGGAGAGTTGGGACCTTTAGGGGGATTCCCTCACCAAAGTCCCAGACAGACTTACAAAAAGGAGTCTAACTCGTTAGTGTCTGAGTAAAGCTAGCTAAACATTAGTAACATTTTGAATAAGAACTTCACAATACCATGATATCAAATAAATTAAGTGTAAAAAAAAAAAAGTGCATTGAATATGCAAAAATATCAATCACTGATTTCTAATTACATATTTACAATAAGCAATACAATTAGAACTTTCACCAGTACATAAATATGAATAAAATCTCTTAATAAAGAGCATTTACATCCAGTAGGTTCTGGACTTCCCCAAAAGGATTTTCTGGCATATATGTGTAATGTTAGTTAAACCAAAACAGTGATTCCCACCACCATTCACTCATGCGTTCAACTCAAATGGTGGACCCGCAACATGCCAGGTCAAATATTGCTTTCCTCCTATTTAGGGGCTGCCTTGTGATACCACTCGGTAAAGTTTTTTTTTTAATAACTCCTCCTATAGCCACTTCAAGGTGATGCCACATAGTGGGCATATGGCCCTTTAAAATATAGTTTATACACCCTCCCTCTTTTCATAAAATTCCCGGAAGATGTGTGACTTTGTACCAAAGTTTGCTGTTTTCAATTGTCTTCCTTAACAGAAGTTCAAGCGTAGTCCTAATCTTTTTTTTCCCAATAAGAAGGGTTAGTATGTGGAATATATTATATATAATTCAGTTTGTCGTTTTAGACTTTAGAGATTGTAAAATTAACATTACTGAAAAAAATAAGTAATTTATTAAGTTAAGGGTAGGTCCCCTTAAAAATCGTAAAAAATTAAATACAATATGCCAAGGTCTTCACTGGTTCTAC
Source organism: Rana kukunoris (assembly GCA_029574335.1). Lineage (NCBI taxonomy): Eukaryota > Metazoa > Chordata > Amphibia > Anura > Ranidae > Rana > Rana kukunoris. The sequence goes on from CM056056.1 coordinate 129,182,821, forward strand.
TTCTGCCAGTACCACAAGAACACGTCTATATCACCATTGCCATCTTGGCAGCCCATACACAAAGTATTTAATAGCTACGGAACTGCAAATTGAGGAACAATGGAATTGCAATTGGGTTGCAATGCTTGCCATTGCTGGTCCTCTACACGCCGGCTGTGGAGCCATCAGGTCAAGGTCGGCCAAGTTTCTAGCCACCCAGACTCCAGCAGCAAACGGGCCGAATTTTTGTCCGTGGTAAATCGTTACATTCCACAAATCCATCCCTGGCTACCTCCACCTGACTGCCAGCTCCCCTCTCCATGTAACTGGCCACCATACTGTTTAGACCAGGGATCCTCAAACTACAGCCCTCAGCTGTTGTGGAACTACACATCCCATGTGGCATTACAAAACTCTGACATTTACAGACATGACTAGGCATGATGGGAATTGTAGTTCCTGAACAACTGGAGGGCCATAGTTTGAAGACCCATGGTTTAGACAATAACTTCCAGGTCGTCGTCCAATTCTTTAACAGCATCGGCCTCTAAATTCTGCAATGCTTCTTCATCCAACTTTGGATCTTTTTCCTTCAGTTTCTTCTCTATTTTCCATGAAGTACTGCAGAACCACAGACACCCCTTTGCTCTCTGGTACCAAGGCCATGAATTATATACGTTTTGTTTGGTTACAATGTTGCATGACCATGCAATTACCAGTTAAAGTACCGCAGTGCCGAATAGCAAAAATTGCCTGGTCATGAAGGGAGTAAAATATTCCGACGTGCAAGTGGTTAAACCGAATGGGCTGTTTTGCAAGGTGAGTATAGCAAGACATTTTTTGCCATACATTGAGGCAAATCTTTGTTTGGTGCATTGCAGTGGTAGCCCAAAACACAAGTACAGTAGTTGGCATTGCACTCAAAATGCACATGCCACATGTTATGGTGTGCTGCATTGCAAAAATGTTGCCATGACTTTTTATTTGTGCATTGACTTGCACAGGCAGCACATTCAAATACAGGCATCTGCATTTAAGTTCCCCTGTACCTATCCAAGATGTACTTTGAATGCTACAATTTAGTTACGTTAGAATGTACAGTAAATATTCATGAGACAAATGCAGAAGGAAATTTATTAAACATTTTCTGCTCTCTATAAACGGTATCCAAGGTGTTTAAATTCTCTAACATTGTAAATTCAAAACTTCATATAACAGTGTTACAACTACAAATTGGGTTTTAACATAGTAACTCTCATTTGTGTTGTTTTATCCACTATAAAATGGCATTATCCTAACACAACCCATTTAAATGGGCATCTCAGGAAACATGGCACAGCAAAGTCATTTACTAAACATCATTAAATGTCAACGCATGCTATTATGCATGCATTTCTCCTCATGTCATGGTAGTGTCAAAGACAAAGACAACTATATACCCAAAAGAATTACCTTTGAACTGTAAGCAAAGGAACATTGGCAATAACATCAACTGATTGAATCCAAAATACGACTGAAGTAATCAAATGTTCTCAGCTCCAGTACTATGAAATTGTTTTACTTCTTCCAATGTTCCTTCTTACCTCACGTTTTGGAGACTATTACATTCAGAGGCAGAAATAGCCAGGTTATTTAATGCCATCCAGGATTCTAATATGTATAGATTTAGGCTGTCATGTACCTATGATACACATTCATTGTGGAGAATAGGCACATTTTAACTACTGTTGTAGAACTGTGACTTGACATTTAAAGCATTGTTACACGATGATGCCGAATTCTGTTTCTTAGAAATAATAATAAGCATCTTGTTCAGGTCTCACAATTCACCTTTTTAAAGTCATGCTGTTATACTTGCCAAAAGATGCTTTATATAGATGGGTCTATGTGAGCGTACATGCTTGATGAGATGCCATAGGGCCATGTACGTGCAATCGTTAATTTGTGTAAGAGCAGGGTAAAAAGCAAGCTGTGACAAAGCAAGCAAGCTTTACATAGCTTTCTTAAAGCCCTTAAAGAGACACTGCACCTTCCCCAAGCAGGAGTCATTGCTTAGCCATCTCCAGTGGTGGCTGGTGCTCAAATTTTTTGAGGGGGCGCAAACAAAATGAAAAATGTAACTCTTTGTATTGCAGGACTGTAAATAGCCATTTATCTTCAGGTGATTATGTATCATTACTGCTAAATAAAACTGTGCCACTCATATGCAGCCTCACTGTGCCCATTAAATGTAGCCTCACTGTGCCACTCAATTTCAGCCTCACTGTGCCAATCACAGTAGGCTAAGCACATCCACATTTTAAGTAAAATAAAATAAAACCACTTAACATAAGGTGTCCTCATCAGAGTCCCCCTTTACAACAAGTGTGATCACCACCACCCCCCTATACATCAGGTGTCCCAAGCAAATTCCCCATATACAACAGGTGTCTCCATCAGTATCCCCCTATAAATCAGGCGTCTCCATTAGAGCCCCCCTTTACATTAGATGTCCCCAACAGAGCCCCTCTTTACATCAGGTGTCCCCATCAGTGTCCTCCTTTACATCTGGCATCTCCATCAGAGTCCTCTTTACATCAGGCGTCCCCACCAGAGTCCCCACTTTACATCAGATGTCCACCCTCCCCCCCTCATATTTACAGCTCTCACAGCATGTCATCCACCTTCGGACCAGCCTAGATGAGTCAGAGAAACTGGAAGTGAAGGCACAGGACCCACCAATCAGCGCCCCGAGGACTTTCTAAAGGAATCACGTGATTGCAAACACATCATGCTTCCCATAGCAGCTGTGTGTCCGGTGCCTTGCACACACTTAAAGGGCCGTTTTTTTTTTTTTTTTTTTTTACAGTGATTGCAGCAAGTCATGCTTCCCATACACAGTGTGTCTGGCATCCCACACACACTTAAATTGTCAGTATTTGTATTTCTTTATTTTTTATGATGAGTAGCTTGGGAGGCAGCGCCCCTGCGCCCCCTATTGGTGGGCCGCCACTGGCTATGTCCATCTTACAAGCACTCCTGACCCTCATAGATTCTGCCTCAACGACAGCCAGCACAGAAATCCAAGCTTTCTCCTGTATTTTATTATAGGGGAGCAGTGATGCAATTCATCCCATCAGGGCCATCTTTAATATTATTCGGACCCTTGTAGTATTCAAAGTACATCTTGGATAGGTACAGGGGGACATAAATGCAGATGCCTGCATCCGAATGTGCTGCTTGTGCAAGTCACTGCATAAATAAAAAGTCATGGCAAATATTTTCTTGCCCCCCCACACAAACTCACACAGACTCAAGCCAACCATAAACTGAGCATTTTTTTTCCTGCTGCCACAGGTTGCAGGTAAGAAAATGGCTTGATTCCCCCATTAACACAATGTTGACAGGGGATTCCTTCCTGAAAAACCATTGTGTTACAATTATCACTTGTAAAATCCGGCAGGCTGGACGTACTCAAGTTGATGGATCAACTTTGATAAGTTCAGCCTGCCCATACATGGTTCAATACATGAATCTTGGCCAGTGTGTGTGTGTGTGTGTGTATGTATATATATTATATATATATATATATACACACACATATACATATATACACACACAGTATCTCACAAAAGTGAGTACACCGCTCACATGTTTGAAAATATTTTATTATATCTTTTAATATGACAACACTGAAGAAATTACACTTTTCCTACAATGTAAAGTACTGAGTGTACAGCTTGTATAACAGTGAAAATTTGCTGTCCCCTTAAAATAACTCAAAACACAGCCATTAATGTCTCAGACCCGCTTCCTGGTTGGCCAGGAGGAGAATCAGTGAAAAAATATTGAATATTGATTTTCTTAACATGCTTCAAACCCGCCCCCCATGGGAATGAATGCATCTGGCGCCCTGTATGTAGATCAGGGGGCCGGATGCGTGCATAGGGGGGGGCTCCCGTGTGCCCCTAATAGATGGGCTGCCTGCCAGAATTAAATGGTTTCTCTCATAATATTGATGGACAGCATGTTCTATTGAACAACAACTGACTCATTGGCTGGATCACCAGATGAAAATAGAAGAAAGAAAGCCTTCAAAAATAGACTAATACAGCCATCACACCTAAGAACTGGTAAGCTGCAATATAAAAACAATATTCGCTTTTGGGTTGAATACCGATTTAATGATTACAGAGTTCCATTAATTTGTGTATTTTATATCTGTCTTGTTATCTCCAGAGCCAAATGTAATTTTAAATGTTTTTTATTGTTTTTAATCATAATAATGAGGCATTTTTTATTACCTTCACCCATCCACCGGGGATGTGGAAGTCTACAGTCGGAGCGCAGAGTTCACCTTGGAACAAGGAAATCTTGGTCTGCTGAAACTGCAGACTAAAAGCAAAATGGCACTGACAGATAAAGCAAGACCTGTAATCCACAGTGCGAAAAAACATCCCCGTAAGAGCATTTAGACCTACTGGTATAACTGGATCAATTTGGATGGGGTTTCTGAGGCGTTATGGTGGTTATAGTAAAGGCACAGATATATATTTAACAGTAGGAAGAAAAAACATATCAGTAAAGACTTCTGGAACTTTTGGAGAAGTGTAGGAATAAAAAAAAAAAAAAGCAATCATACTCACCTATATGGCTGCAGCACCAATCTTAGTTGCAGCTGCCCCCTGCTGGCTCTACAAAGGGAACTGAGAGGCTGAGCCAGCTGCCAGTCTAGGCCTCTGGGTGGATCAAAAACTGTAAAGTCGGGATCTCTCCAGAGCCTGGACTGGCTAAATGAAGTACAGAAAGAAGAGCACTCCTGTAATCTATAGGAAAAGTTGGGCCAAAATAGCTTTGGCCATACTTCTCCTTAAATATTTACAGTCTGGAAGAAAGAAGGAAAGAGTAGATTTAATTAAAACTTTTAAATTCATAAAAGGGTAAATGTGAAAGCTAAGATCAAGACTACGAAGGAATGACCTTAAACTCGCAGGAACAAAGTTGAAAACAAATCTTAGAAAGTATTAATTTACCCAGTTGATACATGGAATGGATTTCAATCAAGGTAGCGAGTTAGTCTACAATAAGTGCAATCAAACATGTTTGTGACAAACATATATCTATATTGCTCTCTCTCTCTCTTTATATATATATATATATATATATATATATATATATATATATAGATAGATAGATAGATAGATAGATAGATAGATAGAAAAAGCACAACGTTTCTAGTGGTTATATCATGGTTAACTAAAAGAATATGAAAGCAAGTTTAAATAAAAATGTTATTTGAAGTTTATGAAGTTTTAAGCATACTGCTTAACCAGTTAAGGACCCCCGCACGCCTATGTACGTCCACAACATGGCTCGTACAGGCACAAGGGCGTAAATTTACGTCCTCGCCTTAGTGCGGTTCGGGGGTCCCATCGGGACCCCCTCCGCGGCGTGCGGCGGTCCCCCTGGCTCTGGGAGCGATCGCCGACGAGCGGGCGGATGTCCGTGTTTTCCGCCCCCCCCGCGATCGCTCCCAGCCAATGGGAGCGCGCTCCCAGCCTGTCACTTCCTCCTCCTGTGTTTACACAGGAAGGAGGAAATGATGTAATCTCTCATCGCAGCGCTGTTTCCCAGCGCTGCTGATGAGAGAAGACATCCACAGTAAGTGTGCACCAACACAACACTGACACACACTCACATAGGCATATTAACCCCTTGTGATCGCCCCCCCCCACCCCCCTGTCACAGTGTCACTGAATGCAGTGAGTTAATCACTGCATTTAGTGTCAGTGTGACAGGCACTGTAAAAAACAGTTAGTGTTAGGTTCAGGATAGCCCCCCCACCCCCCTAATAAAGTTTTAACCCCCTGATCACCGCCCTAGTTAACCCTTTCACTCCCTATTGCCAGCGTCACTAAGCGATCATTTTTCTGATCGCTGTATTAGTGTCGCTGTTCCCGCTAGGTAGCTATTTTTTTTATTACGATTTTTTTTTTTTACTAAAGACATGTGGCTAAATAAATTTTGGCCTAAATGTTTTACTAAAATTTAGTTTATTTGATTTTTTTATAACAAATAGTAAAAAAATAGTGATTTTTTTCAAAATTGTCGCTCTATTTTAGTTTATAGCGCAAAAAATAAAAATCGCAGAGGCGATCAAATACCACCGAAAGAAAGCTCTATTTGTGGGAAGAAAAGTACGCAAATTTTGTTTGGGAGCCACGTCGCACGACCGCGCAATTGTCTGTTAAAGCGACGCAGCGCCGAATTGTAAAAACACCTTGGGTCATTTAGCAGCGTAAGTGTCCGGGTCTTAAGTGGTTAAAGTATTACAATACGCAATTACCAGATTTTGGTGACACCATTCACTGTCTTTCAATTGGGTCAATTTCCAAAATGAGAGGCATTTAAGGGGAAGGAACAGGATAGACCAAAGGTTACCACTGGCCAACTTAGCCCCTACACCCTTCATTGATTTATAAGATCTGAAGACACAACTTCATTCACAAATACTAATGCATTTACAATCTTATCTGTGCATATAATTTACCCAGCATGTGAGCATTGAAATGTCCCAACCATTGCCACCCTTGTGCCCAGGACCCACAGTGGATCTCACAAAAATACACTGCGACAATGGCAGCACTTACTTACACCTGATAAGGATGGAGGCATTTCCACATCAGATAAAACCGGTCCTTGACTTCAGCATGCCATTCGTCTAACTGTACAGGTAACTGCAAACAATGCTCATGAATTATTACTAAAGTCCCGTACACACAATCAAAATTTCCGACCCATCGGAGTAATTCAATCGAAAATTCTGATGAATTCCATCAGAGTTTAGATAGAGAACATGTTCTCTTTTACTCCGATGATTTTGGTCAGACAAAGGTCCGATCGTGTGTACGGGGCTTAAGATAATAATCTATACTATACAAACTACACAATCACATTATACCACTGATCCCTGGTTTTGACTTTCCAATATATAAATATTTTTTGGAAGACCTGTCCAAACCTGTCTTCCATGTATTTAATAACGCCTATGTTTAAAGTCTTACTTCAGACAAAACATTTAATTTAATTTGGATAGTATGTTTAAGAAGTCGGTTTAGATTTCCATCCGTGTCCTTATTGTTTGATGTGTATAAATGTTACATAGGACAATAAGTGACAAAATCTCTCCAAAAAATAGGAAAGTCAACTCTCCCCTACTTTGCCCAAGAAATTAATAAAGTGTTTTGTCTGGAGTTGTTAGGCTTATTAGTAAATTATGTACCTTTTATGAAAAAAATAAAGTTAGCATTATAAGACTAGGTGACTTCATCATCCAACTTTGCAAAGTGAACAGCCTATTTGCCTTAGTATATCAACTCCTAAGAACTAATCAACACAAATTGCTCTTTCACACCATCGGCGGTAAAACACTGTGCTTTACTGACGCATTTGCAGTGGTACGGTGACGCTTTTAATGGACAGGAGCACATTTGGAGCGGTGCTCCTAATGCGCTCCAAAGAAGCTGCTGGCAGGACTTTTTCTGACGTCCTGCCAGTGCACCGCTCCAGTGTGAAAGGAGCAGCTGTTTTAGGGAGCTTTGCAGGTGCTATTTTTAACATTGTAGCACCTACAAAATGCCCCAGTTTGAAAGGGGTCAAAATAATATAATTTTTGGTAGACACAGGTGACAATTTGTATGGGGGACTGTTGCTGAAACCATTATAGGGTGTCTCATTCCCCAAATGACTTATTTATTAATGTCACATTAATTTAAAAAAAATAACACAATTAAACATGCAAACTTGGCAGGAAAAGACAAAATTCACAATTGTCAAGAAAGATGGGAAGGAGATCTCACTGTTGGCATTTCAAATCTCACTGTTGGCTCACCAAACTCCATCAGACTCTAAACAAAGCAAAAGAGAAACAGAACATAGCAGTGTAGCACATTCTGTACTGCATATCTTCCCAATGGCAAAATCGCCAATATCAACACGAGGTACCAGTATAAATGGAATAACAAATACAAGGGCATGCTGCCATAATGGTCTCCTGCTCAGTAATTCCTAAATGGAGTTCATAAGTCAAGGAAAGAGCTACAGTACAGGAAATAAACAAAATGTTACACTTCTACAACGCATTTGATCTAGATAAAAAAAAAGTTCTCGAATGAGAGTCTTTAGTAAACTGTGCTGTAAATAAATTCTCGAATGAGAGTCTTCAGTAAACTGTGCTGTAAATAAATTCTCGAATGAGAGTCTTCAGTAAACTGTGCTGTAAATAAATTCTCGAATGAAAGTCCTCAGTAAATTATGCTATAAATAAATTGAATATTATCATGCATCTATAGGTTGTTAGGTGTATCCCTGCTGTGGAATGCTCTAGCGGTGAGGAGCTTCCAAAGGGGTGAGTGGTTGAAGAGGGTATATTTTGTCCACTTGCTACCTTTTAGCCCTGGTTCACACTGGGCTGCGGGAGTGAACTTGCGCGATTTCACTCCCTCTGACAGTCCCGATTTTGGCGCGATTTAGGAGACATCTGTGCAGGTTTCTGCACAGATGTCAATGTAAATCGCGTCCTGAAATCGCAAAAAGTAGTACAGGAACTATTTTTTTAAATCAGTGTCATTGCCGGCAATTGCCGCCGATTTGAGATGCGATTTCACATGTGAAATCGCATCTCAAATCGAACTAAATCATACCCAGTGTGAACCTCGGCTTAGGTCTCTAGTGATGGAGATCTTTCCAACAGGAGAGGGAAAAAAATCTTAGGCCGCGTACAGACGAGGAGACATATCCGCTGAAACATGTCCGACGGACCGTTTCCAGCGGACATGTCTCCTCGGATATTTGGTCTGATGGCGTGTACACACCACCGGACCAAATCCCCTCGGACGGATAACGCGGTGACGTTGACACCGCCACGTCACCAATCCAGGAAGTTAAATACTTTGACCGTGTGTACGGGCTAGCAGACAGGTTTTTCCAGCAGACAAGTTTTAAAGCATGCTTTAAAACTTGTCTGCTGGAAACCCGTCTGTCCGACATGTCCGCTGGTTAGTACGCCTAACCAGCGGACATAAATCCCCCGCATGCGCCAAATGGATTCGACGCATGCGGGGAATTTATGTCCGCTGGATAGGCGTACTAACCAGTGGACATGTCGGACAGATGGGTTTCCAGCAGACAAGTTTTAAAGCATGCTTTAAAACTTGTCTGCTGGAAAAACCTGTCCGCTAGCCCGTACACACGGTCGGATATGTCCGCTGAAACTGGTCTGCGGACCAGTTTCAGCAGACAAGTTTGATCATGTGTACGCGGCCTCACTGGTTTCTAACCATTTCCTGCTGTACAATTCTCTAACATGAATACCTGTACCAGACTTCACGGTACCAGAGTGATGGAATATATATTTAGATCAGGGTGGTTTCACAAACTTTCACAACTCCCATCATGTTCATTAACAAGTGACATCTGTCTTGACACATCCCATGGTGAAAGGTTTAAAGTAATTGTAAATGAAAAGATTTAATTAAAAAAAACATGCTATACTTACCTACTATGTGTGGTGGAATTGTACAGGGTAGCCCCAATCCTCCTTTTCTTTTAACAAACGATAACGAAAGCACAAGAAACGAAAACCAAAAGATCCGACATAAAAAATGCTTTATTTTTGTTTTCGTTGTGGTCGACATAGAGAAAAGATTCGACATTATAGAGAAAAGATTTGACATTATAGGGAATAGATTCGACATTATAGAGAATAGATTCAACATCCATATTATAGAGAGATTATAGATTCAAAATTATAGATCTTAATGCTCCGCCCATAGGCTATAGAAACATTCTAATGTTGGTTGACTATGACTAGTAATAATAATATAATTATTTATTATTATTATTATTACTAGTCATACAACATTAGAATTCTTGTAGTCGGAATATTAGACCGGAAATGTACGATTTGGCGTAAAGTTTCGAAGTTCCGTTGAATATTCTTTGACCATTCGACAGAAACCAAGTATTATTGGATTTTCGGACGAAAGCTATTCCCCAACGAAAAACAAAATAAATCAAAACGATTTTCGGGAGTAACTAAATAAATGTATTTTCCAGAGGAAAAGGAAAAAACTGAACAAAATATTCCAGTCTGCACATGTCTAGTGTCCATAAGAGACAGAGAGCACGGCTAAGCCCCTCCCCCACCTCACTGGCTGCGATTCACAGCAGTGGTAGTCAATGGCTCCTGCTGCTGAATCTCAGCCAATCAGCAGAAAGAGACCCAGAAGAGCCTCAGGTCTCATGCAAATCGCTGGATCGAGATCAGGGGCTGAGGAGGGATCTGCACACTGAAGGTTTTTTACCTTCATGCATAGAAAGTGGACAGCTTGCTGCATTCAAATGTAGCTAAAAGACACTTTTGGACACATCTGTGCTATGACCACATACATATTAACTGTGGCCAGTTTGGGTGCAGACAGTGTGTGTCCAGAGACAAGCATTTTTTGGCTGCAAACAGAGTTCTCCAGAGACCCTATTCACAAGTAACCACTGAGATGAGCAAATATATGTATAACCAACACTTTTTTTGTTCTACAGCAAGGAATAGGCAATATTTGTTTATTCAATTTTTGTTGTGTCCTATTAGGGAGATTTAATTTCACTTCATGTCCCAGAGATGCACCAGGGAAAGCAAGGGGAATTCCCCTCTTAGAGACCAGAACAGGTGCCCCCACCAGAACATTTATCTTCACGTATATAGTTCTTGCGACATCTGTAAAATGTCATGTTTCCCCTGACCTTTTGTCTTGGAAACAAGGACCACTATAAAAGACAGACGAAAAAAAAATTACGATAAGGTGAATCTATCTAGCGAGGACACAGACCACAAAATAATTTTTACCTAATCCAAGTCTAAAAAAAATAAAAATCAGCCCACCTGTTAAAGACAGGACCCATGAATCTACACAGGAAGCTAAACTAGGAAGTAGTAATCCTCAAATCAGGAAGTAGCGGTGTCATCTTACTGACTAGCAGGTGTGTATATCACAAGAATGGCTGGACAAAGTTAAAAACATTTGTCAGATAAAACATATGTATTTCAATCATGTAATTAGCTGTTTGAATGTAGTTCTACTTTCAATATACCCGTCACTTTATAAGAGAACTAGAACCCTAAAGGATGAATAGTAGGCAAAGCCAGGTACCCACTGGTACCGTTTATTTCTAAACCTGTCACTGTAAATGCACTAAAATAGCTGATCATCTGTAATGACTGACTTTTCAGAAAGTCAGCAATCAGGCACGCCTTCAGTGCTTTCCACAATACTGTTAAAGTGATTGTAAAGCAGAAGTTTTTTTTATAATAATGCATTCTATGCTTTAAAGGGGTTGTAAAGGTTTTTTTTTTTTTTTTCTAAATGGGTTCCTTTAAGCTAGTGCATTGTTGGTTCACTTACCTTTTGCTTATGTAGCGCCCCCTTACTTTCAGAAAGGGTGCTACGCTAAAGTTAGTAGGGTGACAGACTAACTTGCTCTCATTTCGGTTGATTTGTTCAAATTCGGCAGCTGTCAGCACTGAATTGTCCTGTGGGTCATTCTGCGCTTCAGAGGTGTGGTCCCATCTCTGGGCGGCAGGTGGCACCAGAGGGGTTCAGGCAGAGGCACTTTTCAGCCAATTGGAGGAGCGTTTCCCTTGCGGGGCATGCTGGGGAGGGGTATATCTGTGGCAGACGCTATTTTTCGGGGTTCTTCCCGAAATTGGTGATCCCCAGCCGTAGGTCCCCCAAACAAACTTTGCACACTTGTAGAGGAGAAATGGGTCCAGGAAACCTACAACCGGCTAGTACCGGGTCCCCAAATTCACCGGAGAAATTACCATTTAACATTGGAGTCTATGTCCTAAAAAACTTGGCTTATACTTGAGTATATACAGTATTTGTTTTATGTCACACTGTTCTTTATCGAGTCCTGGCTGTTAGAATTACTAGTCTTTTGGAGAATACAGAAAGCAGGTTATTATTACACAAGTCAGATTTACATAAAATAAGCATAGACTAACCCAGCAAAGGCCGTAAAATGATTTAGCACTTGGCTGACCTTATCATGTATCTATTAAGACTTCTCGGTTATGGCCTTATTATACATGGATGACCAAAACTCTACACCAAAACTCCAGCTAGTCCTCTGGTAGCAGGAGAAGTGCTAAAAGCACTTAGCAGTATATTTCCAGAATTGTGACTGCAGTGATATGAAGATAGTATGATGTAAAAGATTTACTACTTGATAAAGAATGTGCTAAAACAACTGAAGCAATGCCCGGCACAAAACAATGTAATAACACATACCTCTAAAGTGATCCAATTCTAAATCCATTTCATTAAGATTGACGTGGCTGACTTATTACCACTGTGCTAATGGGACTTACTGAAATGTAGGCATATATGAAGATTACTCATCAGTGTAGCGGAATAAAGTAGTATTCATAAAATGAATCTGTCATGTAAGAAATGTAGCTGCAGGATTATGACTTTTTTCTTTATGAATTCTCTTACAGTCTAAGGCTTCTTAACTTATTGAGTCACTTACCCAGAACATGCAGGTAGAACATTCAGAAGGTCCTGGCCTGCATGTTTGTTCTAGTCCAGGGGTCTCCAAACTTTCTAAACAAAGGGCCAGTTTACCGTCCTTCAAACTTTACGAGGGCCGGACAGTGGTCAGTGGGAGTCAAAAGCATCCCAACATCAGTGGAAAACATAGGTGTATGCAGCCTATTGCATTAGGGCGTGCACCCCAAAGCCCAAACACACACTACCAATCACTCACAATGTTCATTCAGAAAGGAAATGGGTCGGTAAATTACATATTTGCTGTGCCCTTTCCCACTACTAAAACATCCTAGCAGCAACAGACGAGGAGGGAAGCTGCCAGCGCTGCGGGAGGAAAGATGGGAGCCAGGGCAGTAGGGGGAATCTGTGCTGCACAGGGTGATTAGGCTGTGCCTGGGCACACCTGGCACACCCTGTGCGCACACCTATGGTGGAAAAAAAATAATTGACCTGTTCAGTGGGAGTAATTGTGCCCTATCATTGTGATATTAGGCCCTGTTTGTATCATTGAGAGAAATTGTACCGCATTGATAGCGACATTGGGAGGAAGTGTGCCCCATTGTTGGTATCAGTGGATGAAATAGTGCCCCAAGGGCCAGATAAAAGCAAAGGGTCGCATCTGGCCCCTGGGCAGCAGTATGGAGACCACTGTTCTAGATCAATAACAAAATGATGACACAAGGGGATTAGAAATGCCTTTAAATACAAGCAGCAGCTATTCCTATATTTGTATCATAACAGGTTCACTTAACAGATATACTCCGAGAAGAGTTATTAATATTTTCACTTTGAATGTAGTCATTCAGGGGGTTTTGATGTGAGTGCTTTAGGAACTGCTGAGACAATTTATCTATCTATTTGGCCAACTCCCAGTGACTTCAGGGAATCACAAGTCTGAAAGACTTTAGTGGCTCACTGAACAGTACAGTAGCTGTAGTCAGAAGGAGACTGAATCCAAAAGACCAGTTCCAGCTAGCTGGCAGTTGTGAATTACAGCTCTTCCATTCATAAGGCAGTGATAAGCAAAACTGATTTATAGGAAGGTGAAAGCAGGCAGCAGACTGTGACAGTGAGACTCTGTCCTAAAAAAAAGAAGAAGGGGGATTTGCATCTGGGATAGGAGGTATAAAATAGTATGGTAAATACTAGTATTATATTCCATACCCAATACAGATATATATGGTATGTTAAACACCTTAAACCTGCCGATAGAACATGAACCTGTTGGATAAATAAGGATACTGCTATTGATCGCCTTCATGCTGTGCTGGCCCTCTGGCTTTAAAGTCAATGACCTAAAATAAATGTGCCTGTCAGGAAGAACAGGAAATTCAAGTACATACTGAATACTTGGGGATTGGCACTATAGTCCGGCAGCTAGCCTTTTCAGATCGACATTTATTCTCTTGGACTAAAGCATATTGTTTTCATGTGCATAAAGCTATATCAAATTAAAGAGTCAAGTGTTTTTTTTTTTTTAAATATGTAATATATACTTTTCATCTATTAAGCATAAACTATATCTACTACAAAATTAGAGAAAAAATATATATTTATACATTCCTTTGGCCCCTTTCACATGGAGCGGACTACGGCCATTACCATTACTATCATTAGGCTTGCTCACTGATGTAAACAGACCGCCTGGCTGTTTACACTCGACTGTCATCTGATCCAATCTGCTGGATGGAATAGGAAAGGATCAATTTTGGATTGAATTGGATTGTAATGGGAAAGGATCTCCATCCATCTCTTTTTGGCGGATTGGATTGTAATAAATGTAGGTGGGTGAAAACGGACACATGTCCATTTACACCCGCCGCTCCATAGAGAAGAATGGAGGTTCCGATCAGGTCCACTTGAAAAACAGAAAGGCAGACACGAACGTAAAGGGACCTTACTGGTGTCCAAACCTTATGACCGTCTTACTAAAATAAGTTGGTACAGTCGAGGAACAAGCTTATGTACAGTGATGTCCATGTATCGCATCATTCTTTAAAGGACAATGTAATATCCCAAATTAACCAAGTCACGCCCGTGCTTCACGATTCCATTGCCTGCATGCCCCTCGGGCGGCGCGCTCTGATCGCAGAGTCCTCTGTGGTCACTGATCACAGATCATTGTAAAGGGCCAATCACAGTGGCCCTTTACCATGCACGTGATCAGCTGTGTCCAATGACAGCTGATCACAGAAGTAAACACAAGCCAGTTATCAGCTTTTATTTCCTCACGCTGACAATAACTGGCTTGTGTTAAAGGGACATCAGCACTGATAATCAGGGCACCGATTATCAGTGTCCTGATTATCATGGCAGTCCCATCACTGCCCACCAGTACTGCCAATCAGTGCCCAGCAGTGCTGCCATTCAGTGCCGACTATCAATGCCCATTAGTGCCCCTATCAGTGCCTCCTCATCAGTGCCCACCAGTGCCCAATCCTTAGTGCCACCTATCAGTGCCCATCAGTGAAGGAGTAAAATTACCTGTTTGCAAAATTGTATAACAAACTATTTTTGTTGCTAAATAGTCGGTCTTTTTTCATTTGTTTAACAAAAAATGTAAAACCCAGTGGTGATTAAATACCACCAAAACAAAGCTCTACTTCTGGGCAAAATTATAATATGTCATATGGGTACTGTGTTGCATGACTGTGAAATTGTCATTCAAAGTGTGACAGTGCTGAAAGCTAAAATTTGGCCTCGTCAGGAAGGGAGTAAATTTGCCCAGTAGGCAAGTGCTTAATGCTAAAATGCTATGGATAATATTATATACAACAACTGACACACTTTTAAATTTATAGTTTCACCTTGGAAAATACTATGCTGCTACTGATCACAAAATGAATTACTTGAGAGCATATTTAATGCACTGATTTCAATTTTTATTTTATTTGTTTTACATTTTATATGTACTTTAACACACTCACTATATTATCCAACATGTTAACCTCTTCTGACTGGCCTAACGTACATATGTGTCAGCATGGCAGGTGTATGTATATATGCATCATCTGACTTCACTGTTCTTTACAGCATTTAACTTCTTGCTCTCAGTACAGTGACCAAGCGGTCACCAACAGCTCTTATGCACGGTTTACATTGAGAATGGGTGGGCAGAGCCCCTGATCATGTGACCACAGCAACAGCTAAACACAGTGGTCTTATGATCAGGAGCTCCACCAATGCCTCCCATCTTTAAAGTGTTGGCAGGAGCTGGTGCAAAGATCTTAATGTAATTTCAAAATCTGTTCTCAATTGCTTAAAATCCCCAGCTTTCATTTGAGTTCAAGTTCTTGTTTGGCAGCTCCAAGCACATGTGCAGCACTCCAACAGGTCTCTCTCTCTCTCTCTCCAACTCCTACACCCCACTACACCTAACACTAAGAGCTTCCTGTTTCATGTGCTGCTTCCTGGAGGCTGCTTAACTCTGTAGGGACTGGTGTCCCCAGGAGTGGAGGTCCTTTTCACACCAGAATGTCACTCCAAACCTCCAAAATTCTGGATCACAAATAAGCCACTACTAATGCTGAGAGGACTGCGAGTCAGTCCTCTCCTTTACCTGACTAGCCTGTAATTACTGCCTATGCAGGTAAGGGATGTTTTTAGATTAAAACCAACTGTGCAGCTCAGACTAGAGATAAACCATACCCTCGCTATAGGTGTAGGCCATTAACATACCCTATAAAGCCTGACTGGAATACTCCCAGGACATTTCTAAGTACTCCCAGGACGATGCTAAGTGAGGCCTAGTCATGACTGCTAACCTCCACCATCACAGGAGTGATCTTTTTTCTGATTCAAACCTCCTCACATACTCTTTCTCCCACGATGCAGTAGCTCCGAGTTCAGCATTAGAGAGCTCACTCCTGTGAAGGAGGAGGTGCGTAGTGATGACTAGGCCTCACTTATCAAAGTTCTGGGAGAACTTGGGAGCAACCTCTTGGGAGTATTCCAGTCAGGGACCATAAGGTATGTAAATGGCCTACACCTATAGTACAGGCCTACTATAAGTAGGCTTGGTTTTTCCCTGGGCATTCCCCAGGTCACTTTTGTTATATACTCCACTTTCAAGTACACAATGGGGTTTATTTACTAAAGCTGGAAAGTGCAAAATCTGTCTCACTTCTGCATAGAAACCAATGAGCTTCCAGGTTTTATTACCAGGCTTAATTGAACAAGCTGGGGTTAGAAGCTCATTGGTTTCTATACAGAAGTGAGCCTGATTTTGCACTCTCCAGCTTTAGTAAATAAACCACATTGTGTACTTAAAAGTGGGGTATACCTGCAATGGCTTTATTCAACCTTAGTCAGATTTGCAAAGTTTGTTTTTATCTACAGATGCCCCTTATCTGCATCTGTTTTGTGGTAAAGGTGAACTATCTCTTTAAAGATAATCTGAAGATTTTGTTGTGAGGGTCTTTGGGCACTTCCTATTACAAGGTCACAGCCGTCTCCCATTTGTGCCCCTGGGTTCTCACCCTATCACATGTGCCCTTGATGGAAACTATAGATGTACATGCCAACACAATCAAACACACACATATGGTCCATCATACTATCAGGTAGCTGGACCAAAAGAACAATTTGCAGGTGAAACTGAAGCAAGTGCAGGTAGACAGGAAATGACTGATGACTGATAATTGTTTATGATACACCATAAACCCCTTTCACACATGCGGACAGTATGTCTGATTTTTCACCCATCCGTTTTCGGATGAAATACGGACATGCATGTATCCCTATGGGATAGCGGGTGTCAGCGGATGAATATCCACTGACACCCGATCTCATCGGTCCCCGCTATGGTCTGATTCTGCAGACGGAGGAAAATCCTATTTTTCCATCTGTCTGCGGATCGGGTGAACACAGACTGATGGTCTGTGGTCATCCGATCCCCCAATAGGGGAGAACGGAGATCTAACAGGGCGGTCCCTGCACAGTGTGCAGGGACCGCCTTGTCATCTGCCGGCTCAGCAGGGATAAACGGAGCGATCCCCACTCAGCAAGTGGATGAGAAAGATATGGATCCTCATGGGATCCTTACATGTGAAAGGGGCCTTAAGGTTCAGACCTTTGGAAATTCAACTTCTTTAAAGCGGACTTTGGCTGCATTTAACCACTACCCATCGATAAAACATAATCCATTTTTTTTAAATTGCGATCTTTACCTTAGTAATCCTGCATTTTCTGGGCTATCAAACACTTTTCCCTGCGGAGGGGGCGTGTATCTAATTTTCCCCCGACCAGCGCTATGTCTCCTGGGAGTAAGTCCTTAGAATCCCAGGAGACGCGCTGTGCGATAATCCCGCGATATCTCGCGGGTCACTTGACTCAGCATTCACCGTATCCCAGAAGGACAAGCTGCTGGGCTTCACAGTGCCCACAGTAAAAGATGGAAACGTCCATCTCGGGATTTTAAAACATTCTTTTTCGGAGAAATGCAATGCAGCGGGCTTAAAGACTGGGTGAAATGAGTGCTTATTTCAACAAGGTAAGAGCGGCAGAAGCATTAAAAAAAACCAAAAAAAACGAAAACCCGGGGAACCCCCGCTTTAAGCAATGCTTAAGGCACATAGTGAACACAATCATAAAAATAAATCAAAAAGTCCAAAAAGTTTCAAAATAAAACTCTTTTACCAGGATATAGGTATAGCAAACTTTAAAGATCCGTTCAATAAGGCACATAAGTGAGCATTCATTTTTAAGTTGCTCACAAAGACAAATGCATAAATATATTCACAATGATTTTGTATTGTGAATAAAAAGGGTTTTCAAAATTTGCCACTGGCTTTTCAGTTGCATTTTACACATCTTGCATCTCTGAATATTCAGTACCCAAGAGGCTTACAGTAAGAGGAATAAGGAAGGGAAAAAAAATCTCTCAGGCTTGCTAAAATATACTTCTCTTTATGGTTGCATTTGCTAGATGGCTTTTCTTGTATATTAAATTCAACGCTAGCTTCACTACACCCATTTCCTTATGAGCAGGGCCCATTTCTCATTTCTCCTTAAAGATGGTTCCTTTTGCTTTCTATGTGCACAGTAAGATAATTAAAGTCTTTACTCTCAATTTGTCACCATGGAACGATCATATGCCAGTGATATATGCGGCTAAAGGAAATTATTTTTATGTGAGTGGTCATTTTCCCAAGCTTTTTACAGAAACATAAACAGTAGAACCTTTCCAATTAGAATAGCACTGTATTTTCTTCTCTAATGCACTATGCTTTTACAGTATCTGCATTTTTTTTTTATTATTGGTGCTTTCCAAAAGGCTGGTTTGCATCTAAAATGGTAATGCTTTAATTTAAAGGTTAAATTTGTTTATATGTGAATGCTCGCCAAACCATTTCCCAAGGTGCATCATTTGCATAGTATTAGAGGACACATTTACTATATTCTCTGGGCTAATACAATGCTATTTTCAGGAAATGTACTGCCCTCTGGACATAGTGACTGCACTGAATTTTTTCTGCTTTCTTAGAGATGCGTTGATCATTTTTTTACGTTTAAATGTCAAACACACCAAAAGTGCCAGGATGCGGTGTTGATGATTGTAGAACTGTGGGAAAAGCAGAATTAGACTTAAAGGGTAACTCCATTTTTGTGGGGAAAAAAATGCAAAAAAATTAAATATACTGTAACATATACGATTGCTACACAAGCCATACTGTAATTGAATGTTATTACAATTACCTTTCCTTTTCAATCTACATTGCTGCAACTGTCTGTAAAATTCAATGCAATATGGCAACTAGACATGTGCATTCGTTTTTTTCGTTAGAATGCATTTTCGTCCGAAAATCTGTTTTTTTTTGTTATCGTTTTAACAAACGTTAACAAAAGTGCAAGAAACGAAAACAAAAAGATCCGACATAAAAAATGCTTTATTTTCATTTTCGTTGCGGTAAAAATTCGATATAGAGAGATTTGACATTATAGGCAAAAGATTCAACATCATAGAGAAAAGATTCGACACTATAGAAATAATAGATTCGACATTTCAGAGAATAGATTTCGATTTATGAGAAAATAGATTCGACATTATAGAGAATAGATTCGACATTATTACATTATTACTAGTCATACAACATTAGAATTCTTGTAGGCGGAAATGTACGATTCGACGTAAAGATTCGACGTTCCGTCGAATATTCTTTTGACCATTCGACAGAAACTAAGTATTATTGGATTTTCGGACGAAAGCTATTCCCCAACGAAAAACAAAATAAATCAAAGCGATTTTCAGGAGTAACTAAATAAATGTATTTTCCAAACGAAAACGAAAAAACAAAACAAAATATTCCGATCTGCACATGTCTAATGGCAACCTGGAGGCCTTCCGTACACCATTAGTATGTGAAACAGCTGCAGAAATGTAATTTCCTGCTTGTTTGATTGGCTCACTGATTTTCCCAGAAGACGGCGCAAAGACACAAGTGAGATTTCTGCATCTTCTGCAGCAGCAAAAAAAATTGGTGGGATAGCAACTTCTAAAGGGATGCTGACACTGCAACTTTCCACATTATAACACTGCAAGCGTATCAGCTGGATAATAATGCAAAAGTCACTCCCATTGTGATTCACTCGGCAGACAATAAACAGCTTTTTATTCACAGTAGAAACAGGTAGAACTTTGGAACAAATCTCTGCAATGTACATAGATCACCCAGAGAGGATTGATTTCCCTCAAAAAAAGTGGAGTTACTCTTTACCAATAAGCTTTTCCCCATCTGAACATAAAATAGTCTACATGGATTTTGTTTTTTGCCTTTTAGTGTGAACTAGAGCGTGTGCACTGTCTGCTGCATACCGTCATCTTTGCTGGAATATGTGTTCTCCTGATCATATATCTAGCAATTCTACTCAATACTGCAAATTAGACATGTGCATTTGTTTTCGTCCGAATTTCAGGTATTTGCTTTATTGTTTTAACAAACGAAAGCGCAGAATCCGAAAACCGAAACATCCGACATAAACAAATGCTTTATTTCGTTTTTGTTGCGACAAAAGTTCGATATAGATAGGAGATTTGACATGGCGCTGACAAGAACAATCTGTGTCTATCGAATATGCGGTCGAATGTGCCTAACCTTAACTCTATTAGTCCAAGATTATTCTACATAGAGAGGAAAGATTCGACATTGTAGGGAGAAAAGATTTGACATTATAGAGAGAAAAGATCCCTGCTGAAATTGGGTGGGGGAAGTAAAATAAAAAAAAAGATGATGATGAATGTTATTGGCTTATTGTAACCAAAGAGGAGGAGCAGTATAATAGCTAGAACTAACTTGACAATTCAACATGAACGACGAAGATTCGACAAAGCATTGAAAAACATACAAACGTGGAATTTGTCATTGAAGGCTTATGGTGTCTGTCAAAAGTTCTAATGCCGCGTACACACGATCATTTTTTGTGATGAAAAAAAACGACGTTTTCTGTGAAGTAAAAAATGACGTTTCTGAAACGTCACTTTCAAAGACGATGTTGCATACACACCATCGTTTTTTTCACAAAAAGCGAGGTTACGTTCACCACTCTTTTCCATTGAAGCTTGCTTTATAACTAGCTTCTGGGCATGCGCGGGTTGAAACACGTCGTTTTAAACAACGTTTTTGCTACAAACGGTGACTTTTTGTGAAACAAAAAACGATGTTTTGAAAAACGACACAAAAAATTCAAAAATGTTGGAATTTTTTTTTGGTCGTTTTTTTGAAGACAAAAAACAACGTTTTGCCCACACACGATCAATTTAAATGACGTTTTAAAAAACGACGTTTTTTTTCATCGCAAAAAACGACCGTGTGTACGCGGCATAAGATTCGACAAGCAGCTAAACAGTACGAAGCTGCAATCATACATTTCTGGTCAAATGCTCGGCCCATAGGCTATAGAAAAATTCTAATGTTGGTTGACTAGTAATAATAATTTATAAATATAATTATTACTAGTCATACAACATTAGAATTCTACTATAGCTAGGCGGAACATTCGACCTGAAATGTACGATCGCAGAATCGTACAGTTTCACAGCTCCGTCGAATCTTCTTTGAACATTCGATAGACACCATAAGCCTTCAATGACAGATTCGACCTTAATTAATTTGGATTTTCGGACAAATGCAATTTCGAACGAAAAACAAAATAAATAAAAACGAATTTCGGGAGTAACTAAATACATTTATTTTTTAGACAAAAACAAAATTTCGAAACAAAATATTTCAGTGTGCACATCTCTAGTGAAAATGCACATAATTGGAAAGTGACAACTGCAGGAGATACCAGGTAGAAAGTTGGCACTGAAACCAGTTTCAGAGGGCAGGAGGGTGGTGTAGTCAGCAGTGTTCATCAGGGTATATGGGGATTACTGCATGTTCTTTGGGGTTTAAAGCATGCAATGCAGAGTTTTTTTTTTTAGCAGTCACTAATTGGATTTAACCACTTAAGACCCGGACCATTATGCAGGTTAAGGACCTTGCCCCTTTTTGCGATTTGGCACTGCGTCACTTTAACTGACAATTGCGCGGTCGTGCGACGTGGCTCCCAAACAAAATTGGCGTCCTTTTTTTCGCACAAATATAGCTTTCTTTTGGTGGTATTTGATCACCTCTGTGGTTTTTATTTTTTAACAAAAACAAACAAAAATAGAGCGACAATTTTGAAAAAAATTCAATATTTTTTACTTTTTGCTATAATAAATATCCCCCAAAAGTATATAAAATACGTTTTTTTCCCCTCAGTTTAGGCCAATACGTATTCTACCTGTTTTTGGTAAAAAGAATCGCAACAAGCATTTATCGATTGGTTTGCGCAATATGTATAGCGTTTACAAAACAGGGGATAGTTTTATTGCATTTTTATTAATATATATATTTTTTTTTACTACTAATGGCGGCGATCAGTGATTTTTTTTGTGACTGCGACATTATGTCGAACACATCTGACACTTTTGACAAATTTTTGGGACCATTGTCATTTTCACAGCAAAAAGTGCTATAAAAATGCACTGGTTACTGTAAAAATGACAATTACAGTTTAGAAGTTAACCACTAGGGGGCGCTGTAGGGATTAAGTGTGACCTCATATGTGTTTATAACTGTAGGGGGTGGGGCTGGACGTGTGACATCATTGATCGTCTTTCCCTATATCAGGGAACAGCCGATCAATGACACTGCCACGAAGAACGGGGAAGGTGTGTTTACAGGTACAGGTACGTGATTGTGCCCAGCCGTGCCATGGTTCTTCTATGTTGCCCTGTTGCTCATGTAGGTGTCCACTTTCCATCGATATTCAAAACTCAAACTGCTGAGTTGACTCATGTGTTGTATTTCTGCTGCTATACAAATCTCATTGTAGTCTAAATTGCTGTAGAATTCTTTATGATAAATTGATAAGTTGATTATAGCTGTATTTGTACAAGTAGAAAAACACAATAAAGTACTGTATGTTATAATTTTTGTATTTGTACGCACAGATCGTTTTTCAGAACAATTGCGCTGTACTGTAACACCACTAGCATTGTATATATCTAGACCTACAATACTCTTGAAGCATAAATACACTTTTCAAACAATGCATTTTTTAAACATATTGTACTCATCATTTTTTGCCTTCCCTCTTTTAACCAAAGGTATGCCACTCGATCCCCCTCCAATTGCATACTTCCCTCCATCTCCTGGCCTGACACATTGGGTTTGATTTACTAAAGGCAAATAGACTATGCACCTTGCAAGTACAGTTGCACCGATTTTGCCCAGAGCTTACTGAATGTGGTGAAGTTTCACTTTGCAAAGCGTACCTAATCAGGTGCAAGGAAAATTAAACAAACAGCATTTTAACTTGTACATGGATGATGGAAATCAGCACATTCACTAAGCTCTGGGGAAAATTAGTACAGCTGCCTTTAGTAAATCAACCCAACAGTGTTTTTTTAGCCTAGAGTGGAACAAACCTTTAACGCAATATTTACCATGTTTACCCGAAAATAAGCGTTATTTTCCAGGAGGGCTTTAATATAAGCCCTATCCCAAAAATAAGCCCTTTAAAATGCTTGTAAAATCCTATAATCCACTCTATTACTGTAGTATATAATGTACAATGTGTGTGTTTGTGTATTACAATTGCAGAGAAGAGAGCTCCGGCAGGTCATAGAAGCGCAGAGTGGCGCTATAACAAAAGGTATTTGGCACAATTATACACACATTTTAACTTCACACTGGGGATTCCGGTCAGGCAGGGAGAGAGGAGTGGAGAGAAGACAGAACATTGCATGGTAAGACCTACCCTGAAAATAAGCCATACTGTGTCCTTTGTTGCCAAAATAATATAACACCCAGGCTTATTTTCGAGGAAACATGGTATTGCTTTTTATCAAAATTTGCACTGGCAGTAAAGTCCATTCTCACCGATTTCTATTGGACAAACTACTAAGCACTTTCCTATTGTGTATCTATGACTTTAGAACAAAAAGTTTAAAATCTCCCTAGAATTAACATGATAGATGTTGTAATGTCAACCCAGGATGTTTTTGCCTTGAGTTTCACTTTATGTAATAAAGAGTGAAGAAAAAAAGATTATTCACCATTTATTTATTATAGGTAGTTATATAGCGCTGTCAATTTACGCAGCACATTACATATATATATATATAAATTGTACATTCACATAAGTCTGTAAATGTACAATATTTATCAGTGATGGCGAACCTGGGCACTCCAAATGTTTTGGAACTATATTTCCCATGATGCTTAACTACAATGCAGAGAGCATGAGCATCATGGAAAATGTAGTTCCAAAACATCTGGGGTGCCAAGGTTCGCCATTACTGATATATATGCACAAATATATATACCCGCTGTAAAATCTGCTTGTATGTGCTACTTGGGGACTGATGTTTGGCTAATCTATTTGGGCATCTAAGTGCTGCTAAATTATCTGCTAATCCATAATGTACATAAAAAGTCTTATTTAACATAGCACATGTGCAGAGAGATACCATAGGGGTATAATACAGCATAGTGCTAATGCTGGCCCTGGTAGTCTAAATTATAGGTTGATAGGTTACAGAACCCATTGAAACCTGGGGCACTCAAATGCAGAATAGCACATGTAACAATGCCAAGGTCCAGGGAGCAAAATTCAGAGAGAGTATTTGGGTTGGAGTTATTGTATTAGGAGGAGGTGTAATTTTTGCTTAGGCCGTACACTGTGCGGTATATACTCCTGACCCCCTTGCTATTTTTTTTTTGTCAAAGGTTAAAGTGATACTAAAGTCTTGTTTTTTTTTTTTATAACAAACATGGTATACTTACCTTCTCTGTGAAATGGTTTACTCCTTTTTTCGAGTCCCTCTTAGGTGCTCCTTGCCCCACCTACCTTTCAAGTTCCACCATAGCAAGCAGCTTGCTATGGGGCACACAAGCTGAGCCGCAGCTCCCTGTGTCCATTCAGACACAGAGCCATGGCTCAGCCTTGACCCCTCTCTCTCTCCTCATTGGCTAACTGAATTTGATTGACAGCAACGGAGCCAATGGCACGGTTGCGGTGTCTCAGCCAATCAGGAGTGGGAGTCCTGGGAGGCTAAGGCACTAATTGCTGCTTTACAAGACCTTGAACAAAGAATTCTATAGAAGAACTGGAGCTAAAGAAACCAAATTCCTTGGATTCTTTGAAGATCAAGCACATTTTTATTTTCTCCAATGAAAATGCAGTATTTATAACACACATTCTTACATGATTTATAGATGGTGAGCGATGGCTATCCAAGTACTAGCAACATGGAAATGATGAAATAGGTAAAAATGAATTTCCTGTACCGTTGTATATGTTTAGCTGCAATTTGTGAATACCTTAATTTATCTTTATTTGGCACCATTGATCAATTATAGCGCCATGATTTATTCTATTCATTCTGGGGAGGGGAATAAATAAAGCCTTAATGAAGACAGTCAATAAACATTATGGGCCAGATCCACAAAGAACATAAGGCGGTGTATCTATTGATAAGCCGCGTAAGTTCTAAGATGCGTCGGCATATCTTTGTTTTGTATCCACAAAACAAGATACGCCTGAATGTGGCATAGAGCCGACCGACGTAAGTCTTAGTACGCCATCGTATCTATGTTGCATGTTTACGCTGGACGCTAGGGGGCGCATTCCGTAAATTTTTTGCGTTGAATATGCAAATGACCTAGATACGCCGATCCACAAACGTACGTGCGCCCGGCGCATTTTTTTACGTCGTTTGCTTAAGGCGTTTTCCACCGTAACGTTACCCCTGGTATGTATAGGCGTACGTAATGTTAAGTATGGACGTCGGGACAGCGTCAAATTTACCGGCGTTTGGGCCAAACGTTCGCGAATAGGGATTTGCGTAAGTTAAGTTCACCTCGAAAGCATTGACTATTTGCGACATTAATTCACGCATGCGCACTGGGATACCTCCACGGACGGCGCATGCGCCGTTAAAAAAAAACGTCATTTACGTGGGGTCACGATGATTTTACATAAATCACGCCCACATCTTATTGGCTACCATGAACAGCTGCAATCCCCAGTTTTAGTAAATCAACCCTAGAGCAAAGCAATATTTTGCAACATGTTTTCACAATATTGCACTGCTCTGCTTGGTCCACATATCACTGCATAGCGAGCCAAGTGCACCTCAAATACATTTATTTAAAAAAATGGAGCTGGGTAAATCACACACACACACATCGCACATTCCATACGACATGACAGCCCAAACCACTGTGCCATTAGCAGCCTTTTGGGCTACAAAGCAGTGTGAATAAGCCTTTTAAATATAACAATTTTTGGATTTATGGTGTTACATAAAAGCAACTGTGTTAACAAAAAAGAAATAATCAATATCAGCATTGAAGTAAAATTCGACCCACGGGTCCCACCCCAAAACTGTAGTCACCCCCCTCCACAAAAACTTTTACAAAAAAGATTTACAGAAGAAACATTTTCCAAACATGTTCGTGGGCAAAATAACTGGCCCCGGGCTCTGAGACAAACAATATGGTTCCTGACAGATGGCTGCCAGAAAGTGGAGTGCCAACTGCTTCTACCGCATCCAAACTAGTCAACTATATGTTTGCTGTCACTCTTTCTGTGCCACTGAGAACATGAGAGAAGCTCTGATTTAGTGATTGCATAGGTTAATCATAATAAAAAAAAAAAAATTCCCAACCATATTTAACCACTTAAGCCCCGGACTATTTTGTTGCTAAATGACCAGGCCACTTTTTGCAATTCGGCACTGCTCGTTTTAATTGACAATTGCACGGTCGTGCGACGTGGCTCCCAAACAAAATTTACGTATTTTTTTTCCCCACAAATAGAGCTTTCTTTTGGTGGTATTTGATCACCTCTGCAGTTTTAATTGTTTGCGCTATAAACAAAAATAGAGCGACAATTTTGAAAAAAAAACAATATTTTGCTATAATAAATATCCCCCAAAAAATATATAAAAAACTTTTTTTCCCTCAGTTTAGGCTGATACGTATTCTACATATTTTTGGTAAAAAAAAAAAACAACAATAAGCGTTTGATTGGTTTGCGCAAATGTTATAGTGTCTACAAAATAGGGGATAGTTTTATAGCATTTTTATTAATTTTTTTTTTACTAGTAATGGCGGCGATCAGCAATTTTTATTGTGAATGCAACATTACGGTGGACACATCGGACGCTTTTGATACATTTTTGGGACCATTATCATTTTTACAGCACTCAGTGCTATAAAAGTGCACGGATTACTGTGAAAATCGCACTGGCAGTGAAGGGGTTAACCACTAGGTGGCACTGTAGGGGTTAAGTGTTCCCTAGGGAGTGATTCTTACTGTCACACGATTCGACATGTCACTGATCGCTGTTTCCGATGACAGGGAACACGATCAGAGACAGTGTCACTAGGCAGAACGGAGAGATGTTGTGTTTACACTGACATCTCCCCATTCTATCTCTCCGTGAGATGATCGTGGGTGTGCCCGTGGTGATCGAGTCCGCGGGACCCACGGACAGCCTCACGGAGATCGCGGCGGGCGCACATGTCCACAACAACTTCTTCTTAAAGGTGACGTATATATACGTACTTCTGCCTGCCCGTGCCATTCTGCAGACGTATATCTGCGTGTGCTGGGCGGCAAGCAGTTAAAAGCAATTATTTTATTTTTTCCATAAAGGTTTTATTGAGAGAAAAAATATTTGAACAGACATCTTAAAAACATCGACAGGAATAACAATAAAATAGAGACCAGGAGGCCCCCAGTAAAACATGAGATACAGTAACATATGACATAATCTTAATGAAGCCCAAACAACACTTCCAGCAAGTATAAGATCGACATCGGCCTAAGTAAAAAGCCCAACTATCACAGAAGGCTCAAGCCAACATGGGTATACTTCAGTGTTTCTAGATTCTCCAATCCACAGAAGGGGGTAGCTATATACACGTGCAAACAACCCCCAGAAAGATGGGATGAAGACTCAGGTCACCTGCTACAACAGATCTGGGCCTTTGATTCACTTTTGCCTAAGTCTTAAAAGATCCGTTTCCTCCATCAGGGATGGGCAGAGAGGTCCGCCAAGTGCAGACCCATCCGCCCATCTTGTAAAGATCACTACTATCAAGAGAAAAGGTAAAGAAGAAGAAAGAAGCAAAAGGGAGAGAAAGGAAAAAAAAGGGGGGAGCAGAGGGGGGGCAACTGAACTCGAATGCCCGAAGAGGGGATGGGGAAACCACCAGCTACCCTCTCCGTCCACAATGTTGGTAAAGAAAAAAGTTGACCTTATCATACAACAGATGCAAAGCCGGCTCACCTTGCACACTATTATTCATCACACTATCTTGACAAGGTCATGGTAGGTAGCCGTATTCTGAAATGTAAACCAGTCTTCCCAGACATAGGAAAAGCTAGGGGTTCTATCTTGTGCAGTCTGTATCAGCTCCTCTATCGCAGCAATATGGTTAATGTGTGCCACCCACTCTTTAGGAGACGGGGGTGTCGTGTCTCTCCAGTGAATGGGTAAGCACAGTCTGGCTGCGTTAATCATATGAATCGCCACAGATTGGCAATACCGTTTTTTGGGAATTTTTGAGAGATGAAGAAGATACTGTGCTGGTGAAAACTCCAGGGAAAGTGATGACACTGCCGTCGT
The DNA here is from genome assembly GCA_029574335.1 of Rana kukunoris. NCBI lineage: Eukaryota > Metazoa > Chordata > Amphibia > Anura > Ranidae > Rana > Rana kukunoris. Next base: position 129,211,555 of record CM056056.1, read on the forward strand.
GACGTCATGCACCCTCTGCCCAAAATGTTTGGATTAGCGGGCAGGCCCACCAAATGGAGTTAAGTACCAAGGCCTGTCCACATCTCCAGCACCGGTCCGACACAGTTGGACAGAATTTGTGGAACAGGTCCGGCGTCCTATACCACCGTGTTCTAATCTTGTACCCATTTTCCTGGGTGCTCACGTTTAGCGATGCAATTTATTTTGTTTAATCTACTTGTTGTTTACTAATGACAGGTTGATTATTTTCATGTATCTTTGGATATATTTACAGAACGAGACAGAAAGAAATTGTAGGTTACCATCCATCTCCCTTTTCATACTACTCCTTTTACCCGGTTCCATTGACTGTAATCCTGTACCCTTCCATTCTATCCCACGCTTTCAATTTGTTGTATAGTTTAAATAAATAATTCATAAAAAAAAAAATGGTAAATGTATTTCCTTTGTCCTGCTTCAACTTAACATTTATTTACAAAAGCAACTGAAGTTCAAAACGAATATCTTCTTGTAAATTCCCATCAAGATTTGATATGGTAGAGCAATAAAATTACAAAAGAAAGGAAATTGCAAGAGCCGTATATTTTTTTTTAGACAAAAAGCAAACAACAACAGCTAGTAATTTATTTACAGAGAGAACCTAAGGCCGTGTGCAGATGTTAGAAGAATAAAATCTATCGCCAAGATGGAAATGACATAACATGTTAAAAACACAAAATGAGCTCTGCGTTCAAGATAACTCAGAAAGTACAGTAAATGTCATTAGCTATGAAAGGCCACAATGATATTTGTAAGAGTATAGGCTGACAATGAATGTACTGTAACTATAGAAACAAAATGCTAAATGCAGGAGTTTTTCACGATGGCTTCATAGAATATACAAAGAATAGCAGAGCCACAAATAAAAAGACAGCGTACAACCAAAGTAACCAAGTTTAGAGAAGCAATGGTTTTATCTCAGAAGCTTTAATTAAAGTAGTTTAGCCTTTTACATTGCCTTTGTCATTCTTTATGCCTTTAGTTCAATATAAAAATACAACCTGTATTAAAGTGGATGTAAACCCACACTCATCATTCCTAAAAGAGGTGGTTCACCCTAAATATACTCTCTCCCATGCGATCCAGCATACTGGCGTCAGCATGCTGTTTTTTTTTTTTTTTAAATCCCCCACTTACTGCGTAATCTTTAATTTTAATTTCTTTCCCTCGTGGTGGATGGCGCCTGTATAGTGCGTCACATCTTACGAAAATACCCGATTTAGGACTCGGGTATTCTCGGCGCAATGTGGTGCCTGCGCACAGACCTAGGAGCTGACTGCGCAGGCGCCGTATTTCTCCGAGTCCTACGGCTATGGCGCGTCACACCCTCCGAAAATAGGACTCTGAGAAATACGGCGCCTGCGCAGTGAGCTCCTAGGTCTGTGCGCAGGCGCCGCATTGCGCCGAGAATACCCGAGTCCTAAATCGGGTATTTTCGTAAGATGTGATGGGCTGTATAGGCGCTATCCACCACAGGGGAAAGAAATTAAAATTAAAGATTACGCAGTAAGTGGGGGATTTAAAAAAAAACAGCATACTGGCACTGACGCCAGTATGCTGGATCACATGAGAAAGACTATATTTAGGGTGAACCTCCACTTAAACTACTGCCATAGTGCTGATCTATAAGGACATAAATGCCTCCTGCATGTATCCTTACCTCTCAAATGTCTCTCCTCTGTCTGTTATAAGAACTGAAAAATTGCAGATTCTGAGGGCAGATCTGTTGTCTGGAGCTCTGTGGGTGGAGTTGTGATGTCAGTAGACTCCCTGCCCTCCTCTACACTCCCCTTGTGCATTTTTTCCTATGTATTCCTTACACTAAATTCTGCTATGATCACTAACATCCAGTCAAAATCAAAAAAAGTAACCACATGACTTCAGAAAAGGAGTGGGGGTGGGAATTAAAAAAAAAATTCCCATCTACAGGCTAGTGCATGAGATATGCAAATAACCCTGTCACTCACAGCAAGGGGGCGGAACGGACTAAGGTTTTTCTCTGTAAGTCTATTTTATTTCACTGAGCAATAAAAGAGAATTGCTCAGAGCTGGATTAACTCTGTGTGGCAAGACTGGGCACAGATGATAGAAAATCTTATACTCTACATTGTGAAATCAAAATATTTATATTTATATTTATATATATATATATTTATATATATATATATATATATATATATATATATATATATATACATATCAGGGCTCAAAATTTCAAGTCCTGAGCTACTAGCCAGGCCTCAAGCGCTACTCGCCACCAGTTGCCCCACCTAATTCATACACTGCGCCTAATTGCACCTGTAAACACGCCCTTGTAGATTATCTCATGGAATGACAATGTTTTATGCAGAATCAAGTTACAAAATTAAATATTACCAACAACAACTTTAACAAAATGGCACAGGGCACTGGGGGCAGACCAGAGGGACGGGGGAACTGGGGGCAGACCAGAGGGACAGGGTACTGGGGGCAGACCAGAGGGACATGGCACTAGAACCGGGTCTCTTCCCCATTCTCTTGCTGTCTCCTCTGCAACTCCCATCCATTCTCTCTCTCTCTCTCTCCAGCGCTGAGATCCACACAACTGCACAGCCATTGACACCATAGCACAGCGAACATTGAGACCAGTCTGTTCACAGTGCTCAGGCTGAACTGTTGGACACTTACATAGAGCACAAGGAGAAGAAAACTGCACAAACTGGAAGGCTGCTGCTCTCATGTCAGGGCAACTTTCAGTGAGCACTTCACCGGAGTGGTAATTTTCGCAATCCTCCACCTCACTCATTACTTTCTGCTCTCCAGCTACATTGGTCGGGGGCCGGGGGGAGGAAGGGAGGGTCAGAGAGGTCATACTGTTAGGTCCCATGGCTTAATGAGAATTGTAAGGAGAGCACCTGTGTACTGCTCTGCCTGTGCACGGCTCACCAGACTACTTTTCCTGAGCATGCACCTTTCCTCTTCGGCCGCCAATCTCATCGGGACTCTAAGTGTAGGCACAGATTGCAGGAAGATTGGTCATGCAGCCCTGTCATCACTCGCCCCCAGCTTAAATCCACTCGCCAAATGCTAGTAGGCGAGTGGAAATTTTGAGGGCTGTATATATAATGGGTTTACATCCACTTTAAATATATATATATATATATATATATATATATATATATATAAAAACAACACAAAATTGCTAAAAAGCTGGATTGGACTTGATGAACTTCTGGCCACCAGAATAGTTTAATAGGTTTCATGGGTTGCAGTAGCAAATAGGTTTGCAGCCCATAGAATATATGAAAAGACTTAGCAGCTATTGTTCTGTCACATCATGACTGACGTAGAAGCTCAAGCTTTGCAAAAGGGTCAGCGGATTCTTGGCTATAACCCTGCTGCTCGCTTTCCTTTGTAATAATAGATTTTGACAGCCAGACTGCGGACTGACAATGTATAGAAATGAACGGATCAATTTGCTGGGTTTAAAATTTATGGATACTGCAGCTGATGAATATCCATGGTTGCCAGTCGGGCTCATTTATTTTCTGTTTTTAAAATTAATCTATAATGAAAGAAATATGTGGGATGCCATTGCTGGCTTCCTACTGAAGATGCTAGGTGATGATTTGTCTCTGACATTAATACTCTTATTTAGAGACCTGCAAGAAACCTTTTGTGGTTTGGAACAAGCATTCAAAATGTTAAAGCGGAGTTCCACCCTAAAAATGTAGGGCCAGATTCAGAGAGCCATTACGCCTGTCTAACTGGTGTTAGACTGGAGTAATTTCAAATTACGCTCGTTTTTTAGCTAGTCGAAAACCTCAAACCATGAATAGACGGCTGCGGGCTTCAATTCGACTGGATTACGTGTTCGTACGCCTTTGGATCTACGCTGCAATAAAATTGCGGCCACTGGGTGGACTTCCCGTCGTTTTCCGCGTCGGGGTATGCAAATGAGCTTTTGCCGGCGATCCCCGAAATTACGATCTTCAATCGCAATCTCTTACGGCACCTTTAGTCATCTTTTATTTGAGTAACACTATACCAGCTTTTAGCTGCTCTAATATTAGACAGCCCATGTTAAGTATGGCCGTCGTTCCCGCGTCGAATTTCTACATTTTCCGACGTCTTTTATTATTTTTTACGCAAGTCGTCCGGGAATAGGAATGTTCGTAAACGACGCTACTCAAACAACGAATGACGTAACGACGTGATTTCGCGCAATGCACAGCGGGACATTTCTGAACTGAGCATGCGCAGTTCGATCGCCGCGGGGAAGCGCTTAATTTAAATGCTTCACGCCCCCTAATCGCGTATTTCGTTTACGCGGCGAGAAATAGACTACGCCGCTGTAGCGTACGGGCAAAAATCTACCAGGATTCGGTGTAGAGCCTGGTAAAATACGGCAGCGTAGAGTATTTCGATTACGCAGCGCAATATTAAGTGTATGTGAATCTGGCCCGTACTTTCTATTAACAGCTTGCCTTCAATGTAAAAAATTCTCACTTCTATCTGGCTGTTATTAGGCAGATTTTGTAATCTTCTAAGGTTCAACTTCCTGTCCTAAGACCCCATTGCCTCTTGGGAAACGATGACACTCATTTCCCAGGAGTCTCTGGGCATTACTGTGCCTAAAAATCACACAGCATGTAAACCTACCTTGTAATAGAAAAAAAGCTTGACAGGACCTCTTAAATATGAGTTATGTGGTCAAAAAGTCCCGACATTCATTAAAATGCAATAAAATAAGAAAAGAAGAATTCATTTTTCATGTCATTTAGAAAAAAGACCCTTTAAGAGCATTGGTCGGAAGTGACGTTTTGACGTCGCTTCCGCCCTGCAATGACATGGAGATGGATATGGATTGTCTGTATCACAGAAGGGAAAGCATCCAATCGGCTCCATCCACTACCGACGGTTCCAGTAAGCGGCGGAGAGTACCGGAGAGCGGCGGGAGAAGGGGCCCCTCTCCCACTGGTGATAAAAGTGATCTTGCAGCGAATCCGCCACAGAGACCATTTTTATCTTGAAGCGGACCCTCCGCTCTTGAAGAGAAAGCCTCTTGAGGGGGGAGGGGACAAGCAGGAGTGTCAGGACACTCTCGGCTTTGCAGATAAAGAAAAGAGCTGTGTGTTAGTTGGCATCCTGACACTCCTGCTCGCCCCCTCTCCCCTCAAAAGGCTTTCTCCACAACAGGGAGAAAGCCTCCCATTACGGTGTGCAGTTACAGACAGAAGAACAGGAAGTGAGGATTTCTCAGAAGAAATAAGGACATTTAAAAGCAAAATCGAAGGATGAGGTAAGTGAAGGAGGACTGCACTAAGGTAAAAAAGGAATAAAAATTACCTTTACAAACCCTTTAAGCACAATTGGCTGAGTGAGCCTTAGTAGTCAGCTCTCCCAGAAGCTCAAGTCGGGATTAGGAAAGTACCAAAAAGAAAATATAAAAAGTCCAGATTTTTTGGGGGGGATTCTTATATAATGAAAAAAAAAAGCCTTTTTTGGGGGCTTTAAACTATACTTGATGACACAAAATTACACGTTAACATCAGTCCTAAAGAAAAAAGGACGTGAAAATAGAAACGCTTTTATCTGTGTTACTCAGATGACAAAAATAATGTTCTGCTCTAAATCTGCTCCTGAACAATTGTCAGGCTAACAAAAGATCATTACTCAGTTTTGTACATTATATGGCTTGACTAAAATGGCACAAGCTTCTCGTGATCTGTATGAACTGACTGGGTTACATTTTTTGATCACAACATCCTATCTATGGTGGATTGTGTCCTTGAACCCCGGAGAGAGACAAAGACACAAAGTACATAAAAACTGAAAAAATATGAAAAAAACGCATACAACACTTGCATAGTAACTCTCTGCTAAAATTCTGAACTGATTAAAAAGAACTTTTTCTGTAGTTTAGTCCTGCTGGGGTATAATTATAGAGCTGTTCACACAAATACTTTCTTAACAATTTCTTTTGAGCCTTGGAAATAAATAGACATACCTTTATTATTCAGGCGCAATGTGTCAATGAGGTGGTAAAAACACCTGTAGAGAGCAAGATTAACCATGATACCAATAAGACCCATAATTATAAAATGACTTTAACAGAGTGAAAATCCATTCTCTGAGAATTCTGAGTATTCAATTCAAATAAGCATGGCAGCTAAAATGTGATAACCATTTTTCTCTGTCATTCACTTGACAAGATACACTATATCACTAAACGTATTGGGACACCTGACTTTACACGCACAAATGGCATCCCGCTCTTAGTCTGTGGGGTTACATTTTGAGTTGGCCCACCCTTTTGCAGTTTTACCAGCTTCAGACAACTTTGGGATGAATTAGAGTGGAGCTTGCGAGCCAGGCCTTCTCATCCAACATCATTGACCTCACAAATGTGCTTCTGGAAGAATGGTCAAACATTCTCATAGACACACTCCTAAACCTTGTGGGCAGCCTTCCCAGAAGAGATGAAGCCGTTATAGCTGAAAAGGGTGGGTCAACTCAATATAGAACCCTATTAACTGAGACTGGGATGTCATTACAGTACATGTGTGGGCAGGCAGGCAGGCTTTAGGCCAGGGGTGCCCAACCTTTTGAAGAGCGAGGGCCACTTCAGTGATTTGTTAACCGGTCGCGGGCCACAATGAGCGGAGCGGGTAGATGACAGGCCCATGTCCACTCTGCATATGCAGAGCAGAAAGGGTCACAGCCCACTCTACTCTTTTGGCCCTCCAATCTGATCTTCCCAGATGGAAGGGGCCAAATCTCCCCCCTTTTTTTTGTGACTCGAATTAGAGGTAGGTGTGTGTAAATGGGCACAAGTCCAATTGGCTCAGACTGATCGTGTCAAGGGGGCCGAAGGCTGCTTTCACACTGATGTGCTGCAGTATACCTACACCGAGGGTGTAATGCAGTGCACCTGTGGCTTTCCTGCGCTTGAGCTGCACTTTGGAATAGACTTCCAATATATATTCTGCCCTTCCAGAGTAGGAGGTCGCGGGCCACATGTGGCCCCTGGGCCACTGGTTGGGCACCCCAGCTTTAGGCGTACCAATACTACAATACTAGGGTACTACGTCTAGTATAGATATAGTATATTATGATATTAGCCAGAAAAGCTTTGGCTGCAAGGGTGACAATGCTGGACTTATGAATACCAGTCAATTTCTGCAAAATTTGTAACAGAAAATCTCACCATTTGTGAATATGAAATCAGAATATTAAAGCAGAACTAAAGCCTCCTATCCTTTACAGCCAATAAGGCTGATATTTTAGCTTGTGGTCCATCTGTAGTTGCCATAGTGCTGCAAATGTGACCAGTTACAACACCATTTGGTTTACAGTTCAGTTGAGAGCACAAGCAACTGTGACAGTTAGCCATTATGTATATGCCGTGCAATGGATTTAGGAAATAGATAAATCAATAGGTTTTGTTTCACTTTGAGAAAGTCATTGCCCCCCAGCAATTAAAGTGGATGTAAGCTCTATATAGAGTTTCACCTGACAAACCAAAGTTGTTAACCATTGCAGCGCTAGATGTTCAGAGATATGAAGAGAACAGCAGAACCTCTTGAAGTGTATATGAGACTTTATTATTTGGTTTTACATATACTTGACGTCACAATACAAAAATGTAATTATTAAAGATATTTGTTTTTTTTATACATTACTTTTGTTACATGATCACAGTAGATAATCGTTGATGACCCCCACATTCATTGCCCGTCTGTTGTCTTTAAGACTACAGGTCAAAGTATTGTTTATTGAAAAAAAAGGAAATTTACCCCTAGGGGCTTTGTGTTGCAGCACGATAAAGACAATATACAAATTGGTAAAAAATATATAAATTTATTGGAATAAATAGGTTTATCAAAAAAGAACCCCTAAACAAAAGGGAACTCAGGATATGAGCTTTGATAAAAAATCAATCCATGAACAGATAAAACAAACAAATTGATCACAAAGTGGTGACAATAACAATTCAAATTTAAACAGTACTGTATGCATATGAGCACTAAGTACAAAAGACCCTATGCGTTTCGACCTTCGTAGTAGCGGTCTTCTTCATATCCTGAGTTCCCATTTGTTTAGGGGCTCTTTTTTGATAAACCTATTTATTCCAATAAATTTATATTTTTTTACCAATTTGTATATTGTCTATATCGTGCTGCAACACAAAGCCCCTAGGGGTAAATTTCCTTTTTTTCCAGTACTACCAGGGGTGTGCAGCATCCTTCATCCATGGGTTGTAATACCTTTTCTTTGCTAAAGTATTGTTTATTGAGCAGAATTTAAATTTTTGTATGACTAAAAGGTTCACATTCAACAACTTAAAGTGGAGTTCCAACCAAAAATGGAACTTAATATTTTCGGAATCCCCCCTCCGGTGTCACATTTGCCTCTTTTTTAGGGGGGGGGGTAAAAACCTGTGTAATCCAGGTATTTACTCCCACTTGGCGCCATAAATCACCACGGCAACTACGCCACGTCCGGCGCGGCCTCCATCCCCCTTGCTGCCTTCTGGGAGACACACAGGTCCCAGTGGGATTATGCAGCGCATCTCATGCATGTGTAGTAGGGAACCAGGAAGTGAAGCTGCAAGGCTTCACTTCCTGATTCCCTTACCGACGATGGTGGCACCTCCACCTGAGAGCCGAGGGACAGATCGGCTTTGGGTGCTGACATGGCGGGCGCCCAGGACAAATCAGGTGTCCATATATTAAAAGCTGCAGTATTTGTAGCCGCTGACCTAATTTGTTTTTTTGGTGGAACTCTGCTTTAAACAGATTTACCAAATGCCAGAGCTAAAAATATGTTGACTAGCTCTAAAAAGTCTTGAAGTTGCAATAATCTTCCCAATAATGTATTTTTTAAATGATGTAATGTGTCATTAAAGCATCATTCCAAGCGATGCTGGTTGTGACATATAGTACACTGCATTTTTTAAGACTATAGAAGTGATACAATACATAATTACGTGCATTACATACAAGGGTTGCAATTTCCCAGGTGATAACCAATAACTAGAATGTCATCTCTAGAAAGATTTACACGGAAAAACAATTTATAAGGACAGGTTAATTGTCTTTCTGTTTTACAGTTCTTTTCGAAATATCACAGGTGGTCACCTTGGAGACCATTATACTAGTCACACAGGAACATTCTCTCATCTCTAAGGTCTCTTCTCTATGCATACCATGGGAAGATAAATGCATCTTATTTTAGCTTCAGCACAAAAATTCATACACATGTCTGGACATGACTGGAGATATTTCTTTGGGAGCCACAGAACTGAATATATGCATTCATGAAATACTAGAAGGGCTCTAGTGGATTTCATATTTAAGTTCCCTGCGTTATATTTAATAACCATCTCTGGGAAATGATGCAACACATTGACTATGCAATGGTCTTCACTGGACCACGGCTAGCAATTTTTAACAGTCTTACTAATTCTATCTAAGTTGTCCGAATCAGGAACTCGCAATTTGCACAGAATGATATGCTGAGGAGCAACAGTCACATAAATATCTGTGAATGTGACCATTAAGTGTTTACAGTGTACATTACATAGAAATATTTTTTGAGTATTCTCTGACCATGTAAGGTTCTTGATATGAAGTAACCCCAATTTGATTAGAACTTCAAAAGTGTTAAAATACTTACTGTATAAAGGAGAATAAGCGCAATATGCACAGGTTGATGGGTTCCTAAATCAGGACCAATTACATACACAGTATGTAAACCAAATCACTAAAATCTAGTGGCGCTGTTATTTTTAAATGCAGAGGCCGGGCGTGACGTCATTACATCGTGTCCGGCCTCCGACAATCATAGAGACTTTGACGACCATTTGGTCCGCCGTAAATCTCTATGATCAGCATACGGGGCCGGTGGATCCTGACACTGACTCCACGATCGCACAAGTGAGTCAGTAGAAGCACCGGAGGGTGGCGGTAGGGGGGATGTCCCCTTTTCGCCACCTGTAGGAAAGATACAGCCCTATAATTGTTCCTATGGTGTAGGGAATCACTGGCTGAAAATGACGATATCTGAATGATGCCTGTAGCTGCAGGCATCATTCAGATATAGCCCCTCAAAGCCCAGGATTTCATATGACGTCCTCTGGGCCTCAAGTGATTAAATTGTCATTCAACCGATGGGAAAAAAATGATGGGGCCCACACACGATTGGTTCGTCCGATGAAAACGTTTGTGTGTACAGGGCATAAGTATCAATGGCAATGCCCATGTACTGTATTAGCAATGCAGCCTTTGCAAACATTTTGTCATAGAACATTTTTTATGTTATCAATGTTGTCACTAAAACTTGGACCTAATATCTAACCTGTTTGGGGCAATGTCTATCAGTCCTCTATTCGCTAAAAGAGCTGAAACTCAAGTAAAGAAGACATACAAAAGCTCCCATGCCAGTGATTTCTTACTATGTTTGTACATATGCTAAGGTAGGACATGACATGTTTTCCAAATAGATTAGAAGTTACATTATTTATCAGTCTTATACTATAAACAGTTTTTTTAATGTTGTTTTTTTGGGTTAATTCTTTTGATAATTTTCATAATTTTTTGTTGAAAAGTTAAAGCCCATCTGCAGGCAAATGATGTACTCCCAACTCCCATCCTGCCCCAACCAGTCATAGCATTTGGTGATGCAGTGTTGCAGTTCGGGTCTTATGCAGAGGACTTGAGAGGACTCTGCTGCCCGGACAGCCAACAGGAAGGGTCCACATCACCCAGGCAGCAGCGAGTGTGGACACTCAAAAAAGGACCCTTCCATTCTGCAGTCCAAAAGATAAAAGACTTGGGCAAGTCACATGACCGTGGACTTAGCTAGGTATTTCGATAACAGTTATGTAAGGAGGGTGAGGGTTAAAGTTTGTGTGTGTTCTTTAATTTTTATGGAATGTTATTTTTAAAATGTAGTAAAAAATATAGGTAGATGGCGCACGACTTAAAAAATGCAATCAAAAAGAATTAATAGTATAATTAACAATTAGTAGATCATAAGGTCCATGTCAATATCAAAAGGGAAAAAAATAATAAATAAATAAAATAATAAATGACCATATAATGATAGTCCAAATAAATGACCATACAAAAGATGGTTAAAATAAAAAGTCCCAAAAGTTCAATGTTTAGTCCAGCAACACTAGTGGCAGCACAGTCCTGAGGCAGAAGCAGACTCTGAAAAATATATATAGACAAGAAGGACATGCGCCAAACTAAGTGTAGTAAATTAGGGATTTAATGAAGTGAAAATAATAGTAAACAGTAAATTGGCTACTCACAAAACAATTGAGAGCAAGGGCACATCAGGGGTTAACAGCTGGTCGAGGGTCACAACGATCGTTTACATCTGCAGGCAGGCTGACTTGGCCAAGTCTTGGGAGTTATGGAGACCCATCCTGGGGAAGCCTAAAAGAAGCGACAGGGGATCCAGAAGCTGTGTTTCCTGGATAGGACGCGCTATGCGTTCCAGCATGAAGCGCAGTCTATCGCCGTACGACCGGAAGTGACGTCGAACCTCGGGCCAGCCAATGGGATGACGCGTTTCTCAGCATCCGCTGGTTCATCAGATCCAAAACGTCCAATAGAAGCGGACGTACAGAATTGAAGAAAGATCTGTTCTTGGGCAGCCACGGAGGACTTTGCTTTGTCTTTCAGAACCAATGTAGAAATATGGCCAGTAAAACGTTGTCACCTCCTTTCTTGGCTCTGAAATCCCAAATGTCATCAGTTTTACCTCAGGATGAGCCTCTGGTGAGGCTCATCCTGAGGTAAAACTGATGACATTTGGGATTTCAGAGCCAAGAAAGGAGGTGACAACGTTTTACTGGCCATATTTCTACATTGGTTCTGAAAGACAAAGCAAAGTCCTCCGTGGCTGCCCAAGAACAGATCTTTCTTCAATTCTGTACGTCCGCTTCTATTGGACGTTTTGGATCTGATGAACCAGCGGATGCTGAGAAACGCGTCATCCCATTGGCTGGCCCGAGGTTCGACGTCACTTCCGGTCGTACGGCGATAGACTGCGCTTCATGCTGGAACGCATAGCGCGTCCTATCCAGGAAACACAGCTTCTGGATCCCCTGTCGCTTCTTTTAGGCTTCCCCAGGATGGGTCTCCATAACTCCCAAGACTTGGCCAAGTCAGCCTGCCTGCAGATGTAAACGATCGTTGTGACCCTCGACCAGCTGTTAACCCCTGATGTGCCCTTGCTCTCAATTGTTTTGTGAGTAGCCAATTTACTGTTTACTATTATTTTCACTTCATTAAATCCCTAATTTACTACACTTAGTTTGGCGCATGTCCTTCTTGTCTATATATATTTTTAAAATGTTACTTTAAAAACGTATAGTCCATTTCTATACGTTAATAATGAATGTATTCTTGCATTACTATACAGCTTACATTAATAATTCATGCAATCTTATTTTCCATTTACATATATAGAATATTTGGCACACAGGTAGGCTTGTCAACTGTCAAGTCCTCTTTTTCAAGAAACAAGTGTCATTAAGCGCATGCTTCCAGAGGCAGAAACAGAATTTAGCAGATGCCAAGGAAATACACGGTACACATTAATGTATTATATTAATGTCTGCTCTGCTGAAGTCCTCCAACTAATGTGACCTCCACGCAGAAATACAAAGTGTGTCTGAACACATCTGCAGTTCATTACCCTGTAATTTTGTTATGCAACTTATTCAATGCTATTATGTGGCACGTCCCATAAAATTCTAGTGCCATATTTCAGAAAATGATGTTCTGGTTTAGTGACTGTGAATTAAACTACTGAGATTAGCTTTCTATCACCAGTGCTTCAACATAGTCATCCTGAGAATAGCGGTTTTCATCTTTTTTTTTTTTATCTGCATCTCTATATGTATTTCTGTACAAAAATAAAAGAGAAGTATTGTATTCATAATCAAAATCGTGCTTCAAGAATATAACACAGAATTTTGTTACTGAGTCATTTATACCAGGACATTTAATATTAAATAAAAGAATGTACTGCTTCACAAGGCATAACAATGTCGATTGTTCAGTGATTTACCCAAAATACCAAAGAGCTGAAAATGTTCCTTCCTAACCACTTTTACCACCAACTATGGATCTTTTTTAAGTGCCTACCTTTGAGGGCTTGTCACTAGCATAATTACAGAAAGATCCAAGATGACAGCCAGGTGTGTCAAAAAAGAGAGATGGGCATTCAAAATTCAATAAAAACAAGCAATACTACATCTTCAGGCAATTAAACAACCATTGTTGAGAAAAAATATTGACTCTGGATAATTAGATGCCAGACATGCATGTAATGATGGGATTTCGGAGTATGAATGCCTTTAGGCAACTAAAACACTGACCCGAAATAGGTTCCAAAAAGGAAAAGGTTTGTATTTGCTGCTCCCATGAGTTTGTGGCAAAATACTGGGGTCTGTTGTGTTTGAAAATTGCATAATGTTGGCCTACAAACATAAGCTAGTGCACAGAATTTGCTATACAATGGTGCACTCCCTACAGCTAATGGGACAGATACTGTGCTTTACAATTTGGAATTGGTGCATGACCCCCCCCCCCCCCCGCCCCAACACCACCACCAAGCAATGCCCTGCTCCCCATGATTTGTATTTGACAATCACTTGCTAATTAGCCTTATAAATACCCCCTACCCCAGTAGACTTAACTGGGGTTTGCGGCAAAGATGGCACTTCAGGGATTTATCATCCCTACTTGCCTTTAATTGTATGCAGTTTCTCTTGTTTTTCTTAAACCAAACCCAATCATGAATATCTCCTATAAGCTTTAACTCAAGATTAATGTAATTTTAAAAAGTTACTTTTAATTAAATGTCTAGTAATACTGCCACAAAAGGTCCTCACTCTGGTACTCCCGTTACAGGGTAATCGTGCCCTGTCCCTTCTTCCAAAATTGTGCTTTGGAGTTACTTTGTCACACAGGTTATTGATGGAGAATACAATCAAATGAACACATATATAGGCATATTTTACTGTTGTCACTATCAGGAAAAAGTAAAAAAGTAATTTTATAGAAAAAAAAAAAAGGTTTCCCCCTGGGCTGGATATTTCGGCCTTCAATTGGTGGACTGACAAAGGCCTTTATAGGATCGGACACATTTTTAACTCCAATGGGCCCCTATCCCTAGGTTTTTGCACCTTTGATCGTATCCAGACTGCCTCCAAGCAGCAGATTCCCTTCACTTCCTGCCCTGTGGACTCAACTCGGATGTGAGAAGATATCTTTCCATTGTGAGTGTAAGAAGTGTTCCGTCCTGGTCCATTCTGGATGATCTCGGGAACCACAGGGATTCAAAGGCCGTGACTGGGTTATAGTCAGACGCTGGCTTATGTCTGACCTCTGGTAAGCTGCTCATTCACTTGGTGGCGGGTGCACCCTTTGGAGTTGTTCGTTTGGTGTCACTATACAGAGGATCTCTGCTTGGGAATTATTATTATTTTTACCATCACTATGGACTTTAATGGACTATAGAAGTTTTTTGTTTACCATCATTGATATTGGTGTAACTAGTGTTGAATCATATAGTGGACTCATATAGTGTTGAACCTCTAAGAAAACTGCTCTAGCGACGGTTTTTTCTCATATACAATTTTATTATGTGGCGCAGTTTTGCTTTTATTCCTTAATCCTTTCCTTCCACCTGTTTTTAGAATTTCCAGGACCCAAGTACCTTGTTAGCCTGTATTCAGGTATCATTCTGTTAGTGGTTTAGCCTATCTATCCACATTCTGGGTGTGTATCACGGAGCAAATGCTACATGGGGGGTGGTTAGCTCCAAGCACCTCCTGCGCAGCATGGTCCCATTTGGGGCGCGGGGGGAGAATGGAGCAGAAGCTACAGATGCCTTAATTTGTAATTGCTAGATATGCTCTTTCATGCTTTTGTGGATACAATTTCTCATTGCCTTATACCTGAATCTGACCAATGTTTGCCTTACCTTGTATTATTGCAAACCTTCAATAAAAATATTTGAACATAAAAAATAAAAAAAAAAGGTTCCTGATGCAATCGGTTAGAAGAGGTTATAAGAGAAAGAAAAACAAAAGGTGTGTTAATCAATATTATCAGCTGTTTCTACTTTGCAAAGACAAGTGACTCAAAGAAAGGGAGGGAAAGAGCATTGGGGAATTCCTTTAAGGAATGTTTTTTATAAGGCATGATTAAAAGCTGAAATGGTGATGAGGGGCCTGATTGAATAAACACAGTTTTATCTTCACAGCACTAATCGGTTATTTTGTTATACAAATCCAAACTGTATTATGGCATAAAACATTTATGAAAATGCATTTTTATACGGAACAAGCAACGAGTCCCCAGTTACAAAACCGTGAATCTACCACATTAATGGGTCACCCCGCCGATGAATTACAAATGAAATTGCTATTCTCACAGGATATAGGAAACACAAGACAGGATGATTGAATGTATTAAGTGGATGGTACAGTGACTTTTAATCAATGCTGGATTCTTCCACAAAATGAAGAAAAAAAATAATGATTTGCAAGCACCATCCAGGCACAATAGAGTTAACCCCTAGAGAACTAACATCACCTTCACCAAGACATTAAACATAACACAAGCTAATCATTTCCAACCTTACCAGTATCTTGTTTCCTCTGCACTATCAAAGGGCAGTCAAAACGTAAAAAGAAAATATATTGAAGTATGTTGGAAAGGTCATCAAGAGTGAGAAATATATTAGCAAGTCTGACTGTCACTGGAGTGGTGAAGGTAAACGCAATGAAAATACTCTAGTCTGAAAAAAAATCATTATGCTTTAAACTCGTCAGATATATTTGGGCTCTTTACTTATCTTTCAAAATAAGTCCACAAAATAATAAATAGGCAAGGCTTTGTCGCCAACATTAAAAAATTGTCGGTAAAATAAATACTTACCTTTCCTGCTGCCCATGGTGCTGAATGTCTATCAGTTGAAGAGAAATCCTTCAATGAAATCTGCTGAGAAACAAGCACTTCTGGGAGTGATGATCTTCTGTGAACTGTAGTGACATGGAAGATGGCGGAAGGAACCATTGAGCACAGCGGGGACACATTAGATCAACACTACTGGAAGTTTTGGTTTCTCAGCAGATCTTGAGTAGAAGTGAGTGGCATTTGGTAGAGCAGGCAGCAGGAGAGGCAAGTTATTACTTTTTTACATGCAAATCTATTAGGACAATTCAATTTTGGTGACAGGGTCACTTAAGTTGAACTGAGCTCATTCTATTATTTCTCAATTTTTTTTAGAAAGTACCCCTCACATTAGGCCCCTTTTACATGGGATGGGCTCCACTGGAGTCCACCTGCTCAGCGGGCAATCTGTCGCTGATCTGCGCTGAGCAGGCAGATGGCTGGTTAATGTCCGCTCCGCTTATCCAGAGTGGACACACAGACACAGCCCGCTGTACTCTATGGGTGGCTGGATGTATATGGACCGCCTGTTCATTTAAAACCGACTGCCAAATTCCCATCCATCTATTTTTAGCGGACATGATCAAGTTTTGGCCGGTGTCAATGGACACATGTCCGTTGATCCCCTGTCACTCCATTATGGGCAATGGATGGACCAATCGTGTCCGCCTAAAAAACCGACAGGCAGAACAGATTAATCCACCCATCAGAAAGAACTCGAATTTTCCCTTCAACCAACATTTGAAACATCATTTGTGTTTAAAGTATGGTTTTCTATAGTCCCAGACCTCCGAATGCATCCTATGTAAAGCTGTAAAAATCCAGCGGGATAGTGAGTCCCCTATGATATTCGTACAGTTCATGACTTGACCTTTGGAACCCAGGGAGATAAATGCTGCAGATAGCAACCATTAACATTTTAAATATCACATTATTTATTGAAAAATAAATTTAAAAAAAGGTTGTGAGCAACACTGGGGTTACGTTATATTTTGTTAGTTAGTAACATAAGCAGCATTAGCATACTTGATTGTGCAAAGATGCTCTCTGGGATTGTCACCTTGTACTAGTCAGAGCATTCAATACATAGCTGCTAAGTGTCCCTGATTTAAAGGAACTGTCCTCCTTTTGAAGCAAAGTACTCCTGTCTCTCCTCCTAATGTGTCTGTCATTGATGTGTATATTTGTATAAAAAATACACTATTTATTTATTTACAGCAATCAAAGAGACAGTTAATGCCTACATATGATATGGGAACCACACTTCCCAGCACAATTACAATAGCCTGAATAACCAAGCATCATTATTTACTTCAACTTTTGACCATGTGCACCATGTAAACACTGCAAGCAAAGCAATTCAATGACCTTGTAACACCAATAGAATGATGACTGCTCCTATTTCAGCTGGCACCAGTGGTCAATCTGTAGGCTGCCCATAGATTATAAGTCTCCAAGAATGCAATGTCCCAAGAAGTATGTAGCTTTGTAGTCATTAGGTTTTTCAACCTCATGAACATACATTTGATTACCTGCCCATAAGGGAAGAATCAACTGTGCCCAGGGGCGGACTGACCATTGAGGAACTCGGGCACTGCAGGGTTGCCAGGCTCATTAAAACCAGGGACAGTATGTAAAAATCTGTGTTTTTTTTTTACATCTGTCCCTTATATGTCCAAAACCGACATGCTTTTGATGTGAAAATCCCGAGATTTTAGCTGCCCCGCCTCTGTACTGCCACCTGGCTTGGTGGCCATCTGTAAGCCTGGGGGCCCCATAATCTTCTATTGCCCAGGGCCCCATGAGTTGTCAGTCCGCCCCTAACTCTGCCTAATGAGAAACTAGGCCCTGGAGCTAAATATCGGAAGCTGTATGTATAGCCATCATTTTTTTTTCTGTTTTGGATAGAAAGGGGACAGGTAAAGCCCATGGCAGTTTATGTTTTTATTCCCCTTATATTACTGGGGATTCAGAGATCTATCTAGGAGATGCAATAGAAAGTGAAAGAAATATCTCAAGGAGTGAGGAATTCCCCTCTTAGACCATTATTGTAATTTCTCCTTAATTCCTATTTGTTGTCCCACCTCTATATTGTTGTTCCAAAATTTGAATTTCTCCTCAATTATTTATGGGTGAGAATGAGAATATAGAAAAGGGAAATCTCCCTAATGGGGACACAGACTGCATTTAAAAATGGTCTAATCCTTCTATCCTTTATCGAAAGCTAAACAAATAAATTATAAAAAAAGTGTTGCCGATAGGGGGGTGTACCGCATTGGACGTTTCTTTCAACATACAGGTCCTCTTCCTGAGCAATTCCTTATAGACAACCTTTGCCCCCCCCCCCTCTGAAAGATCCAGATTACACCAAATACATACCTTTGCTCAGAAACTTTGGAACGATAAAACAATTTCTGGCCTTTTGACCCCATATGAACACAAATGCGAACAAGCTCAGAATAGGAAAGGTAATATCTCTATCATCTACAAATCTCTTGCATCAAATAACATAAAATTACCTCATATGCTAGCTTGGGAGAGAGAGCTTCAAGAGGACTGGGACTTGGTGGACTGGCAAAAAAAACTACTCTAGATCTCTTAAGGGTTTTAAGAGTCCATCCCTCATTGAAGCTAATATAAAAAATTTCACTAGATGGTACTTGGTCCCATTTAAATTGGCCACCATGTATCCGTCATCCTCACCACTATGCTTTAGAGGTTGTCAAGGAATAGGCACCATGATCCATACTTGGTGGGAGTGCCCTAGGATACGGGGTATCTGGAACATGGTATTCCAGATTATCAGGAGAGTTACCGGTTGTAACCTCCATCAATCTCCTGCAATAGCCTTATTGAATGGACTAATACCACAGAGCTCCAAGGCCATTAGACAGCTGATTCTATTTATACTGACTGGCGCCAGAATCACTTTAGCGGCTGCATGGAAGAAACCATCGGTTTCCATTTTACACATGAAGAGAAAGGTTACATGGATTATGGAACAAGAAAAAAAAATTAACTCTATGTTAGATACCTCTACCCAGGTCACTAAAATTTGGGAACCTTGGTTGATTTACATGGGAATCTCCCACAACATGTAAGTTTAGTTTTGGCTCTGGACTCAGACTGATGTAATCCTATGGCAGGTAGGCCCACCCTCCCTTTCCCTTTCCTCTCCTTCCTCTTTCCTCCTTCTCCCCCTCTCTTTTCTTTATTCTTTCTCTTGAACAGGAGATATTCATTACATATCATATTCTCCACTGGTCTCAGGTAGTGCTGATTTAGTTTAACTGGATGTATGTATTAAATTCCATTTGGATCTAATTATTTTGTCATCAGGGGGGGGCTGCCCCCCCTCCTCGACATAGATTGCTCCCGGTGGGGGTGTCGGGGGGAGGAGATGCCCCCGGAAACCTATCCTCTCCACGGTTCGGTATGATTTATTCCTTACATATATTTTAGTTTTATGATCTCAGCTTATAATAAAAGTTTTATAGATTGCTTAGTAAACAGGGAATTTTAGCCCTAAAATGTTGTCGCTACCTCTACTGATTCCCATCCCTCCTGATTATACACGTTTACACTCCCATGTTAGACTTACCAGGTATATAGTTGGGACATTGGGGGGGGGGGGGGAGGGAGGAGAAGGGGAAATCTAGTTAAGAAATGTAATCTATTGTTTACTACTATAATTGTCAACACAATGTTTCCTGATGCATTTATTGTATTACGTTTATTACTCTGTATGCTCTTTATTTTATTATAATACACTTAAATTTAAATGAAAAAAAAAAAAAAGTGTTGCCTATACTATAGATTCCCTTAAGGTTACAAAAGGTCAATATCAGACTAAAATGCATACAAGAACCTCTGTAAACCCATAAAACATTACACATCCGCTAGGAGAATGCCAATTTTAGGCCTAGAGTAATGCATGTTAATCACATTGTGTGTGAAATGAGGAGGATGCAAGAAACCAAGTACGCAGTTGCCTAATGGTATTGCTGTGCCTGCTGATCACGCTTTGATTCAGTGTACAGCAATGAGAAAAGCAAAATGACATTTACTGTCTAAAAAGCCTTGTGTTGAAACTGGGCCAGTCCTTCACATAAATTATGCTTGTTTGCACACTTGGAAATCTGTCAATGGTTTGCCTTTCGTAAACAGATCTAAAGCATTTGCCTTTTTGTACAACTGCCCTAATGCTTTTCCTCTGTTCACATCAAGACATACACAAACAAATCAAAAAGAAAGGCTTGGAAGCACAATTACTGGTGGAAATTAATCTTTATGTATCTTAAAATTTTAATGAGGCCTCTTAGCACTAAATTTGTTAATAAGGGCATCTAAATATAGCAAGGAAAGAAAAACACTACCAAGCATTAACTAGTCACTCATAATATACTGTAAAACCCTAAGCAAGAAATTGCAGACCTATTACCCATTGCAACCAGATTTTCCCCTGTGCTGGGCTGACTATAAGCCAAGTCAAGTTCCCCTCTGAGGAGGGATATCAATTTCTAATTGAGATTGATGCATTATACCATGAAAGATATCTGTCAAAGTTGCTTCTGCTCTTAACTAAGCTGTCAAGCTCTCAAAACGTTGATAAAAGATCATATGTGTAGTACCATAACTGAGAATTAAGAGAGACTAATATGGCAGCTTCCGTGGCTGTAATGTATAGGAGGGTTCATTTCTGCTTTAAACTTGACCTACACTTTAAGTGTTGGTTCCAGAGAATACCTGACTGCCTACTGGGGGATCAGGAAGGATTTTTTCCCCTGTTGGAGTGAATTGGATCATGCTTTATTGGGGTTCTTGCCTTCCTCTACATCAGGGGTCTGCAAACTTAGGGGGGCTGGACACTGACCAATGGGAGTACAAACTGTCCTGTCCTCATCTTTGAATTTAGGGGGAGGAAAAGTGCCCCATTTTCAATGTCAGTGGTAGGAATTATGGCCCATCATTGGTGTCAATGGGAGGAACAATGTTTCATATCAATCAGAGGCCTAGTGCCTGAAGAGCTGTATAAGAGCAAAGGGTTGCATCCGGCCCTCGGGCCACAGTTTGGAGACCACTGCTCTAGATCAACTATGGTTATAGAATAGTGTGTATGGAGGCTTTTTTTTGCTTTTTGCTTTTTTTAATGTTACAATGAATTAGATGGAGTCATGTTCTGATGATGTGCATTGCCTTGTACATGTGTCCACTACAATATCTATTAACGCACTTTTGTTTTTTCTAAGAAGCACATCACTTTGCTTTTACAGCTAGTGCTTTTCCAGCCCATTGCAACACAAGAACCAGATTTTCTCATTGTTCTTGCAGTGGGACTGTGTAGACCAATACAACACAAAGCATATGGTGCTATTCACCCTTACTGTTGCAATCCATTTTACTAAATGTGCATCTGCTTATATGGCAATATTTTTACACCGCTTATCCTAAAGCAGTGGTTCCCACTCTCAGTACTTAAAGGGTCACTAAAAGTAAAAAAAAGTTTTGTTGAAATTACAGTTTACAGGGTACAGAGACATAAAAGTTAACTGATTCCTATTCAAAATGATTAAAAATAGATAAAAATCAATCATATAATGTGCCTGCAGGTTAGTTTCACTTTTGAACTGGCTTCATGTTTCTGTGAAGTAGAAATAGACACACAGAACAAAAACAAACAAATCCAGGGCAGTGTTTTGTTTTTAAAATTAATCTGATGGTTCTGGGAAGTTTTAGGCCTCGTACATAGGCAAATCTGTCTGCTGGGATTTTGGTTTGCTCGTGTGTACACACGAGCAAACCAAAATCCCCGCCAGCAGAGAGCGCGCTGACGTGTCGGTGACGTGGCGGTGACGTTGACACCGCCACGTCACCGCACCAGGAAGTAAAACACTTCCGCGCATGCGCCGAATCCATTCGGCGGCGGTGCGGGACGACATGTCTGCTGGTAAGTGTACTA
The DNA here is from genome assembly GCA_029574335.1 of Rana kukunoris. Classification (NCBI taxonomy): domain Eukaryota; kingdom Metazoa; phylum Chordata; class Amphibia; order Anura; family Ranidae; genus Rana; species Rana kukunoris. The sequence continues at coordinate 129,233,518 of CM056056.1, forward strand.
ACCAGCAGACATGTCGGGCGGGCGGATTCCCACCCGATAGATTTCAAAGCATGCTTTGAAATCTGTCGGGTGGCCAAATCCGTCGGCTCGGCCGTACACACGATCGAATCTGTCTGCTGAAACGGTCCAGCGGACCGTTTCCAGCGGACAGATTTGATCGTGTGTACGAGGCCTGAGACAAACAGTAATGACAGCTTAGAACACCGTTAGAAAGCTCCCAGCACTGTGGTTATAAGTAAACAGACAAGCAGGAAGTATGACGAACAAAGCAGGATTACAGCAACTTCAAAGCAAAAATGAACAATAAGGACATGAAACCAGTACTGCAGTAAGGTAAAGGAAGCTATTTAGCTAAAAAAAAAATACTTTAGTGATCCTTTAAGTTCCACCAAGAGACTATGTTTTGGTAATTTCCCCAAGATAAAATAGCTCTGATAAATACCAAGCCATTGACATTGATTTAAAGCACCCAAGCAAAGTGAAGGAAATTCTGAAGACATGACCAGTTGGGGGTACTTGAAAATGAAGTTTGGGAACCACCATCTAAAAGGAAACATAAGGAAAACATGAAGGCTTCTCCTAAAAATGTTACTTTGTCCAGCTGTCATACTCACTCTCTTGATTCTATACTTTAATTAAAATTCACTGTGTACATATATGTGTATAATGGGACACACTATCTATGGAAACCAAAGTGTATTTGGTTCTTTGCAAAGCCAGTAATCTAATTAAAACTGTCTTTCACAAACATTGATGTGTCATCATTTGTGTTTTAAAAGCTGTGTGCAATAATAAACTGGAATAATGAAGGGGTACACTGAACCGCAAGTGGTTGGAGGCCATTAGGTTGTTATCTTTGCCACACACAGATATTACACTTCCCCAAAGCTGTTCTAATAATATACAGTAATAATCTATCAATGTGTCATAAAACCCATTCATACATGGCACATAAACAAATATTGAATATTCCCTACATAACTCATTATATTTACTGATAACTACTTGCAATGTGACAGCTTAATCCCTCTAATAAGGAACCTATTCTAACCTTCAGAAACAATTTAACTTAATATAGAAGCAGCAGCCTGACTTCAAGGAACAGACCCAACCTGTTAGTTTATTATTACTACTATGGTATTAAATATGATGTCACGATTCATGAGGATTGATGAGAATTTGCCCAGGGCTGTTATAAATTATAACCACCTGCTCACTGCATTTTAATTAGAGAAATCAGATTGCACAATTCTCAGCTCAATTCTAGTGTTGCTCACGAATATTCGCATTGTGAATATTCGCTACGAATATTGCATATTCGAGTATTTGCGAATAACTCGAATATTGCGGCGAACATTCGCTATGGCGAATATTCGTATTTTTTCAAATGTATTTTTATTTTTTTTATTTTTATTTTTTTCCTAGTGATCTCCATCGACGTCTAAAAGCATTGCTGGTATGATTAGAGAGAGACCCTGGGCCGAGTAGCTGATGCGACTCTTTTATGTTGCCGAAAATTCGCATTGCGAATTTTCGGCAACATAAAAGAATCGCATCAGCTACTCGGCCCTTCTTTTGCATCAGAGCCAATCAGAATAACTCGAATATTCGGCAAAAGGAATATTGCACGATTAGCTTCTCCGCCCTTTTTTTGCATCAGAGCCAATCAGAATAACTCGAATATTCGGCAAAAGGAATATTGCGCGATATTCCTTTTGCCGAATATTCAAGTTATTCTGATTGGCTCTGGTGCAAAAGAAGGGCGGAGAAGAAAATCGCGCAATATTCCTTTTGCCGAATAATCGAGTTATTCTGATTGGCTCTGATGCATATTCCTATTGCGCGATTATCTTCTCCGCCCTTCTTTTGCTCCCTTATTCTCCTTTCTTTTAAGTAGTGTTAGTGTAGAGTTAGTGTTTAGTGCATATTAGTTTAGTAATACAGGAAATGATCTCCGTTTATGAGAATTTCGCAATCATTTTCGCATTAGCGAAATTTCGCCAAATTTTTTTTGGATAAAATATCACGAATATTCGATATTAGCGAATATTCGCGAATATTCTTCTATATATTCGCGCAATATCGTGAAATCTAATATGGCGTATTCAACACTACTCAATTCTATGTGCAAAAATGGGTTTATAGACTGCAGAGCAAGTAAATGTTTTATGGAGTTTTCCATTAGTAGTTGGCACTTCTGACTTATATCACTAGGGGGCCTCAGTTTGATAGCCAACCAGGATACTATCTGCATGGAGTTTGCATGTTCTTCCTGTGCCTGTGTGCATTTCCTACCGGTACTCCAGTTTCCTCCCAAACTGGCAGCAGTATTCCTGAGTCAGGCTCGGGGTGGAATTTCAGAACCAAAAACAGTAACCCCCGAGCCATACTCGGGATCGCCTTGCAGTGACCACAGGCAGGGTTTACTTGTTGTTGCTGGTTTCTGCAATGCCTCCCCGCTGTGTGATTGAGCGGTGTCCTCCTCGCTCGATTTACAGTGTCGAGTGCCGCCGAGCTCCTTTCCCTGCGACGTTACGACGCCCGGGGGCGGAGATCGGCGCCACATTCTAAGTAAATAAACACAAAACATACATTATACTGTAATCTTATAGATTACAGTACTGTATGAAAAAAAAAAAACATCCCTTTGTCCCTAATGGTCTGTCCGGTGTCATACATGCACTTTTATATAATAAAAACTGTTCTTTCTCCCTGGAAACTGGAGATTGTCCATAGCAACCAAAAAGTGTCCCTTCATGTCAAAAGTGGTTTTAGACCAGCTAAAAAACAGTGATAATAAATTATAATCACTTGCAGAATTGAGCGATAGTGATTTGTAGGGAAATTAGTCATCAAACACTGAAAGTAATCATTTTTATTATTATTATATTATTTGTTATAATTATTTATATTTATTTACTATATTATAATTAATGATTTTGTGTTTCAAATTTTATTATACCCGGGATGTCTACTAGACTCATGTTTGGACAGATTTGAGTTGTTCCTAGGAATTACAGGCCTACAATATAAAACGCCAATTTTCCATGCAAAATAATGGACCGCTTTCAGCACCGAAAATCTGAAAGAATTATACCGCCAGGAAGGTTAGTTTGCCCTTGTTATTAAAAGCAACACTTTATTAATTTAAAAACAGTCCATAGAAGCTGCTCAAAAAGTACAAAAGTACACACAGGGGAGAGAGAGGGGGAGAGAGGAACAGAAGGGTGACCCACATTTCACACTTGCTGTGCTTCTCACAGTTAGGTCCCTTTCACACCTGCGGACCGTTCAGATCCGCCTGTCAGTGTTTTCAGGTGGATCTAAACGGGCGCTCCGTGTATCTCTATTGAGCGTTGGATGTCAGCAGTGACATGTCTGCAGAGTGCAGACACCCAATCAGCCCCGATCTGATCCTCTCCGCTAAAATGTGACGGACTGGCGGACCGAAACAGATGAAAACGAACAGAGGAGAGCAGAGATCTAACTGGTCTGTCTCTGCACAGTGTGCAGAGACAGACCTGTCATCTGCCAGTTCAGCAGGGATCAATGGAGCGATCTCCGCTGAGCAAGTGGATGTTAAATAACGGATCCTCATGGGATCCGCAATCGTAAAGGGGCCTTAATGTGAGATAGGGAACCTAGATTGTAAGCTCCTTAATGGTAAGCTTACCGCTCTCTGAAAAGTAATCTGCAGTGGACTGCTTTACAGCAGCTTCTGGCAGGTATTAAGGAGGCACTATTGTCACCTACTGATGCCTGTTTTTTATTTATTGTTTGCTGGCTTTTGTTTTTAAATTGCCAAATGGCAAATATACATTGTGGGACTGTACCGCAACTGTGAACCATATATTTAGCTTGTGACTGCAACAAGGCTCCATTGATTTCAGTGGCCAATTTTGACAGACATCGCCTGTCCGACTCGCCCATTATGGAAATTCACTTGCTTGTTTTTTGATCTTTTACTTTAAATAAGAAAAATTGTTTACTTCCATCCTGACATAATTTCAGGTTTTTCAAGGCCATAAAGGTGATCAAAGACGATCCAGTGTTTTATCTCCCCTGTGACCAACCAGCTGCACCGTTGGATCGTTTCTCGGGCGAGACTGTGGAAATGGTAAGCACCAGGAATCTGAAAGCATTCCAGAGCCTCACGAGTCGCTTTGAAGAGAAAGCCAGCCGCCAGCTAAAAAACAATATCAATGTTATGGCTAATATTTTCAGCCATAATCCTGGTAAACCACTTGCAAACCGTAGCATATATATATATATATATATATATATATATATATATATATAGTGTAACATTGGGGGTTATTAACTCTTTTGGTAGATGCATTTTCTTGTAGTGAGTCCACACCAAACATGCATATATTGTTAAGGGCGAGGTAGCCCACGTTTATTGAATGAGAAAAACAAAATAAAAGTCCACTCAGGAATCCCACGCAGGGGTTTAAAGATGTTCAGAAAAAATGAAAATCCTAGCCCACCTGGCTACTCTTTGACAGCCCTGCTGCCACAGGTACGTGTCACTGAAATCAGCAGCTCCTCCAGACTCCCAGTCTTGGATGCACACGGCTTTGAAGCCCTTTCACGCACACAGCGTCTTGTCCGCACACAGCGACACCAGCAGCCACTGCTGCACACACTTCACCTTCCTCTTCTCATCTGCTCTCCCCAGCCCTTCATTATATGAGTTGTCTGCACCTGAGCAGACAGCTTGCAGGCTGTCTTTAAAACCTGGACACAGGGTTGGAGATCCCGTCCCACCCATATCTCTGAAGGATCACCAAGCCATAGAGCCCCATGTAGCAATAGAACCATCCTAGACATAGCAGTTTTCTCTGTTTTTAAATTTACGCTCTGCAATTTGGCTATATGCAGACCGTGTGTCCATTTCATCACTATCTTCATAGTGACAGAGCATCGCTCTGCCACAATTCATTATGTGTGTGTGTGTGTGTGTGTGTATCAGCAAGTGGTTAAATATACAATTAAAATTTATTTTTTACATCTGTCTGCTAAATGCATAATTAATTATGCCTGTTGGTCTTGCCAGAAGCCTTGTGAGCAGATAAATATCCTCTTTGGTCCCCATCCATGCTGCAGAGTTTCCCACCTATCTTCATGGACTACAAAACACCTCAACATTGGTTATGTATGAAGGAAAGGAAAAGGGAATTGTTCTGTAGTCCTGCCCTAGGGTGGCAATGCTGCTCTTCCATGCTGTACAGTGATGAATTGTCACTTTGGGACAGGAATTGTGTTGCTGGCTTGATCACCAGGGAAATATAAAGGAAAAAAGGCTTTAAAAAAAAAAACACCATATCTAAGGACTAGGTTGCAATACAAAAATATTTATGTTCATGGGTGTAGATAGATTTTACTATGGGAAAAAGACCATGCTTAAACAGAAAATCCAATGTTAGACTTACTTTTCCAATTATGTACAAACCAAAAAACAATTGTGAGGATTATGACATTTACCCACTGAAGAAAGCATCTTTCAGGGCAAAGGTGTCTCTTCCGAAGGTTTCACAAAAAATACTTTGTAAGAGACAAGAAATAAGAAAACAAGTGCTTATATTAAACATCTCTCTCTGGGATATATAGTAAAGGCAAGGGATTGAGAAAGGATTGTGAGGCGATAGTCCTATTCTGGGTCAAACTCATCTATCAAGGTTATGTTACCAGCAGTACTTAAAACCAAGTCTACCAAATGTTCTTTTAGCCTAGCTTTGTTCCATTTTAGTAAGTAATAAATCAGCCTGCTATGATCCTGCAGTACTCGAGGAAATGGATGCTCACTGAGAAATGCACACGTTTTAACCTCTCCTAAACACAGCATTTTATATCCTATTGAATTTGCACCCCCTACCTTCTGCACATGAATATACAATAAAATAACAGCAGTTCTAATAATCTCAAGACTCAATCTTCTACCCGACTAAGTAGACTTCAAAGAAATTACACAGATCATATGGAGTCACTGAATATTTTTCTTGGGCACAATATTGTACCATATCTACATACAGGTGCATCTCAATCAATTTTATCATCAAAAAGTTAAAATATTTCAGTAATTCAGTTCAAATAGTGAAATTCAAATTATTTAGATTCATTACATACAGAGTGATATATTTCAAGCGATATTTTCGTTTAAAGTGGTAGTAAACTAGAGAGAAGTCTCCCGCATGCAGCCAATCACATCGATGTGGCGGCGATACCCGGAAGACACGATGAGGTAAGATGACATCTCCCTCGGCGTGGAACAGGTAAGTTCCTCACACCTTGTTTCAAGGTAAGTATTTGATAATGACCTAGTATGCAGTGCGTTTTATCAATAACTGTTGATGTCCCCCTCCTATACTTAGCATAGTGCAGTATATTTCCAGAGCACAAATAAATATTTTTTAATAAAAATATGTTTCAAATTAAATTTTTAAAGCTTTATTCATTTTTAAATACATTTTTTACAATTGCTGCTTTTCCTCTTTTCGTGTTTAAAGTAATTTGATGCCATGAGTTCAGGTAAAACCATTGGCAACAATTGGAAGCCAGCCTTTTTTATTTTATTTTTTAACTGTATTCTAACGTTTTACCACAAGATGGCGGCATATATATCTATATATGCTGCTGTGTGATATGCAGCCTTGAGTCTATGGTCCAAGGAAGTTGTGTGATCGCTTCTACATGTCTGTGTTGAGCAATTTTTCTACTTGTAATGAACCTCCTTGTTTTTACCTTGTTTTATGCAAATTGGTGACTCGATGGAATCAGATAACCTATATGCGGCATTCACATGTAGCATTGCACCCGTTTTATTTCATTAAAGCTACTTAAAGAGACAATATCTCAAGTTTGGAGTTTTATTTTTTGCATGATTTGAACTTCCTTTGAATATTTGAGACACTTGCTTTAAATACCGCCCGGCATATGGAGGCTCCTGGTGGGAGACGCCCAGGAGATCTGGATATCCATGGTTGGGGATCTCTGATCCAATTAGCGCTTCGTGACCTCCCTGAGTAAAGGGGGGGTCGCTGGAGTTCCGGTAAGCCTTTCATCTGACTGTGGTGACGGTTCTCACGAGGTCAAGCATTTGTACCAAGTCACTTATATGGACTTTTTATCACATGTCACTTTTTATTATTGCACTTTATTGTTGCATCTTATTATATGGCACATGGTTTTATTTACACATTAATTTATATATGCATATTCAATTTTATGTAGTTGCCTTTCTCTGCACATTTGCACTTTATCGATACAGGAACATCGATGCACGTTTTACAAGCGCTGCACTTCTTTTTATTCATTTTGACTTTGTGCCTAGTATTCAGGTTTTAGTGTTCAGCTGTTTGAGCGCAGATATTTCACCTGCATTTATTTCATCTACATTTATTTAAACCTTATGTTGCTAGCCTTAGTAAACAGACATATCTTCACTTGCCTCCTGGTTTCTGGCCTAGAGCAAAATGATGTCATATATCCCGGGAGTAGGGATGAGCCGAACACCCCTGGGTTCGGTTCGCACCAGAACCTGACCAAAAGTTTGTGTGAACTTTAGAACCCTGTTAAAGTCTATGGGACTCGAACATTTGAAATCTAAAAGTACTAATTTTAAAGGCTTATATACAAGTTATTGTCCTAAAAAGTGTTTGGGGACGCGGCCCCTGCCCCAGGGGACATGTATCAATGCAAAAAAAGTTTTAAAAAACTGCCGTTTTTTCAGGAGCAGTGATTTTAATAATGCTTAAAGTGAAACAATAAAATTGAAATATTCCTTTCAATTTCGTACCTAGGGGGGTGTATAGTATGCCTGTAAAGTAGCGCTTGTTTCCTGTGCTTAGAACTGTCCCTGCACAAAATGTAATATCTGAAGGAAAAAAGTCATTTAAAATCACTCACCTTAGGGTCTGGTATGGATATTAAGGGGAACCCTGCGTCAAATAAAAAAAAATTATGTGGGGTTCCTCCCAAATATCCATTCCAGACCCTTCAGGTCTGGTATGGATTTTAAGGGGAACTCCACCCCAAATTTAAAAAAAAATGCCGTGGACCCCCACACATTTTTTTTTTTATGAATGACTTTTCTCTGTATTGCCGGGAGCCGACAATTCATTATAGTGATTTTAAATTACTTTTTTCCTTCAGAAATGACACTTTGTGCAGGGACAGCTCTAAGCATGGGAAACAAGTGCTACTTTACAGGCATACTATACCCCCCCCACCCCCCATCACGAAATTTAAAGGAATATTTCACTTTTATTGTTTCACTTAAAGGAATTATTAAAATCACTGCTGCCAAAAAAACTGCAGTTTTTGCATTGATACATGTCCACTGGGGCAGAATCCAGGTCCCCAAACACTTTTTAGAACAATAACTTGCATATTAGCCTTTAAAATTAGCACTTTAGATTTCAAACGTTTGAGTCCCATAGACTTTAACAGGGTTCTAAAGTTCACACGAACTTGCCGCGAACACCCCAAATTAGTAGCATCTTCAGTTTGTGGTGCTCAGATACAGTTCCGTTCTGCTCCATCTCCAGATAAAGGGTGGTCATTATTGTTGCATATTCTGCTTTACACCTTAAAAGCAGCAAAAGTAGAAGGAAGGGCCAGGCCTTTCACTTGTCCATTCAGATGCAGATTTTCTTTCTAAATATTTCTAGAACTTAAATGTAGGATCCAATCTCATTACTTCAAAGCATTTTATTTTGAAAGCAATAGAAATGTATAGACCAAAGCTATAAATTAATGCACATTGCCAAAGACATTCCGGTATGCTGCAGCATTCAAATAACACGCAACAGCAGGTTGCAGTAGAAATTCAGATTAACACAGCTCTTACCCAAGTCTACACGAGTCCTGCACTCAACTGCATGCATTTGCAGTGACATGATATGCCGCTTGACAGTTGTACCTATTACAATTGAAATTGATAACACAAGGTAATTTATCGTCCAACCACTGAAATAGCATTATCACTGGGTTATCCCTTTCCTATACCATTATTCCTCAAGTGTGTGGCCTTGCTGATTTCTTTCATTCGTACGGTTTTATGAACGTTCCTAGCCATACCCTACATTATACAGCAGATAATCAGAAGTAAACAGATATCTAAAAACCAAGATATGAAGGCTTCCTCCATCATCCTGTCCATTTGACTGACTGATTGTAATGCTAGCCCCCGAACGAATACTACATTCGTGGTAAGAAATCATTAGGTTATATGTAAAACTAGCTAGTCATGGTGCAGCATCTACTATTGACTTTGGGGTATTTCAAATAAATCCTCTAGCCAATTTTAGATATAGTTTTTGATTTTTAGTTTGTTATCTTATGCCTAAACATCCAGTGTACTCAAATAATTAAACTGGGTTCAAAGTGTTATACAGTATTTCTCATTATTATACCGTAATGGTTTCTTTTCAGGAGAATAGAGAAAATAGATGTTAATAATTAACCATGTGTTCTTCTGCTTGTCAAGTGGTTAAAGACAGATTCACCGTCTGTTTTTACACAGATGGCATGAAAACGGAATAACTGGTCTTGCCTTATATTGGGAGTATAAGCATTTAGACAAAATGTATCTTTAAAAGTCCCCCAATTTAAAGCTATAGTAAGCTCTAGAAATATAAAATTATGTATTCAAGAATATTTATAATGCAAGCCATGTATGTACCTACATTTTACCTGGCATCAGTCTTGTGTACTCACTGTATAGCCCTCCTGAACCCTCTGTATTGAAATGTACTGTAATTGTGCTGTCCTCCCTCTACATTGTATTGCGCTGCGTAAACTGTTGGCACTATATAAATCGTGCATTTGCCGGCGTATAAGATGACCCCCTATTTTTCCAGGAAAAATTTTGTTTTTGGGATATACTCGCCATATAAAAGAGGACCCCCTTCCTACTAGTCTTTCTGGAAGCCGAGGGGTAGCCGGAATAACCACTGACAGGAACAAACGCTGACAGAAACAGGCTTTTTTTCAAATCTCACTATGCCATTACATGCCTCTCTTTGCCATTACATTACATTACATGCCTCCACTGTGCCATCACTTGCCTCCACTGTGCCATCACTTGCCCCCACTGTGCCATCACTTGCCCCCACTGTGCCATCACTTGCCCCCACTGTGCCGGACAAGACGATCTCCCTACCTTATTTTTTTGCAGATTCTGCCTTCCAGGCTGCGGGCATCCATAATTCAAAAGCCGTGCCTTCTCCTCAGACTGTTCCGTGATAGGTGGAGCACAAATTTTCCCAGCAGGGACTCTGTTCAATGTTCCGCCTATCACGGATGTCCTCTCGTCCGAGGAAGAGAAGGCATCCGTGATAGGCGGAACACTGAACAGAGGCCCCGCTGGGAAAATGTGTGTTCCGCCTATCACGGAACAGTCTGAGGAGGAGGCGTGGCTTTTAAATCATGGATGCCCGCAGCCTGATGGAGACTGTCATCGGCGTATAAGACGACCCCCGACTTTGGATGCATATTTTTACATCCAAAAAGTCGTCTTATACGCCGGAAAATACGGTAATAATAATAAAGCAAAGCTTAGAGTAGGAGAGAAGGAAGCATGCTGATAGGAGGAGAAATGCAGACAGATTCATCAGTCAGATGCTTCTCCTTTCACTGCTCAGTCACAGGCCAGGAGTGGGTACATGATAACCTGGGCAAGTGGGTTAAATAATCAGGGACATCTAATAATGAAAAGAAGTATAGCTGGGGATGATTCCAGAGTAAACGTATTTCAGCAAAAGCTGTTTTTTATTTTATTTATTTTTTCTCATTTAATGGGCTCTCATTTCTTTAATTAAGTAATTAAATCATTTATTTTCTGCTTTAAGTTCTTGACCAAAAGTTCTGCTTTAAGTTGCTTGACCAAATAAACTGTATAATATAGTGGTGTGATTTACTAAAACTAGAGTGCAAAATCTGGCACAGCTGTGCATGGTAGCCAAGTAACTTCACTTAAGTTAGTCCAGTGGTGGCCGCTCGTAAGGAACACACAGGGGCCGCTCCCCTGATCTCCATGCAGGCCGCCGGATGCATGCAATTCATGCATGTAATCCGTGATTAGAGCCAGAGGGTCTAATTGGTCTCAAAAAGGGTGCCGACCCACGTGTGACATTAGCAAATTAATATTCACTATGGTCTTCCTGCCATTTCTCCCGGCTAATCAGGAAGTGGGCCTGGGAGTCCTAAGACCCAATTAGCCAGAGGAAAAGCGACCGCCAGGGAGTCGCGCCTAACCTGCAACCTGGATGGGGTAAAAGCAAGGCGGGGGGCGGCGGTCTGGCGGTTGAGCAAAGCTGCGACTGATCGAGCGACTGGGGGGTGCTTACAGGGATTAAGGGGTCTGGGTTTGCTGGCCCCCCAAACAAGTTTTTTAAGCACCAGCCGCCACTGCAGTAGTCTTATTTTATATTACACTTAATGCTTTGAACATTCAAATTTGTGTGTGCTTCGGATTTGGATAGTGCTTTGCATGCCGGCATGCTGACGAAAAATCAAACTCATCGTCAAAGGTTCCACAATATGTTGCTAAAAAAATGACAGCATGTGATAAAAGAAAAGGGACAAACTGTAAAGCTTCTCTTCTATTTATATAGCACTAAATGCGAGTACAGTGGATATAAAAAGTCTACACACCTCTGTTAAAATGTCAGGCTTCTGCAGTGTAACAAAAATGAGAAAAAGATAAATCATTTCAGAACTTTTACCACGGTACAACTCAGTTTAAACAACAAACTGAAATGTTTTGGAGGGAAGTAAAAATAAAATATGGTTGCATAAGTGTGCACACCCTTAAACTAATACTTTGTTGAAGCACCTTTTCATTTTCTTACAGCACTTAGTCTTTTTGGGTATGAGTACATGGCACATCTTGACTTCTTCTTTGAAAAAACAATCCAAATCTCTTCAGCTTACCCACAGATTTTCAATGCGATTCAGGTCTGGGCTCTGGCTGGCCCATTCCAAAATGTTAGTCTTTGTCTGGTGAAGCCATTTCTTGTTGATTTGGATGTATGCTTTGGGTCGTTGTCATGCTGAATAATGAAGTTCTTCTTTATGTTCAGCTTTCTAGCAGAATCCTGAAGATTTTGTGCCAATATTGACTTGTAATTGGAACTGTTCATAATTCCCTCTACCTTGAATAAGGCCCCTGTTCCATCTGAAGACAAACAGCCACAAAGCATGATGCTGCCACTACCATTCTTCACAGTGGGTATGGTGTTCTTTTGGTGATGTGCAGTGTTGTTTTTTTCCCAAACATTTCTTTTGGAATTATGGCAAAAAGGTTCAACCTTGGTTTCATCAGACCATAACATATTTTCTCACATGTTTTTGGGAGAATTCAGATGTGTTTTTGAAAAATTTAGCCAGGCTTGGATGTTTTTCTTCATAAGAAAAGGCTTCCATCTTGCCACTTGCCCAGACATATGAAGAATACGAAAGATTGTTGTCACATGTACCACACAGCCAGTACTGGCCAGATATTCCTGCAACTTTTTTACTTGTTGCTGTAGGCCTCTTGGAAGCCTCCCTGACTAGTTTTCTCGTCTTTTCATCAATTTTGGAGGGACGTCTAGTTATCGGTAATGTCACTGTTGTGCTATATTTTCTCCACTTGATGATGACTGTCTTCACTCTGTTCCATGGTATATCTAATGCCTTGGAAATTCTCCTGTACCCTTCTTCTGACCGATACATTTTAACAAGGAAATCCCTCTGACGCTTTGGAAGCTCTCTGCAGACCATGGCTTTTGTGGTAGGATGCGACCAAGAAAATGTCAGGAAAGACTTACTGGAACAGCTGAACTTTATTTGGGGCTTATCAGAGACACCTTAAATGATAGCAGGTGTTTACTGAGTTTGAATGTGATTGCTTAATTCTGAACACAGCTACATCCCCAGTTATAAGAAGGTGTGCACACTTATGCAACCACATTATTGTATTTTTTTATTTTTACTCCCTCCCCTAAAAGATTTTAGGTTGTTTGTCAACCGAGTTGTACAGTTTCTAGGTCACATTAAAAAGTGAGAAAAGTTCTGAAATGATTTATGTTTGTCCAATTTTTTTACATCACAGAACCCTGACATTTTAACATGGGTGTGTAAACTTTTTATATCCACTGTATATAGTTTTAAGTAGTGGCAGTGTTTCTTTAACTGGATAAGCCCATGAATATTAAAACAATACCGTCCAATCACTTTATGAATTCTTATAACAGTAGGTGCACCTACAATTTCACATTTGTGAGACTAACACATATACATTATTTTGCCAACCACATCTGGGTATGCATAATGTCTTTCATAAACCTACACATACACACAGTACAGGAATATAGCTCCCCAGAGCCATCCCATTCACATGCATCAGGGCAATAAAATCATTAACATGCATCAGTGCCATAAAGCTGCCATAGGAGCCATCATGTAGGTAGTCACTGGAAGGGATAAAAAAGAGCAGCAGTTTTTATGTGAACCAGTATATGTGTGTTCATTTTCATCCATTGGAGATTAAAAAAAAAATTCCATGACACATTGTTTGGCAAACACAGGTTTACCGGAACAGAACAAAAAATATTATTTTAGTGCGGGTAATGTCAAATAGCTGTTCATGCTAGTGATTTCATGCCTACTGCACCATTTTATCTCATCTTAGATCATGAATTGACAAGTCATACATCAATGACTACAGCTGAAGTTTTGCTAACACCTCACTTGATAAAAGAAAACTTTCATCAAATGAGGCCAAAATAAACATGTTTTATAGCTCTTGGCAAAGCGAAAAAACATGAATTGGACATTGCCAATAAATTGTTTATTATCCACAAGTTGAATACAATCCTGGTGCCCAGCTAGTGGCCCTTTGATATCAATTGTGCAGCTCCCAAGCTTAAAGGGGTTGTAAAGGTAAAAAATGTTTTTCCTAAATAGCTTCCTTCGCTAGCTAGTGCAGTCCTCCTTCAATTACCTCATCCTTCGATTTTGCTTTTAAATGTTCTTATTTCTTCTGAGAAATCCTCACTTCCTGTTTTTCTGTCTGTAACTACACACAGTAATGCAAGGTTTTGTCCCTGGTGTGGAGAAAGCCTTTTGAGGGGGGAGGGGGCAAGCAGGAGAGTCAGGATGCTCTCTACTTTGCAGATAGAGAAAGGAGCTGTGTATTAGTGGGCATCCTGACACTCCTGCTCTCACCCTCCCCCTCAAGAGGCTTTCTCCACACCAGGGATAAAGTCTTGCATTACTGTGTGGAGTTACAGACAGAAGAACAGGAAGTGAGGATTTCTCAGAAGAAATAAGGACATTTAAAAGCGAAATCGAAGAATGAGGTAAGTGAATGAGGACTGCACGAATGTAAAGGAAGCTATTTAGGGGAAAAAAATGTTACCTTTACAACCCCTTTAAGGTGTTACTAAACCCAGTACCCTGCATTCACTATATCTGGTCGCCCCACAGTACACAGAACAGGGAATTGCAATAATTTCAGTAAATATAAACTACTAAATACCTTTTCTCATCAGCGGTATATAGCAGATTTGTGACTTTAGTTCTTGGTTAAAGATTGTAGAAGGAGTTTTTATACTGCACTGAGCTGTCCTATTCACCTCCACTCACTCATTCACACTATATTGCCAAATGTATTGGGCCACCCCTCTAAATCATTTGGTGGAGGTTGTTTTTCAGGGGTTGGGCTCGTTTCAGTGAAGGGAATACCTAAGGCATCAGCATACCAAGATTTTGGACAATTTCACGCTCCCAACTTTGATGGAACAGTTTAGGGATGGCCTCTTCCTTCCGCACCAGTGCACAAAGCAAGGTCCATAGGCATGGATGAGAAAGTTTGGGTGGAGGAACTTGACTGGCCTGCACAGAGTCATGACCTCAACCCGATATAACACCTTTAGGATGAATTAGAGCAGAGACTGCGAGCAGGGCCTTCTCATCCACAACAGTGCCAGATCTCACAAATGCACTTCTGAAAGCATGATAAAACATTCCCATAGACACACTCCCCAACCTTGTGGACAGCCTTCCCAGAAGAGTTGAAGGTGTTATAGCAGCAAAGGGTTCAATATCGGCCCTACAGACCAAGACTGGGATACCATTAAGGTATTAGTATGTGTGGCCCCTTATGGGGGTGTCAAGGGCCACACCCCTCTCCCCATATCCCTCTAACTAATCATTTGTTTATGGCAATAATGAGGTCCAATTAACCGAATTGTAATAGGCAATCAAACCAAAAACCTTATTTCCTAAAAAAAATCACAAGTCAGCAACAACAGTCTGATAGAACAGTCAGCTACAGACGAATTCAAATCACAGCATCAGTGACAGGACATATGCTTGTATCATTAAACCAATTTGCAGAATATCTCTTATAAAACACACTACTGAAAAAGCCAGAAGCAAATGTCACACAGGTGGTTGCCATCATCCCTAATTCTTCGCAGTCTTAAAAAATAAAAATAAATAAAAATTCTTTAGCAGAGCAGGTAAGGGAATACACATTAGATCTTGGTTCTGAAAAAAAAAGCTAAAATCTACATAATTCACAAATCCTGAGAATATATTGCTACGATCATACCAAGTGTCTTTGGGTGTATGAAAATATGACCACTTAGATAAAACACCCCTATAAAATGAGGTACAGAAAGCTGATGGGATGCAATAACCCTTTCTAAGGAAGAGCTGCAGTGCATAAACATTATGTGTCTGATGTTTATTAAATTATGGTTTAATTCTGCACAGTATAATGTTGGTTGCTGGACTGTAAGTTATGGTCAAAGGATGAGCTCTCAATTCTCCATTGAAACTATGCACAAATGTTGAGTCACTTCTGAGGGCCAGATATTCTGCCAGAATTGAATGTATACTGCAATAAATTGGACTCTCCCGGAACCAAAGTCCAGGCAAACCTTCAGTACTATTTTTCCTGTTCTTTTATTAAAACAATATGAAAAAGTAATTAACCTGACTCTCTAAATGCTTTAATCAAGAACTAAGAAAAAAATCATTGTCTCTAAGAAGTGTTACCATATTTTAAGCTCTGCTACCTTCCTATCTGTGTGGCAGTGAGTGTCAAAGACCATGCGTCAGAATGGTTAAGCAGATACTAGTTAACTAAAGAGTGTTTGAGCCATATGATGATCACTCTCTGTCTGCTAGCACTTATGATTGGCACTTAGAAAATCATTGTGCAGGGAAGATGAAGAGTGCCATCGTCCAAATGTTCCTTAAAAAAATCCTAATCCAAATGGCCCCTTTACTTACCTAAATTTATGGTCATGTGATTCTCCAGGACCTTGGCCTTTCTTCTTACTCACTGCAGAGTAGCAGGGTCCTTCTTCTTTAGGTACTGCATGGGTAATATGAACACTTGATATCAGGACTTGATTCACCACCAGCACTGGTCCTGCTGACCAAGGGCCCCTCCCACTATCCTCCTTCAACAGTAACGATATAGGGCTCCATGCACCTGTAGCGTGAAGGAACTACGCCATGTTTGTTACTCACATGCTTTTGGCCTGAGGCCCTCCTCAAGGAAATAATGATTGTCCATATGATCAGATTATTCATAGTTTTACTGTCAACATGAACAGAGTTCCTTCCAATACACAAATATGCCTCCTTAAACCTATCAGCAATACTGTACATCACTTCTAGTTCCCCAACTTTAGGTTCCTTTAGAGGGGTGCTCTAAAGGGGCTTATAGCAAACCTACCCTGAAGAGCATACTTCACTGTAGCCTCACATGGTGGCATTCTGAAGACTAGCTTTTACCATCAACTTTCACTCTAAAGTTTTTCCTGTGCCAGATTATAAAGAACTGGGATAGCCCTCACCCACAGTAGCACCAAGGGGAGGGATTTTTTTTTAAAGAGGGGTACTAACCCCTGCTTAAACACTTTCTATTGATTGTCCAGGTGTAAGGTGCCCTCGGGTTTTGTGGCAGAGTAATGTCGTCACAATGAGGTGACTAGTTGGTGCATGCAGAAACTCCAGTGTCGAATAACTCTGGTGAGATACATGTGATAACAGATTTAGGGGAGTAAAAAAAAAAATCTTCAAGAGGGTGTTTTAACTTTGCCTGAAGATGTACTTTAAATTGACATCAGTGCATTTTCCCCCTCACAATCTAAGCTCATTTTAGGTTGTGTTAGATCACTACAATTCTATCCATATAAATATTATTTAAATTTAAAAAAATTATCAGCTATTAGGTTTGGAATTTTAACAGACCATACGCCATTATGTAAGGAATGCATGAACACAAGTGCCAATAAAACATAATTAACTTCCTTTGTTTCAAATGTCAGTTACTATATTATGAAGTAAAAAAAAAATGATAGTTAACTGCATTTTAGCAAGTATTACACAATTTTTCATAATTATGGCCATTTACATAGCCAGGCATTCATGTAATGAATCAAGATGGGCAATGCGACTTGCAGCGCATTTCAAATACTTATTAGCATGTAATTACCATGTGTCCTGGCTGCAGAATAAATCTGTTATATATGTATTATTCTTGGAGCAAATTGATCAGTAAATAAATTACAAGATAAAATGTGGGTATCCAAAAGTATTCATTTCTGTATTTAAAGTGTATTGAAGGTGCTTTAACAGAAAGTTCCATAAAGCGCTTAGACTGAGGTTAGTGTTCAGTATAGACAGGGCCGTCTTTAATATGGTTTGGGCCCTGGGAAAACATTTTTTTTGGGCCCCCCTCCAGCTTTTTTTGGGCCTGGCTGGTTCACATGTATGTGTTTTGGCGGCCCTCATTTGTGCAGGCACAGCAGCCCATTGATTTGAATGGGCTGCCACGCCTTTGTTTCCTGCAGAAAAAAGGTGCATTCAGTATTTTAAAAATACAGTTGCCTTAAAATCAATTCTGCTTTTGCACCATGCTACTTACCTGCAGTTCTTGCACACACAAACGCACTGTTTTTAAAAGTGTGACCTAAACGTCTAAAAATGCAGCAAGTTTGACAGTGCAGGAACTGCAGAGAAGTCACAGCAGACAGGAGAATGGACAGACAGTGCTGTATTTCATTGCTTGATGGGCATAGGCGTGCCGTGTGTGCAGCCTATTACATGAGGCATGTGCTTTTCTTTGCAGGAATCACAGGCATAGTGGCCCATTCAAATGTGGGCCACCAAAACACATACATGTGAACCAGCCAGGCCCAAAATAAGCCCATCAAGCAGTTAAATACAGACAGTAATGCCATGTGCTCTGAGGCCTTACTCAGCCTGGACTGCAGGTCTAGTCTGTGATTTAAAGAGTTCCTCTATTTTACACATGGCATGGCATGGGGTCCATGGTGCTAAAGCATAATGGACAGGCGGTGTTGTGACCCCATGCCATGCCATGTGTAAAATAGTGGAACTTTTTAAAACACTGACCAGACCTGCAGTGAATCATCAAATATTATAAAGACTTTGGGCAGATTAGCAAACAGTGACATACCTTGAGGATTGAGGAGCAGGACATGAAGAAGAAATCAGCCTCGGAAAGAGCAAACTGGGGATGTTATAAAATCACATTCTAATTCACTTTTATATTCAAGCAGCACCCAGTGGCAGGAAGGGAGAAGTGCACATCTAAAGGGAAGCCAGGGGTGCTGTACATTTTAAAACACTGGGAAGGGAAGCGAAACTGACACTGGCTGCGTGCCGCTGATGATTTTCAGCGCTGATTTGTGGGCAGCACAGGGGCTTAACGGGCGGCTCTGCTTTGGGCCCCCAACAGTGACAGGGCCCTGGGCAGCTTCCCCCATTTGCCCTATGGTAAAGACAGCCCTGAGTATAGATGTGGGAAAAACTTCAATCTTCTCAATTTTAAAAGTTGAAAATTTCGTAATTACAAATGATTGAAAACAGTAATTAAAACTTACATGAAATCTGCCAACTCAATAAGCCAATAGCTGTCCACAGGTCTTAGTGGTTGTGAGACATGTCTGTCCTCAGATGGAATGGTCCTGGATGTATCTCTGCACTGGCCAATGTTTGCCGGAGATGTGAGTGGCTTGTTGGGTCCAGGGGCAGAGTGTATAGATAGATGGGGAGCCACGGTGTGTGGCCATCTGGGGATTGTACGGGTCTCCCTGCAGTGACACCGTGCAGGGGTGGTGACTTCCGATGATGTCACTCGCTGCGCCAAATAACCAGGCAATTTCTGATGGAAAGGGGTGGAATAAAGTCATGGGAAGGCAGATCATAAGCAAGGTCCCGTCACTGTGATAACATGTTTCGCGCTCCTGAACTTTGTCAAGTCATCTGTCCACACCATGTCAGGGACTACACTAAGGCTCCACATCTATCCATCCACTCTGCCCCTGGACCCAACAAGCCACTCACATCCACAGCAAACATTGGCCAGTGCAGAGATACACCCAGGACCTTTCCATCTGAGGACAGGCATGGTCTCACAACCACTGAGACCTGTGGACAGCCATTAGTTATTGAGTTAGCAGATTTTATGTAAGTTTTAATTGAGGTTTTCAAGAAACCATTTTTAATCATGAAACTTTCAGAGTCTGTCATCAACTTGCAATATTAAGAAGCTTGATGTCACAAGTGTCAGATAGTGTCCATCTGTTCGCAACAAGATCGCAGTCCTGCTACAAGTCACTCTTTGCTGTTATTACTAGTAAAATAAATAAAAATATCCCATAGTTTGTAGACACTATAACTTTTGTGCAAACCAATCAAACTCTTATTGTTTTTTTTTTTTGCAAAAAATATGTAGCTTTATACATATTAGCTTATATTGATGAAGACAATAGTTTTTTTTATTGGATATGTTTTCTTTAGCAGAAAGTAAAAAAAAAATGTTTTTCCAAAAATTTGTCTTTTTTGTTTATAGCAAAACAAAAATAAAAAATGTGACCAAATATCACCAAAAGAAATCTCTATTTGTGACATAAGGTTTCACTACATTTGAGCTACACTTAAAGGGGCCTGTGAGTTCCTGCCTCTAATGGGCTATTGCTAATCTGACTTGGAGCCTGTCATATCATGTCAGAGTGTGTGTGCAGGAGGAAAGTGAAGGAGACTGTATATATATATATATAGAAAGTTGTCCCTGAAGCTTGCAGAAGTCAAGTTGGTATCTTATAACCTCCCATCCCTAGCTAAGCTATTAACCCTTAATAAATAACAAAATAAAAGGCTACAGACTGTTCTCTGACTTCGGGTGCTTGTGATGATACAGTGTGCCTGGCTGTGCAGGGGAGATCCCATTGATCTGCAGCTCTTACATAGGAAGTGCTACACTGGTGTCATGCTGTTGGCTTTGACAAGCAGCTCTATACCTGGAACCAAGCAAGCACCAAAAAGTTGGAGGTCAGTCAGCCACAGCTCAAGGAACCACTAACAACCCCTGGAGGAACCTCTGGAGGTTGAGAATGGCTGGTATAGAGCAATAAATAATCAACAATTAACCAATCACTAGCAGTGCCGGGACAAGGTCATCCAGCGCCCAGGGCAAAATATGCCAAGCTGTGCCCCCCTTTCCCTTAGGATTAGGGTCAGGGTGCCCCCATCCCTGCAATAAACCATTGCGCCAGGGGCAGCCCTCATCCTGCCCACCCCTTGTCCCGGCCCTGATCACTAGCTAAAGCAGTGTAGCATTTCCAATCCAAAACAAAGGAAAAACTGGCAACACGCACTGCAAAACAAATCGAGTCAACACATGAGGTTTCTGGGCTTTGGGGAAAAACCTAGTATTCCTTGTGGATAACCTATAAGGCACACCAGGGTTACCCACAAATAAATATCAAGTGTTCTAAATCTCTCTTCGTTAGCAGAATACAGTTAGAGTAAAATCATAAACTAAATTAATACCTCATGGTGTGTCTGATATAATCAGCTATGACTGCAAGTTCTGCAAGCTTTAGATCAAAGATCCGTAGATCAAAGATTCATCAGTCATAACCGCATTTAACTCAAAGTCACGACTGCACATATTCAGGTACACTCTGTCGGAAACTAAAACAAACGTTTCTAGATTATAAGAAGCTGTTAAATAGTCATCTTCAGGGCTGGCTGATCTATTGTATTTAAGGCATCGCTGAGTGGGTTTTTAATTGCATAAATTTAGTCCGTGAAAGCAGTCAAAGTTTACATTGCTCGGAACTATACACTGAATGAATAGTGACATCTACTGCCTCGTGGCCACTAATCAAAGCCCATAAGCAGACATGCTCTTCGTGGTGATCTACAACTACCTCTAGCACCCCTATTACAGCAGGTCATTTTTATTCCAGGCGGCTATGTTAACCTTGTCCTACTCAGTTCATGATAAGAAGTTGACAGCGCTGGCTAATTTCCATTTGCGGGGCTTTTGTTTCAGCTCCCCTGTGACCCATTTAAATGAACGTACTATTATCTGCTGGGCGGTATCCCCGTGTAGCTCTTTCATTTCAGTGAAAAGCTGCTTTGTACCTACTGTTTTAGAGACTCAAAAGAAACACATTACAATACCTTCTGATTTCGTACCTCGGAGCTGGGAAAGAAATTTGTAGTTATCAGCAACCTAACCTGAAAGCCACAGCGAGAGTGGAACTATTGGCAGTATGAAAAATGTCATATATGATGCAGTCTTTCACTAATATGAACACAGCAGTTTTTACACTTCCAAGTTGGCCAATAAACAAATTTCTTTACCTTTTTTTATTTTTTCAGTCATAGCTTATTTAGATTTTTATGGTACCAATACACATTTTTTTCTTTAAATTGTTTTAATTTTTATTTCATATATATTAAAATCATATTGAAAGTTACATTATCCATATACAGAAAAACATTACATTTGGTTGTTTCTTCTGCATAGGCTACACTGCTTCCTCTATATCAGGGGTCTCCAAACTGCGGCCTTTATCCGGCCCTTGGGGCTTCATTCCTCCCACTGATATGAGGCACTATTCTTCCCACTGACACCAACAAGGGGGCACAATTTATTTCACTGATACCAATGATGGGATACAATTACTCCTACTAATAGGGGCACTACTCCTTTTCCTACTGACTGCAAACTCTGAGGCCATATTTATTCTCACCAATGCTGGGCCCGGGACCTTTCTACCCCCGCTGGCCACAATCCGGCCCTCCTAAAGTTTGAAGGACAATAAACTGGCCCTTTGTTTGAAAAGTACGGAGACCCCTGCACATGTTTAGCTGAAAATGACTTCTTCTGGAGTTGTGTTGCCAAAATCGTTCTAATTAAGCCAAGTTCTCAACGAACAGAACTCCTTACTTCTAATTAGTGTTGCTGCTACTGACTTTGTCTTTGCAATCCAAGCGGCACATAAACAAGTGCCGTGTGTGTGGGGGAAGTCTGGCGCCTCCTTTCCTTTTCTTCTCCCCCATATGGGTAATCGATATTGTCATACAGCAATACTGGGACTACAAGAACTGCCCCTTCTATGGTTGTTTAATCACTTAAGGACCACCTCCTGCAGATATACATCGGCAGAATGGCACGGCTGGGCACAAGCATGTATCTGTATGTCCTTTAAGTGCCTAGCCGTGGGTCACGGGCGCTCACCCGTGACCCGGTCCGAAGCTCTGTGACCACAGTCGCGGGGCCTGCAGACCTGATCCCCGCTGGAGTCCCGCGATCAGTCCCTGGAGCTGAAGAACGGGGAGAGCTGTGTGTAAACACAGCTTCCCCGTTCTTCACTGTGTCGCTGTCATTGATCGTGTGTACCCTGATATAGGGAAACACAATCAATGATGTCACACATCCAGCCCCGCCCCCCTACAGTTAGAAACACAGATGAGGTCACACTTAACCCCTTCAGCGCCCCCTAGTGGTTAACTCCCAAAGTTCAATTATCATTTTCACAGTAAACAATGCATGTTTAATGCATTTTTTGCTGTGAAAATTACAATGGTCCCAAATATATGTCAAAATTGTCTGATGTGTCCGCTATAATGTCGCAGTCATGAAAAAAAATCGTTGATCGCCACAATTAGTAGTAATTTTTTTTTTTATAAAAATGCAATAAAACTACCCCCTATTTTGTAAACGCTATAAATGTTGTGCAAACCAATCGATAAATGCTTATTGCGATTTTTTTTACAAAAAATAGGTAGAAAAATACGTATCGGCTTAAACTGAGGATTTTTTTTTTATTTTTTATATATTTTTGGGGGATATTTATTATAGCAAAAAGTAAAGAATATTGAATCTTTTTTCAAAATTGTGAAAGAAAAAATAAGTGCAGCGCTAGTGGGCATGAGATTGCATGAAGCAATATGGACCAGTCTCATTTACATGGGTAACACTAAGATGGTGTAGTCCAAAAACAAGAACAAGAAGATATATACAGGGTGGTGAAACCCTATATACAAACAGTGAAGTGTAAATAACAAAACAAGTCCTTCAAGTCAAAGCAGGCAAGTCTTCATATGGAACACTCTTATCCACCGCTCCTGTGTTACTGGAGAGTCTGATGGTGCCCGTGGTCAGCACAGATGGACATACAGGTTAACCAAACAGATGTATAAGAAAAGATGGGTACTCTTACCACAAATGTTGGACACATATGCCAGGAGCAATGTGTCAAATGCGCGTGTAAGAGCTCCTCAGATGGACAGCTCTAGGGAGTGATGATTCAACAGGTTGTGGATCTTTCCCAGGAATCTTAGGGTCCAAGATGGAGAGTAGTTCCAAGACTTCAGATGGAGTGACGCTTGTATACATCCAAAACAAAAGAAAAACTCCACATGGTGTAGTTTGTTTTAAGAAAGGTAAGCCTTTATTAGGCTGAAAAATGATAAAACAATAAAAGCAGAAATAAAAAATGTAAATGCCAGTACTCTGGAGAAGATCTGGCACACGTGATCACATGTGTGTAAAAGCGCGTGGTAGTTGGGTATGAGGAAGCTATGTACCCGACATGTTTCGAGCTAATGCTCATCGACTGATGCCCCAGTCGATGAGCATTAGCTCGAAACATGTCGGGTACATAGCTTCCTCATACCCAACTACCACGCGCTTTTACACACATGTGATCACGTGTGCCAGATCTTCTCCAGAGTACTGGCATTTACATTTTTTATTTCTGCTTTTATTGTTTTATCATTTTTCAGCCTAATAAAGGCTTACCTTTCTTAAAACAAACTACACCATGTGGAGTTTTTCTTTTGTTTTGGATGTATACAAGCGTCACTCCATCTGAAGTCTTGGAACTACTCTCCATCTTGGACCCTAAGATTCCTGGGAAAGATCCACAACCTGTTGAATCATCACTCCCTAGAGCTGTCCATCTGAGGAGCTCTTACACGCGCATTTGACACATTGCTCCTGGCATATGTGTCCAACATTTGTGGTAAGAGTACCCATCTTTTCTTATACATCTGTTTGGTTAACCTGTATGTCCATCTGTGCTGACCACGGGCACCATCAGACTCTCCAGTAACACAGGAGCGGTGGATAAGAGTGTTCCATATGAAGACTTGCCTGCTTTGACTTGAAGGACTTGTTTTGTTATTTACACTTCACTGTTTGTATATAGGGTTTCACCACCCTGTATATATCTTCTTGTTCTTGTTCTTGGACTACACCATCTTAGTGTTACCCATGTAAATGAGACTGGTCCATATTGCTTCATGCAATCTCATGCCCACTAGCGCTGCACTTATTTTTTCTTTCATTGTTTACTCACAGGGTGTTTCACTGTTAGTGCTGGCTGCTTCTTTTCTCTTCACATTTCAGCAGCGCAACTTTATTTTGTTTTCTTTTTTCAAAATTGACACTCTATTTTTGTTTATAGCGCAAAAAATAAAAACCGCAGAGGTGATCAAATACAACGAAAATAAAGCTCTATTGGTGGGAAAAAAAGGACGCCAATTTTGTTCGGGAGCCACGTCGCAATTGTTAGTTAAAGCAACGCAGTGCCGAATCCCAAAAACTGCTTAAAGGTCCGGGTCTTAAGTGGTTAAGTGCCACCCTGGATTCCAAAGACAAAAAGTCAGTAGCAACAACACTAATTAAAACGAGTCCTGCTGATAGTTGAGAACTTGGCTTAAATAGAAAGAGTTTGGCAACACTCCTCCAGAAGAAGCTGTTGTTGGTGAAACATGTAGAGGAAACAACAGTGTAGCCTATGCAGAAGAAACAACCAACTGTAATGTTTTGCTGTATATGGATAAATGTACCTTTTAATATGATTGTAATATACAGTATATGAAATTAAATTGCATTTTCTGAAAAAAAAAATGTGTTTTGGCACCATAAAAATTCCAATATGCTATGACTGGAATGAAACAATATATTTAAGGGATGTGGAGTAAAGATAAGTCTTGGACCCCAAGTATTGCCACATAACTCAAACACAAACACTAAACACTGTTGACCCTGCTAGTTGGTTTAGTATGTTTTCACTTCGTTTAAAAGGGTGACAGTGTTACTTACTCAGTAGCAAAATTATAGAGCAGTGTTGACATCCTAGTTTTAAACAGACTTTGAGAAAATAACAAATTACAGTTTAGCTCCACTTCAGATAACATATTTTAGGCATTCAGAGAAAGTTTTTATTTTTATTTTCTAAAAATGCAATGGTGACCATTATAAGCACCCCCTGCAGCATTAAGTAGTTTGTGCCAACCCCTGTGCTGGGGAGCTTGGTGTGCATGTTAATGTGGAGAGAACTATAATTAAAGTTATTAGAAATAAAAATCAGAATTGTTATACTGAATACTATTATTACTGGTATTAATCCCATACAGTTACCAGAATACAATTTATTTTTTTGCTACCGTGCTTCTTTATAGCTGAAATTGATGGCAATTTTTACATCTACCTCTATATAACTGGGGATGTAGTCGTTTTCAGAATTTGGCAATCACATTCAAACTCATGTTAAATAGGAGTCGATACACACCTGCCATCTTTTAAAGAGCCTCTGATTAATCCCATCTAAAGTTCAGCTGTTCTAGTAGGTCTTTCCTAACATTCTCTTAGTCACATCCTACAGCAAAATTAATGGTCCACCAGTTACATTGATGCAGCTTAGACAAATGTAAGTATATATGTGCCATACCTGTGGGATTCTCCTGGAATTTGGAAATCACTGTAGTAGGCAGCACAACTACCATAATCTCCACTTATTTCTGGGTCTTGTACTGGGCAGCTGCCCTTCTTCACTGTGAACACAGGAGGCTCGGCACAGGCTCCAATCAGGGAACACTTTTTCTCAATCATTGCAAAATGCTCTCCAATTGGATGAGGTGGAAAGGCAGGTGGTGACATCACAATCTCCACCTTGCCCAGAGAACACTTTGCATTCATTGAGAAAATGCAAAGTGCTCTCTCAATGATGCCCATACCTAGCAAGCAAACTCCTGGGGCTAAAATGCAGCAAGGCAGCCGTTTGACACTGGACCCAGAGGCAAGCTTTAAACCAAACTTGTTGCCACATCTAAGCACACTAATTAAAATTACTGTATATTTCCTTTGTTTTCCAGTCTTGTCTCAGTTTATATTTTGCCAAGCCCACTGCTTTTTTTTTGTACTTTCTTACAGAAATACTATACTTCAAATGTCTTTTATTTCCTTAGAGTGGTAAATAGACAACATCTCTAAACTTCTGTATTTTTTTATGGTCATCGTAAAATACAGTCTGGACATTTAAGAGCCGAGTTATAAAAACACTTGTAACCTCCTGCTATGGGGGGGGGGGGATTTAACCACTTGCTGAAAGTCCCCCTGTTAGGCTATACACAGGAGATTTGTAATAGCGCAGTTTCACTATAAAAATCATTAGCGATTAATCACCATGCATAGCATTGAATGTTAAACACATAACTTTCTATGGAATACGCTGCTCAAAGAGCAGATCGTAGCATGTAGCAATTATTAATCTCGCACAATTACACAAACTTCCAGTCATGTGGTATTGACTACAAGTTGCTACTACATGCTACTTGTGCAGGTTACCCCATATAAAGCCAATAGTTTCATCTGTTTAAGCCTTTGGGGCCTGCTCATATGCTAAACCAAGCTGTTTCTGGTGTATAGGCTTGTGTCCAATATGTAGCGGCAGGGATGGTTGGGGGCTTGCATTATTAGAGTGCAAGGCATTGTTTTTCATTTTTTTTTAAACTTTATTAAAATGTCACAAAAATGACATCTCATCCATTTTCTTCATCACAGTGGAGACTGACACCGACATGTATTGGAGGTAGAGAAAAATGCAGCATGTCTGCATTTTTTCAGACCAAACCTCAGGCCACCTCAGTGGGGTATTGTGGTATGAAAAGGGTACATCGAATACAATTGTTTTTATTGTGCCCTTGCAGTGAGCATACATTGATCTATGCAGAATTAATGCAGGTCACTGCAAATGGTGCAAACGACCCTTTAATATTCTGTTAGCTTTTAACATCTAGTGATTTAAGTAGCACAATTTT
This sequence comes from Rana kukunoris, assembly GCA_029574335.1. Taxonomy (NCBI): domain Eukaryota; kingdom Metazoa; phylum Chordata; class Amphibia; order Anura; family Ranidae; genus Rana; species Rana kukunoris. The sequence goes on from CM056056.1 coordinate 129,260,959, forward strand.
AGTAAAAAAAAAAAAACCACAAAAGCAATGCAAGAGGACTAAAATATAACACTGAATTGTGGCTGCAAAGCAACCCTTTTTGACAAGACACTTTCACACAAGATTAAGAAAATACCCAGGTGTAAACAGGGCCTAATGCCAAGTACAACCAGTCATTTTTTGTGATGAAAAAAAACAATGTTTTAAAAAACGTCATTTAAAATGAGCGTGTGTGGGCTTTACGTCGTTTTTTGTCTTCTGAAAAACAACCAAAAAAAATTCGAACCTGCTTCAATTTTTTATGACGTTTTTCAAAATGACGTTTGTGTCATAAAAAATGATCATGAAAAGGAACTGTGGTGGCTCAACGTGACTATTGGCACTGCGCTGATAAGTCGTTCACCTCTGCAACCAAGGGTTCGGATCCCGGTCTCGGCTACATGTGAATTGAGTTTGGTGGTCTCAGCCCGGCTCCCGGTGGGTGTGCTATGCAAGGTAAGCCTGTGCTTAGTATGCCCACCCCCCCCCCCACAAAAACCACCACACTTGCACACACACAAATTTGGTTTAACACGCACGCACTTTGCCTCTCTTTTTTAGGAGACCGCATGGCCAAAGGACCTACGGGGCTGGCTGAGCGGGCTAGACCCCCTTACTTCCTCATAGGGGGAGTCCCTCTGTCCCGTTGGGCTCCCAAGCGGAGCAGGTAGGGCGGGGTGAGTGGGAGGTCCTCCCTCTCACCCGCCATTGCCACCCGGGGGCATTGAGAAGGATGGCAGATTGCCTCTGGGGGGAGGGTCTGCCTACTCCCAACTCCTGCAGTCCGGCTCCTCTCTCGAGGTCACGCACAAAAATTCACTTTAAAAAAAAAATGATCGTGTGTGGGCTAAAACGACGTTTAAAACTACGTTTTCTAAACCTGCGCATGCTCAGAAGCAAGTTATGACACGAGCTTGAATGGAACAGAGTGCCGTCGTACGTGTTGTACGTAACCACGCTTTGCAAGAGCATTTTCAGAAAACAATGGTGTGTAGGCAACGTCGTTTTTTAAAATGAAGTTTTTCATGAGAAAAAACTACGTTTTTTTACAAGACAAAAAATGACCGTGTGTACGCGGCATAAGGCAAAGGGTTTGTAAACATTCTTCCAAATGACTGAGTTCAGGAATTTCCAGTGAAGCAAATGCCTAATGCTGCAACATACAAAATACATTTTAGACAATTGTGCGCTTCCAACCTTTGGGCAACAGTTTGGAGAAGGACTTTTTCAGTTCCAGCATGACTGTGCCCCTGTGCAAAAAATTAACCCCATAAAGTTTTGGTATGATGAGCTTGGTGTGGAGGAGCTACCTGTGGTATTAAGAGCCAGTCCTTCTCATCCAATATCAGTGCTTGTGAAGGGGAGAAACCAGTGTTTTTCTCTGGATTCTATGATTTTGGATCGAACTGTCAACTGTGTCTGGCTTTTACCAGGTACCTACAGTGTGTCTGTCAGGTACGCAATTGAAAAACACATATTTTAGGAGGGTGATGTAAAAAAATAAATAATAATGTGGTTGCAGTGTGCACACTATATAACTGGGGATGTAATCGTGTTTAGAATTTGGCAATCACATTCAAACTCATGTTAAAGTTCAGCTGTTCTAGTAGGTCTTTCCTGACATTCTCTTTCCTAGTCACATCCTACAGCAAAATTAATGGTCCACCAGTTACACTGATGCAGCTTAGACTAATGCAAGTATATATGTGCCATACCTGTGGGATTCCCCTGGAATTTGAAAAATCACTATAGTAGGCAGCACAACTAATAATCTCCACTTGCTTCTGGGTCTTGTACTGAGCAGCTGCCCTTCTTCACTGCATGTAGGAAAAGGTGTTATGGTCCAATTAAACCAAGGTAGAACTTGTTGGCCATAATTCCATGAGATAGGTTTGGTGCAAAAACAACACTGCACATCACCAAAAGAACACTATACCCACAGTGAAGCATGGTGGTGGCAGCATCATGCTTTGGGGTAATTTTTCTTTAGCTGGAACAGGGGCCTTAGTCAATGTAGAGGGAATTATGAACAATTCCAAATACCAGTCAGTATTGGCACAAAACCTTCAGGCCTCTGCTAAAAATCTGAACATGAAGAGGAACTTCATCTTTCAACATGACAACGACCCAAAGCATACATCTAAAACCAACTAAGGAATGGCTTCACCGGAAGAAGATTAAAGTTTTGGAATGGCCCAGTCAGAGCCCTGACAGATTTGGAGTGTTTTTGCAAAGAAGAGTGGGCAAATATTGCCAAGTAGGGATGAGCCAAACACCCCCGCGTTCGGTTCGCACCAGAAACTTCGAACGGACCGAACGTTTGCACGAACATTTAGAACCCCATTGACGTCAATGGGACTCGAACGTTCGAATTCAAAAGTGCTCATTTTAAAGCCCCAAATGTCCTTGAGAACCCGGGTCTTTTCCCTCAGGGAACATGTATCAATGAAAAAAAGTTTTAAAAACGGTCGTTTTTTCTGGAGCAGTGATTTCATTAAAATCACAGCTCTAGAAAAAACGACCATTTCAAAAAAAAAAAAATCCATTGATACATGTTCCCTGGGGCAAGATCCGGGTTCTAAAAGATGTTTTCACAGGCATACTATAGACACCCAGCAGGTACAATATTTAAAAGGAATTTTTCATTTTTTTTTTTCTATTTAAGCATCATGATGAAAAAAATGAAAAATTCCTTTAAATATTGTACCTGCTGGGTGTCTATAGTGTGCCGGTGTAGCTTTATGGTGCACACTGCAGAGGACACAGGCAATACACCACGTGAGAATACTGCAGCCAGCACAATCAACTACCTGCCAGTAAATTAGGAAGAACTGATCTAGCTAAACTATACAGTGTATAAATATATGTACAGCACCTGGGATGCATATATATCCTCTACACACTGTAAATTTAACTGACTAGCCTGCCTGCTCTATCTAGCTAGAAAAAAAAGAAACTCTCTCTCTCTGTGACTGATAAAACCAGCGCTGCAACACACTACACGAGGCCGCCCTGCAGGCGGCCTTTTATAGTGTGAGGCATGTACTAAAGCCCTGAGCCATAATTGGCCATAGCTACCCTGGCTTTGGCCAATGACGGCGCTGTGATTGGCCAAGCATGTGGGTCATAGTGCATGCTTGGCCAATCATCAGCAAGCAATGCCGCAGTGAATTATGGGCCGTGGGGCGTCACTCGAATTTGGTGCGAACGACCCGTTTTGTTCGTATTTCAACGAACGATCGAACATACGATGTTCGAGTCGAACATCTCTTAAGATGACACCTTGGGGTGAGGGGTCTTGGGGGTACTCTATATTAATGACATAGTAAATGGGAAGTCCACCAAGCTTACATAAGTGTGATGGTCAGTTGTGCACAAACTTTATTGAATCACATTACAGGGCTTACATCATAACCACTATATTGTTACGAATGCACAGCCCACACTGGTCTCACAGTTTCAAATAAACAAAAACACTGGTTGCTTTCATTATCACAGCCCTCCTGTGGGCAAACAGGAAATTTTTTGCTAGTGCATATAAAAGCCAAGAAACACCTTTAATGACCTAAATAGAACACAGACTCACATGCTGCTCTAGTCTAGCTCTCTGCAGTCTAATAAGAGTCATGATGAAATTGTCAGTCTAAAACTAACATATCTTTAGATCACATCCGTGCTTTGATAAAAGAAAAATGAACAAATGACAAATGCCACTGTTCCCCTCTAGTTAAATAATCTCAAGTGCCGGTGGCATGAATCTGACATTTTTATTTTTTACTGCAGCAGTGGGATTCTGGGTTTGATGTTTCAATATTTCTTATGTAGTTGATGCTCTCTCTATAAGTTGTTGGTAAAGGCCAAGCTTTCAGCAGGACTCCTGACTTCCATACTTGAAGGATTTTATTATACCCTGTGGGCAAAGCATTAATGCCTGGCAAATGTTGTGGCACTCATCATGCCCCTGCTGGAATACATTAGGGAAATTTTCAGTGAAAAATCGAGAGCACCAGGCAACACACAATGATATCAACAAAAATAGCTCTGCTGTAAGCTGAGGGTTGTAAAGCAAACTTGTGCTTTGCCAATCCGGGAGAAAGTATCAGGTCTGCTTTTAGTAGCAGTATATACTCAACTTTAGTTTGTTCTTCTGCTGTTCTTAATATTGCCAGGAACCAAAGTAAATATCAGGTAGTGACAGGTATGGAGGAGCAGATGACCCTCTCCATGTGGGTCCTGGGTCAATCAGCAGAGGAAAGTCCATAGCTCTGTGTAAACTACATTCCCGCTACTCAAAGCTTAAACGGGGCTCTATTTTCACTTCTTGCGGTAGGGGAAATAAAGGATGGTATGTACATGTGCCTATGGAGGTCTACATTTAAGCTAACCTGTTGCTTTGCCCTGCTCGGGCAAAGCCCAGATTCAATGTAAAGTTTCTCTGTTGCTATACCAATCACACACACACACAAGCTCATCCTGTAAAAGAATAAGGTGAATAATTACCTTTTTGGTTGAATATCCCTATCGTGTGAAGAAATCCTTCCGTGAACTGTCCTCCAAAACTGACACTGTTGGGAGTGTCAATCTGCTGTGTCCCCCGTTGTGTTCAGTGTTTCTTCCTGCTGACCTCCACATCACTACAAGACTCAGTGGAGTCAGGTTTCAGCTAGAAAAACCACTAAACTCAACAGAGAACACAACAAGTCACTCGAAAATTATCAGTATCAGGGGTATCTTCATTAAAGGGAGCTGGTCAATGGGGCAGCAGGAGAGGTAAGTGTTCCCTTTATTATTTTACCGGGTAAGCTTATTTCAGAAAGTAAACAAAATGATAATTCTATACTTTATTGCATGACTTAGTGTGCCTATCCTTTATTGAAAACTAAAGAGGTTGGCCTATTTCAATGTCACTGTTGTAGCTCTGTGTGACACAATAGGTTGCATTACAGGAAAAATAGCAGACTTGGTACATGTAAAGGGAAAGTGCAGGTTTCATTAGCTGCTCAAGCAAAGATGGAGGTTGGATGGTTTTGGTACTAACCTGAGCTATTTTATAGCTAAACTTTTTTTTAGATAGATTTGTTAACACCACTACTGTCATTTTTAATGTCTCTGTGAACCGATTAGCAAAAAAATATATACTCACTTCTTGTCCCTATGACAAAAAATTATAATTGTCACTCAGACGTAAAGAGACAGAGGGTAATAACCTGACGGATAGTCTTCAGCATATTACTGATAAAAAGTGTTTTCTTGCAGTCTTTGTTTCCCATTGCTCCCTGCCGACAATATGGAAAAAAAACCCTCCCCATGGCGTCTTAGACCACAAATTAAAATCTGAAATTTCCCACTTTTCCCACTCCAAAACTAAGGTTTCAGATGGAGTTGGGGGTTTGAAAACTGAAAACAGTAAGGGCCCTTTCACACGTGCGGACGAACGGTCCGCTTTTTCTAAGTCCGTAAACGGACTTAGAATGGGGCCCTATGGGAGCGGATCCATTAGCGGATGATGCATCCGCTAACGTCCGCCTACGATCCGCGTCCATCTGGATCCGTTTTGCGGACGGAAGAAAACCCTATTTTTCTTCCGTCCAGTGGATCGGATCGGATGCAAACGAACAGACGGTCCGTTTCCATCCGATTCCCCATAGGGGATAGCGGAGGAGAGACAGGGCGGTCCCTGCACAGTGTGCGGGGACAGCCCTGTCTGCCGACAGCTGAGCGGGACCCCCCGCTGAGCCGACGGACACACACGGAGCGGACCGAAAAACGGTCCGCACCGTGTGAAAGGGCCCTAAGACGTGTAAAAAAAAAAGTAATTTTCTCTTGACTACTTGATGAAAAATGTAAAACCACTGTGTTGAACCTGCTGACAACCAGGCAAGATTTGATCAGATATTTTTATGTTTTTATGATTTATTTGGGTATGGGAGAAACAATACTGTATATACCAGTTTTTCCCAATCTTACATGGATGTGGCACATGCATGGTAGTGTGAGGCTCCATATTAAATTCATAGTTATGGAAACAAACTAATCTAATGCTAAATATATATCTATATATATATATAGATATATATCTATATAGATATATATAGATATAGATATATATCTATATAGATATATATAGATATATATCTATATAGATATATATAGATATATATCTATATAGATATATATAGATATATATCTATATATATAGATAGACAGATAGATATAGATATGCATTCTTCCTGTGCCCATGGTATGTATGTTTAGCAAACCTCTCAAGTATGATCAATAAAGATCACCGTGATGTAAGTGTTGACTAAACAAATGGGCAGTCACATGGAACTCTTAGTAGACAATCAATGCAAGGTGATAGCATGTATGTACTTTTCTTTACTCAAAATAATCTATAAAGCCTGCACTCTTAAGGATTCACTGAACTGAACCTTCACAACCACTTAAGTTCCATCCACTATGTTAGTAAACAGGAAAGGCAGCCACAACAAACCCTTAAAGGCTAAAACTACAATTTTAGCGTGTTGTTTAGCCTAATAAGTATCTATATAATACTAGCAGTGAACACAACAGAAGACAGACCTGGCAAGAAATTCATGTTTTTACTTTCTTCTGAACAGTATTGTACTTTGCTTGGCTTGATGTACCCTCAATAACAGCCAGCAAAGCAAAAGGTATTCTAAATCATGTTCTTAAAAAAAAAAAAAAAAAAACTCCCATCTTTAGTTCAGGCATCTGAAGCCCACTTGTTCTTCTTTCCGGAATATGGCACTGCTGGCTACTCAGCATGTGCCTCCATTCTCACGCATACGCAAAGCACGGAACACTCATTGTGGTTCTACAAGCGGAAGATGCCCATGGACTCCTGGGATGAATGACACTAATCTCCCAGGAGCCAATGCGTGGCCAGAAATGACATATTTCACGTTGGCGAGGTACACGAGGAGGAGAACAAATATACCATGGAAATCAAGGTAAATCTAACAAAAGAAAAGTGCGTTTTTAACCTGCAACAAAGAACTGAATGGGGCAAAGTTTTAAGTGAGGGTGGAACCCTGATTTTAAGAGGATAGGGTTACCTCAAAGACAACATTTTCTGAGGCCCTGTACACACGATCAGACCGGTCCGATGAGAATGGTCCGACGGACCGTTTCCATCGGGCCACCGCTGAAGTGGTCTGATGTGCGTACACACCATCAGTCCAAAATCCCATCGGGCCAGAACGTGGTGACGTAGAACACAACGACGTGCTGAAAAAACGAAGTTCAATGCTTCCAAGCATGCCTTGACTTGATTGTGAGCATGCGTGGGTTTTTGGTCCGATGCTTTTGTGTACTAACCATCGTTTTGGTCCGACGGTCAGGTGTCCATCGGACAGATTTTTAAAGCAAGTTTTAAAACTTTGGTCCGATGGACAATGGTCCGATGAGCCGTACACACGATCAATTTGGTCCGATAAGGCCAGTTTCATCAGACCGATCTGATCGTGTGTACGTGGCCTAACACTATCACTGAAGGTGGCTAGGCTAGCACAACAAAATTGAAAGGAGTAATAACATCTCCACTAAAGGCTCAGGAGACCAATGTGCACTCACTGAACAATTTGTACTGCCTGCCCCCACCACCAACTTCTACATTGCCCATCTCTAAAATCAAAAGCACCCCCTCCACTTGGTACTACTTGTTTTTTTCCTCCCACACAACACGTGCATTTTTTCCTTTCAGTTAAATCTCCCTGCAGGATCATTTTTGTCTTCCAGGGACATCTCCAATGCAGAGACATTTTTTTCCTTCCAGTGACTCCACCTACACAAGAACCTTTTTTCTTTACAAATTCCTAAATGATGTCTTCCTTCACCACTGTTAACAGTATTTTGTTTGTACAAGTGATGTGGCAGATGTTTGCAGTGTTTATAGCAAACAGTAGCCACTTGTTTTATTCAATAATTACCTTTTAAACCATACCCACCATTCTTCTTTCTATTTTCTTGCTCAAGGTGTCCCAGGTTTCTACGTATCCAATTCATCACACTGTTCATTTTTTAGCTGTAAATCTAAAAAGATTACCCTTATGGGTTTTGTTACCATTTACATAGTGTTTATTTTTTTTTAAATATTAATTGAAATGAGCCTGGACACAGGAAGGGTAGTCTAACTTATGAACTTGCACACAAGGCCCATTGAATTCAGAAAATGCCCCAATCATACTTCCATGAACAGGGGTTCTCACATCACCAGCAAATGACTGTAGGTGTTTTGCGGTCTCTCATACACAGATCTTTTGTAAAACAAATGCAAGTAGCAAGAATTTTGTTTGTCTCTAAATTCAAATTGTTCTTCCACTGTTTTCATAACATTTTAAAAGACCCTATGATTTAGCCGATTCAGGAAAATGTAACAGATCTTCTAGGAAAAAGCCCTGCCCACTAATATGTATCTTCCCTGTGCTCCATCATCACTGCATTCTTCATTCGGCAGGGAGTCTCTATTCCTTGCAAGTCCCATGGTGTAGTTGCTTACACTGGGTAAAAAATTCCACCACCATGTCAGGCCCCCAAGCCTGGTAATTGGCTACTTCTGACAGAGCACAATATTGAGGAGGAGGTCTCATGCCCCTCCACATCCAGAAGGAGGAGGCATTTATCAGGGGCTCCCACTGAGCAGCAGGAGAGCTAGCAAAGATAAGTATCAGTGGGTTTACAAGTGAAAAGCCAAACTTACAGATTATCTAGGTAAATGCACAAAATACTAATGCATAATATTGCTTTTCATGCAGTGTTTTTTAAAACAAAATCTTGCTCTGTTTGTAGAGTAATAAAAAGTTAAGTCTGCCGCAGAGCTTTTAAAAAGATGCTCTTTAAAATATTATAACCAGGCTTATTTTATGATCAGCATTCCAATTTGTGCAGAAACATATACTACACAAGTATGAGTATAAAATATTTGTTTAAGTTTTACAGTGCGTCTCAGCCAAAGTGTAACTACTTTCATATATCCCCATAACTTCTACAATGCCATTTTATTCACAAAGACACAATTATAAATAGGTGATCATCTTTCATATATATTCAATGATGCTAATAAAAAGGAAACAATATGGCATTTATCAAGCCTTTAAAATGTATATTCTTCTTTTATAACTAGAATAATCAGTTTGTAGTTCTTTCCAGAACAGATGCTGTGCCTGCCACAACATAAATACACGTAACTAGATACTTATTCAGCCAGGAAGGAGATTCTTGCTTAGGATACTGATCTCCCTGGAGTGCTAATCCACAAAGAAGCACAAATCATTTAGGCAAGAGAACAAAAAGCAACCCTGAGAAAAATAGAAAGTAATATACGACTAAAAATATTTTTTTGGTAAATAAATAAGATATAAGGTGTCTGGTTAATGGACCATGTTGGAGCATGTGTCAATTGGATTGTGTTCATGTCAAACCATTTGTCTTCGTATAAATGCCTATGGGAGATCAAAATCAGATTAAAGAAAGTCAGAAGGTAGTCAAATTAAGTTATTTTCTAAATGATTTCAGAAACATCTCAAAGTGATGTCAAATGTCAAGAGCAAGCTCTACAACAAGCCCAAAGCCCATCAGCACAGGTACTTTCCCTGTTTACTTTCCTCATGTGTCTGAGTCCTGAAGAAGTCAAATATCTGGCAAAACACGTTGACTTTACAGACATTTTAGTCTAGTTTGGTCTCCCCTGCTGTGCGGGTATAGTCCATATTCCTTGGTTACTGAAGGGGATTTTCTCTAGCTGGTACCTATATTTTTTTATACGTTTTTTTTAACTTTCCCTGTTTAATACAAAGAATCAGACATAAAAAATATGAAATTTCATTAACATTTTACTAGAATTTGCCCTTACGATTCCACATTTCACCTAGATTTTGCCAATGGAAGAACTTGATTTCAGCAAAACCGTGATCACCTTGAAAACTGGAGGCAAACTTAGCTGAATTTATCAACTACAGGGAACTTAATTTTAATGAGTTCCGTGCATTTACTATACAAGATGTTGTGTGATAGAAAAGAACACCACAATAATGTACTACTTTAACTTTGATAAGGCTCAGGGCCCAACATTTTTCAGCTCACCTAGCAAAGGATTCCATAGACACAAGTGTACATTTTCCATCACCTCCTACACAACTATACATACGCTTGTGGAGTTCTTTAAGGAGTATGTAGATTGCAACAAAAGACTTCTCTTAGGAAATACCTGTGCAAAGATAATTATGTTTGCAAGTAAGGCCATCCATAGTTTATTGGCCGCTGGGAAAACAAATCACCTGACAGACTGCCAGATATCATTTGCCATGTCTAAGTGCAGAAACAGAAGTGCTTTATTCATAGGCTATTAATACACAACCTACAAAAATAAAGTATTTATCAAATGTGGTAGTATTCTATGACCTACGATACTATCAAGATGTTGATGACTCCAATGCATGTCTTGTTGGAAAGTGCTGTAGTGAATAAGGTAGGAAATAAATGAAGAGGAGTTAGTGTAATGACATGAGCTGATTGCCTAGGGGACTGTCGGTTATATTTTTAATCACATTTTAACAAGTTTTCTTTTAATGAGCTATAGAAAACTGCATTATGTGTTTTAGTACAGTACCTAAGATTTATTACAAGAATATCTGGAAGGCTGCAGGAAACTTAAGAGATCCTGCAACAATGTATACCTAAACTAAGAAATACTAATTGGCATTGCAAAAGTTTAAGTAACAGGCGTTGTTGCTTGACACTATAGGATCGATCTACTTCTTCAGTATTGCAGTTTGGTAAACCAAAAAGAATGCCATGCCTTACCCAAAAAAAAAAAAGGGCCAAAAGGGCTCAATACACACACAAGCACTTTGCCAACATTGGCTCTGCACACTACAAGAAGAGAAATACACTCCCGAGTCACTTTATTAGGTACACCTTGAACAAATGCTTGGTAACACAAATTGCTTATCAGCCAATCACATGGCAGCAACTCAATGCATTTAGGCATCTAGATATGCTGTAAAGACGACTTGCCGAGGTTCAAACCAAGCATCAGAATAGTGAAAAAAAGGAGATTTATGTGACTTTGCACGTGGCATGGTAGTTGGTGCCAGTTGGGTTGGTCTGAGTATTTAAAAAACTGATCTACTGGGATTTTCATACAATGACATTCAGATGGTAGGAACTTTGGCGTAAACATGAAAGCAGGAACCCATCCTGGGTTGAACCCATCCCATCAATGGTTCAGGCTGGTGGTGGTGATGTAATGGTGTGAGGGGGATATTTTCTTAGCACACTTTTGGTCCCTTTGTACCAAATGAGCATATTTTAAATGCCATGGCCTATCTGAGTATTGTTTCTGACCATGTTGATCCCTTTATGTGTGTACCATCTTCTGATGGCTACTTCCAGCAGGATAATGTGCCATGTCACATAGGTAAAATGACCTCACCGTTGGTTTCTTGAACAGGACAATGAGTTTACTGTACTCTAGGGATGAGCTTCGCGTTCGATACGTACGTATGTCTGTTCGTACGTTCAACGAAATTCGAACAAAAGCGGTCGTTCGCGCCAAATTCAAGCGACGCAAAACAGCCTATAATTCACTGAGGCATTGCGCGCTGATGATTGGCCAAGAATGCTGTATGTCCCGCATTCTTGGCCAATCACAGCGCGCAAAAAACAAAGAGCCATAATTGGCCAAAGCCTGGGTGGCTTTGGCCAATTATGGCTCAGGGCTTTTGCACACGCCCCACACTATATAAGGCCGCCTGCTGGGCGGCCTCGTGTAGTGTGTTCCGGCTTGTTAATGAGAGCAGTCAGAGAGACAGAGAGATTGTCTTTTTATATAGCTAGATAGAGCAGGCAGGCAGGCTAGTCAGTTTAGCTTAATTTACAGTGTGCAGAGAATATATATACATCCCTAGGAGTTGTACATATATTTATACACTGTATAGCTTAGATGGATCAGTTCTTCCTAATTTACTGACAGGCAGGTGATTGTGCTATTTAAAGACGTTATCACAGGTATAGACACCCAGCAGGTACAATATTTAAAGGAACTTTATTTTCATTTTTTTTAATTTAAGCATCATTAAAATCACTGCTCCTGGAGCAGTGATTTTGATAATGTTTGAATAAAAAAAAATTAAAGGTTCCTTTAAATATTGTACCTGCTGGGTGTCTATAGTTTGCCTGTGAAAACATCTTTGAGAACCCGGGTCTTGCCCGAGGGAACATGTATCAATGGAGAAAAAGTTTTAAAAACTGACTCCTGAAAAAACGAGAGTTTTTAAGACTTTTTTCCATTGATACATGTTCCCTCGGGCAAGATCCGGGTTCTTAAAGATGTTTTCACAGGCAAACTATATAGACACCCAGCACTGCAGGTACAATATTTAAAGGAATTTTTCATTTTTTTTTATTTAAACATTATTAAAATCACTGCTCCTGGAGCAGTGATTTTAATGATGCTTAAATAAAAAAAATAAAAAAATGTCTTTAAATATTGTACCTGGGTGTTTTATAGCTTGCCTGTGAAAACGTCTGAGAACCCGGGGCTTGCCCGAGGGAACATGTATCAATGGAAACAAGTTTTAAAACGGTAATTTTTTCAGGAGTCCTGCTCCTGAAAAAACGACAGTTTTTTTAACTTTTTTTCCATTGATACATGTTCCCTGGGGCAAGACCCGGGTTCTTAAAGATGTTTTCCAACAATAACTTGAATATTGGTCTTTAAAATTAGCGTTATTGAATTTGAACATTCGAGTCCCATAGACTTCAATGGGGTTCTAAATGTTCGCGCGAACGGTCGGTCTGTTCGACGGTTCTGGTGCGAACCGAACGCGGGTATGTTCATCCCTACTGTACTCCAATGGCCTCCACAGTCACCAGATCTCAATCCAACAGAGCACCTTTGAGATGTGGTAGAACGGGAGATTTGCATCATGGATGTGCAGCTGACAAAATCTGCAATAACTGCGTGATGCTATCATGTCAATATGGACCAAAATCTGAGGAATGTTTCCAACACCTTGTTGAATCTATGCCATTAAGAATTAAGGCAGTTCTGAAGGCAAAGTAGGTTCATTCCGATACTAGCAAGGTGTACCCAATAAAGTTGGCAGTGAGTGTATTTCCTAGTGCAGCACTGAAGAAGTCATACATACTAGATGTGTTTTTGCAGGCAGTCATGTACTTGCAAAATTAAGATGTTCTCAAAACACAGATTATGCTCACATCTGACCTTGAAGATGCTTTTTCACTGAGAAATAAATCAGCACCATAGCACAGATGATAAATGTTTTCTGCTCATCTGCTAAGATTTGATTTGGAAGTGATGGAAGAAATCCCCAACACTCGATGGAAGAGTACAAGTTAAGTTACTGATAGCAAAAAGTAAAGAAAGCCATAAAAGTGGAATAATCATTTTGCAGATGGCATATTAAAATCTTAACTTCAAAATCACATCTAAAAATATATTTTTCTAAAGCTTAACAAAAATTTTTACCATTAAAGAAGTGAATCTGGAAAGGATACAGCTAAAGCACTGTTCCCTTCATCAAGGTTGTTTTTAATATTTAGGTTATTTTACAGCAGTGAATTAAGCCCCACCCTGTGTACTATAATTTTTCCACATATTCAACAAAACCATACCCACTTTAAAGGAGGTTTTCTTATGGAATAGTTTGATTCCATTACAGTTTCCCATACACAAAGATCATATTGCCTGACACTTATCCTTTTAGGCCGTGAGTAATTAAGTCAGCAAAATATTTGGTCAACTACAAGGACAGCCATATCTCATGGATAGGGATGAGCTTCGCGTTCGGATGGATAGGGATGAGCTTCGCGTCCGTTCGATTGTTCGTCAAATTTCGAACAAAAACGATCGTTCGCGGCAAATTCGAGTGAAACGAAACGACCGCTTTTAAAACTTTTTCTCCATTGATACTACTATCAATGGAGAAAAAAGTAAAAAAATGGTCGTCCTAATGTTTGAATAAAAAAAAAAATTAAAGATTCCTTTAAATATTGTACATACTGGGTGTCTATAGTTTGCCTGTGAAAACGTCTTTGAGAACCCGGGGCTTGCCCGAGGGAACATGTATCAATGGAAAAAAAGTTTTAAAAATGGACTCCTGAAAAAACGACCGTTTTTAAGACTTTTTTCCATTGATACATGTTCCCTGGGGCAAGACCCGGGTTCTGAAAGACGTTTTTGAATTCGAACGTTCGAGTCCCATAGACTTCAATGGGGTTCTAAATGTTTGTGCGAACGATCGGACTGTTCGACGGTTCTTGTGCGAACCGAACGCGGGGGTGTTCGGCTCATCCCTACTCATGGATATGAAAATGTGCCGACAATTGTTGTCCAGAAGACAAATATTTATGAGAGGACCCTATACTGAGGGGTCCCTGAATTAATACATAAAACATTATGAAACTGCACCTAACCAATGCTTTTTTATCATTTGCAAAATAAATGAAAAGACTGAAAAAAAAAGTGTTTTCTTTGTTTCTGTTAAAAAAAAAAAAAATGTTCTTCATAAATTTAGGCCACAATGTATTCTGCTACATTTCTTTGGTGAAAATAACCCAAATCAGTGTATATTATTTAGTCTGTAGGAAAGTTAGAGAGTCAACAATCTATGGTATATATCTGAATACTGATCACAATGTACTGACGGCCCATCTTATTTCATGAGGCCCTAAAATCCTAGGACAGATACCCCCCCAGATGACCCCTTTTTTGAAAACAGACAGTCCAAGGTATTTAGTAAAAGGCTCTACCTGTCACCAGTGCAGTACAGCGTCATCTAACTGGTGTGACGGGGATCAGGGACATTGACTTTTTTATTATTACATTTGTTTTCTATAAGCAAGCATTTTACTAAATTAAACTGAATCATTCAGTCTTTTTGGTATGATTGGTCAAAGCTAATCCCATAGTAAAGATGGGTGTGATTTTAACCCTGTCTGATCAAATTGACCAATCACAGCTAGCAGGAGAATTGTACACAAAGGATGGCATGAAAGTAAGCCATCCATTCCATACAACCGTCATGTGACCTACTGTGCTTGGTCGCGGTGGTCATGTGGACAGATCACACCACTGCGTGGCCTAGCAGCTGTACAATCGTCACTTCCTGACAGGATGTCATTTTGAAGCCTACTCAGGAAAACAAAGTCACTGCCTGGCTGTCAATCTGCTAATGGGTGGGCGAGAACTGTTTAAAGTGTCATTAGACCCAGATCATCAGAAACTGTTAATATATGCCAAATTACATTGAGTTCATACTCGCGCATCCACTAAAGCATTTGTTTTCTGTAGACTGCAAAAATCCTGGTTGATCCTGCTGTCACCCCTCCTTGTGTGTTACCCACTGCAGGGTGAGATTTTGTAGACCAGCTGTTGACATCTACTGAGCATGCTCCAGTTTCAGTTCCCTTTTAAGCTCTTCAATTACTAATTTTTGTCATCTGTGCAGCCCATGTAACTATAGAGTCTCACATATGGGTGTGTACACAGTGGTTAATGAATTCCTCTACCCTCCCTCATTCTCCATGTCCTCATATTACTAAACACTATGGGGGAAAGATAAAAAATGTTGATTGATGAAGGCTTCACCTTTCTGTTAGACCCGGCACATACACACCATGGACCCAGGCTGAAGGGATGTGGCATAGCCTATGAATGGCAGCACCTCTTTACAATGTGAACAAAGTGAAAACTATTCTCAGTCAACTTAAAAATGATTGTAAAGGTTTGAATAAAAAAAAATAACATACATGTCATACTTACCTCTAGTGTGCAGCTCATTTTTCAGAGTGGCCCCAATCCTCGTCTTCTAAGGTCCCTCGGCAGCTGTCTCGTCTTCTCTTCACATCAGATAACCCCCTCTGGGAAGCGCTTTCCCAAGGGGGTTACCCTGTGGGCACACTCCCGAGTCCAGAATTTGGGTCCATAGACACAAATGTCGGACTCGGCCCCACCCTCCGCATCACTGGATACGATTGACAGCAGCGGGAGCCAATGGCTGCGCTGCTATCAATCTATCCAATGAAAAGCCGAGAAGCTTGGGCCGAGATCCAGTGCGTTCTCGACTCAGGACTTTCGAGGGCTCAGGTAAGTAAAACGGGGGGCCTGTAATTAAATACAGTGGCATGCTGGGGTGGCACCCAGAACTATGGTCAGGTTACTACTAAAAGCCCAGCACACACCTAACCAATCATTAGGGCAGCACAGTGGTCCAGTGAGTAGCACTTTCGCCTAGCAGCAAAAGGGTCGCTGGTTCGAATCCCGACCACGACACCATCTGCCTGGAGTTTGCATGTTCTCCCTGTGTCTGCGTGGGTTTCCTCCGGGTACTCTGGTTTCTTCCCACACTCCAAAGACATGCTGGTAGGTAAATTGGATCGTCCAAAAAATTGACCCAGTGTATATGTATATATGTGTGTATGACTGTGTGTCCATAGCGTGTCAAGATCCTACGGGGTAAATATGACCGCACCAGCCAAGCAGACACTGGCTGGAAAAAGCGCCCAGAGGCGATTCAGTTCGCATGCGTTGCGCTATACAAGTCATTCATTCATTCATTCATTCATTCATTCATTCATTCATTCATTCATTAGGTATGCTGGCTGTTTTCAAAATCAGGACCCAGGACTGGGGATTTCATCCAACCCGGATCTCTCAGAAACCCCAAGGGCTCCAGGTCCCAAAGTGGACTTTTCTAAGAAAGGAGGAAACTGAAAAGCCAGTTTCCTCTTCATGTTACAAGCTCCCTGGAGCCCCTCAACCCATCCGGTTGAGAATTCTGTGTCACAACCTCCAGGAAAATGCTCTGCCACAAGGGTCACATTCATATTGGAGATAACCCCATACAAATTTATGGGGGGCTCACTGTATAGGTAAGGCTGCTGAAAAAGAGGCTTTTGGTTGGATAGGCTGTAAATATTAGAAGAGTCTGTGCTACTAAAGCAAGAAGCTGAGTGGGGGAGTTTAGTTTTCTTCCGTTAGGTTACTCTCAAACCTATGTCTTGAGAGATGCGTGTATTTGCAGTCTATATCAAGATAACTCGGCAAAATGGAACGCAGAAAACAACCATACAAAATTACAGAATTATAAACCTCTCAATTAAGGGCACTTCTTGCGATAACTCTTAATAGAGCATAACACTAATTATGAGAGGAAGCAAGGTTAAGACATTAAAATTGAGCACCTGCAAGTAAGAAAATGATTAGACCACATTCCTCGTGCCGTATTAAAATAATCATAATATAAAGTAGAATGATGTCAAGTCTCTGAATATTTTAGTTATTTAACCACTTAAATACAAGGCCTATTTTGGCACTTCTCTTCTACATGCAAAAATCATATTTTTTTTGCTAGAAAATTAATCAGAACCCTCAAACACTATATATGTTTTTTTAGCAGACATCGTAGGGAATAAAATGGCGGTCATTGCAACTTTTTATCTCGCACGGTATTTGCGCAATAAGTTTTCAAGCACCTTTTTTTGGGGAAAAAAGTTTCATGGATTAAAAAAGAACAAATCAGTAAAGTTAGCCCAATTTTTTTTGTACAATGTGAAAGATGAAGTTACGCCGAGTTAATAGATACCTAACATGTCACGCTTTAATATTGCGCTCACTCATGGAATGATGCCAAACTTTAGTACTTAAAAATCTCCATAGGCGTCGCACATTTTTTTTTTACAGGTTACCAGTTTAGAGTTACAGAGGAGGTAAAGTGCTAGAATTGTTGCTGGCGCTCTAACGCACGTGGCGATACCTCATGGTGTTTACATATGTGGGCGGGACTTATGTGTGTTTGCTTCTGAACGCGAGCTACTGGGGGATAGAGGCGTTTAAAAAAATATATATATTATTTTATTTTACTTCATTTATTTTTACACTTTTTTTTATTTTTTATTTTTTTAAATCACTTTTATTCCTATTACAAGGAATGTAAAAATCCCTTGTAATAGGAATGGTTTGTGACAGGTACTCTTTATGGTCAATAAAACCCCACATCTCTCCTCCAGGCTGGAAAGCAAGAGATTGTGAAAAAAAATCACAGATCTCATGCTTTCAGGCGCAATTGTGGCTTTGTTTACATTCCGGTACCCGGTCGTGAGGTCATAACATCGCGCCCGGGCCTCCGACAAACATAGAGATGACTGGTGACCATCTGGTCACCATACATCTCTATGCCCCCCATCTGTCGCCAGCAGATCGTTTCTCCGGGTCTCCGATGGCACGGGAGAGCCCGGAGAAGCACCGGATGGTGGCGGGAAGGGGGGACATCTCCTCCCATCACCTATAACAACGATCAAGCAGTGGAACCGCCACTATGATCGTTCTTATGGTGCACAGAATCGCCGGCTGAAAAGATTGATATCTGAATGATATCCCCACTGAAAGTCAAGGACGACATATGACGTCCTTGGGCAGGAAGTGGTTAATTGATCATAACATCTGGACACCTATTGTAGCTTACCTTTTCATAGTGCTTTGAATCCCCTCCAGCCTCTTTCAGGCACTTTCTGCCCCCATGTGCTCACTCAAAAGTTGGTTGCTCATCATTGTTCTATCCCCTATTTTGCAGGCGCTGTAACTTTTGCGCAAACCAGTGGCTTATTGCGATTTTTTTTTACCAAAAATACATAGAAGAATACGTATCGGCTTAAACTGAGAAAAAAAATTGGGATATTTATTATAGCAAAAAGTTAAAAATATTGTTTTGTTTTTTTCAAAATTGTCATTCTTTGTTTATAGCGCAAAA
Organism: Rana kukunoris; assembly: GCA_029574335.1. NCBI lineage: Eukaryota > Metazoa > Chordata > Amphibia > Anura > Ranidae > Rana > Rana kukunoris. The sequence continues at coordinate 129,279,771 of CM056056.1, forward strand.
AATAAAAAAACGCAGAGGTGATCAAATACCACCAAAAGAAAGCTCTATTTGTGGGGAAAAAAAAAAAGGACATCAATTTTGTTTGGAAGCCATGTCGCACGACCGCGCAAATGTCAGTTAAAGCGACGCAGTGCCGGAAGTTGAAATTTCGCCTGGGCAGGAAGGGGGCATATGTGCCAAGTAAGCAAGTGGTTAATTAGTATCTTAATCAGACACAGACCCTGTGTAACTAATAGGTGGTTGGTTTTAAAGAGATGAGGTGGCAACCCTAGGTTACAGACAAACGTAGGAGTGGTGTACACTGGTGAAACACAGGCTTAAAATCTGAACTACTTTGCAGGCAGACTTTACTCCCTGTTAACATGTAATTTTCAATTTCAGCTGAAGCATACCCTTAAATAAACAGAATCCAGAGAATTAGAGATGTGCAAAGATCAATAACCCATAGCAACTAGTTTTCAGTTTAAGTTAAAATACCTGAATGGTTTCCACTAATTACTGGTTACTGACATTGCTCTACAAGGCTGAATTCATTAGGTTGCTCCATGTGAATTCAGCCGAGATATATAAATGGTTTTCCAGGGACACATTACTACTGTTCTGAAAATAGGAGGGAAGTGATTTTTGTTTAATTACTGATAAACTGAGGAAAGATTTGTTGTCAATGATGAGGCTTCCTGTTGTAATATGCATACATGTCCAGACAGCACAAAAGAATATCCAGGACACTCCGCTAAGGATCAGGACAATAGTAATTGCAGGAGAACTGCTGTGTCATAGACTGGCAGAAGTGATATTTTTCTTACAGAATCAGCAAAAGAAAAAAGAGGCACACAAATTCATCCAGGGACACTAGTACTGTCCTGGGAACAGGAGGGCCTGTGACATCTGCTGGGGTGTTTGAAAAACCAAACAAATGAGGCATGTAGAGCGTCCCTGAAATAATGTGCCAAATAACTGGGTATGGAGGTACAGGGAGATAATTAGGGATTCCATGGTGCTACATATGAAAAGGTGTGCAAGAAGCCTAATGTGGATGAAAGAATTCCCCACCACACTACCAAGTACATTTTTTGCTAGATATGTTAAGTGATAAGTTGATAAACATACACCGGATCCCATTGCCAATTCAATAATTACAAATAGGTCCATTTCAGTGGCATCTGTTAACAGCTTGGTTTGAAACCAGCCTTAAAGGGGTTGTAAAGGTTTGTTTTTTATTTTCTAAATAGGTTTCTTTAATCTAGTGCATTGTTGGTTCACTTACCTTTTCCTTAAATTTTCCTTCTAAATGTTTTTATTCTTTGTCTGAATTTCCGACTTTCTGTTTCTCCTACACACCATGGACCCAGGCTGAAGGGATGTGGCATAGCCTATGAATGGCAGCACCTCTTTACAATGTGAACAAAGTGAAAACTATTCTCAGTCAACTTAAAAATGATTGTAAAGGTTTGAATAAAAAAAAATAACATACATGTCATACTTACCTCTAGTGTGCAGCTCATTTTTCAGAGTGGCCCCAATCCTCGTCTTCTAAGGTCCCTCGGCAGCTGTCTCGTCTTCTCTTCACATCAGATAACCCCCTCTGGGAAGCGCTTTCCCAAGGGGGTTACCCTGTGGGCACACTCCCGAGTCCAGAATTTGGGTCCATAGACACAAATGTCGGACTCGGCCCCACCCTCCGCATCACTGGATACGATTGACAGCAGCGGGAGCCAATGGCTGCGCTGCTATCAATCTATCCAATGAAAAGCCGAGAAGCTTGGGCCGAGATCCAGTGCGTTCTCGACTCAGGACTTTCGAGGGCTCAGGTAAGTAAAACGGGGGGCCTGTAATTAAATACAGTGGCATGCTGGGGTGGCACCCAGAACTATGGTCAGGTTACTACTAAAAGCCCAGCACACACCTAACCAATCATTAGGGCAGCACAGTGGTCCAGTGAGTAGCACTTTCGCCTAGCAGCAAAAGGGTCGCTGGTTCGAATCCCGACCACGACACCATCTGCCTGGAGTTTGCATGTTCTCCCTGTGTCTGCGTGGGTTTCCTCCGGGTACTCTGGTTTCTTCCCACACTCCAAAGACATGCTGGTAGGTAAATTGGATCGTCCAAAAAATTGACCCAGTGTATATGTATATATGTGTGTATGACTGTGTGTCCATAGCGTGTCAAGATCCTACGGGGTAAATATGACCGCACCAGCCAAGCAGACACTGGCTGGAAAAAGCGCCCAGAGGCGATTCAGTTCGCATGCGTTGCGCTATACAAGTCATTCATTCATTCATTCATTCATTCATTCATTCATTCATTCATTCATTAGGTATGCTGGCTGTTTTCAAAATCAGGACCCAGGACTGGGGATTTCATCCAACCCGGATCTCTCAGAAACCCCAAGGGCTCCAGGTCCCAAAGTGGACTTTTCTAAGAAAGGAGGAAACTGAAAAGCCAGTTTCCTCTTCATGTTACAAGCTCCCTGGAGCCCCTCAACCCATCCGGTTGAGAATTCTGTGTCACAACCTCCAGGAAAATGCTCTGCCACAAGGGTCACATTCATATTGGAGATAACCCCATACAAATTTATGGGGGGCTCACTGTATAGGTAAGGCTGCTGAAAAAGAGGCTTTTGGTTGGATAGGCTGTAAATATTAGAAGAGTCTGTGCTACTAAAGCAAGAAGCTGAGTGGGGGAGTTTAGTTTTCTTCCGTTAGGTTACTCTCAAACCTATGTCTTGAGAGATGCGTGTATTTGCAGTCTATATCAAGATAACTCGGCAAAATGGAACGCAGAAAACAACCATACAAAATTACAGAATTATAAACCTCTCAATTAAGGGCACTTCTTGCGATAACTCTTAATAGAGCATAACACTAATTATGAGAGGAAGCAAGGTTAAGACATTAAAATTGAGCACCTGCAAGTAAGAAAATGATTAGACCACATTCCTCGTGCCGTATTAAAATAATCATAATATAAAGTAGAATGATGTCAAGTCTCTGAATATTTTAGTTATTTAACCACTTAAATACAAGGCCTATTTTGGCACTTCTCTTCTACATGCAAAAATCATATTTTTTTTGCTAGAAAATTAATCAGAACCCTCAAACACTATATATGTTTTTTTAGCAGACATCGTAGGGAATAAAATGGCGGTCATTGCAACTTTTTATCTCGCACGGTATTTGCGCAATAAGTTTTCAAGCACCTTTTTTTGGGGAAAAAAGTTTCATGGATTAAAAAAGAACAAATCAGTAAAGTTAGCCCAATTTTTTTTGTACAATGTGAAAGATGAAGTTACGCCGAGTTAATAGATACCTAACATGTCACGCTTTAATATTGCGCTCACTCATGGAATGATGCCAAACTTTAGTACTTAAAAATCTCCATAGGCGTCGCACATTTTTTTTTTACAGGTTACCAGTTTAGAGTTACAGAGGAGGTAAAGTGCTAGAATTGTTGCTGGCGCTCTAACGCACGTGGCGATACCTCATGGTGTTTACATATGTGGGCGGGACTTATGTGTGTTTGCTTCTGAACGCGAGCTACTGGGGGATAGAGGCGTTTAAAAAAATATATATATTATTTTATTTTACTTCATTTATTTTTACACTTTTTTTTATTTTTTATTTTTTTAAATCACTTTTATTCCTATTACAAGGAATGTAAAAATCCCTTGTAATAGGAATGGTTTGTGACAGGTACTCTTTATGGTCAATAAAACCCCACATCTCTCCTCCAGGCTGGAAAGCAAGAGATTGTGAAAAAAAATCACAGATCTCATGCTTTCAGGCGCAATTGTGGCTTTGTTTACATTCCGGTACCCGGTCGTGAGGTCATAACATCGCGCCCGGGCCTCCGACAAACATAGAGATGACTGGTGACCATCTGGTCACCATACATCTCTATGCCCCCCATCTGTCGCCAGCAGATCGTTTCTCCGGGTCTCCGATGGCACGGGAGAGCCCGGAGAAGCACCGGATGGTGGCGGGAAGGGGGGACATCTCCTCCCATCACCTATAACAACGATCAAGCAGTGGAACCGCCACTATGATCGTTCTTATGGTGCACAGAATCGCCGGCTGAAAAGATTGATATCTGAATGATATCCCCACTGAAAGTCAAGGACGACATATGACGTCCTTGGGCAGGAAGTGGTTAATTGATCATAACATCTGGACACCTATTGTAGCTTACCTTTTCATAGTGCTTTGAATCCCCTCCAGCCTCTTTCAGGCACTTTCTGCCCCCATGTGCTCACTCAAAAGTTGGTTGCTCATCATTGTTCTATCCCCTATTTTGCAGGCGCTGTAACTTTTGCGCAAACCAGTGGCTTATTGCGATTTTTTTTTACCAAAAATACATAGAAGAATACGTATCGGCTTAAACTGAGAAAAAAAATTGGGATATTTATTATAGCAAAAAGTTAAAAATATTGTTTTGTTTTTTTCAAAATTGTCATTCTTTGTTTATAGCGCAAAAAATAAAAAAACGCAGAGGTGATCAAATACCACCAAAAGAAAGCTCTATTTGTGGGGGAAAAAAAAAAGGACATCAATTTTGTTTGGAAGCCATGTCGCACGACCGCGCAAATGTCAGTTAAAGCGACGCAGTGCCGGAAGTTGAAATTTCGCCTGGGCAGGAAGGGGGCATATGTGCCAAGTAAGCAAGTGGTTAATTAGTATCTTAATCAGACACAGACCCTGTGTAACTAATAGGTGGTTGGTTTTAAAGAGATGAGGTGGCAACCCTAGGTTACAGACAAACGTAGGAGTGGTGTACACTGGTGAAACACAGGCTTAAAATCTGAACTACTTTGCAGGCAGACTTTACTCCCTGTTAACATGTAATTTTCAATTTCAGCTGAAGCATACCCTTAAATAAACAGAATCCAGAGAATTAGAGATGTGCAAAGATCAATAACCCATAGCAACTAGTTTTCAGTTTAAGTTAAAATACCTGAATGGTTTCCACTAATTACTGGTTACTGACATTGCTCTACAAGGCTGAATTCATTAGGTTGCTCCATGTGAATTCAGCCGAGATATATAAATGGTTTTCCAGGGACACATTACTACTGTTCTGAAAATAGGAGGGAAGTGATTTTTGTTTAATTACTGATAAACTGAGGAAAGATTTGTTGTCAATGATGAGGCTTCCTGTTGTAATATGCATACATGTCCAGACAGCACAAAAGAATATCCAGGACACTCCGCTAAGGATCAGGACAATAGTAATTGCAGGAGAACTGCTGTGTCATAGACTGGCAGAAGTGATATTTTTCTTACAGAATCAGCAAAAGAAAAAAGAGGCACACAAATTCATCCAGGGACACTAGTACTGTCCTGGGAACAGGAGGGCCTGTGACATCTGCTGGGGTGTTTGAAAAACCAAACAAATGAGGCATGTAGAGCGTCCCTGAAATAATGTGCCAAATAACTGGGTATGGAGGTACAGGGAGATAATTAGGGATTCCATGGTGCTACATATGAAAAGGTGTGCAAGAAGCCTAATGTGGATGAAAGAATTCCCCACCACACTACCAAGTACATTTTTTGCTAGATATGTTAAGTGATAAGTTGATAAACATACACCGGATCCCATTGCCAATTCAATAATTACAAATAGGTCCATTTCAGTGGCATCTGTTAACAGCTTGGTTTGAAACCAGCCTTAAAGGGGTTGTAAAGGTTTGTTTTTTATTTTCTAAATAGGTTTCTTTAATCTAGTGCATTGTTGGTTCACTTACCTTTTCCTTAAATTTTCCTTCTAAATGTTTTTATTCTTTGTCTGAATTTCCGACTTTCTGTTTCTCCTCAGTAAGCTTGCCCCCATCATCTGAGCCGTTCTGTCTGGGGGTTAGTCAACGTGCTCGCCCCCTCCCTTGGGGCTACATCCCTGTGGGGAGACGCAGTGTTCAAGTTTTAAGGCTTTGGGTAAGGACTAATTGTTGGAATTAGATTAAAGCAGTAGAAATATTTGCCAGCACACCATAGAACGACGTAGATAGCGTCCAAATGGATGTTTTATTGCATGATCACAACACAAAGAGTACAACGTAGGGCCCCTTCGTCAGGTCTTTTGTCAGGCCACGTAGGGCCCCTCACATGTCTGACGAAGGGGCCCTACTTGGCCCTGAAACGTTGCACTCTCTTTGTGTTGTGATCATGCAATAAAACATCCATTTGGACGCTATCTACGTCATTCCATGGTGTGCTGGCAAATATTTCTACTGTAACGTGTACCAGTATCCAGCTAGTTGTTGCTACAAGCACCCAAACCCAAGAGCGGATCCAGGAAAGTGTGCGATGGGAATATGAAGTAAGACTTAGATTAAAGCAGAACACAGGGCAAATGTTTGTTTTTTTACTATGCAGTGGGGCCAGGCCCGCACTGCATTGAGTGAGTGAGTAAATAACTTGTATAGCGCTACCTATGCAAACAAAATCACCACAAGGTGCTTGTTCCATCCGTTGTCTTCCTTATCCTTCAAAAGAGGTGGGTCTTAAGTTTTTTTCCTGAAGGCCCAATGGATTTCTTCAATGCGGATATCCGTTGGTAGAGCGTTCCATAGCCGCGGTCCTTGGACTGCAAATCTTTGTTTAACTTATCATTTTGGTCTACGAGTTTGGTTAGCTGAGATATACTCACCTAATCCTACCAGCGCAAGACTGGTCCCTTCAGCTCCTACCCCCCCCCCCTGCAGCCCAGCAGTCTTGTGCAGTGGACTGTTTCTGACGTCATCACACCCATAGACCGGCTCTGGATTTGAAAATGTCAGAACAGTCCACCGCTGTACCTAGGGGAGTGCTGTTTTCCATACTATCAAAGGATTGGGTGAATTTAGGTTCTGTGTTCACCCCTATAGAAAATGTGCAGTTACTGTAACCCATGCAGTGCAGACACAGCCCCACTGCATGGGAGAAAAAAAATTGCCCAGAATTTGGCTTTAAAGATTAGGTTAAGCTTAGGGGTCAGAGGTATTTGAGCATACACAATTTTTAGTTTTTGGCACCTAAAGCTGGGATGCCAAGATTAACCGCTGGAGGTTTCACAGTCTAAAAGCCAAGTGTTTCACCTTATTTCTACTAAGTAGCAAAATAAATGTTATGGTGGTCATAAGGATAGAAATATTAGTCATGGCTGACTGGCCTCAATCCCCCTTCTACTAGATATGCCTACTTTGTATGTAATTCAGAAGCAAACAGTGCCTGTAATGTTGTGTCTTCGGCTGGTATTGCTTGCCACTGCTATATGCAAGTTTGCGACAAGAATTGTCATCAGGCTGCACCATCAATTTGGTGTACCTTGGGATTATAGAAATGTGTTTATATAAAAAAATTAGGGTGCATAGGAATTCGGTTGGGAAGATTTTTCTAAGTGACATACAAAGCCAGTGGTTGGAAAGTCTTTGCTCAGTATAAGATATTGGTGCTGCAACAGTACTCTGGGGGTGACGTTCACTCATCTCTGCCTGATTTATTGGAGCTAGTCCTTTGCTCTTCCCCAGTAAACCTGGGAGACTGCATTTATTTCAGGTTCTGATTAGATTAGTACAAGTTCACACATCTGCTACTGATAACTACTAAATTGTACCACCGAGTGCTGGAAACCCAATAACCTCTCACCCACACAGGAATATATTACTTGTGACACGGGCAATAATTGACATCCTTTGTATTCTACATGCATGGTAGAAGTCAATCTAAACCACATGAAGCAGTGAGCACAGAAGTGTGTGAGCTATACATATTCAGATTGTGATATGGAGCAATACATCGCTGCTTATGAATGTTATCAGACTGATTATTTCTCCATAGCTTCAACTTGAAGAGGTCATTATGTCAAATTCTTTGTTGAATGCTAACAGCTTTTCACAAAAAATGCTCCACATTCAATCATATCAGCATATTCTCTATTAAATATAAAGCTCATCTATATATCAAGCATTGGTCCATATTTTTAGAACAAGGGTCAAAACACAACTGTGGGACAATAAAAATTAGTCAGGGCCGATAACAAAACTCTGGGACATTAGAAACAAATCAGGGTAGATTTTGAAGTCATGAGACACTATGAACAAGTCATGGTCAATGTCACAACCCTGGGCCATTAACAAGTCAAGGTCATTAGCACAGCCCCGGACCACTAAGAACTAGCAAAGGCCAATTTCACAACCATGTGACACTAAAAACAAGTCAGAGTCAATATCAATGCTCTGTGCCTCCAAGAATAAATTAGGGTCAATATCAAAACCCTGAGCCTCCAACAAGCCAGGGTCATCAGCACAATCCTGGACCACTAAGAACCAGAAAATGTCAATGTCACAACCCTGGGTAACTTAACAAGTCAAGCTCATTATCACAACCCTGGACCAGAGGCGGCTCTAGACTTTGTGAGGCCTTAGGCAAAACTTAGACATGAGGCCCCAACTCACGCCCATAATCATACAATTATGCCTGTCAGCCTGTCATTTAACAAATAAGGAGAAGCCGTGCAAAAAAACAAAAAAATTCTGAAAAAAAATATATCAATTGCAGCCTTACTGTGCCCATCAAATGCCGCCACTGCGCCCATCAAAAATTGCCACACCTGAGTGTACTCTGAGTGCAAAGCATTGTTCACCTTTTTTAAAGCCTTTGGCTCTAATCGGGTGCTTCAAAAAGACACCCCTGTCGCTGTAAATCAGGCTCCCTGTGTCCGAAAAGGGTCTGGACGCCTGAATAGAGGGTGGCGGCGGCGGCCATAGATAGATTCATGCAATGCATGAATCTATCCATTAGTCATAGAGGGGTTGGCTGGAGAGAGGGAACGGTGCCCATGCACCCTTAATGGACGCACCGCCACTGATCCCATCTCTCTGCTGCTTTGCTTTCACACTGTCACACACTGTTCACTGTCTGCACACAATCGAATTTGCTACTGGTGCTGCCTCTTTCATTTCCATTTTGCTTTGCTGCAAGAGGTTGATAAATAAAGTTTAGATACACTACTTGTATAAAAATTTACATGAATGAAAACATACAGAAATTCATGAATGTTGGGTCTTTTTGTCCTAGTGCTTAGCTTTGTGTTCTGTCATCATGTACATGCCATCAGCTGTAATGCAATAGCCATGACCTGCAGGTGCATGCAGCAAGTAACTATCCTTTCTGCCTTAAATCTGTATACCAACAAGACCTGCAAAATGTCAGTGAGCTTGGCACCCACACATTACTTTAATTCATTTTACCCGATGTCCTGTCCGCCACCTGAGGGTTTACCTTGTGCTCCTCTCCCTCCTCCTATCGTCACAGCCAGATCCGGCCCCAAGCCGGGGAGATGATGCAGTGTAAGAAAGCTGCAGAGTCAAATTATGTACAGTAGGTCTGGCCAGTCACTGGCCGCTTATGGTGGTGCCAGTCCCCCCAGTCAAGCATGCTTATAATGTTAAAGTGTGGCGCTAGACAGCACTGAGACAGACGGGACAGACAGGGTACAGACCCTGAGACAGACAGGGTACAGACCCTGAGACAGACAGGGTACAGACCCTGAGACAGACAGGGTACAGACCCTGAGACAGACAGGGTACAGACCCTGAGACAGACAGGGTACAGACCCTGAGACAGACAGGGTACAGACCCTGAGACAGACAGGGTACAGACCCTGAGACAGACAGGGTACAGACCATGAGACAGACAGGGTACAGACCATGAGACAGACAGGGTACAGACCATGAGACAGACAGGGTACAGACCATGAGACAGACAGGGTACAGACCATGAGACAGACAGGGTACAGACCATGAGACAGACAGGGTACAAACCAGGAGACAGACAGGGTACAAACCAGAGACAGACAGACTGAGTAGAGACAGCATGCAGTAAGACGAACCTGCTTCTCGGCCCCCTACTAAAGGCACTGGCAGCAGGAGAAGCCGACATGATCTGTTAGTTTTGAGTGCCCTGCAGTGCAATCTGGGAGTTGTAGTCTGCAGAACACAGGCACCAGAGGGCCAAGTCTAGTGTGTATGTGCTGTGGAGAACTACAATTCCCACCATGCACTGTGGCCGCTAACTTTGGGGGAAAGGCTAGGAGGATGGCGCTGCGACGGTGGAGCCTGCTATTGGATGCAATCGCAGAGCTGATGTAATGTTGTTCTTCTCCCTCAGCCGCGGACCGTGGTGTACATCACAGCTAAGACAGGCAGTGTCAGTCTGTATGCAGCGCCCGCCCGCTCACCCCGCCAGCTTGCTTGGGCACACACTAACCGCGTGCGGGATAATATTTCCTTCCACTCACGAGTCCTGTCAGGCAAATTAGGCGGCCGCGAGGCCCTTGCATGGGCGAGGCCTAAGGCAATCGCCTAATTTGCCTAATTCAAGAGCCGCCTCTGCCCTGGACCACTAAGAACTCACAAGTACCAGTATCACAACCCTAGGCCACTAAACAAGTCAAGGTCATTATCACAACCCTGGACCACTAAGAACTCACAAGTATCAGTATCACAAACCTAAGCCACTAAATAAGTCAAGGTCATTATCACAACACTGGATCACTAAGAACTCACAAGTATCAGTATTACAAACCTAGGCCACTAAACAAGTCAAGGTCATTATCACAACCATGGACCACGAAGAACTCGCAAGGGTCAATATCACAACTCTGGGCCTCTAAAATAAGCAAACAGAATTAAATGCATCTTTTGGTTATCTGCCAATCAGCATTGCAGCGGTGATAAATTACGATGATCATTTATGTCAATGATTGAGATAAATTGGTAACTAGTAGCAGTGAGCACTGCAATTTAGCAATACACTGTAAATTATATATATATGGATGATAAATGACAGCTACCCCCAATAAACATCATTACTATAAAGCACCAAGACTGACTAATGAAGCCTCTAATCAGATGTGTCCAGCTCTAAGTGCTGTCAGAAAATGGTGACACTTGTGCTATCATCTTATCACATTTAAAGCAGTATTAAATCCAAAAGCAAGCATTTATTATTTTTCACCTAATTCTTAAATATGATGGCCAAACGTCTTACATTTTTAGGCTCTCTTTCTTCGATATTCATCTGGTAATCCAGCCAGCATGTTTTTTTTCTAAACAAGCTCTCTTGCAGAAGTAGCAGTTACAGAGAGGACACAAACCATATACCAGTGACAGAGGTGCTACTGCTAACAATTTTAGCTTTTTTACCACTTTAGCCCCAGAGGATTTGGCTGCCAAATGACCGGGCCACTTTTTGTGATTCTGCTTTGTGGTGCTTAAACTTAAAATTGCGTGGCCGTGCGACGTGGCTCCCAAACAAAATTGGCGTCCTTTTTTCCCCACAAATAGAGCTTTTTTTTGGTGGTATTTGATCACCTCTGCGGTTTTTATTTTTTGCGCTATAAACAAAAATAGAGCGACAATTTTGAAAAAAAAAGCAATATTTACTTTTTGCTATAATAAATACCCCCAAAAAATATATAAAAGAAACACATTTTTTCCTCAGTTTAGGCCGATATGTATTTTACATATTTTTGGTAAACAGCGTATATTGATTGGTTTGCACAAAAGTTATAGCGTCTTATGGCATTTTTATTATTATTTTTACTAGTTTTAGCTGCGATTTTTATCGTGACATTATGGCAGACACATCAGACACTTTTGACACTGTTTTGGGGCCATTATCATACAGCGATCAGTGCTAGCTATTAAAATGCACTGATTATTGTGTAAATGACACTGGCAGTAAAAGGGGTTAACCGGTAGGGGGTGGAGAAGGGGTTAAGTGTGTACTAGGGAGTGATTCCAACTGTTTGCGGGCAGGGCTTACTGTGACACGACACTGATCACTGCTTTCGATGAGGGAGCAGATGATCAGTATCCTGTCACTTGTTTACAAAGGCATCCCCCCATTCTGCTGTTTCATGACATGATCGTGGGACACTGGTGGACATTGAGTCTACGGGTCCTAGGCACACTGCAGTGAAGCATACACACAGCCGGTTTTCCCAACCAAAGCTCTCATGGCAGTTTTCCCACTTAGAAAACTGGTCGTGTGTACACAGGGAAAAGCAACCGAGCAGGTTCTCGGCTTTCCCCTCGACTTTTGACCGCCCGGGAAAACCGATCGTGTGTACGAGGCATCAAATGTGTTCAGTGAATTTCAATTGGCTAGTACATTTAAACCCCCCTTCCCCCAGACTGACAATGCTTCTGTACAAAGGTGCCCCTGTGTTCATTCATACAAGGTTGGGGCACTATTACACAGGAGATGTGTTACTGGACAGATCAGCAGGTGAAAACTAATGATTGGTAAGCTGCAATATATAACATTTTGGGTTTTGGGGTTAATACCACTTTAAGACTGCATTAATGTGTTTATGTCTTTCTTTGTACATAAAAACTCAGGCAAGCTGAACTAATTTTAACATCAGCTATATTTGCAGAACAAATCCATACGGTCAAAATTCCAGATATAACACCATCAAAAATCTTTATTTTTATGCATGCAGATTGCAGAAGGATAAAATCTATTTAAATGTTTCAAAGCAGGGGTTTTCTGTCTATAAATCCAAGTTCATCAATCCCCTGCCAATTGCTGTGTTGTCGTAGGTAGTGGGGATCAACTCCAGTGCTCAAGATCTGCTAACCATTTGTATCTTCTTTACTGCCAGGTTGGCGACAGCTGCATAAATTAACAACCTGTGTAAGAGCCTATTGCTAATTATTTGTTTCCCAAGTCATCTGATGCTCACCGCTTGATTTGAAAACACTGACAATAGAGTTTCAGACTTATTGAGTAACCTATAGAAGGAGTTATCCTGGCACCTATTTGAATATTCCAGCACAACAGGAGCTTTGCAATACATCTGCAAAAGGTATCTTACCAATAATATATTAACATTACTAGTGAGAAACATATGATGAGTAATTGCTGATATATTTCTGAGAATCTGACATTGAAAACTGTTGTAAAGCCTCGTACACACGATCAGTTTTCCAGACGGAAAAACTTTGAGAGCTTTTGTCCGGGAATCCCGGCCGTGTGTATGCTCCTCGCAGTTTTTTCCGACGGGAAAACTGCCCAAAAACCGCCAGATGGGAAAAACTGTGATGGAGCATACACATGGCCGGGATTCCCGGCCAAAGCTCCATCGCAGTTTTTGTGTCGGGAAAACCGGCCGCGTGTAGGGGAAAGACTGAACCGAGCAGGTTCTTGGCTTTCCCCTCTGGATTTCCGATGGGAACTTTTACCGTTGGAAATCCCATATGTGTGTACGAGGCTTCAGTCAATTAACCTGACTCTAGCATGTAACAGGACTTTACTGACTACATACATTTGTCAGATGAACGACTCAAAAAGCTGATGATCATATTGGTGTATTGGCCCGACTGAACCTCAAGCCTCGTACACACGGTACGAATGTTGGCCAACCGAGCGTCAGATTTTTGGCAAAAGGGCATGTGCCAGGATCTTGTCTTGCACACTAATGTTGCACAATTGTCGTACCACAAACACGAACTTGGTGACGTACTATGAGGAATTTCAGCTCTTGCGCACCACCCTTTAGGCTCCTTCTGCTAACTTCGTGTTTGGTGAGCATCGATTCCGAGCATACGTGTTTGTACTTTCGACTTTTGTGTGACGGATTGAGGCGATTAAGTTCGCATTTGTTACGCTATACAAGTTACTCACTCACTCTTACTGACCATCAGAAAATCTGACATCAAACTGCTGTCTGCCGAAAATTTACTAGCATGTCATCCAACAACTGAAAATTGGACAATAATTGTCTAAAGGAGCATACTAATGGTAAGATTTTAGGACAACAGTCTGCCAACAGACAATCCCTGGCTAATAATCGCAAAACGCAAATCGAGGCAAAATATTGGTTAAAACGCTGTTACAAAAGCACAGCAAACGCTCAAAAGAAACATGCATAGATGTGAATTGGGCCTAATGCCACGTACACACGATTGGTTCGTCTGGTGAGCTGATCGTGTGTGGGCCCCATCGTTTTTTTTGCCATCGGTGAAAAAACGTAGAGCCTGTTTTAAAATGATCTAATGGTTAAAAAAAACGATAGAAAAAAACAATTGTCCATGGGGAAATCTATTGTTTAAAAATCAACGCATGTAGACGCATGCTCGAAAGCATTGAACTTCATTTTTCTCAGCGCGTCGTTGTGTTTTACGTCACCGCGTTCTGACACGATCCGTTTTTAACTGATGGTGTGTAGGCAAGACTGATGAAAGTCAGCTGCATTGGATATCTGATAAAAAAATCCATCAGACCGTTTTCATCGGATGAACCGATCGTGTGTACAGTGCATCAGAATTGGTGGTGGAACGTCCCCATAAGTTTCTTCACCTTAGGACTCTACCAAGTGTACCCAGTGAGGACATGATAGCTGCCTAACCACAGCTATTGAGCATTATCAACTAGATTAAATTATGCCATATCGGATCTCAGTTAGTCAAGGACCCAGGTCACATATTCAGATCTTTTAATCTTTGTTTTTTTTAATCTTTGTTTTCTCATGAGGGGTCTATCAAATACCTCACAAATAAACTGGCCAAAAAATGCTTGCATTCTATTTATTTTCAGGAATAACTTCAACCTTATTAACGAAAAAGGCAGGACAAGAGCTTACTAGGATAACTGCCATTAATTGTGAGAGAGCCCCCTAGGGGGATTTATACATGCCATCTTCTACTGCAGATGGTAACCAATAAGGCATTCCCCACATTATTAGGTCCATTCGTTTTAAGTTCCACAATTAATATTAATACAAATATACTGTACAATAGCTTATAAAAGCAACACATTTTATCTAAAAATACAAGAAGGCGTTGTTAATAATTATAAAACAATAAGAACATATTTTAAAATGATCAAAATTTGATTTTAAATCTGCAGATACACTGAGCCATGAACATATATCATAAAAGAACGAACCATAAAATATTTAGTACAATGTAATTTATAACTGACAAATGTGTTAAGGGGTTAAGTACTAAGATGTGCCCATATCAGATGATCTTCTAGCCCAGAAAGCCCCAAAGTCCAATATGATCCTCCTACGCAGCCTTCAATCCATCTAGTTATAATTATTTTAGAAACAAATTTGCAAGGCTGAGTGCATTTTATACTCATTTTGACTGTTCACCCCACATTGAACTTATGTAACCTGTCGTCTTTCTGTCTTTCAAGCCTAAGGCAGAAAGAGGGAAGCACTATACCTCCAAGACAAGGTAAAAGGGCTTATTGATCTAAAGGATGCAATTTGGAACAATTCAGACATCCACTTCTGCCCTGTTGAATCTCAAAAAGCAGTGTTCGTAGTGGAGGAGAGAGGGTCGATGAGTCTGTGTATTTGCTCAGGGAAAAAAAAGCAGATCTCAAAACTGAGATGTTCAAGGATAAGAGAAGACAGCTTCATTGAAATTAAATGACAAATCAAGGGCATCACAAAAAAGTCATCACAAAAGTCTTATGTACAAGTGCCGAGGAAGAATGACTTTTCATTGCATGTTGACACCCCCTAATGTCGCTGCTATTGGCCAACTTATGGAGAATAAACTATATTTCTGCAGAAATGGAAATCATAAAGACTGGAGCAGACAGATTTTGCAAAAAGTATCTTGCATGCATTCTAAATGTGGCCCAGCATGAGCCAAATTCATGTACTAATCTTCAACTTGTACTTGAATTTGGTACATGCTGAGCCAATATTAGAATACATGTAAGACACAAATTCTGTCTCTGTATGCAAAAAAATTTAATTAGCCCCACTTTTGTAAAATAATTTTGTAACATTTGGCGAAGGTGTTGCGCCACAATGTAGATGTTTGCTCATCGGGGATCGGCCCACTGATCTTCGCTTAGCAGGTAGATGGCAGGTCCGTCTCCGCTCACTGTGCAGAGACGGATTTGTCAGAGCCCCACTGTACTCTAATGGAGATCACATGAAAAACGGATCTGCCTGCCCATTTTCATCTGATTCCACCCGATCCTCTATGTTTTTGGGCTCCATAGCAATAGGAGTGGAGTTAAAATTATGGAGTTAAAATTATGCCATTGCTCCCCTAACTTGGCTTCTCTTTGAACTCTGATGGTTTCGGTCTGACTTGTAAAATTTGGCGAAGGTGTTGTGCCACAATGTAGATGTTTGCTCAGCGGGGATTGGTCCACTGATCTTCACTGAGCAGGTAGATGGCAGGTCCGTCTCCGCTCACTGTGCAGAGACGGACTTGTCAGAGCCCCGCTGTCCTCTATTGGAGATCACATGAAAAACGGATCTGCCTGCCCATTTTCATCCGATTCCACCCGATCCTCTATGTTTTTGGGCTCCATAGCAATAGGAGTGGAGTTAAAATTATGGAGTTAAAATTATGCCATTGCTCCCATGACTTGGCTTCTCTTTGAACTCTGATGGTTTCAGTCTGACTTGTAAATGTAACCTCTATTTTATTCCAAGTAATACTTAAATGCATTGTTAAAATATTCATTACTGCACACTTAAAACCTTTTTTTCTCCAAGAAGGCAAATAGTTAATTCCGCCTTGAGCTATTTTATTGCTCTTTTCCCCACTGACCAGTTTGAGCAATTATAAAATCATTGGCTGCATGTTTACATAAGGATGCAAGCCTGACTGACCAATTATTTTCTGTTCAATAAAACTATGAATAAAAGCTTCACCAATATGAAAGCATTCTAACTTATAAATAACTTTTTAATACTGTACAGAGATTACACAGGTTGAAGACTCAAGGGAAAGCAATCAATAAATCCACTGGCTTCGCCAAACTCAGGGCAAGTGTAGCCATCACTCGGGTCACAGGAGAAATTAAATGTAAAATGCTTGCATCACTGTGGATATGCCATAAATATCTACACACAAGGCTATTCATGCTACCATAGATCTGGTATAATAAAATCTACTCTTTGTGTATTATTGATCACTAGTGCTGAAACGGAAATTATATATTAGCATATTACAAGCTCTCAGGGAACCTAGTAGGAAGTGAAGATGCATGTTTTTAATATTTTTTTTATATTATAGTACATTAATTTTGCTTCCCCATAAAGGTGTATTTGGTAATCAGTACACATAGGAAACATAGAACTTATCTAAATAAGAACCATTAAAGTGGTTAAGTCACATCTATTAATTACTTTGATCCCTCCTGTTTTAGGTCCATGTTTAGTAAAGTGTGTGTTTTCTTAACATTATAATGCTAAATACCTTCTTTGCTGTGCAGTCATGTGTCCTCCCTCTGCTTCCCTTCAAGATCTAAGACACTACAGTGGGAGGAGCTGGGATTCACTTCTGATGTATGTAAGATGACAGAGGAAGGATACGTGACTGCACAGCAATACTGTGCAAAGATGATACGTAGCATTAAAATTATAATTAAACACACACAATAAAAAAAGAGAGGATCAAAGTAATTAATAGATGTTTCTTTACAAGCACTGGAGCAGCTGTCGAGAATAGTATTACTCAAGGGGATGGGGGGCAGGGAGGAGATCAGCTTCACAGTTCACACACATACTACGAAAATGAAGGGGAGAGGAAGGGGAGGTGCAGAGATGCTGAGGAGTTTAGGATGATGGAGGCATGTAATCTAATCATGCTATCATGTATCAGTAGCAATGAGTGTGGTCAGTACACATAGGGGAGCACAGGAACAGGCAGGATCAAACAGATATTGTACAACATGGAAATGACCAACTAACTGACACTGCAAAAGCACTATGCTATATATCATGCCTTAAATGAAGAGGAGCTTTTATTAAAGGGGTTGTAAAGGTTAATTTTTTATTTTCTGAATAGGTTCCTTTAAGCTAGTGCATTGTTGGTTCACTTACCTTTTCCTTCGATTTCCCTTGTAAATGCTTTTTTGTCTGTCTGAATTTCTCACTTCCTGTTTCTCCTAAGTAATCTTGCCCCCATCATCTGAGCTGTTCTGGCTGGGGTTTGTCAGCGTGCACACAATGTCTCCCCGCAGGGATGTTGTCCCAAGGGAAGGGGCGAGCACGTTGACTAACCCCCAGCCACCACAACGTCTTCCCGCAGGGATGTAGTCCCAAGGGAGGGGGTGAGCACGCTGACTAACCCCCAGCTAGAACAGCTCGGATGATGGGGCAAGCTTACTGAGGAGAAATAGGTAATGAGAAATTCAGACAAAGAAAAAAAAACATTTACAAGGGAAATCGAAGGAAAGGGGTAAGTAAACCAACAATGCACTAGCTTAAAGAAATCAATTTAGAAAATAAAAAACAAACCTTTACAACCCATTTAAGGGTAGAAAATGCTGCCCCATATTCTAAACTAAGTAGCAAATGCCATCACTGTAAACAATAGGGTGGGAGGTTGGGTAATGTGTACCTAATCAATGACCATTGGTGGGGATTGAGGTTTTGGCATAAATTAAATCATGCTTGTAATAATTTATTGATGTTTATAAGGCATTATACTGGAAGCAAGGGAGAGGGTTTGCACTATATGATCAGCCTGGTGATGTAAAATCTATATTGTGCAGCTATTATCTACACATACTTCATTTAAAGCCAGCAAAGTATTCTTTGGTAAATATTACCATTACCCACACCCACTGAGCAAAGATCAATCAATCCAACTACTATTATTCTTGAGTAAAATCACTTAACACTTTTAGATATGTGACCACCTAAAATGCTTCTTCTTCTCCAGCTTAAGATAGTGGTAAAAGAGTGAAATTGGCCTTTAAACGTGTCCAGTATACCCATTTTGTTTATACCCCAGTATACCCATTGTTTGCATCAGTGGAGTACCCCATTGTTGGTATCAGTGGGAGGAATAGTGGTCCATCATTGATGTCAGTGGAAGGAATTCTGCCCCATGGTTAGTATCATTGCAAGTAAAATTCTCCCATTATTGAGGTCAATCGGAGGAATAAAAGTAAGCAAGGGGCAGCATTCGGCCCACGAGCCTTGGTTTAAAAAACACTACCTGGGAGGCTGCTAGTGCTGCATTTTACTCTCCGAGTCTGAGTGTAAAGACCCTTACACTCGATCGGATATTCCGACAATTGTCTGATGGATAATCCAACCATCTGTATGCTCCGTCGGACAATTTTTGTCGGAATTTCCGACAACAAATGTTGGATGATCATGCTCTCAAATTGTCCGACAACAAATGTGTTCTGTCGGATTATCCAATCGTGTGTACACAAGCCCACCAGACTAAAATCCAAAGTAAAAACATGCATGCTCCGAACCGATGCTAACCAACAGACATTAGCAGAAGTTCCCCAATGGGTGGCGCTAAAGAGCAGAAAAAACATGTAATTTCATGTATGTTGGCTGAAAAAGTTCTGCAGTCTGTATGCAGAACAAGACGACAGAATACAATATCATTATAGATGTGGGCAGTAGTGTATTTGGGTTTTGTGCTGCCCTAGGCCTGACTTGTGCACCCCCTAATTTAAATATGATCCAACCCTTCCTGGCAAGCCTCCACCCCTTTCTGTTTAAGACCCGCCCAGAAATTTTTGAGTGGGGACACTAGTTCTGAAGGCCTAGGGCAATGGATTCCCTTAATTTGCATAGATATCCTCTCACGTCCTGTTTGGCTATGGGGCAGAAAGTGAAGGGAAATCTCTGCAATGGAACAGGGATGGTAAAAAATAAATTGACAGGGGCTTTAACTCGGTATCGTTCTATCCAAAATGAAAAAAAAAAAAAAAAAAAAGTGTTGCCTATAGTTCTAATTTAAGCACAAATTTCTGATAATTAAGAAAAAAACTAAGAAGATATAATCACAAAGTGGATATCAAAAAAGGAGGAGCCGAGGAGACACGCCACACTGTGGAGACAACGCTGGTTATCATGAACTGCCTGAACTAATGCAAAAACGTAAAGGACTTTAAGATCGTGGCCGTGGGGTTTGTGATTTGGCGGCACGCCTGGATCTGTTGGGAGTCCTTGGAGACCTACCCCGTTCCTGTCTCCTTTTGGTGCAGGAAACATTTCCGTGTTGCCGTCTTTGGGTGTTTGCCGGTCCACAGATACTAGCCCCTGACGAAGGGACAAACAGCGCCCCGAAACGGTTCAGGCCTCCTGGACCATGTCTTGGGCACCCATACATTTGTACATCATCAATGTTTTTAATATTGTATATATTTTGTACAAATGTGTTAATAAACTTTAGTCATATATTATCAAATTTGTTGTTGTCCTTAAAGTCCCAATTTTTGGGAGGTTCTTCCTTCTCCCTATATTATAAGAAGATATAACCATGCCAGTGGTGTTGCAGAAAACATAGCACAGTGAGGAAAGTTTGTGGTCCAGGATGATAGGACAGTCAAAATTAGAAGCAGCGCCCCCCCACAGTTGTGGAATATCGGCCGTCCGCATACCGGAAACAGTGTGGCCGCTTTATGGGGGAGCTCAGGGCCGTCTTAATAGCATCATGGACCCCTGGGCAAAGTAATGCTCTGAGGCCCCTATAATGACAGTGAAGGTAAACAGACATCAAGTAGGTAGGAGGCAGACTGCCTCCCCGATGTATGCATCACTCTTAGTGCCATCATGGGCAATTTCGGGGCAGTGTGGGTTTAAGGATCAGCTGCTTTGGGGAAAGTGCAGGGGCCCTCCATGCAGCTGGGGCCCCTGGGCAGTGCCCAAGTGTGCCCTCTTATTAAGACAGCCCTGGGGGAGCTAGACTAATTTGCCTCTCAGCACAGTCCACCCCATAAGACTGGCACTACACTAACAGTGTAGTGCAAGCAGACGGGAACTCTTTCTGTGCTGCCCTAGGCCTGGGCCTTGTATGCCAGAATACAGCGCTGGATGTGGGTACTTATGCTAGCTGTGTGAAAAATATATGTGTTCCACAACAATCCACAGCTGCCTTTATTTTATACATGTTCTTGGAGTTCAGCTTTGTGCATTTGTCCCAGCAGCCCTGTTTTTATTATCTAACAAAATGTAGAGGAGTCTACAGAGCTCTTCTTCTGTACATCACACAATAGAAGGTGTATGGGCAGGTCAAGTGCTTTCCAGTTCCACACAAATGGAGGTATATTACTCATTGAACACCATCTGTAGTGGAAGAACCTTGTTTTCAACAAATACGCCAGTTCTCCAACCTTTTCCCTGCCAGTGTCAGAAAACTGCATCTCGGCAGCTACAATTCCAGCGATGCACGTTAATAGTTTCTAATGTTACAAATGATGACAGCCCCATAATATCACTCCAGAGTCAGGTGAATTTATTAGAGAGAGAATTTCTATTTTCATGAACTGTGAAAATAATCTTTTGGAGGACAAGCAAAAGCAGTGCATTAGATGGTAGAGACTTTAGCTGCCATCACCATTATTTCATTTTAGCGCACGCAGTCGGGAAAGGTAATTTTACACAGAAAGACAGTTACAGTAAAGTGTTTTGTTTCTTCTTTTTAGACTGCATCTTGCGTACCAGTGAAATTGCCCATAAGTAATCTAGAAAAACAGCTTTATTCTTCATGAACATTTACATCAGGATACAAAAAAAAAAAAATTATGTAAATTGCGTTATCGTGGAAACTAGGAAAAAAATATCAAGTGTTCTTAAGGATAAAATGCTACCAGGCTTTCTCATTATGTAGAAAAATGATCTACCTCATGTATACCTAGTGGTCACAATTTCGGCACTGGGACTATACCAATTTTGTGGACCAATAAAAAGTGTTACTAAACCCAGGAACCTGCATTCACTGTATCTGGTCTCCCACTGTACACAGAACATAAAAATGCAATCATTTTATTAAATATAAACTGATAAATACCTTTTCTCATTAGCAGTATATAGCAGTCTTGTGATGTCTATCAGTGCCAGGTTAAAGCTTGTAGGAGGAGTTTTCATACTGCACTAGCTGTCCTATCAGGATGCAGAACCCCTGACCCGCTGCCTGGACAGGGCTGACTGGCCCTGTACTGATAACATGCACTCTCCCAAGAAAAAAAAACTCTAGCAATACACACCAAACTGAACATGTGCATACTTACCAAATGTCCTGAATTTCCTGACACATTCCTGGGATTTAGACCCTTTTCCCGGATTTCGTGACTCCTGGGAAATGTCCAAGGAAATTCTTGTATTAACACATTTTCGCCCACACCTCCGCTAGAGGTTCGCAGCCGGCGGAGACAATGTCTCTACCGGCCGCCATTTTCCCAAAGACTAGAACAAGAGGCCAGGTGGCGGCCAATAGAAATTGAGCTGCGGCACCGCCCACTTCCCGCCCCGCTGTCAGTCTGTCTGTAACCTGATGTATGAAGGGGCGGGGGTGGGCGGCACCACAGCTCAATTTCTATTGGCCGGCAGCCACCCCGCCTATTTTGTTCCACTGCCTGTTCAATCTGTTTTTCGTTAATGGTGGCGGAGAGAGTCTCCGCTGCTGGGGGACACCTGATGAGGGGGCTCCACTGGGGGACACCTGCTGAGAGGGGGGGCTTCCCTGGGGACATTTGATGTAAGGAGGGACTCCACTGGGGATGCCGGGTGTAAGGAGGTACTCTGCTGGGATTGCCTGGTGTAAGGAGGGACTCCGCTGGGATTGCCTGGTGTAAGGAGGGACTCCGCTGGGATTGCCTGGTGTAAGGAGGGACTCCGCTGGGATTGCCTGGTGTAAGGAGGGACTCCGCTTAATCTTCTAGATGTCAAGTGGTTAATGATAACATTTGTTTTTGTGGGGTCTCCTTTTACCAGATGGCTCCCTATGAAGACACTGCAGTGTGTCCCCATTAATATCCACCTATCTCCCTGCTCACTTGTCCACTACTGACTATATTGCCCATCGCTGAATCAGTACTCAAATACAGGCACAGAGTCATGGAGCCTGTAGTCCATGGGCATGGCATCCGCAAGTAACCATGTGCGCAGGGCCGCTGATAGGGGGACCACCGGTCCTCTTGTAGGGGGCCCAAGCACCCAGGGGGGGATTAGTAATGGATAACAATTGTGTCTCTCTTATTCCAGCAGCTGAAAGCTGGTCTCTCCCCCTCTCCCTGCTGCCAGCTTCTATCAGCTGAGAAAGAGACTTATCACTCACTAAGCCCCCTCCCTGTGTGCCCTCCTCTCAGCGCTGGCTCCAATATTAGCTGTGCTCCTAAATTTGTTATCTCTGTAACTTTGTTTCTTTCCCTCTGTCTCTCTGATCCCGGAGCCAAGCCTGTATATTTTTTTATCTCACTTTCATTTTTATTTATTAGCTCAGTTTTATCTTTTAGATTTAGCAGGAATTTAGGAGGAGTTATGTTGTATTTGTGTCTGCTATAAATGTTATTGTATTTTTAGCAAAATATACCTAATATTTTCTTAAAGGGGCTGTCAGGTAGTCTGTATGGGGCCCTGCGATTTCTATCAGCAGCCCTGCATGTGCTTCAAAAACAGAAGATGATCAGAAGAGCAACACAAGCTAACAGTGAACGATAAGGTAAATAAAACCTTTTGAAAAGAGGCAAATTCAATTAAAAAGCCAATTTTATGTACGTTAAATGATATTGCATTAAGAAATTATCTTAATATAGATGCTTGAACACTACTTGAAGCTCAGATCACAAACACACAGTTTAGAGCCTATATCTGCTCCTCCACTCTGCATGTCTTTATCTATATTAAAGCGGAGTTCCACCCTTAAAACCACTTTCTTTCATCCCATCCAGCATACTGGCGTCAGCGCCAGTATGCTGTTTTTTTTTTTTTTTTAAATCCATGTACTTACTTTATAATAGATCATTTAATTTTGGGCGCACCGCAGTGTATGTCGCCGCTATAAGGCGTCACGCTTTCCGGAAACAGCCGACTAGCGTTCGGCTCTTCTCGGCGCCTGCGCACAGACCCAGGAGCTGACTGCGCAGGCGCCGTAAATAGCCGGTCCTAGTTCGGCTTTTTTCGGAGGGCGTGACGCGGCTATATACGGCGCCTGCGCAGTCAGCTTCTGGGTCTGTGCGTAGGCGCCGAGAAGAGCTGAATGCTAGTCGGCTGTTTCCGGAAGGCTTGACGCCTTACAGCGGCGACATACACCGCGGTGCGCCCAAAATTAAATGATCTATTATAAAGTAAGTACATGGATTAAAAAAAAAAAAAAACAGCATACTGGCGCTGACGCCAGTATGCTGGATGGGATGAAAGAAAGTGGTTTTAAGGGTGGAACTCCTCTTTAATTAGACATCCTCAAAAGGAAAAAGTTGTTGGTGTGCCCTTTTGAAAAACCCATAATTTTCTGTGAACATTGGAGCCCCCTGTAATAAATGCTTATTTGTAAAACTCCGGAGCAACAAAAAATATAAAAAACAAAATAGTTCACTAGAATGTTTAGAATTTTTTTGCATTTCATCGCTAATCGTCTCCAGCTTGTTTCAGTCACTTCCTGTCTATGTACATTTCCAGGGCCAGATGCACTTTATTGCTCTTGATTAGCTTCCCAAAAATGACAATAGTGGGGCATGCCTGAGCAATGTGCGTCAACATACAAGACATTAAAAGGGACTATAGTTTCTCTTTTAATTGACAAGAGTTACTATAAAGCCTTGTACACATGATCAGAATTTCCAATGGAAAAAGTCAGACAGACTTTTTCCATTGGTAACTCCGACCGTGTGTATGCCCCATCCGAGTTCCATTGTGAATTCCATCGGAGAATACATAGAGAACATGTTCTCTTTTCCTCCGATAGAATTCCATCGGAATTGCGATGTGAATTTGGTCCAACAAAGGTCCGATCTTGTGTACGGGGCATAAGAGTATGTGGTTATTTATCAAGAGAAAATTAGGAGCCTGATCAACAGGTATTTGTTGGTGCCAGCAGGGTGGTAAATCCGGGTTCATGGGACAAAAACTGGCAAATAAAAAACAATAATAATATAGCATATATAATTGCTACATAAGCCATACTGCAATGTATTGTCATTAAAATTACCTTTACTTTTCAAACTGCAGTGTTGTAATTTTCCGTACAATGCAATGGGCAACCTGGAGGTGTTCTATATAGTGGGGTGGTGTACGAAACACCGATGTATAGATGCCGATGGTGTATAGAAGTATCATGTCCTGCTTGTGTGATTGGCTTACTTATTTTTACCAGAAGCTTGCACTAAGTAATAATAATAAGTAATAATTTGGACATCCACCGCAACATTTTTTTTTTGGTGAGGTACTCTCAAATGGAAAAATGACATGCAAATAAATGCAGACCCTGCAAGTGCAGCAGCTGAATGATAATTAAAAAATCACTCCCAGTCACATTCATTTTGCACAGGAATACATTTATTGCTTCAGGATAACAAAATAGGTAGTAATCTGCTTCAAAGTTTGTTAAAATCCATGCAAAATGCATAGGTCACCCAGAGCAGGATGTTGTTTTTTTTTTCTCCCAACAGAAATTGAGTTACGCTATAAAAATTTTTTATAAAATATGAGGAAACATGCATGTATTGCAGAGATGGACAAAATGTTTTTTTTTTTTTAAACAAAAAAAAGTCAAGCAGAAACCAGAGATGCATAAATCAAAGCAGTATTAGCCCAGGTTCACAATGGGCTGCGGGAATGAAGCCGGGCGAGTTCAGCTGATTGCACTCCCGCTGGCAGTCCCGATTTCAGCCGCGATTACGGAGACATCTATGCAGGTTTCTCATGACACAGCCGGGCTCTTAAAGGGGAAATACCTGTACATCCTTTTGCCCAGCCGTGCCGCTCTGCCCATGTATATGGCCGTTAGGCTGTCCATCCTTAAAGGGGTGGTTCACCCAAAAAAACTTTTTTTTAACATTGATTGAGGCTCATTTTGTCAAGGGGAATCGGGTGTTTTTTTTTTAGAATCGAAGCAGTACTTACCGTTTTAGAGATGCATCGTCTCCGTCGCTTCCGGGTATGGTCTTTCCTATATGATTGACAGGCTTCCGACGGTCGCATACATCGCGTCACGAGTAGCCGAATGTTAAAAAAAAGGTTTTTGGGTGAACTACCCCTTTAAGCAGTTAAAGTCTTCTACAATATATCCAGCAATAAAATACAAAAGACTATATACCTATCTGTAGCTTGGAGATTCAGGTCCAAGCATCAGAAGCATTTCTCCTTTCTACCAAACACCATAACTTCTAAGGCCACGTACACACGATCAGTCAAAACCGATGAAAACAGACTGAAGGTCAGTTTCATCGGTCCAAACCGATCGTGTGTGGGCCCCATCGGTCAGTTATCCTTCGGTCAAAAAAAAAAGAACTTGCTTTAAAATGTAACCGATGGACGCCTAATTGATAGGTCAAAACCGATCGTTAGAATGCAAACGCATTGGTTGAAAAGCCACGCATGCTCAGAAGAATCAAAGCATTGAACTTTGTTTTTTTCAGCATGTCGTTGTGTTTTACGTCACCGCGTTCTGACGCGATCATCTTTTTAACCGATGGTGTGTAGGCAAATCAGACCATCAGTCAGCTTTATCGGTTAACCGATGAAAACGGTCCTTCGGACCGTTCTCATCGAATGGACTGATCGTGTGTACGCGGCCTTAAGACTAAAATGTATGATTAACCTTTTCCCTAATACAGAAAGCATTAGAGAGATGAGCCAAAAGCAATCCCACCACACCTCCCTCTGACACATGGATCATTATGTGTAAGAGAAGCCACATACACAAGGGAGTTTCCAAGCCTCTTGATTTCAAAGCTTAGGAAGGTTGGATCAGACTCAGGATTCCTGAACATCTTACAGCTTCAGCAAATTCTCTACTTTCCACTAAAGCTCTTTGTTAATGATAATCTGCCCGTATTAGACAAAATGGCATTACAGCACTTGTACTGAAAGCACAAAGCTATAAAGGTTAATTACACTTCACCTAGTTAAAAAGATGGAAATGAATTGGTGCCAATGTCTTTGAAAAGTCCTTTGGACATTCTCTTTGTAAGCCTGGTGATTCTTTCTTCTTTGTTGAGCCTCTAACTAAACTCCTATTTATGTTCACGTCTACAGAACACCCTACAGCTTAACCAGATTTCATTTTATTATATAATCTAGGTATTACAATAGGGCCCTCTGTTTGAGCTTAATAATTGTATAGAGTACGATTCTCATCACATTTTTTCGCGCTATATCTCAAATTAACTACGGTATTTATTTTTTTATTAAATCCTTCACACCTGAACACAAATGTTAAAACTATGTTGGATATCCATACAAGATATTTATCTACTTACAGTACCTCCCTTATCCTTTAGAGCTCCCTCCAAATGTGAAAATTCTTTACTATTTCCGTGGCTCATCAATAAATGTTCAATATTTGGCATTCAAACATGCCTGAAAATAGAACCAATACAACAAAGGGTTTGATACTATTTAACCACTTAAGACCCGGACCAATACGCTGGTAAATGACCCAAGGTGTTTTTGCGATTCGGCACTGCGTCGCTTTAACAGACAATTGCGCGGTCGTGCGACGTGGCTCCCAAACAAAATTTGCGTCCTTTTCTTCCCACAAATAGAGCTTTCTTTTGGTGGTATTTGATCACCTCTGCGATTTTTATTTTTTGCGCTATATACAAAAATAGAGCGACATTTTTGAAAAAAAAACACTATTTTTTACTTTTTGTTAAAAAAAAAATCAAATAAACTAAATTTTAGTCAAACATTTAGGCCAAAATTTATTTAGCCACATGTCTTTAGTAAAAAAAAAAATCGCAATAAAAAAAAATAGCTACCTAGCGGGAACAGCGACACTAATACAGCGATCAGAAAAATGATCGCTTAGTGATCCTGGCAATAGGGAGTGAAAGGGTTAACTAGGGCGGTGATCAGGGGGTTAAAACTTTATTGGGGGGGTGGGGGGGCTACCCTGGACCTAACACTAACTGTTTTTTACACTGCCTGTCACACTGACACTAAATGCAGTGATTAGATCACTGCATTCAGTGACACTGTGACAGGGGGGGTGGGGGGGGGCGATCACAAGGGGTTAATGTGCCTATGTGAGTGTGTGTCAGTGTTGTGTTGGTGCACACTTACTTGTGATGTCTTCTCTCATCAGCAGCGGTGGGAAACACTGCTGCGATGAGAGATTACATAATTTCCTCCTTCCTGTGTAAACACAGGAGGAGGAAGTGACAGGAGCTGGGAGCGCGCGCATTGGCTGGGAGCGATCGTGGGGGGGCGGGTAAACGCCGACATCCGCCCGCTCATCCCGGATCGCTCCCGATGGGACCCCCGAACCGCACTTAGGCGGGGACGTAAATTTACGCCCTTGTGCCTGTACGTGCCATTCTGTGGCCGTATATGTGCGTGCGGGGGTCCTTAAGTGGTTAATGTGATTAATTTTGGCTTGTAAAAAAAAAACAATTGATGCCCGGAACCCCGCTTTACCAGATAAGTAGGGATGAACCCATCTGGAGGTGCTATTGGAAAAGCATACGATATTGATTATCATATGCTCTTCCAATAGCACCTCCAGATGGGTTCATCCCTACTTATCTGGTAAAGCGGGGTTCCGGGCATCATTTTTTTTTTTTGCAAGCCAAAATTAATCACATTAAATAGTCCCTAAAACATTAATAGCTCCCCAATCATTCCAGAAATCATTGCAAACATATACCTTATATCCTCCAGCTCATGCTGTGGTTGTATCCATCGTGTGTGGACATGTGAAGCTCAGTTCCTTTTTCTTCCTGGTTTTCATGGAGAGGTGCATTCTGGGCGATTTTTAGGCACAGTAATGCCCAGATGACACTCATTTCCCAGGAGGCAATGGGGTCTTAGGTCAGGAAGTTGAACCACCGCAGACTAGGAACTAGGCAGATCACAAAATCTGCCAAGTAACAGCCAGATATAAGTGAGTAAAAAAAAAAATGCAACCTTTTTTTTTTTTTTTTTTACATTAACCGCTTAACGCCCGTCGCACGACTATGTACGTCCACAGAATGGCACATACAGGCAGATGGGCGTACATGTACGTCCCTGCCTTCTTGCGGGTCGGGGGTTCGATCGGGACCCCCTCCGCTGCATGCGGTAGATGTCTTACCTCCGGGAGCGATCCGGGACGAGGGGGCGGCTGTTCGTTTTTGTCCGCCCCCTGGTGATCGTTCCCAGCCAATCCCCTGAGCCTACGCCGTGTCATGTCCTTTTCAATCCGCCGAGAGGAGAGAAGACATCACAGTAAGTCGCACCAACACTACACTGACACCACACACATAGGCACACTTAACCCCTTCCGATCACCCCCCCCAGCCCCCTGTCGCAATGTCACAGATTGCAGTGATCATATATTTACTGATCACTGCATTTAGTGTCAGTGTGACAGTGAGGCCGCGTACACAAGACCAAATACAACTGTTCAAATCGGTCTGACAGACCGATTTGAACAGATATGTCTGCTGGGCTGTTTTGGTTTGATCGCTGTACACACGATCAAACCAAAATCCCCGCCGGCAGACAGCGCGGTGACGTGGCAATGACGTGGCAATGACGTTGATGCCGCCACGTCACCGCACCAGGAAGTAAAACACTTCCGCGCATGCGTCGACGCATTTGCGAGCAGACATGTCGGACGGACGGATTCCCAGCAGACAGATTTTAAAGCATGCTTTAAAATCTGTCCACTGGCCAAATCTGTCTGTCCGCCCGTACACACGATCGAATCTGTCTGCTGAAACGGTTTGTCAGACCGTTTTCAGCAGATAGATTTGATTGTGTGTACGCGACCTTAGTGTGACAGGCAGTTAGTGTTAGGTCCAGGGTAGCCCTGTACCCCCCCCCCCCCAATAAAGGTTTAACCCCTTGATCACCGCCCTAGTTAACCCTTTCACCCCCTATTGCCAGCGTCACCAAGCGATCGTTTTTCTGATCGCTGTATTAGTGTCGCTGTTGCCGCTAGGTAGCTAATGTTTTTTATTGCGATTTTTTTTTACTAAAGACATGTGGCTGTATACATTTTGGCCTAAATGTTTGACTAAAATTTAGTTTATTCGATTTTTCTTATAACCAAAAGTAAAAAAATATAGTTTTTTTTTTCAAAAATGTCGCTCTATTTTTGTTTATAGCGCAACAAATAAAAATCACAGAGGCAATCAAATACCATCAAAAGAAAGCTCTATTTGTTAGAAGAAAAAACGCAAATTTTGTTTGGGAGCCACGTCGCACGACCGCGCAATTGTCTGTTAAAGCGACGCAGTGCCGAATTGTAAAAACGCCTCTGGGCATTTAGCAGCATATTGGTCTGGGGCTTAAGTGGTTAAAGGCAAGCTGTTAATAGAAAGTTCATTTTTAGGGTGGAACTCCGCTTTAAAGTGGGGGAAAGTATTGAAAACCCCTTGAGATGCAGTATTTCCCATTAGGTTAACATTAACCAATATAGACCTTCATAACAATCCAGCTGCCCTTTTCCTTTATTCAATTCCGAACCCAACAGCAAGCTACAAATGCTTTCCTTTCTGTTACAATATTTTTGCTAACCACACACCTCCAGATGGGTTCATCCCTACTTATCTGTTAAAGTGAGGGGGGGGGGGGGACTTAAAAACCCTTGGGATGCAGTAATTACCATTATGTTTACATTAACCGATATAGACCTTCAGGTGCTATTTTCCTTTTATTCCACCTTAATCCCAACATCAAGCTACAAATGCTTCTCTTTCTTGTACAACGCATTTGAAAAACACGGAAAGACCTGCATTCTCAAAGTGAAAGTCGCCATCCTTACAGACCATTTGTATGTGAATCTCCAAAGTCCAGGGAATCAAAACCATGGAACAGCTTCCCTACGCTATAGGGAAAAAAATGTCTAAGGACCTACTTCTATTAGATTGGCTTAAATGTTTGTTTCTGTTTATATCCCCAGCTCTAAACACATAATTTGTCCCCTAGCACCACAAACCTAACCTATCCCCTGACTTTTATCTCCCTCTGCTTGTTCCCTAACCCCAGTCTCCTTGACCTTTCTGCTTTTGCACTGTGCATCACCAACAGCAGACTACCCAACATTTCAAATTCCTCATATGTGTCTGGTGTACTTGTATGAAACCGTTTCCTGTTCTCTTTGTATTGATTCCTTTATGTAAAATCCCTGGTGTTCCTGCTAGTCCTGCTTTCCTATTGAAAACTGACCACACTAAGAACACACGGTGGTCAGTTCTCTAGCTGTGCTGGGAATTCAGCCTGCTCTTATCAAATGGACAGAGGACATGGACTTGTCCTGACACACACCCCCTTTACAGCCTTTCACTGGAAAGATCAGTGTACAGTTTCTCCTCCCCCGAGATCCTATGTAGCTGAGAATAGAGAATATGTGACCACTTACAAAAAAGGGGGGAAATATATATTGTGTTTTTTTATTTATTTTTATTTTTGAATGAGTAATTTTCTTTCCTGCAACCACGGTCGGTTCTGATGGGAGAATCCCATTGTGTTCTCCCGGAAGGGGAAGCCCTCCCCACTAAGAGAGCACAGTGATAATTTCTAGAGGCTATAACAGCTTCTAGCAATAATCGCATGTAAAATCCAGCAGGCTGGTCGTACCTACATTGATCGATCAGCTTGGGTACATTCAGGCTACCCATACGTGGTTTGAATCTGGGCTAAAACTACCAAGATTCCAACAGTCTATGGCCGGTTTTAGGCCTCATGCACAAAGGCTACCTGCGTTTAGCAAGATAAATTGATATGAGAAATAAATAGAAATGTTCTACTTCCCAGGTTTATTTTTTATGCATCTAGATGTACGTGAATTTACATTTGTTTCACTGCAGAACATTTGGAATTTCTTGTTTGTGCAAACACTGCTTAATCTAATGCAGCTAGATGCCAAAGAATCTGTGTGTGAAATCAGTTGTCGCAAAACAATACATGCCTCCAGAATTGTTTAGAACACATGTACTTTGATGATTTCTTGCATTGGGCCTACCAGGTCAAAATAAAGAAAGAAAAGACTTCTAAAAAGAAAACTAATGAAGATACTTTATCTAAGGATCAGTAAACTGCAATCTGTTATACTTATGTTCCATACATTTGGATACATTTTTGTCCAGATGGATTTTAATATATTTAGTTTGTACTGTGGGTTATCAAAAGTAATCATATGCAATTTAAACTTGCCTAAAATTCACTGTGCACCCAAAACAAAAAACAAAAATCATCAAAAAGGCCACACTTGTATTCCAACAGTGAAATGTGGCACCAACAATGGTTTGGTAACTATGCAGATCATCATTGTAAGTTGATGGGTAAGATGCATAAGCGTGTGCACAGGGTGTGCCAGGTGTTCCTGGGCACACCCTAATTATGTTGTGCTGTGCAGATTCCCTCTGCTGTTTGGCTGCAGAGAAAGGGACTGATGAATCTCTCTCCTCAGTCACTTTCTCCACCTCAAAAGTGAGAAATCAGGGGTCTGTTTAAACCCCTGATATTTCACCAAAGGGGCTCCTAAAAAATTGTAAAAAAAAAAAAAAAAGTTATAATAACATTTATATATATATATATATATATATATATATATATATATATATATATATATATATATATATATATATATATATATATATATATATATATATATACATACAGTGTATATATATATATATATAGTACTGGTGCTAGTTACATTTAAAAGGTAGATCAGAGTGTAGTTAAACTCTGTTCAAGATTGTTAAGTGCAAAACAGAGTCTCTGTCTCAGCTTGACTGTGCTGTCGGCTTATTCTGTTTTGCTGAGGTGTTCTTCCAGCCCCAGTGCTGCAGGTGGCAGCAGTGGAGTCAAGGTTTTGGTGCTCTTTTCAAGCAGCCAATCAGGAGAGTTTGTCCTCACTGTGCATGCTGGGGAGGGGTATTGATGAGCCATCGGTTCTGGGTCTTCTTTGTCCAGTGTGGCACCCACCTTTAGGAGGGCCACATCACGGCACCCCGGCGTTATGACCTACCTGGCCGGGGTGTGCGTGCCAGGCGGTGTTCCTGGTTCCGGGACCATGTTGGCCCGGAGCATCTGAACAGTGACGGGAATCCAGTGAGTGACTGGGTTCCCACCTTTGAGGATCCCAAGCTGTACTGCTGTTCGGTGGGTAGTCAGTCTGAGGAGTGCCATTGAGAGGCTGGTGGTCCAAAAGGGCCTGGACAAGACTCCGGGGATCGAGGTAGCCGCACACTAAGGGATTGATCACCTGTCAGTCGGTACCTGGGCGACAAGTTGAAGGAGATCCAGGCGTAACTCACATAAGGAGGGATATCTCCAAGAATTCAATCCAGAGAGGGCCTGTGGCAGAGGTGTCTTTCTGAAACTCACCGAGGAGGGTCTGTGGCAGAGACTTTTCCTCAAGTTCAAGTCCACCAAGGAGGGTCTGTGGCAGAGACTTTTACCTACAATTGTCCGAGTGATAGCTCGGCTGCCAGGTCAGTGAGAGAGGACTATCCGGGTACACTAAACCCATTCTGGCGGGAGTGGCGCAGAGAAGTGTTACGCTTGGGAGCAGCACTGTTTCCTATTATCACGCCTTAATCTGCTATTCTTCATTCTTCAACTGTACTTTTCTCACCATAAGTTGACTTTTTTTTACCGGGCTGGGTAATAAAGAGCACAGCAAAGAGCACCTGTTGTGGACATTCCTTTACTTCTACTATATGCAATACGCATCATTCACCCCTAGGAATTCGGAGGAGCCCAGAGGTAATACGCCACCCAAAAATCCAGCAGCTCCTCTGGGGGTAGTGCTACACATACATATACACACACACATACATTTTATATATATATATATATACACACACACACACACACACGTGTTTGAGCATTGAGGTGCACACACCTATGGTAAGGTACAATGTCTGGGAAACCCATGATTTAGTCTTCCCCATTTTCAATGACAGCTCCTTTTTAAGAACAAGCTATAGACCAAAACCTAGTGGTTGCTGCTATCCCTTAAAGTACATGGAGATTTTTTTAGACAGCAAATGTCAATTCCTAACAAGAAGCTGCCAGTGACTTAGGGATTTAGTACTTTACGTGTCGTCCTCTATTGTAAATAAGCAATTTTTTTTACCTTCAAATTAGCTTAGTGTTTATCCCTGAGCTGCTGGATCCTGCCTGACCTCTTCCACTTGATTCAATAAACTTTCTTTTCCAATCCTTTACTTCTGTTATCGGCAGCAAAGGCTTTTAGTTTGTTTTGTGCAGTACATTGTGATTAGTCGTACAGTGTTTTACTCTGCTGGGATATTAAATGTTACATTTGTCACATTAATTCATTAGGATTTGCATTAGTCATCTGAACCGCTCGGCCTGGTCTGAATTGCTTCCACACTCCCTCCATTTTATTTGCTCATTTTTACCCTTTTTTTTCCCTCTAAACCTCTTTTCTTTTTTTTCTAAGTATCGACCAAATGGGGGAAACTAATCAAGTGCTTACTTGATAAACAGACTCTGAATGAGCAGCCTATACAACACAATAACCTTGTACCTTTCTCAAGGTTGATTTTTTAATTTCCCATTTGCAGTATAAATAAATGGGAATGAGAGAGGATCAGAAATATACTTCCTTTAAAGGGATTTATTGTCAACACTTGCTTAGAGCTTGGCATTACCAAGAGGCACAGTGTGGCTAAAAAAAAAAGTCTAGAAGTAATAACAATGGATTTTATTTGACAGCATTCAGCAGAGGTAAGTCCATAAATATACAGTGAAATGGGTTCTTTCATAGGAGTCAGACAGATATATAGTGTAAGGCCACTTACTAGTCTTGCGGAATAATAAACATTGCTACTGGATCACTGTAGGGCTGCATTCTTACACCAATAAGGATCACAGACCAATTACACCAAATGGCATAAATACACAGTCGTTCCAGTTGTGATGGATCCACAATATCTCAAACAAGCCGTAATGCCCAAAGTAAGACTAAAGCCCTGTACACACGACCGGGAATCCCACCGGAAAAAAAACGTTGGTTTTCCCAACGGGATTCCTGGCAGGCTTGCCTGAATAGCCGTGTATACACATGGCCACACAAAACCCCGCCGTTCTTTTGAATGGCAAGAACGCGGTGACCTCATTGACTACGATGAGCCAGTGTCTCGTCACATTCAATTCCATCGCCGCCATTTTGCTACACCCCAGACTAACTTTGTATGCTACTGCGCAACCTTTGAAGTGTTATTAAGCATTAACAGTTTTTCTCTGCCGGGAGTACAGACGGGAAAATAGAAAGCAGGTTCTCTATTTTCCCCATCGGGATTACCGGCTGTTTTCCCGGCGGTAAAACTGCTATGGAGCATAGACACGGATTCCCGGCCAAATGCTCTCCTGGCAGTTTTCCTGCCAGGAAAACTGGTCGTGTGTACGAGGCTTAAGGCTGGCCATACATTATACAATTTTCTTATATAGATTTACCAAAACCATATAATACGAGGTCAAATCTAAGCACTTTCAATTTGTGTGTAATCAGGCAGGCCCTTGTACTACACAGTTGAAAGTAAATCTAAAGAAAATTGAATAAGAAAATTGTATGGTGTATGGCCCAGCACAGGGTTGTCAGGAAGAGGCCCTTGTCCCAACATCAACATGGCCCCAAAAAGTAACACTTGTTTTCGATGTTGATGCAGATCTGGACATGTTTTGAAATTATTGTTTTGCTCTCTTTCAGAATGTTTCTTACATTATCTTCTCCAATGTCCTTGAAGAAGGGATACATTTCCTGAAACGCGTCAGTCCAAAGGAGATAATCTTTCAAACTGGAATCCACACAGCTCGTTATGAGCATAGCATTTTATCTACATGTTGTACTGTACAATCTGATATTTTTGATAACAAACATTGTATTTTAAATTTATATATTGATACATTTTGTTATTTCATGATATAATGTATATCTTTAGTTCGCTCATAAAGCCCCCACTCTTTCCTTTTTTTTGGGTGTGTCTACTAAATAACATTTTGGGATGTTGGCAACGCTCAAGTGAGAATTTTCTAAAAAAAAAGTTATCCATGCAGGTTCTCCTCCTATAATCATTAAAGGGTTGTAAAGAAAAAATGTTTTTTTCATAATAAGCATCCTTTACCTGCAGACATTCCTCTTTTCACTTCTCTGTTCTGTTCACTTCCTGCGTGTCTGATTTTACTGACCACAGTGAAGGTAGACTTAACTGCGGTGGTCAGTAACGTGCTCGCCCCCTCCTGGGAACTGCATCTGTGTGGCAGGACGCTCTCTACGTGTTAGAGACTTCAAGGAGGTGTGAATTACTGGGCGTGCCGCAATTCATACTGGGAAATGTAGTTCTTACATGAACAAGTGATACAAACCAGGAAGTTAATGAGAGAACAGAAACTAGAACGCCAGAGGTGATATAGATGAAGGAATTTAATAGGGATTTACTCGTTTTTTTTTAACAGAATCATTACACTATCCTATCTACCTTGCAGACATTAATTTTAGGCAAAACATTTTTTTCCTTTACAACTTATTTAAAGACTGCAGGATGGATTATGAAGAGACTAACAGTAAGTGAAATTTCACAGGCAGCAATCATCAGGTTTATCACTGTAAATTAGAATCAGCTAAACTGAAAGCATAAAGTTTACAACCACATTAAAGACAACATTCATCTTTGACCATGACCACCAATCACCACGGTACCATGGCACACTTTGTGTGGTACACACTCGTTAGTCCACATGAAGCTGACCATAGGCATTTTTAATACCTGTCAGTGTGTTCAAACCATTGGGTATGTAAGACTAATGTTTTTCCTTTATCAACAACCCAGAAGAGAGAATTAGCAGTACTACCAAAGCTATATAATGAAAGTTTCATACTTATATTTCCATTACCTAAAACTTTTTTTGTCAGATGATTTTTTATTGAAGAATCTTTTCAGCATGCAGAAAAATGTATAACCCGTTACCACAATCCTGCCTACCCTTCCAGTGTTATACAAAAATACTCTGTAATTGACACTAAACTTACAAGATTGCTTTGTTTAATATTGCTTCTAATAAATGGGGAAGCTTGCCAAATGTATTTTCATTCTAAACTCTTAGAGCGATTTGTAACTCTTTGGGCTCCAAGTATTGCAAAGGTGACATTTATGGGTACACTTAACTGACTTGAGTGTCCTTAGTCACAGGGACACACTGTAAATCAATTAAAACCACAGCAACGCCTGCCAATTTTGCTACACAGAAGGAAGAAATGTTCTACAGATACATGGTCAGTAGGGATGAGCCCGATATTTGAGTCTAACATAAGTTCGACTTGAACATTGGGTATTCGCCTGTTCGCTGAATAGAAAACTATTTGGGGTGTTCGCGGCAAATTCAAATGCCACGGAAAACCCTTTAAAAGTCTATGGGAGAAATCAAAAGTGCTAATTTTAAAGGTTAATATGCAAGTTACTGTCATTAAAAGCATTTGGGGACCCAGCTCCTGCCCCAGGGGACATGTATCAATGCAATAAAAAAGTTTTAAAAATGGCCGTTTTTTTCGGGAGCAGTGATTTTAATAATGCCTAAATTGAAACGATAAAAGTGAAATATTCCTTTTAATTTCATACCTGGTGGGGGGTCTATAGTATAGTATAGTACTGTAAAGTAGCGCATGTTTCCCGTGGTTAGAACAGTCCCTGCACAAAATGACAATACTAAAGGAAAAAAAGTAATTTAAAACTACTCGCAGCTATAATGAATTGTTGGGTCCCAGCAATGCAGATAAAAGTAATTGAAACAAAAACGGCATGGGTTCCCCCTTCAGTCCATTACCAGGCCCTTTGGGTCTGGTATGAATATGGTATGAATATTAAGGGGAACCCCGAACCAAAATTTTTAAAAAATGGCGTAGGGGTCACCCTCAAAATTCATACCAGACGCTTCAAGTCTGGTATGGATTTTAAGGGGAACCCCAAGCCAAAATGAAAAAAAAAATGTCATGGTTTCTCCCCAAAAAAACTTACCAGACCCCAGAGGCGATTCAGTTCGCATGTGCCACGCTATATAAGTTTTTCATTCATTCATTATCTGAGCACGCAACCTGGCAGGCCGCATTAAAAGAGGGGGTGGACGAGATAGTGCCCCCCTCCTGAACCGTACCAGGCCACATGCCCTGAACATGGGGAGGATATCACCATGTTGATGGGGACAAGGACCTCATCCCCACAACCCTTGCCCGGTGGTTGTGGGGGTCTGCAGACCCAAAGGGCCTGGTAATGGACTGGGTGGGGGCATGCTGTTTTTTTTCAATGACCCTTATCTGTATTGCTGAGTAGACATGTGCAGACTGGAATATTTTGTTTTGTTTTTTCGTCCAGAAAATAAATTTAATTTAGTTACTCCCGAAAATCATTTTGATTTATTTCGTTTTCGTCCGGAAAGTTTTCGTCTGAAAACGACGATTTTTTATGACTTTGTCGAATTAAACGACGGAAATTCGACAAAGCATCGGAAATCGTCTTTCTGAATACAGGGAATATACCTATTCCCTGTATTCAGAACGACGATTTTCGATGACTTTGTGAAATTGAACGACGAAAATTCGACAAAGCATCGAAAATCGTCGGATCTGAACGAAAACGAAAATAAAGCTTTTTTTATGTCGGTTTTCGTTTCTTGCGCTTTCGTTTTCGTTCGTTAAAACGATAACGAAAATACCAGATTTTCAGACGAAAATGCATTCTAACGAAAACGAATGCACATGTCTATTGCTGAGACCGATAATTCATATTCATACAGGGACTGTTCTAAACACAGGAAACATGCGCTACTTTGCAAGCATACTATAGACACCCCCAGGTACGACATTTAAAGGAATATTTCACTTTTATTGTTTCACTTTAAGCATTATTAACCACTTAAGACCCGGACCAAAATGCAGGTAAATGACCTTGCCCCTTTTTGTGATTCGGCACTGCGTCGCTTTAACTGACAATTGCACGGTCGTGCAACGTGGCTCCCAAACAAAATTTGCGTCCTTTTCTTCCCACAAATAGAGCTTTCTTTTAGTGGTATTTGATCACCTCTGCGATTTTTATTTTTTGCGCTATATACAAAAATAGAGCGACATTTTTGAAAAAAAAATCAATATTTTTTACTTTTTATTATAAGAAAAATCAAATAAACGAAATTTTAGTCAATAATTTAGGCCAAAATTTATTTAGCCATATGTCGTTAGTAAAAAAAAAAAATCGCAATAAAAAAAAATTAGCTACCTAGCGGGAACAGCGACACTAATACAGCAATCAGAAAAATGATTGCTTGGTGATCCTGGCAATAGGGGGTGAAAGGGTTAACTAGGGCGGTGATCAAGGGGTTAAACCTTTTTTGGGGGGGGTACAGGGCTACCCTGAACCTAACACTAACTGACGGTCACACTGCCTGTCACACTGACACTAAATACAGTAATCATACATGTATGATAACTACATTCAGTGACACTGTGACAGGGGGGAGGGGGGGCGATCGCAAGGGGTTAATGTGACTATGTGTAGTGTGTGTCAGTGTAGTGTTAGTGCAGACTTACTGTGCGATGTGATCTCTCCTCAGCGGTGGTTGAAAAAAACGCTGAAGGAGGGATCACATCGCTTCCTCCTTCCTGTGTTTACACAGGAGGTGGAAGTGACAGGGCGGGGGGGCGCACGGATTGGCTGAGAGCGATCCAGAGGGGGAGGACAAAAATGAATAGCCGCCCCCTCATCCCGGATCGCTCGGCCAGCAAAACGGACCGCCGTATGATCGGACCCCTGAACCCCCTCAAGGCACCAACGTATATATACGTTGATGTGCCTGTCGGTGCCATTCTGCTGACGTAAATGTACATGCGGTGGTCCTTAACTGGTTAAAATCACTGCTCCCAAAAAAAATGCAGTTTTAAAAACGTTTTTTGCATTGATACATGTGCCTGGATCAGGACCCAGGTCCCCAAACACTTTTTATGACAATAACTTGCATATTAACCTTTAAAATGAGCACTTTTGAT
The DNA here is from genome assembly GCA_029574335.1 of Rana kukunoris. Taxonomy (NCBI): domain Eukaryota; kingdom Metazoa; phylum Chordata; class Amphibia; order Anura; family Ranidae; genus Rana; species Rana kukunoris. The sequence goes on from CM056056.1 coordinate 129,319,699, forward strand.
ATTTCATGTTCGTGTCCCATAGACTTTAACGGTGTTTGCGTGTTCAAATTTTATTTTTTGCCTGTTGGCATGTTCTGCTCTGAACCAACCGGGGGTGTTTGGCTCATCCCTAATGGTCAGATACATTAATTAGATGGATAAGAAAGCAGTACCCACGTAGGGGCTGCTGGTGATTGTGGTCTGTCTCCCACCCTGCAGAGCCAGGCACATACATTTCCAGACACACTCTAGTCAAGAATCAGTCCTAGCGCTTAGTTTTTTTGTGTTTTCTTTTCATTGAGGGGATACAACTTGGATGGGTATAGGGTACATATGGGATGCCCACTTGATTGAAGATAAGAAATTAGGGACTAAAAACTATATACACCATCAGTATATACAACCTCTTATCTTCACCTCCAGCACATACACTTGGCTAGCAGACTATCACTCCCAGGACCAGCCAACGTTGAATTTAAAGCCTGACACTGGCTCAGCCAGGCCCAAAGTAAATTCTTTTTGCAGACAGGAACCGCGGGTCCCTATGGTATAGCAAAATATGGCAGTCCTAGTGCTAGCTGTCCCACATGTGACTACTGATCCTAACAACACCTCTTCAGACCCTGCCATCCCTCCTGGGTGCAGCTGCCCCTTTCCTCTGCCCAGGCCATCACAGTCCTCCTGACTGTCTCTCCAACTTGGAGATTGGTCAGGCCACTCTGAATACTGCCTCCCCCTTTCCAGAAGGTTCTAGTACATTCTAAAAATAGGGGGGAGGTCTCAGTGAGTCATCCAACTCTCTCTGGATCTCTCCCAACCCAGGACAAACCTGGCAGCCAAGCCTGCATAAATATAGCTACGCTTACAAAAACTGTCTACATTTCTAGCACTAGAGGGTGTTACACATACAAAATGTTTTGATTATCTTTAGATTTGAAAAATGTGCAGCCTCTATTATGCATACAAAAAATCATCCCTGAGGCCTGTGTCACACTGGTATGACAAACGCTCGGACATTGGGAGCTCATGTCGCATGTGAAAATCAACGTGAGAGCCGTCTTAACTGGTCTGACACAAGTTGGTCTGGCTTTGAAAATGCTCTCTGTGCTACTTTGGTCTGACTTTAGTCCTACTTCAGCCCATTGAATATCATTGAAGTAGGATCCTTGTCCTAATCATTGGACTTTTGACATCCGACATGGCAATTACAGGAGCAGTAAAAGGAGATTATGTCACACTGAGATTGTTCTGATTGGTCAAAAGACAATTTGGACTATCACAAAGTGAGATCAAAGTAGTATCCTGTTCGTTCAAGTCGGATGGATGTCGAACCAATCTAGGACCGATGTAGGACTGAAGCTGCACAGTAAAGTAGGATGAAAGTCGTATGACTGTTGTGTCCTATCAGTGTAAACCCAGCCTAAAAGGAACATACTTGCCTTACCCGACACCTGAAGAATCAGCATGAATTACAATTCGCCTGCTGAAAACCACAGGCTTGAGAAATTTCGAAGCAAGCTTCAGTCACGGCATATTACATTTTACATATACATTTATGAAAAAGGGGGGGGGTGTTAAAAAGCCAGTGATTTCAATAGCTGTCTCGGATACAGATTTGCAGAAAATTGATTGATCTTAACTGAAAATGTCAAACACTGCTGACTGATAGGCAATCCAGCCTTCAGCTCACCATTGTTTGCCTTCCGTCTCAGTGAATGTCGCAGCTCAGCTGCCCATCTAGCTCTCATCTACCGACAAAGACATGGGAAGAAAATTAAATTATATCAATTGCACTCTCCCAGTTTGTCTTCACACCCCTTCATCATTCTCTTAAGAGGGGATTAAAAATAAGAAGAGAAGATAGAATGCACCAACACCCCCTCCCTCTTCAGTAAAAAGCCTCCTTCCGCTACTGGATACATTGGAAATAAATACATCTAAACTCTGCACAGTAGTTAATCCAGATACAGAGTGGATTATCCCTCTTGGCCCAGTTGAAAAGATGCAGTAGCTTTTTCTTAACTCAAGGAAATAAAACGACAGTGAATTAGCCTTCCTGTGATCCGTTATCTCTCTCGGAGGATTGCGTGTGGTCTCCTGCCAGGATCATGGCATGAATTAAGTGAACAGCCGAGTGTTGGCACACACTTGGCACCTTTCATTCCAGTTTGCTTTAGATGGAACACCAAATCCTCTCATACTGTATGTTAGCTTCAGAAAGGCTGAGAAGCGGAAGAACTATTTAGAAGCCATATATTTGTTCTGCTACAAGTGACTTCAATTCAAGTTATCTAGGGTGCATATTTTGTTAGGTTTAGTTAGAGTCCTCCTATTCTGCTAAACAAATATAAAAATTACCACCTACATATTCACATAACCACTGCTTTATACGTCTGATCATATTAGTGTGTGTGCTCAATATACACTTTAACAAAGACCCTTTTATGTAAACTTTGTATTAATATACAGTATATTCATGGGATAGCACTAGCAATGTTGTTTCTTTCCCTACATAAAACAATGTCAATAAGTCTCTGAGGCAATGGGACCAATAAAGATTCACAAAATTACGCGCTAAATGGCTTATTCAGTAATCGATTTTCTACAAGTAGCCTTTCAGCTGGGATGAACATGACAATTAGTAGTAGTACTACAGTATAAGGAGAATAAGTACACATTGCACAAACATGTCAAGTTCATATTAGTGGTATTATTCAACACATCAAAGAGCAAATTGTTAGGTTAAGTGTAGCACTACCCCTGAAGGAGCTGCACGCCGATATACATCGGCAGAATGGCATGGCTGGGCACATGCAGGTACCTGTACGTGGCCCTTTAAGCCCAGCCGTGGGGTCGCGGGCACGCGACCCGGTCCGAAGCTCCGTGACCGGGACCGCGGGACTCGCGGACCCGATCGCCGCTGGAGTCGCGTGATCGGTCCCCAGAGCAGAAGAACGGGGAGAGCCGTGTGTAAACAGGGCTTCCCCGTTCTTCACTGTGATGCCAGCATTGATTGCGTGTTCCCTCACATAGGAAATCACAATCAATGATGTCACACCTACAGCCACACCCCCCTACAGTTAGTAACACAAATTAGGTCACACATAACCCCTTCAGCGCCCCCTTGTGGTTAACTCCCAAATTGCAATTGTCATTTTCACAATAAACAACGCATTTTAAATGCATTTTTTGCTGTGAAAATGACAATGGTCCCAAAAATGTGTCAAAATTGTCCGAAGTGTCCGCCATTATGTCGCAGTCACAAAAAAATAAAAAATAAAAAAGCCGATCGCCGCCATTAGTAGTAAAAAAAAATAATAATAAAAATGCAATAAAACTATCCCCTATTTTGTAAACGCTATACATTTTGCTCAAACCAACCGATAAACGCTAATTGCGATTTTTTTTTACCAAAAATAGGTAGAAGAATACGTATCGGCCTAAACTGAGAAAAAAAAATGTTTTTTATATATTTTTGGGGGATATTTATTATAGCAAAAAGTAAAAAAATATTGAATTTTTTTTTCAAAATTGTTGCTCTATTTTTGTTTATAGCGCAAAAAATAAAAACCGCAGAGGTGATCAAATACCACCAAAAGAAAGCTCTATTTGTGGGGAAAAAAAAGAACTTAATTTTGTTTGGGAGCCACGTCGCACGACCTCGCAATCGCAAAACCTGCCCAGGTCCTTTAGCTGCCTAAAGGTCCGGGTCTTAAGTGGTTAAGCCGACCAGGCGGACTGTAAGACAAACTTGAGTAGTGGATCCCTCGTTAACAAAATCACCAGGCCTAACCCGAGACATCAGCCTGTGTTGCTTAGTCTCCTCCAGGGCAGGTCCACCCCTGGTCTCCTTTGTTAAGCAGCTTCCTGCACTTGGACGGACAGCTTGGGATCCCCTTCAGAATCATACGACCCAGCACGCATAGCTTGGCTTACTGAACAGCGATGCAGCCTCGGACCAACGTAGTCCCGGGGCTGGAATCACACACACACACACTTTGCGCCACGAGGCGAAGGACCCCGAAAAACGGCGTCTGCCCCTTAAGTAACACTTCCCAGCATGCACAGTGGGGCACCACTCCCACTGAGCTGCTGCCAAAAAGGGTCACTTAAAGCAGATCTCCGCCGGAAAAAAAATATTAAAAGCCAGCAGCTACAAATCCTGCAGCTGCTGACTTTTAATATTAGGGCACTTACCTGTCCTGGAGTCCAGCGACGACGGCAGCAGAGGATGAGCGATCGCTTGTCACTCTGCTGCCCCCACCGCCATCCTCGGTGAGGAAATCAGGAAGTGAAGCACTGCCTGATTCCCTACAGCGCATTCGCGAGTCGCGCAGCCCTCACTGGTTCCCGTTGTGTTCTGGGAGCCGAGTGTTTCAGAGAGGACTCCCGGAAGTGGGTGCAAATACCTGTCTTTGATAGGTATCTGCACCCCTCCACCCTGAAAGGTGTTAAATGTGACACCGGAGGGGGGGAGGGTTCCGATGAGCGGAAGTTCCACTAGGGTGGAGCTCTGCTTTAACACACCATGGTTAGCCCGTGTTCCAACATGGGCCTGAGATGGTAACGCCACCTACAGGCAACAGGGGAAAACTCCTATCGAGCATTACCATAGCCAGAACAGAGGCTAATATTAATGAAATTAGTCAGTCTGAGCCCAACTATTAGCTCAGACACCCCCAGTGTTGCTCATCTTACTTTAAAAAAGTAATTAGTTACAGTTACAAATTACTTCTCCGAAAAAGTAATTGCGTTAGTGACTCAGTTACTACATTGAAAAAGTAATTAGTTACTCAGCAAAGTAACTGATTTTTTTTTTAAATATTCTACAATGCTTTGTTGAGAAGCAGATGACGGGCGCTTTCCAGGGAACAGTAAGTTAATACTCCAAGACAAAAGAATGGCAGATCCTTGAGAAAAGAAAACCGGAAACAAATGGTGATCTCGTGTATATCCCAGCCTAGGTGCATCCGTCCCACCATGTATGTGCAGCTAATAGGACTTAAAACCCTTATCCATCTGCTACATATTACATCCAAATTATAAGCTGGATTAAAATGTATGTTTATAATATGCATTCCCTTGACGTTTACAGAGTCTGTAATTTAAAATCTTATATTAGGCTTTATAAGAATTTTCTATAATTTATAATTTATTATTTTATTTATCTTATATAAGCTTTATTAGATGCAAGGGATCTGGAATGGGGATGTCAGATTTTTCTTTGTTGTCTGATAAAGAGATGAAATCACTGACCAAAAATAACCTGCTGATCATTGGTCTGTATAGGTGTCCTGCACTTACCATGTTGACCACTAGATGTCGCTGTGTACACTGTGTTGTATAGGGAACGTTTGTTCTGTGGAACATTTTGTTCCGGCCATGTGTTCCCCGGATCATTGATCAGGTTGCGCACACAGTGTGTGTGATCGATGTGAGTTTTTCCCCTCTGATAGGTCAGTGTGAGGCGGGTGGGGCTCATTGTATCCAGGGCTCCTTGCGATTGGGAGTTTTCAGACCGTTGTGACAGGCCATCACAGCGGTCACATGATTTTACAGCGGAGTTCCACCCATATTCATATTCACAGCGCCGGCAGAAGCAATTACTCTGCTGCCATCTAGTGGCAGTAGATGTAATTGCGTTAACACCGCCCAAGTAATGGGAACTGCGTTACCGCAAGGGGAAGAGTAATCAGGTAGATTACTCGTTACCCTCAAAAGGGGCTGCGTTAGGTAACTGCGTTTATTGTAACTCCGTTACTTACAACACTGGACACCCCCTAAATTTACAATAGCGCCCCTATCATTGGGAGCAGGGTGCTACAGAAGTAACCCAATATTACTAGAATCTAGTGGCCCAAGCCTTGCACAGCTAGTTGTGATTGGTCATTATGGTATTATCAGAATAAATTTTTTTCCTTAGCTGCATAAAGGGGGTAATGTGCCATCGCTGAAAATACACAATAGGTTTTCCTTTAAAATCAGCAAGTATAGACCCGCGAGTATATACAACTACATTTATTTTGAAAAGAGAGGTTTGAAACCACTAGCAGTAAACGTTGATGTCGTTCATGAAATAAAAAAAAAGGGTACAATACTCAAGTTTCTGATTTTCTTAAGAGTAACAGAACAAAGCATTAGGCTTCCCAACACTAAAAATGTGTGGTGCATGATCCCTGTGAGATCTCACCATTTCACAAGATCTCCGGGGGAAAGCCTTTATAATTGTTCATATGTTGTCATTGCGATGACAAACTTCCATATGTGTTTCTTAGATGTTGGCTTGTTTACTCACCTAGTATAATCTTTTTTTATTTTTCAGGCTGCCTTAGTAAATTCTTTGTTGGCAAGTTTCAGGCTCACCAATCTACCAACATCATTACAAGAGTGTTCCACTCTGCCAGTCATCCTCATTACTTAATACAGAGAACTCAGCAGGAAAGTCATGCATCTGCTGTATCATGTTCAGCAATGTTCCATGATGAAGTTACAAGAGCCAAAACAAAAGTAATGCTGGCCATACACTATACGAAAAATCGTCCAAAATTCGGTCATTTAGACAGTTTGTTCGTTTTTCGAACAGTTAATGGGCACGAAAATCGATCATCGTTGGGACGTTTTTGAGCCGAAAAAACGAAGGACCAGTTTGTACATTTTCTGCCGAACGCATGATAAATTGAGAGATTTGAGGCAATTGGAGAGGAACAGAATCACTGCCATGCTCATGGGACAAAGCTGAGTAAAGGCATGCTTGACATTTAGGATTTTTTTTTAGATACCGGCCATAGTGGGCTGCATAACCATATATTCGGGTACCCCATGAATTCAAATGATGCCCACTTAGTATTAAGGAGCATAAAATGTACCAAGAGAACAGAACATTATATGCACCACCTTCATGAACATATAACAAAGTAATGACCCATGGGTTCACACTGTGTACGCCAACTTCTAAGCCTACCGCTGCACTGTGGAGCAAAAACCACAATTCTTCAGACCAAGCAACATTCTAAGTTTTGGTGGCCTACAGTATATGACAATAATAGCCATATATTATATGTCCTGAGCAGAAATCATTAGAACATGCATTGCATTTTACCAATGTAGTTTTTTTTCTGACCTCTTGTGACATTTTCAGCAAGAGGACTGCAGATGCTGGATATGACCCTTTTTCTCCTTAGAGACGGTAGAATATGAAATGCCAAGGTGATCATCGGTTTCTGAGATGTCACAACCACAATGCCTGACACCACAGTTTGAAGGCAACCAGAAACCAGATTTCAGAAACTTTTAAGGATATATTAATCCACAGTACATGTAGCTACAGAGATAAATGAGGGCTTGTTTTAATGTCTCATTATTGCTTGTTATGAATATGTAAATACTTTAATGATCATTGTCTGGGCACAGGTACCCCTCTAAGGGTTACTCTGGTAAAAGTATAGTTACCTTTTAATGCTTTATACTTGGCAACAATAAAGGAAACAAGTATTAAAAAGGTAAAATAAATTTACCATACCTCCTACACTGGTGGTGTGACATTCCAGTTAGTCACTTTCTCCTACTATAATGTTTAAATGATGCCAATCCAACAATAGTCATATATTTCATAGCAAGTTAGAAAAACAGACTTTTGATTTTAAGGACGTTTTTATCTGCTGTCAAATTCTGTTTCCATAGCAGCTTTATGAACGTTAGATAGAGCTTGGTGATTAAAAGCAGTCCAGCTTTATAATATCATATAACACGGCAGGCAGATGAGCAAAGAATGTTACAAGCCTCCAGGGAAGCCATTTTATGCACGTCTCTTCCGCTAACTTTCCTCACCTTATTTTTCCCTCTCATTCTGTGCTCCAACATGTGCCTATTAAGAAAAATGGGGTTCCATTGCTTTTGTGACACACGAATAGAATGTCAGAAGAAATGAAGCATCTCCTCATAATGTTATATTTTGTCTCCATGGCGACTCTCCCCTTCAGAAGGCCAAGTTATTTTAGCTTGTTGACAGGATGATTTGTTACAGAATTTAGAAAAATGTTACGTTGGCCTATTTTTGACTGAAACAGCTCATTTCTATCTTGTACTTCCATCTCTGTTTGTATAAGCGTTTTCCATATTGTGCATGTCAATATTTGGTCAGTGTGTGGTAGAGTAGGAACCATGTTAGTAGTAAGCAGAGGCCTTAACACTATATATCTTTATATCTGGTGGATCACAGGTGCTTCCACTACAGTCAGCTTTCATTCTGTGCTTATTACACTATTGACGTGAAACTAAAACACCCTATAAAAGAAGTGTTATATTTATGTTTTTGGTGAGCAAAGTGTTAAGCCTTTGCTCTCTTGACGAACCCCTGGTGACCCAGACATGTAAAAGTAGACACTAGAGTTTTAGGAAATCTAAAAATAAAATTATTTTACAGGGTGCTGCAGCATTTTTTTTTAACCCTAGTGGAGACAGGAAAATCACTTTACTCATTTATTTACGATATTGTAGGGTCTATTGAAGGTTGTATATTCACCTTTGTGTATGCCAGCTTCTAAATTATTATTATTTATTCAGTGCTCACCTTTTTTCTATTTACTTTACCAATTTGTAAACACAAAACTGTCATCTATTGCACCCTACCAGCCCTAAGACATAGTTGTCTTTGTTTTTTCTTTTCTTTAGCAGTTTTTCTTTATTTTCACCTAGTGATCCCTCATTTAACAAACTTCCTGTTCTAGGAGGACAGAAACAAATCAGGACTATAGAATGCCACCCCTCTCCTATTCTCCATGACAGAAGAGCCATGTACTCCCCAGAGATAGCAGTGAACAATGATAATAATTGATAACAGATAAACGTAAGAACTCACAGCAATGGCCGCTGGTCCTATCTTAAGATACAGTGGTGTGGCGTCAGCGCGTAAGGCTCCTCCCTACACATTTCATGCGCATATACATCATCAGGGGATCCCCTGATGCTGTAAGTTTGGCCACTTCGGTTTTTTTTCTGGATGACCGTCCAATTTTAATTGTATAACATCTATTTTACAATAAATTACTACACTAAAAACCTTTTTTTAGGCTCCATGTGGTGAGCACATTTCTGATGAGTTATCAGTGCAAGAGGCCATTGCATCCGAGGAAGAGTTATTGGATGAGTGCTGGGAAACCTCAAAGGATATTGGGGGTTACAGTATTTACAAAAAGCAAATCCACTTCACACTACAAGTGCACTTTCAAGTGCAGTCTCTGTAGAAATGAGGGGGACATGCAAGGAAAATAAAAAACAGCATTTTTGCTTGCACATGATTGGATGATAAAATCAGCAGAGCCTCCCCTAATTTCAGAGCTTCCCCACAGATCTACAGTAATCTACACCAACTGCACTTACAAGTGCACTTTCAAATAACCCCCATTGTGTTATGCCATATACCAATGGCATTCTGGTGAATGCATAGTGGTGAAGCAAACAACACTGTTGTATCTTTATATGTCTAGGATCACTGGAAATACATCTTCATTGGGTGATCTCCACACAATTTGGACACGTTTTTCACTTTGTGGACTTTGATTATATGTTATGAATTTGTGTGATGTAAGAAGGTTGCATATTTGATTTATGATATTATATCATATATGGCATTTCTTGTTTGAATTATCACAATGCTGCACTTTCCATTTAATTCGATATTTAATAAAGTGTTTTATTATAAATACTACACTGTGGAAATCTCCCTTTTTGTGCATTGAACTGGAGGGAACAAATCTGGGAAACAATTTTAGGATAGCTCTTTAACATCAAGAGGGGCACGCCGAAAGAACTCTTTGGCCACTATTATAAGGACACTTTTGATAAGCCTTTGTCAACTTTGATCATGGGTGATCTGGTCCGTAAAGGGTCAGCACACTGAAATTAGACAGCAAGCTTTCACATTTGGGACTGGTAATCCGAACAGGACGTTGTTTGTGAATTATTAGGCTTCATTTCCATGGACGTTTTTACAGCCACTTTTTTTTAGCCTTTTTTTACAACTTAAAAACGCCTGTCCATGTTTATTTTAGAAAAAAAAAAGAGCTAAAAAAACGCTGTGGCATCATTTTTGAGCGTTTTTGCGCGTTTTTTAATGTCTGGAGTTTTTACAGCTCTATTGCTCTATTGCTGGAGCTTCAGAACGCACTTTCCTGTTTTTATTGTTTTTTTGCAGCTGTTTTTAAGCTGCAAAAAAATGCTCAGTGGCTGTAAAAACGTCCATGGAAATGAAGCCTTATTATGCATGCCTTTGGAAGTTGGGTTTAAACACACGGCACCATTTTTTTTCTTGTTTTTCACTTATACACCTGTCCTGAAGATAAAGTGGAGGAAAATATCCTGGAGGTGCTGTTGTATGCCAAGGAACTAGCGCTGACTGGAAAGGTGTTAAAACGTTAGCTTGACCTGCATTAAAATAGTGGGTCATATATTTCTGGTGAGGGTTTTATCTACCCATTTACATAATTGGAGATTTTATGAATGAACATGGTATGAAATGCATTCTTGACCTATGCATGTCTAGTGGGTCAAAATCTTTTTCTGGTAAACGTTCTACCTGTTTGTTTATATAGGGGTTGAAAGCCGTGAATGACCCATGCGTGTGAAATTGCTTGTTTGAATTTATGTGAAAATCGATTT